>CM070669.1:24791377-25391377 GCA_036346575.1 Dendrocalamus sinicus
AACGCCTTGATAAGCTTGCCACCTATGATGACAAGGCTTTGTAGTTCATCTGTTAATTTAGCAGAAGGTTTTTCTTCGAAAAACAGTACAAACGGGAAAAAAACAGGGAGAACAATGAGCAGCAACCCTCCACTTCAGAATAAGGGATAAGTTCGACTGCACGTGTCCCCGACACCTTGTGTAACTGGAAAGAGTAATTGATTTGGAAAGGGAAACGGGGTGACTCTGGTCCATTTCTCCATTTAAGACCCTCCGCTTCAGAGAAGAATTACTGGCTTTAAGGTTGCTGCAATCAGAGTTGAGGGCACAAAGTGGACCTTATGAACTACAATGGACTAAAGTAATAATATGCTGCCGTGCCCTTTAGGTACTGCCCCACTTTTACAGATGGTAGGGGTTAGAGCAGATAAAGTTCTTTGAAATGGAACTGGAAAGGAATAAGATTGAATGGATTCTCCTCCATGGGTGTGTGCTTACACATTCACAATTCTAAATAGGGTATGGAAAAAAGGTTACAACCCTCCAATCCTACTAATGGAGTACCATTCTTACCTGAATTCACACATTTCAAGGTTAGCATACAGGTCTCAAAGAATGAAGCCGGACAGGAATTTCAGTCAGACTAACGCAGCTTTAGTCAAAAGGTCTCTCGTCACCCAGCCTCCGTCCACGACTATAAAATATAAAATTCCACAACAAAAGCCACCAGTATTCCTTTTCAACTTTGTTCCTCGGCAGATTCTTCTATCAGCAACTGTTACAAAAGGCAATTTCCAAACGCCAAGTCAATCTGGCAACTTTTGCATTGCACTATGATAGCTTAGTCTTGCCAATAAAATTAATGATACACGGGTGAACTTTGCTCAAATGTCGGAACATTTGCAATCACAGCATGAAGCACTACTTATAGCAAGAATTATGTGGAAACATGAAAGAAGAAAATGGGGTGTAAAAAAGGTAGAAAATGATCAAAGCCCACAGATGCAAACATAGGATATTGAACCCAAAACGCAAGAAAGAAAAATAAGAAATCTCACTTAGTTGTGCACATGCCAATTTTCAAATAAAAATTGATTAAATAATAATATAGGTTGACAACAATTGGCATGAACACCATCTACTAATCAGAAAAATAGTGCATTGATGCTGTAAATGGCTGTGGTGAGATATGCATCCCACTCCAGCATACTTCATAAAATTGAATAGATGTAGCTGAAAACAGTTATAATTGAGTTATACATTTTATGCTTCTATCTATCACTAGCTTCATACAAAGTTTTTCAAATAGTTCAGCTTAAGAAAAAGAACCTGTGCTTGCAATTTGATATTGCGAACATATAACTAGAAATGAAAATGCAACTTCAGTGTCCAGCGCATTCCACATGAATCCCTCTAACAGGCATTATTACAATTAAATAGTAGAATAGCTCCTAAGGAAATCTTTTTCTTTCAAAATGCTTTGCAAACTGAAATATCCTAGTTGATTAGCCACATGGACCAATGATCATTTTTTTTATAAGACACATGCAAAGATTAGAAAATTGGATTTAATCATGCGAAGCAACCAGATTTTTTTTCACATAGTAACTCGGCCTTCGTAACACACTCAAGTCTGAACAGTCTGCGGGTCTTAAAAAAGTCTGAACTGTCTGATAGCCTATTTTAAGATAAGAAATCCAAGAATTATAAAAGCCAGGTTATTATTCTACAGACAGAAGTGCCCTTATATGTCTTATCTCCAACCAGTAGGCACACTGCTTTTCCCCCTTCCCAACAACATGCATGTCTACATATATCCCTCTGAAGTCCTTTTGATTTGAAAAGAAAAGAAAAATAGCATTTATCAACAATTTGACTGAGCTCCAAGATTTAAACAAAGTTGAAATCTTATCCTTTTACGAAAAGGATGATACAATTTACATACCCTCAATGAACCTTTTGTTCCTACTTCCTACAAAACAAGCATAATGTATCATTGGCAAAGGAAAACTTTTGAAAATGGGCCAAGAAATGGTTTATCTTGCTCACATTAATTGCAAGTTTGCAACTCTCATGGTCAAAGATAATAGGAATAACAATTGTATGGAACAAACATCTTTGTGTATAAGTAGTAAAAACAGCAGCGGCATCTTTTTAGACATCAAAAAATTATCAAGATGTTGGAATTATCTAATTCATTGTGGTCAAGTCCTGTGCCCACTATAACTGACAGTACTGACCATTTGATACAGACGCCTACCTGCTTATTAGCTCACCTACTGTAATAGAACAAGTACCGATGAAAGAACTCCTCTTGTACTCATATGAAAAGGCAATAAAAATGCAACTGTCTGAGTACAATTGTGAAAGTGGCACATGCAACACAGAACATTAAGAATACCATGATAAGCATATAGTGCACATGAAGTTAATCAGAGTAATTATGGTGCAGATAAGCATGCGGCTGTTTTCATGTAATAAGTAGCATTTTTATTTATGTTGGGAACCTACAGATTGAACTTTGAAGATGTTAACAGTGTCAGCACATGCATGATGATGGCTCAATTTATCTATTCATTACACTTGACGAAATGTAGGCAAAAAGGGTCAAGAAACATTAATAGGTGTGCATTGCATTCAGGATAAATCAACAATAATCGAGCAAGACATGATACTAGCATGAGAACCCGTCCCAATTGTATCCTGATGTGCCTTAGAAATCAGCAGAAAAGGGAATTTTTCATGATTAACATTAAGAATCTATTTTCCAACGTAATTGCTCTGAGAAGATACAGAAACTACCTTCAGCAACTCCCAAGTATAGCAAGCAGTCAATTACTGCCAAGTGCTTGGGGCAGAAAAAGAGCCCCCAGAACACTTGATTCAAAGAATGCAGGATGGTAACTACATCTTCCAAGGTATCATCTGGACAGAAATATACATCTCTGTTTTCCATTAATCATAGAGAATCAGAAGCTGAGCCAAACGTCCCACGTCCACATTGCCGAACAGACATAAACAGAGTACCATTAATAGATCCTTTCAGCGCACTGCATAACCTTCTTGGTGCCTATACCAGCAGAATGATAATTAGCAATTTTAGGTTAAAAGAGGAAAGGAGATATTGCTAGGAATATTAGAACAAACCAGATGCCATCGATTGTTTAATGGGGATGCAGAAACTTGGATCTCGTCTATGTCAGGTAAAGGGGGAGACCTGAAGCAAAACACCTTCCTTTTGAGGTCATCCCGAGCACTTGATCGTATATAAGAGCCTCTAGTTATGTTCCCATCCTTCCAAACATCCTTCAGGAAAAATAAGACTGGCTTCTTGCACAAAGACTTCTGAATATCCTTGGTGTCAAAATCAAATTCACTTCTATGACCCATCCTATTATAAGCAACGTAAGTCCGCTCAGATCGCTCCAATTCACGAGGCAGAAGAACATTGGGGTACACTTGAACAACATAACCCAAAGAGATAGCAAATGTAAGCTTCTGTCTTTTAACATAACAAACTGAGCGCTGCAAGAAGCTCATGGGTTCCATTTTCATAGCCTTTGTAAAGAGCTCCAAACTCTCAAGAGAGCTCAATCCAGGATATATGGGATCCACAAACTCCACATGGTGGATACTGATGAAAGGAGCAATTGGATGAGCAGCCAATATACCATGGGCATTGCCTCTGATATCCCACTGATATATGACACCAGGGGGGGAAACAGCATTAGGAGGATGTAAGTAGAAGGTTAGCTAGATGTATCAAAATCCATACTCCATTAATGAACAAGAAAATTAATCTAAGTTGTAATAGGACGTTTGCAGAACTTTTGCTAATCAGCTATTATGTTTTTCAAACACATGCATTGCCTATTTGACAGAGAGAGACATACAGAGATAGTACTATAAAACAACCAAGCAAATCCTAGCAAAAATGTCCAAAGAGCCCAAAGGAATGTAACATTCAAGGCCTACCAAACTTCCTTTCACTGTCATAAACACTCTGGCAAGACCCTACTTTTGTTCATGCATTACAATCAACCAGATAACAGACCAGCTAGGATGGCACAACAGTAGAAAGGATCAACTTTCTTTCTTTCACAACGAATCAAGCATGATACAAATAGTAAAGTTCCAAACAATGGATCAGGATCTAAAGCAAGGTCTACATTGGGGCTAATTCATCAGCAATCCCCATTTTTTTTTCTGTGAACATAGAGAGCATGTTACTTTGCACTAATTCATCATGGAATCGGGGAAAGAGGGCACGGTCCTCGAATTCATGTCATCATGCCGATGAGAACTAGTCTATCTTATGGGGATCCCACATAGCACAACAGGATAAGCACTCCAATTGCTCGATGAGACACTAACTATTTGATAAGATCCCTCGACAAAAAAAGCGCTGTGAACACCAACTTTTTCCATTAAATGCCCACAAAAAGTTGATGAATAAGCCCCATACCTGATGGAATCCATACTCGCGGGAGAGGGGCACGCCGAGCTCCGTAATGCAAGCATGGAGGCGGTCGTCGCTTCCATACAGCCTGGGATACCTCTCAATGCACACGTCGAGCGTCCGCGCGAGCGCCGCGGCGAGGGGGACGCTGAGCGCGACGCCGCCGCCTCCGAACGCCATGCTGTGGCTGAAGTACGTGTTCGCCGAGTGGCTCTCCGACGGCGCCCCGACGTACACCATCTCCCTCCAGTCGTACTTCCCGAGCACGGCCACCAGGTTGTCCGTGGACAGGACGGTGTCGTCGTCCACAAGCACGACCCACCGCGCTCCGCCGGCGCCCACAAGCCGCACGGCCTCGGCCGCGATGCGCGCGATCCGGAGGCCGGAGGGGTGGCCCGTGGGGTTGGTGTACCGGAACCGCGAGGTGTCCTCCGACACCCGGATCGGCGGCAGGGAGCCCTCTCCGGGAGCACTGGGCCCCGGCGCGGCGGGGGCGCCCGCGTCGAGCCAGACGTGGCCGCGCATGGAGGACGGGTCCCACCACAGGCGGACGTATTCGCGGCGGCGCGGCCAGAGGTGCGCCGAGCCCGCGATTCCGAAGACGATGTGGCCGAGCGCGAGCGGGGAGGAGACGTCGTCGGCCGCGAGCGCCTCGGCCGCCGCGTCCGCCGCCGCATCTGACAGCGCGGAGTTCGCGACGGGGGCCTGGGCAGGGGGCAGGACGAGGAGGAACCAGAGCGCGGTGGCGAGGAGCAGGGAGAGGAGCGCGAGGAGCGCCGTGGCGAGCGGGCAGTGGCGCGGCGGCAGGATGGCGAGCGGGAGCTGCGGCGGCGGCTGCGAGGCGTGGTGGGGCTTGGGCATTGGGCACGGGGGACGACGCCGCCGCCGGTGGCGACGGACATTTGGGGGGTGGCGAGACGTGGCGATGTTTTAGGGACGGACGGTGCGAGACAGGTGGGTGGCTAACCTGCGGTTGTAATAGCGCAGCATTCGAATTATATATATATATATCCCCTTATTTCTTAATAATCCCTTTGAATCTATGCTCCTGCGGGTCTTTTAAATATTTTTCCGGTGGTTTGATTTGAATTTGAATTTGAATTCGGAATCACGGTGTCGTTAACTAAGGGGTTAAGATTTGAAACGTGCACGTGGAGGATGATGGCTTCGGTGTTCAGTGATTGGCTACAATTCTACGAATTTTTGACTTGTACGTGTAGACGTTTGTATGGTTTAGAAAAGAAGAACATCTTGGTGTAGTGTAGTGAGCTGTAAGCTGGGATGGCGAGGGGGTGCCATGTGTCTGGAGAATGTGATTAGAAGGACTTTTTTAGGGACCTTTGGGGAATATATGCTATTCTCTAATCTATCCCATCAATCACTGTTCCAATGTCGTGGAAAATTTTTCGTGTTATTGAGATGTGATGTAGCGCTAAACATACAGCAGGTAGCTGGAAATAATCAGTGAAAATTACTTGCCAAGCAACTTAAGGCTGCAGCAATTGGATTCCGACAGATTGTAAGATGACAAGTAGTCACCGGTTCGACAGAAAAACTAATTACTCCCTCCCTCCATTCTTTTGACTTGATTTTTTCGATTTTTTCGGTCTACAAGATACTATTCGACTATTATTTTTTATAATTTTATATTAAGATGTACTAGTAAAATTATACTATTATAAAAGTATTTTTAATAGTAAATTCAATAATATAATTTGTATATAACTAATCTAAATAGTTTTAAATTTATTGTTGGTCAAATTTTAAAAAATCGAGTAAAAAAGAATGGAGGGAATACTACTGACTGATTGATTACTATTCTCTTCGTTCTTTTTACTTGACTTCCTAGAATCCGCACAGCTAAATTTTCAATAGGTTTAAAACTATTTACATTGGTTATACAAAAAAACACTTCATTATATTTATAGTTAAAAATACTTTTATGATATTATAAACTTATTAGTATATCTTAGTGTAAAGTTAGCTGTCAAAGTTGCCTCTTAAAAACTGTGGAAAGTAAAAAAGAATAGGGGGAATACATGCTCTGAATGTGATAACTGTGTAGTGTGAAAAAAAAGGATATGCAAACTGGATGAATATTTTTAGAGGATAGAGTGATATCATCATCTGCTCCATCCATTTTTTTCTGAGTGTTTTTCATTTTCCAGATTTAATAGCATCCATCCATGTCTATTTTCCCTGTCCTTTTTTGAGAGGATGTCCTATCTTTTGTTTAAGGTCAATAACATCCATATCTTGATAAACTTTGTAGCACTGTACAAGTATACCACATATCCAAATGTCAATAAAATGGCATAAGAAAGAAAGAAAGAAAAATACAAAGAAAAGCCCCCTCGCGAAAACATCTATAGTGCTCCACCAGGACAGTCGTTTTAGCCATTCACATTTGAAAGAGATGCCATGGGCGTGTATCATGTGAAAATGCACTAAATTTCTTGATGAATTTTGCATGGCTATATAACACGATCTACCCTCTTTCTAGTTTTTTTTAAAGAATTTTGAAAATTTTCTAGACTGATTTTCAGGACATCTGCAACATTTATGGTATTTTCACAGGATACGCCCCCATAGCGTGGGGGTTACTTCAAAAGAGGGCTATTAGCTTCAACTGATTCGGGATATTATCTTAAGATTCTGTAAACTTATTGTGGAGTTAGGTGTTGGTGTAACTTCTCTTCATATTTTGTGAAAACCATTCTAAAGCTACAGTACATTGGAGTGGGAGTTATTTTTTTAAAAAAAAACTTTGGAGTAGGAGATTTTAGTTGTAACTTCAGCTAATGCGGCACTCCCCCTCTCCTAAAAGCTATTATTTGAAGGTGTTATGAATTGGCGATGCTCTTAACCGGTCCTCAAAAAATGCTTAGCTAGTACTGTGGCCTTAGCCAACCTAATTTGGGGCCTTGGATAAATTATTATAGTGCAAAACTGCATATTGTATGAGTTATGTCTGCATTATCAAAACGGGAGAAATTTAAACTAGTTTTACTCAGAAGTAAGAATGAGAAGGCTTTCAATTTGAATCGAGCTACTGAATCGTGTGGTGCTACTGTTCATTGTGCGGGGGAACCTCTTGCTTCTCAGAAGCTGTCTGGCTTTATGGTTTTTCTAACCAGGAGATATTTTGTACTTGTGATTGTCGAACAATAGTATTTAGATTTTGGTTGCGATTGGATCAAGTTCGGCTGTCTTGTATCAGAGTTGTTAGTGACACCTTTAAAGCTGGAATGGGACACTATGTTCTGTTAGGAGTTTCTGGCAATGTGCTGTAATATGTGCACTACATTGAGTAACATGCAAATCTGATGAGTATGTCATGACAAAACTGAGGTGGTGATCGGTTCAGCTGAAAAGCTCGTGGCTTATGGCTGAAAACACTCAGATGTTGGTGAAAAAACATCAGAATGACAGAGGCTTATTTAGCATAATTAAATTTAAAAAAATTTAAAAATAAAAAATATGTTAGCCCATTACGTATAATACAAACAAATACGGGAAAAAAAGAACCGGCAAAAAAGCTCAACAAAAAGCCAAAAGTTCAGAAAAAGACGAAACTTATGAATAGTGAAAAATAAGCCTGAAGCCAAAAGCCGAAGCCGAGTTGATCAGGGCCTGATTTGTGGCACTGCAACATCCCTGACAATGCGAAGGAATACGAAAAAAGAAAAGGCCAAAAAGCCAAAAAAAAGCTAAAAGACCAGAAAAGAATGAAATAAAGGAATAGTGAATTAAAAGTCAAAAGATGAAACGAGTAGGGCTACATTGATAAATTACATTTCTAATGGGTTCTTTCTTTGCTACGGTTTATGGTTTTTAGCCTAGTATGAGCGCTTGTGTGAATCAACCGAATGTTGATAAGCCTCTTTAAAAATATTCCCCCGATAAGACGCTTTGAAACGGCGACGAAAGAACCGTCCCACCTATTTATTTGAGAAAAATTATAAGGCATATATTTGAGAGAAATTATAAGGCATAAGCTAAAAGGAACAAAAATGAAGTATTGGCACAGGGTGGTTACCGGCTCTGATGGATCTAGGAATGATCACCTGTAGCCTGTGATTAAAGGCCACGGTTTGAGTTCGGATGGGTTCTTTTGGATTGTGATTGTGGTTTTTAGCTTATGGTTTTTGAATTCATTGTGGGCTGCTCGTGCTTATTTGAGTTTCGTCTTTTTCGAAATTTTGGCTTTTGTTGAGCTTTTGCGGTTCTTTTTTCTGTACGATAATATTTTTTTAAATTTTTTAAATTTAATAGAAACTATCGTATGTAATTTTGTTAGTATACTCGGTATAATTCTATTGAACTTATAGATATCATACAATGTCTATTGCAATTAATTTATAGATCTCATCTTAAAAAGTTACATTGTTTGAAAGGTAATTACTATAGAAAAAAAAATAAAAAGTCAAAGTCAAAGTAGAGCAGAACCCAGACGTACACGTTACGGGGTATACTCGTGAGCCCGCTCGTAACTTCGCTTTTCCAGCGTCAGCGCACGGGCCGAACCGACCGGCCGGCACCACCAAAACTTCTTCGTAAAGGAACCGTGCGGACTAAACCCACCGGCCAGCCGTGCTTGACCCACCAAAAGCAAGCAAAAAATGTGGGCTTCGTTCGAGTTGGCCCGGCCCGCACGTGGCAGCGGCGCCCCTGATTGGCCGTTCCCACCGAACGCGCCGAAGAGGCCTCGTCCCCGCACGACGTACACGCGACCCACATAAGGCCACCCAAAAGCGGCCTTCTTGGGCTCGAAATCGGTAGAACTCACGCAAGCCAGCGCGGCGCGTGGCGTCCGCTCGCCCGCGACGCGCGTTGCCTCGGTGGTGCCCCGGCCGTGCGAAGCGTCACGTGGACTGCGGGGTAGGTAGCACGCGTGGCAGCGGCAGCGCGGCCGCCGAGCCGACTTGACCGTGCGGCGCGCGCGCGGGGGTTGGCTGCTGTTCCGGGTGCCCCGCTCCGCATGGTGGTAGTACGTCCGCACCACGGGCCGCGTCGGCACCGCATGGACGGACCAGAGTGGCCGAGCAGGCCAGCCAGCATACCCCTTGGTCGTGTTAGCTCTGCTTCTAATTTCTGTTAGAAAAATTAAAGCATAATACGAGCATCTAATTTTTTAAAACGATTTTTTTACTCCCCTCGTAATTGCCTCATTCTAAAGATAAGTTTGATCACAAGCATATCACGTACCCTACTCGTCTCACTCCCATCATACGCATATCTCTCTGATCACTTTTTCTTCTGCTCGCTCTATCCTTCTAAAAATTATTTATTTCAATTAGTATTATTTATTTTCAGTTAAAAACTACAAAATATACTAAAAGCTATCAATAAAATCTAATAAAAACGCCTGTAGTCAGATATACTTGAGTCCTACTCTCTCTTGCACACAAAGAGAGATGTCATACACTCAGGGCACAGAATATCTAAGGCGCGAACCAGTGGCGAAGCCAGGATAAAATCGAAGGGGAGACTCAAAGGACTAAGCTATTTTTTAACTAAAAGCTGAGAAGGATTATGATAAATTAAGATAAACATAATAAACTAAGCTTATACAATTCAAATTCATACATAAATAGAAAAGAAATAAATTTAAAAGAAAAAAAACAAATACAATAAAAATATCTTATACAAAGTAACCGGTACCAGCGGAGGATAGACTTAAACCCTGCGAAGCCTCACTGCTGACTACGCCCCTAGGCGCGAACAATTACGCGTTACCACGTAGTACTGTGCATGCACGTAAATACGGAAGGCACGAGACGGACAACCAGCTAGCTCCTCACTGAAGCAACGAACCAAAACACGCAAAGGAACAAGGAATCGAGTGCTAGCATGTGTATATATGGGTGGCCTATTCCTTCACCACAAGTAGCGGCTAAAACCTAAACGGCATGAGCGGGAGGGTAAAGACATGGACGCTACTGGAGAGACGACCGGAAGCTACGAGCGCTTGCTCCTGCATGCCTCCATTCTTAGGACATGCTCGGTTGAGCTAAAAAGTTGTGGCTTATAGCTGAAAATACATTGTAGATGGCTGGAATTTCACTGTAGTTGAAGGTGACTTATTTGGCGTAATTAAATTTAAAAAATGTAAAAATAAAAAATATGTTAGCTCATCTCAACACGCAAATAAATACAGGAAAAAAGAACCAATACAAAAGCTAAAAAGCAAAAAAAAAATCAGAAAAAAATGAGATTTATGAGTAATAAAAAATAAATTATAAGCTAAAAATTAAAACTGAAACGAGCAGGGCCTTAGATCAGAGACCTTGCTGTATATAGAGCTCGATCCTGGTCTTGCTGCCATGCCATCTTCGGCTTTTTCTCGGGAAATAGCTTCTGCCTCGGTTGCTTCTGGTGTGCGTATGCCGTGTTTACACGTACTGATCGACGTACGTCAGGATCAATGGAGACTGGAGACCCTATGCGGTTGAAATCGGGAAGGTTTGACAAGTGGCAACCTTACGCGCGGGCAGCTCTCCAGATCTGTATCAGATGAAGGCCAGGAGAGTAGGCAGAGAGCACGGCTCACACGTGTGCACCTGCTTATCACTTATGCAGGCATGCATCGCCACATTGGCTGTCTTATCTTTTTAGTGGTACTCTCTTTTAATAGGTGGATCTCCTGTAAAATCGGCTATACCGAGCCGCGGATGACAAATAACTTTTTCCAAATCTTCTCAGTATTAACTCTATGTAGCGAAAATTCAAATCCACAAATTTATCAAAACCAAGACCCAAAAACCACATGAGACAATTTGTCTCCAACCGGTCTGACCACTGCCGGGAACGACCATGCCAATCTGACCGCACTCCAAGAGAATAGTGTAGACCGCACTACACACGATCAAAGAAAAGATCCAACCCTCAGACCACTGATCCAAATGCGATAAAACTTGGCACAAGCCCTCCCTAGGATATCAGGAACTTATTCCAATCATGGATTATGAAAATCGATACCGCAGCCTTACACGCCGACTTGATTCAATTGCGCCCAATCGCATACCATGCAACCTCCCGTTGCAACTAATGCGTGGAAATACACCAAATATTTCCCATCTGCGGAAGTTCGGATGCGCTACATACGTACCAATCTCCCCACCGCAACGTACATCTATGGGCCCACGCAGGAAATTGGGGATCTACGTGGGATATCAATCTTCGTCGATCATTAAATACTTGGAACCCCTTACAGGGGATCTATTCATCGCCCGTACGCTGATTGTATCTTCAATGAAGATCATTTCCGGCATTAGGGAGGAATTGAAAACCACAATAAATGCCAGAAATCATTTGGGATGTCATAGACATCTCCAACTCGATGATCGCTCGATGCAATCATTTTGGGAAATAATGATACATCACAAGGGGTGCTTGAAATTTCCATCAACTATATTGAATGGAGAATCATATGACGAAAGTCTACAATTGTCGACATCTATTTCTCTGAAGCGATTGCGAAATCATCCAAAATGATCCAGATCCTAAGACCATGGCGAG
This sequence comes from Dendrocalamus sinicus, assembly GCA_036346575.1. Classification (NCBI taxonomy): domain Eukaryota; kingdom Viridiplantae; phylum Streptophyta; class Magnoliopsida; order Poales; family Poaceae; genus Dendrocalamus; species Dendrocalamus sinicus. Next base: position 24,803,337 of record CM070669.1, read on the forward strand.
TGCAGAAAGCGCTCGGACTGGAATCAATGGAAAGATGCAATTCAAGCAGAGATAACCTCGCTCACTAAAAGAGAGGTATTCACTCATGCAATACCTACACCTCGAGGAATCTTTCCTGTGGGATTCAAATGGGTTTTCGTCCGGAAACGGAATGAGAACAATGAGGTGGTGAGACATAAAGCGAGGCTTGTAGCACAAGGGTTCACGCAGAGACCCAGATTTATCAATGAAACATATTCTCCATTATGAGTGGAATAACATTCGATATCTTATATCTCGCTGTTCAAAATCGCTATCTATGTTGATGGACGTAGGATCGTTCATATCTATATGGGTCACTTGATTCGGACATATACATGAAGGTCCCTGATGGAATCTCTATACCGAATCCAAACGCAAATCGCAACATGTATTGTGTAAAGCTTCAAAAGTCACTCTATGGCTTAAAGCAGGCGGGAAGAATGTGGTATAATCGACTTAGTGAGTTCCTTTGCAGAAGGGATACACTAACAATGATGATTGTCCATGTGTTTTCATCAAAAAGGCCCAAACAGATTTTGCATCATATCAGTGTATGTCGATGATTTAAATATCATCGGCAACCCACAAGATATTGATGAGGCATGCAATCATCTAAAGACGGAGTTTGAAATGAAGGATTTGGGTAAAACCAAATTTTGCTTAGGTATACAACTTGAGCACCTTCATACAGCATTCTAGTGCATCAATCACCTATGTCCGGAAAATAAGGTTCGACCTTTATCTAAAACATAGAGAGTTGCGTCAAAATCGGGTAAAAGAGGGAAACCTTTATCTGTGCTTACTCGTGAGTCCTTGAAGATCTAGATGATTTTGGATGGATTCTCATATGTCATAGCAAACTAAATCATAGCACGAATTCAACTCAAATCACTCACAAAAGCAAAACTCCAAAATCACCTCTCTTGAGGAAAACTGGGCAAACTCAAAAACTTTCCCTAGAAGGCGTCTAAACATATGGTATCTGATCTTCAACAGACATCTCCACATCTTATACGTCCTTGACACTAGGAAAGATCGAGAAAAAAAATCCCAATAAGAAAGCCAAGCAAATAAAAAACACAATGAAAAATCTATGGCACAACTACTACTACAAAAAGCCTAATATTAGACACCACACCTCAGACGGTTACCCAAAACCATCAGTATTAAATATAATCATAGATGGTTTTAGTTTAGAGACCATCTGTATTGTTGTCAGCGCTAAAAACCATCTGTGAAAGTAAAATATCACAGGCGGCTCGAGGTTAAAACCGTATGCAAAGTATCACAGACGGTTATTAACAAGAACCGTCTGTGATATTATCAAATATCACAAATGGTTCTAACTTTGAACCGTTTGTGATAATTCACAGACGGTTTGTATTAAAAACTATCTATGATAATTCTACTATATTAATTGCGCACAGACCCATCGACTTCTATCTTAAATTTCAGATCTATGCTGTTGGTTTGAGCTGGAGGTGAGGCTTTAAGGACATTTGGTGAAAGGAGAATATTTGACAAGAGTAATTGTAGATCCACTAACTTATTGGCTACCTATGGTTAGTAATTTATTCCTAATTGCATTATAATTTAGATCTAACTTTTGGTGAAAGGAGAATTGGAGATGGTTTAGATCTACCTAGCTTGATGTAGAGATAAGATTATTTACATTCAGCATGGTTTAGGATTTAGTCAATTCATAGTATATTTTTACTTAATTCAATGTAATTAATTATTCAATGCAAACAAAGGAAGAAAATATCGTTTGAACCCAGTGGCTTGGTTTGGGTTCATCTTCACAAAGAATGCTTTTCGAAGAAGTGTAAGTCCAAGCTGATGTCTCGTGGTGATGGTCCATTCAAAATGCTAGCAAGATTAATGATAATGCTTACAAGATTGAGTTTCCGGGAAATGTTGCTTATTTGTCACCATTCTTTGGGTTAGAAGATACAGAGTTGGGGTCGACTCCTTTGCAAGAAGGGGAGAATGATGAGGAAATCCTAAAATCTACCACTATTCTTGATTATTCCAATGCTGTTATTGATCCTTCAGGTTCTATTATATTAACGTTCATGGAGATATATATTAAGGTCTTATAACAAGAGCTAGAGCTAAGCAAATACAACATGAGGTGACTTCTCTTTTTGTTGATTATACTTGTAATATATTTGAGAATTGGTTGCTACCTAATGTGAGTACTTTACTTGTGCTTAGGTTTATTCAAGAAGAAGCATTTGGAGTTAACAAGGAAGGAGAGGAGGATGCTTTCGGCCACAAGGGAAGGAAGGCCACCCAAGGGGAAGCCCATGCAGCTAGTCTCAAGCCAAGGCCCCATGCGACCACCCACGGAGAAGCTCATGCGGCCAGCCAAGCCAAGGGAAGGGAGGGCCCATGTGGCCACCCAAGCCCACCTCCATCCCTTGTGGGCCAAAAGGGAGTTCATGGTAAGCCCATGCGACTGGGAGAATAAGCATCCCCATGCAACAACTCAAGTTGGGTCGAAAGAGTTTAAAAGGCTAAATTGAGAATTCTAGACCAATTAAGGAGATCACATGGATTTAATTAATGGGCTTGCATGCCATAAGCTATAAGAGGTCCTAGTTGGACCATGTATCTATTTTAGAACTATTTTCAAGTTTTAAAATAATTTAATTTCAGATTGGCTTAGAAGCCAAAGTGGTCACTTGGGCCAACTAGAGTTTGGTTGGGCTTAGCCCATGCATGGAGGGGAGTGTCCCACATATCCATAATACTCTATGGAGGGGTGCTGCACTGTTCACCACTAATTTTGAAGAAAACTATTAGATTGCATATTGCATCGTTCTAGGGTTTGTCCAAGCCACCGGCTACCCCCTTGGAATTGTGCTTTCTGCCCTTGATTTTCTTGCTTGTTCTTGATTGAATTCCAGGGAGATCATCTCCACTTGGTCATGGTCAAGTGGATTCAACCATAGCATGTGGTTTAGTGAGTTCTTGTGTCGTAGGTTGTTGCCTTGACATCGATTGGCTTTATCGATTCGTTAGGTTTCACAGTGTATCCCAGATTTTAAGTCATGAATATTAGGCACCCTGTATCACTACCACAAAGGCCGGTCTGACCATGGCTGCCAAGCCAGTCAGACTGCTAACATCACTTCGGTCAGACCGCCATGCAATGGTCGGTCAGACCGCTCCACTCTGGTCATACCGTATTCAGAATACCAACACTATCGCACCAAATCTCAGATCAAAAACTCCAAAAGGCCTTCGAAAAATAGCTACTGCGAACAAAGGGTCGGTACTACCGCTCACTGGTCTAACCGCCAGGCAACAATCGGTCAGATCGCTACACCAGGGCTAGTCAGACCACCAGCTTTAGAAAGAAAAAGTTGAAACTACAATTTCTCGAAATCAAACTCAAGCAATGAAAGTAAGACATAAATAATATTAAATCTCATCACTCTCGTAGGCTTACAACCACACGGTCTTACACTCTTGAATGTTGATCCAAGCAAAAAGAAGTTAGGCCTTGGGGAAAAAACATTGGAGAACGAATGATATGTTGGTAGTCAACATTTGCTGCATGATATTGTGTTTTGGTAAACATGATTAGATGTTTCATTGATAAACCTGTCAGAACATATGTGTGAAGTACTGCATGCATGTTAATGATTGGTTAACAAGAGTATAGTTTGTACTACAGCGTACTGTGTAGTACTTGTACGTAGTATGTGATGATGCATGACCAGTCGGCCTAACCCTTTTGAATTAGGGCAAAAGGCCGACCATGTTGATACACTCGACCCCGGCTCGCAGACCCGTGCCATGGGCAAGGCTTTGAATAGTAGTTGGACATACTACAATATTTTTTGCTGCGTGTAAAGTTGTGTTGTAGTGTCAGTGTATCACACCTCGCATATAAAAACCCAATACACGGACAGAAAAATGCTGGCATATTAACAAAAACCAACAGTGTCCGCCATATCACATGTGGCTTGCGACACGCATGAAACAAGGGGGACTCTGCTGCAGCCTGCAGCAACTCAAATGCATGTGCTGTTCACCGTGTACGATTTCATATTTTTGTAATGCTGGCCAGGCATGATCAAGATGACTACGCGCATCCAATAAGACAGGTAAACCATACATGAATACTCCTCCGTTTCTTTTTACTTGATATTTTTAACTTTTTACGATCTCCAATATACAACTTTGACCGTTGCTTTTTATAACTTTACACTAAGATATACTAATGATATAACTTCCGTATAGCCAATCTAGATTTTTTTTATTCTATTGGTGGTCAAGCTTTGACGATACAGATTCTAGGAAGTCAAGGAAAAAAAGAACGGAGGGAGTACTTATCAATTTTGACTATTTTATTTATTCATAAATACTTGTCACTGCACGTTTTTAAATGCATTATTTTCTATTTTGCCCGTCCCTTCTCCTCACCACAACTGATGCGGGCCATACACAATTGGATTAGTTAGTAAGAGCAATTTGGTTATATTGGCTAAAAATAAATGATTGTCTTGATAACCGTGCATTGGTCAAAACTGACTAGTTGTGATAGGAGGGAGTAAAAGATTTCATTATCTCACAAGACATGAGCATTTTAATCAAACATATCTGAGAAGCATAAAGAAAGATATGATCATCTTTTCTATTGCTGATTGAACAAGGTGGTCCGTCAGCTGCTAAAGCATGCAGTACACCACCACACTGAGTATGCATGTGTGTGCGCATAGATCTGCCCTCTGGTTTGACACTGTTCAGAGGTTAAAAACTCCTTAAATGTCTTAACTCCTACGCGTAGGTACCATGCAGTCAGACTCTACAGTGCATGCATTATATCATATGTCTCCTGTCAGTGACTCGGTGATAACACACACAGAGGAGGAGATTTTTTTTTTTTTTACCATAGCTAGCTGTGTGCTCCAAGCAATATGAAATATGAATATATAATGCAAGGCCCTAGGGCAACGCAAGAGCAAGCACACACCAAGTTCCGAGTCTTGGGCCGCGCATTTAACTCAACGACTCCCCCACTGGTTGTTTAATGCCTTGTTTTTTTTCTCTGTGGTTTCGCCTGTAGCCGTTCTACTGTATAGCTTTTCGTGTCCGGTGCCACTGACAGCTGGGCACCAGCGGTACTACGCTTGCGGTATGGTCCACTTTGCCAGCGACTATGTAAGTTATGACTCGTTCAAGAAATGCATGGTGAGTATTTTCTTCTGAATAATTTGGTGGCTTCAGGAAAATTTTTGTGATGGTGTGTGTAGCAGTAATCATTTCACATATCATGACCACTCACTGGACCATGTCACCTGTGCGCTTGTGTCTATAGATACCCATGCTCCTCGGCCCATAGCTTCTTGCAAAGGATGAGATGAGAAGATGAGAGAGAGAGAGAGAGGAGGGAGGTGCATGCAAAGGATATGAAGCTATTTGTTCTGAGTGGAATGTTGTCTGGTTCAAGGCCTTGCTTGTGATTTGAGGATGATTGTTTGCATGGTTTTTCATTTCTCTAATCTGCGGGATCTCGGACCAGGCTTCATTCCCCTTAGAGATAGCTTCAAATACGAGATCTAACAACCATTCTTTTGAAATATCGTTGAGATTTATTTTTCATGTGATGCTTGTGTTTTTGTAAGGTGTAGGTTTGGTACTTTTCCTCCCTCTTTGCTACACTTCACTGTGTTTTGTGTGTGTGTTGGCAACCGAGGAAGTTCTTACACTTCGCTGCATTTTTGTTTGTTTGTTTGCCGAGAACGAGGAAGTAAAGAAGATTGGTGTAATGATGGCTTTCTTTGACTCCTCTTTTCTCTGTCCCTCTGGCAGGTGTTGGAAAGTTTTCATCATTACCTTTTGATTGGGAGGATCTTGGCTTTCTCTCTCTCTCTCTCATCTCTCTTTACTTCTTTCGATTTCCTTCTTTTTTCCCCTTCTCTTAAGCATGCATGAGAGATATACTGATCTTGCTAAGTTGCTAACCAAGTTGGTGCAAACTTATTTATCTGGATCTGATTACTTGTTTCTCGAGCTAACATCTATCCATGCGCAAGTGCTCTTGCGTTTGTTCCTCGCGTGCACGTCTAATCATATGCGGAATCTTGATGTGTTTTAGAAGCTGTGAAGCTCATTCTCTCTTGTAGATTTTGAGTAGTTCAATCTATCTTTGGCCTTCAAAAATGTATTGAAACTTTGAAAGAGAGAGAGAGAGAGTGAGTCAAAGAAGTAACCTGAGAAGATTATTGTACTGCTTTGTGTTACTGTATTTTGTTGTTTAGCTAGCAAGCTTGTATGTTTGTTGAACACTCGATGCTTTGTTTGAGCAAACGCAAACTGTGTATATATGGTACTAATATACTACTACTAGATTCTTAGTTCTGTCTGTGTTTCTTCCTGTATATATGTACCCTTCTGTCCCTATGAACACATACGCACTTCATACTTTTCCCCGCTACAGTGTCCGTCCAACGTTTGATGCAATGCTAGCTCTCTCCTAACTAGGGTTTTGGCAGATCATGATCTCACAGAAGTCCTGAAAAACCTTTTCTAATTAATTTTCAATGTCATGTTAAGTGATTCTGCATCGATCTGTGCTTCGATTATTGCTTCCTTTTCTTCAGTTTTGTTCACATCCATTCATCCTGCTCACTGGCTCAAGTTGATCTCAAGACAACTTCCTAGGTTACTTCTATAGAGACAAATTAAATCCAGCGACCATTTCATCTGTCATAACACCACATATTTTTGACGAAATCAGAACCAGTTTATTTAAAACTACATATACCATTCACATTAGCATCTTTATTGTTCATCACTATTTTGAAAAAATTTACAAAAAATATTGACAAACCCTTCCAAAACCATCGGCCAGACGGCTCTTGCGAGGAAAAAGAGGAGTCACCATGCAGCATTGATGAGCCGGCCCTGTCCGCAGGCCTGCACCAATGCAAAGAAGCAGGAGACCATAAAAGCGCGAATTCAATTTTAGCTAGCGCTGTGCCCTAATTTACCTCGATTCCCCTCCCCCATCCTCGAGAAGAGCACCCCGGCAACGACAATGCCCTTGTGGCTTGTGGGCCCTCCGTCACTCACAAGCTAGCTTACCACCGTCGTTCTACCCGAAAAAAATTTGTTTTAATTTCTTCTGAACGACCGAGTTACGGTCGGGTAGAATTTGACGTGGTTTTTGGTTTCACCGTTATCAATTTGTTACAAATAACTCTAAGGGGTCATGTGCTGCACCCTTTTCATGGTTTCTTCAATGGAATATATACTCTTGAAAGTCGAATGATCCAAGTTCTACCCATATAACATCTTTTTTTACTACAATTTATAGCTTGATTTATGACTTTTAGATCTAGTGCAAGTGTTTGTGCGAATGAATAGAAAACCGATAAGTCACTTCGAAACAACGCAAGAGAAACCGTCGAGTTAAGCTTGTATTTTTTTTATGGAAAAAGGCTTGCTTGTATTTTGAGAACATTGGGGACATTTCTACGTAGGAACAAGAACAGATGAAGAGAACTGCATGCAACGCCATGAAATTTGTGCATGTGAAGTTGTTGGTTCTCTCTGAACGGATGGATGCTGCGAATAAGAGCAAGTACAATAGTATAGTCAACTAGTGGCTATAACACTTGTCCATTTTATTTATAGCCTTCAAAGAAATAGTTCATACAATAAGGTAACTATTACAATAACTATTTGGCCCCACGTGTAAGAGAGTGAAATGCATATTTTTACGTACTATAGCTAGTTGTAATTTAGTAGCCAGCTTCCTTCTCTCTTTTCCTTTCTCTCTCTGCCACGTAAGATTTGGTTGATATTATATTTGCTATAGCCTGCTGACTAAGCCTTATTGTACCTGCTCTAACTGGGGCACTATGCAGTAGAAATACTACCCGAAGTGGAAAGCATAACTATCCGAAGTGGAAAGTCCTGAAAAGAGAAGAAAATTAAACCACGCGTCACTCTCAATGGTAGAGTACATGGTTTAGAGATCTTGTGAAGATCTAGAATATATTTACGATAAATAACTAGCATTTTGATAGAATTGAAATTAATTTTTTTAAAAAAGTTTAACAAATTCATATTTCAGAGTTATTGTCAGGTAGCACTACTTCAAAAAGGGTCATCACAGACAGTTTGGAACTGTCATCACAGACGGTTTTCTGAACCGCCCGTATTTATCTGTCAGTGATAATCAAAGACTATCACAGATGGTTTGTGAGCCGTCTGTGATAAAGACAACATAGACGGTTTGTAACTAAAACCGTCTGTGAAGAAAACTATTACAGACGGCTCGAAAACAAAAACCGTCTGTGATACTCACACATCACAGACGGTTCTAGTTACCAACCGTTTGTGATTGGCGAGTATCACATACGGTTGGTATATAGAACCGTCTGTGATAGTTTTTCATAGACAGTTTATAGCACAAGCTGTCTGTGATATTTCATCCTGTACCTATGCCCTTTGAAAACAAGTAAATACAGTGGCAAATACAACAGCATATTACATTTCCATTAAGATTAGAATCCACCATTACAGTATAACAAGAAAACCAATCCAACTCTTTAACATGGCAAGAATATACAAGAAGCAGAGATCATAGCAGACAATAAAAGCTGGATTCATCTGATGGCGGCCGGATATCACCAGCAATAAAGAGACGACGATAGAGTCACCTTTGTGGCTTGATGGTAAGACTACACAAGACACTCTTACGATACTTACGACAAGAGTGTGTTGTGCAGTCGACCGTGGTGTCACAACAGAGGCGCTAGCTCATGGCGGTAGTTGGCATCGTCGAGGAACAAGCTGGATGCATCGGATGGCGGCCGGATATCACTGGCAATAGAGAGGTGGCGGTAGCGCCACCTTTGTGGCATGACGGTGAGACTGCAGAAGACACTCTTACGACACTTACAACAAGAATGTGTTCTGCAGTCGACCGTGGTGTCACAATGGAGGCACTAGCTCACAACGGTAGTCGGCGTCATCGAGGAACAAGCTGGATGCATCGGATGGTGGGCGGATATCACCGGCAATAGAGAGGTGGCGGTAGCGCCACCTTTGTGGCACGACGGTGATACTAGATAAGACACTCTTACGACAAGAGTGTGTTATGCAGTCGACCGTGGTATCACAACGGAGGCGCTAGCTCATGGTGGTAGTCGGCGTCGTCGAGGAGAGGATGTAGGAAGCTATATAGTGAATGAACTCATCCGTGACTACCAGTGGAAAGGTAGACGGGGAGTAATTAATAAAGGCCGAGCGGTGGGAGGAACCGGTGCCTGCCATCCGATGTGGAGAGAATGGACGGGTGAGATCGAAATCCTGGGGGATACACCACGGATCGGTGACGTGTTATTATCAGATACGGTTTGTTATATGAACTGTCTATGATAATGTATATATCAGAGACGGTTTGTTATACAAACCATCTGTGATAGTTTCATAGACGGTTCTAATTAAAAACCGTCTGTGATAATGCATATATCACAGACGACTTTTAAACCCAACCGTCTGTGATAGTTTCAGAGACGGTTTTAGCCAAGAACCGTCTGAAATAATGAAAGCACAGATGGCTCCACAAGAACTGTCTGTGATGAGACGTCTAGTATAACTTGTTTTGTAGTAGTGTAGTTTGACCAGACCTGGGACGACGATCAGACTGGCCTTGACCTGTTCGTCAAGATTTTGTGCCCGATGGTTTGACTGCCATAGGGGAGACGGTCTAACTGACCGGTGGTCGCGGTCTGACCACCATGGGGAGAGCAATTAGGCCGATGTTGGATGGTCTAACTAGCCATGGCAAGGCGATTAGACCAACTTCTCAAGGGCAGACATGTCTGGGATGTCCAGAGAGTTTCCTACAGGGAACAAACATGTCTGGGGTACCCAAGATATATCTAGGGTATTGATGAATTAGATTCCGAGTTGTATGTAGAGGCAAACCCACCAGGGGTTAGGCGGGGCTAGCGCCCCTATCGCCGGTTGGCCCGTGGGTACTCGGTGGCCACCTCGAGTTCCGGCTAGGCACCGAGGTGCTGGCCCGCCTCACCATGGACACAGACGCGTGTGACAAGATCGGCGGCACCGACGGCATGGTCGTCCTCCTTGCCATGTTCTTCCAGCCACGAATCACCGATGAGGCTGGCGCTACACGCGTTGAGGCTGGCAAGGCTCTCACATGCTAGCCCTCGAGAGCCGCCGCAACTGAGCGGAGACTCAAGGGCACCTCCGCCATCATTGACTGCCTCGTCAAGGTGCCGAGCAACGACACCGTAGGCATCAGCACGGCTAGGGTCCTCACCAACCTCTGCATGTACTCCGGCGGCGAGTGGTTCGCGCAGCTCTGTGGCATCACGTCCGACGTCGGCATGGTGCTACACAACATCATACAAAAAAAATCAAAGCTACTGTGAGGATTATGACTAGGTAAATAATCTATTGCTCTTTTGATGATTCGTTGTACTCATCGCTAACCACACTGGGGACATTGCCAATCTTGCTTGCTAGTCCCTTGATCTGAGATACCTTCTCCTTGGCATCTTTGTTAGGATTAATCTTGTTGTATAAGTTTTCTTGTTGTGTTGAGTGCATGAAATAGAGTCCTGGTTAGTTACGTGCGTGTGTTAGAGTAAGTCAGTGAGTGCATGTGTGAGCTAGTGTGATCGGTGAAAGTCATGAGTTGTATGTAAGTGACTGCATGCAGCGGGTGTGTGTTGGCTTGGAGGAGCGGCCAAGTCAAGTGAAGTGAGTCGTGGCGAAAAGAGTGGATCAACTAGCTTGCACATGTGCGTTAGTGGTGACCTGCATGCAGAGATGTGTTAGTGGCCGTGAGCTTTGCATGCAAGGATTAGTTTGTTAGCAAGTGGTGCATGTGTGCCCATGCAGCTGAAAGTTTGTTATGGCCTGCATGGGTATGTGGCTATTTAAGCTTGGAAGCGTTTTGAGTTTTATGAGAGTGAGAAAAAGAGAAGAAAAAGTGCACTGGTGTGCAGTGCAACAAAAAAAAGTAATAGAAATAAAAAAAAATAAAAGATTAAAGAGAGATAAAGAAATAAGAAAATAAAAAAGATAATAAAACAAAAAAAATTATTTTTCCTTTTTTTCCTTTTATTATCTTTTTTTATTTTCTTATTTCTTTATCTCTCTTTAATCTTTTATTTTTTTATTTCTATTACTACACTAGCTCACACATGTGCTCACTGACTTACTCTAACACACGCACGTAACTAACCAGGACTCTATTTCATGCACTCAACACAACAAGAAAACTTAAACAACAAGATTAATCCTAACAATCACTCCCTAATCTGGTTGGATTTATTTTCCACACCTCCACACGGGGCTTCAAACAATTCACACATTAGTGTCCACTGGGCCAGAGATGTTCGAACCGGGCTCTGATACCACTTGTTGGATCGTAAGGGCCTTCTCACCCCAAAAGCTAGCCTATGAGGTGAGAGACCCCCCACTTTTAAGTTAGGTCCCTTACTGATGTGACCACGCCACAAACACATACGACAATAGCGCCCAATATCAAGATTGAACTAAAGGTGAATTCGTTTCTTCAGCCTTCGTATGTTAGTAAGAATAGACCGCTACCTAATGCAAGTGATTTAATTGTGCTTAGGAACTTGGGAAAGGATGAAGGAAAGGGACATGGAGTCCTGGACATGCATGGAAGGAATAATGGAGGTCACCACGTCACTTTGGGACCAAGTCAAGCACGAATTCGAGTTGGACACGTTTTGGAATCAGACTCGGACTGCTGTGATGGTACCAAGTTCAAACGGGATAACTTCCTCATACGGACTCCGTTTGGGACGTTCTTGTACTTCATGGAAATCTTATGAAGTCTACTTTCCAACGGATTCAACCTCATCTTCAAATTCTATCCGAGCCGGCCGCAATCGTCAAAAGAGTCCACGTTGGTCATGTACTGGAATCGGATTCGGACTGCTGCAATGGTGCAAGTTTAAACGGACATAACTTTCTCATACGGACTCCGTTTGGGACGTTCTTGTACTTCATGGAAAGCTTATCAAGTCTACTTTCCAATGGATCCAACCTCATCTTCAAATTCCATCCGAGCCGGCCGTAATCATCAAAATAATTCACGTAGGTTTCTGAGTCCGAGTCAAAGGGTGCTGCGCCACCTCCACTTGGGCCCATGGGCCTTGTAACCTAGGGTGTACCCTTTGGGACGCCTCCTGGTTGTTTTCACTATATAGGAGCCGCCGGCTCCGTTTCTAGACTTAGATTTTGTTTAGATCAGTTTAGCCCCTTGTGCAAACTCCACGTTCTCTTGTGTCGGCTAGACCAATGATTCGTGTTCTGAGAACCTCAACTATCCTTGTGCGACTTTTATATCTAGCAAGTTTCAGGTTGCTCACTATCCTTGTTCTTGCGTGTTCTTGGTTGCATGCAGAATAGACCTTCGTGGTCAGTCAACCGTGTTCTTGCACGGTTGATAACATCTTGGGGTTGGTTCAGCGATTGCTAAGGCGCACGTGACGTCTCGTACGGTTGTAGTTGGATCGCAAGAGTCATCTCCACCGAAATCGATAGTTATCAGTCCTATCGGAAGATCGGGACCCCATCGCCTCATCACTTACCCTTCCACAACTAATGAAATGAAAGAATCACAAGCTCACATGCTCTCAAAAACTCATGAGAACAAGAAAGAACAAAGCGGTAGATCAAAAGAACTCGGTAAACAAAACTCCACTCACGAATGTCAAGAGAGAGAGAGAGAGCGCACACAGTGGATGGGACATGAGAACTGCTCACCATCATTTCATTGCTTCTGTTGCTCTTATTTAAAGCATAAAACAACTCTCTCCTACATGCAAGGAATAACTAGCATTCAATGCTCATGCAGCACTACCATTCTGCATGCATGCAAGACGTTCACACATACACACATACATTGAACTCTTGCATGCACACTCCACGGCTCCAACTGCATATCTCATGCGCTGAACTCGCTCTTCTCCACTGCGTGAGACTAGGACTCCCTCTGGCTTCAGCATCATTCCATGATCCGCATGATTCGGTCTTCAACGTCTCGAGCGCCACACACTCGTTCCCGGACGACTCGGCCTCCTCCAGTGCGAACCGGTACCATGCATGCCCTTCTCCTACCTATTCTCACGCACACAACAAACTGAAGGGACTCGGACTCACCGACGCGAACACACCACGTTCTCCATGACATAGCTCAACACCACACGACACTCACGCACTGACCAGAACACATCTCGGTCAGGTTTATTATCCTAACAATCACCCCCCTAAACCTGACATCACCATGCGTGCGACTCACGGCGAGCATGGCTCCTCGTCGGCATCGCGCGAGGCCTCTCCTTCTTCGGCTCCGGCAATCCCTGGCGAAGTGGCCACGAACGCCGCAGTTGAAGCACCTCCCTCGGTTGCGGCGCTCCGAACGCCCGCTAGTCCCCGAGCACGTGCGCACTGCCGCGCCGTCGTCGATGTGGCTGCCCGCGCCTTATCGCCGCCACCTCGCGCGCGCATTTCGCCGCCGCGCCGCGCCGCCATGCACACGCTCCTTGCCGCTGCGCCGGCGAGCTTCCCATTGCTCCTCAGTGAGCAGCAGACGCCCAGCACCCCCCGTCATCGACGTCGCGAGGCTCCTCCGCCACGCGCAACCGTCCGACGAGCTCCTCCACGGACATGGTGTTGAGGTCCAGAAGCATCTCGATCGCCACCGCGACCTGCTTCATCTTCTTCGGGACCACACGCAGGATCTTCTTCACCACGCGGCTGTCCTCCATTGCCTCGCCAAGCTCGCACAGGTTGGCGACAAGCCCGTTTATGCGCATCGTGAAGTCATCGACGGACTCCCCATCGTGGAACGCGACGTTCTCGAACTCCTTCAAGAGACGTTGCACGTTCGCGGACTTCACGCGATCATCGCCGACCCTCATCATCTTCACCGCCTCCCGCGCTTCTTTTGCCGACTTCTTCACGGCGAGCCCGGCCTTCATCTCCGACGGCACCGCGCGCAAGATGGCGGCGCCGCCACGATCCTTGGCGCTCGGTCTTTGCGGCCTCCATAACATCCCGAGCTCCAACGCCTCTAGGCTCACTGCATGACCAATGACCACTCATGATAGTTGGTCTTGGTCGGCGGCAGCTCAAGCGCACGGTGTTGGGACGGCGCGCTCCGCCGCGACGCCGAAGCCTGCAGGTGCCGGACATCTTCGTTCCTTGCTCTGATACCAAATGTTGGATCGTAAGGGCCTTCTCACCCCAAAAGCTAGCCTATGAGGTGAGGGACTCCCCCACTTTTAAGTTAGGTCCCTTACCCTTCCACAACCAATGTGGGACTATTCCAACAATCTCTCCCTTCACACATTGGTGTCCCTCAGCCCTTCACCGCCCTTTCACCGTACACCGACGGTCCCTCGGGGTCCCTTCACCGTACACACCGACGGTTCCTCAGGGTCACAGTCTATCAGGCATTCACACACTAGTGTCCATTGGGCCAGAGATGTTAGAACCGGGTTCTGATACCACTTGTTGGATCGTAAGGGCCTTCTCACCCCAAAAGCTAGCCTATGAGGTGAGGGACTCCTCCACTTTTAAGTTAGGTCTCTTATCCTTCCACAACCAATGTGGGACTATTCCAACAGGCAAAATATCTGTCGTGAGTGAAGTTAACGACACAGTCAACTTCTCAAGGTTATGCAGGTCGCCAATCCACTTGGGCACTCTGGACAACTTTCCCGAAAGCTCGAGGGTCTGCAGGTGTTCCGGCGGTGCTTGCGAAGAATTGAGAGAGCGGTCAAGGAAGCCGGTGAAACTATCGTCAATTGAAAGGAACTTGAGGAAGCAGCTGCTCAAATGCTCAATGGCAGCGAGCAATAACTCGTCATCTTTCTCGTTGAAGTTTCTAAGTGTGTAAATGGAAAGTTTCTTCAGATTGGTGAGGTTCTGCAATTCTGCAAGCGGACGTAGGACTTTCCGTAAAGCCGTAAAATCAAGAGAGCTTATAGTCCACTTGGATTGGGAATGCTGACAGGAAAATACGATGCTTCTAACCTTCCAAATGGACCAAGGTAATAGCCAATGGGAGCGGGCAAAAATGCGTTTTTTCTGAACTCTTATGGTTGTATATGAGTGCATATTTAGTCTGTTTATTTGTTCTCCGCACTGCAGATCTGTTTTATTCCGGCAAATTCTTCCTGGGCTGGAATCTTTACTATCTTGTCTGAGAAGTATTGCAGATAAGAAGGGGGGAAAATCATGTCTCAAGTAAGTGCTTTCCAAAGCAGCATGCCTTCTAAGCAAGGTTCCAAAAATCAGAACCGGAAGAAATCTCGGCCGGCGGCCGGTAACAGTAACCGGCCAGTTACCCAAAAAACCGGTAAAAAATCCGGTCATAATTTGAAAATCAAAACTTGAATTTTGAGATGTTTTAAAACCGGCAACTAGAAAAATCAGAAAATCCGGCCAAAATTCGAAAATCAAAAATTGATATAGGCCGATTTTTTCGGTTACTGATCTTCACCGGTAAAAACGGTAATCGGCGGTTACCGGCCAGTAACCGCTGGGATTTTGAACCATGCTTCAAAGCAACCGAAATTAGGCTACACGATGAGTGTTCCTACACAACAAGTGAACTTTTTTATACACAAAGCATGCATAGTTCTTGCAATTTAGCTTCTAACTTATCAGAACATATTGTCGTAATGAGTGGCAAATTTGTTTATTTTGTTGCCATAACTCAATCTCAATGTCTCGGACAACGCGACGTTGCCACGTATGAACAATGTTGACACTATGACCCCAACGCAGGTGGCCATAAACTGGTGCGTTTGCAAAGGTACAAATCCTATTCCCGGTGTAAAAGCAGTCAAACACATCGAGGACAACTAAGGTGCACTCGGCTGGAGGCTGAGCCCTGCTGAAATTTCAGAGCTCGAAGCCGCAGCAATTGAATCTCCGAAGAATATGATCCAGAACATATTCCAAACTGCTTGAGCGTTTGCAGTAATACCAATACCAAACATGACAGCAACTTGAAATACGAGTAGTGATATCATTTCTTTGCCTAATTCAGACTCGAGTCACTGTAAATCCTGGCTAGTTTTGCAGTGTCCGGTTGTCTAGAGCACAGCTGTATGTTGAAGCGAGATTTCGGTGTTCAGACTTCAGACTTGGGCTCACTATGTAGGCTATAGTACACGAAAGTGAAAGAAAGAACACGCGATGATATACACGGGCAAACTACACCAACTTACTCCAATACATTTCCAGGTTCCCCAGAGACTAAGCAGCTTAACATTGCCATCCATATGATCCGGAGGGATCAGATGCATGCTTAGCTGCTAGTATATGCACCATCAACGCTGCTACTGTGGCACACTTAGCTTACGAGCGCGCGTACACGAGACAAGGACTCAGCACAAGATCGATCCATGCATGTATCGCGTGGCAACGCGCGAGCGCGCTAGCTCGTCAGACCTTGCAGTACTTGCCGGCAGCGTCGCGGTCGGCCTTCTGCATGAGCGCGAGCGCGCGCTCGAACTGCGCCCAGCGCTGCTCGAGCGTGCCGTTGTAGCCGACGGACATGCGGACGAGGCCCGGGGAGATGCCAGCGCGGGCGCGGTCCTCGGGCGGCATCTCGCTGCTGGTGCTGCTCCAGGAGCAGGACATGAGCGTCTCGTAGTAGCCGAGGCTGACGGCCATGAGGCCGAACTGGGTGGTGTTCTGCAGGTGGTGCATGAGGCGGTTGGCGCGCTCCTCGGTGCCCATGTCGACGCAGAGCATGCCGCCGAAGCCGTACCCGGGTTGCCCATGACGGCGAGGCGCGCGTGGTGCGGGTGGTCGGGGAGGCCCGGGTACGTGACGCGCAGGCCCAGGCGCCGCATGCGCGCCGCGTACTCGGCGGCGCGCCTCGACTGCTCCTGCATCCGCAGCTGCAGGTGCGGCAGCCGCTCCGACAGCTCGAACGCCACCTTGGCGTTCATCGTCGGCCCCAGCAGCATCAGCGCGCCGTCCTGCAGGTCCATCATCGCGCTCACCAGGCTCGCCGGCCCGCAGATCGCACCTGAAACACAAAAATAATTGCCCACAATTTAATTAGCACGTACAAACATATATATACACAGAAACGTTTCGAATGGGCCGTAAAAAGATACCGAGCCATGTCATGATCACTGTATGGTTTCCTAATTAGTAGTGCTCCACGAATCCACTAGTGGTAGTTTAGTCGTGATTCTTGTTGAATCGACTGGACCGGTAGCATCTTTTCCCGTCTGACGACGGCAAGCCTCCTCCTTTTCTTTCAGTCCCCAAAGCTTTAGGGCACGCCATTACATTGCCAGGACGGCCCCAGCTTGACTGGAACGTAACACACGACAAAACGACACGATGTACGTAGCATTTGTTCGATCCTAGCTAGAAATAATACGTGTTTCTTTCTTATGAGCTAGCTCTAAGCATATTATTTCATATTTTAATAGAAGAGAGAGAAAAGCTATCTCTTGATCAAGAGTTAGTCTCATACATACATTCCAAGATTATGTGAGAGTGTCATATGAGACTATTTATGTTATGAGCTATGTGCTAAAAGTTAGTACTATTGAAGAATTTATCTTAGAGCTAGTAACTAGCTCATATTATTTGAGATGCTCTGCAAGTGTTAAAGTGCGTGTTCATACGTGCATGGACATGGAACACTCTAGGCGTCTGGAACGCTCGTTCCTCTGAAAATTCCAACGAACATGAAGGAGCGGGTCGAGTCGGGATAGCATACTTACCGGCGATGATGTCGGCGCCGCCGCTGATGAATTTGGACACGCTGTGGACGACGACGTCGGCGCCGAACCGCGCGGGCGAGACGACCATGGGGGTGAACGTGTTGTCCACCACCAGCTTGGCCCCGGCCTCGCGCGCCACCCGCGCCAGCATCGGGATGTCCGCGACCGCCAGCGTCGGGTTCGACATCGTCTCCGCGTACACCACCCGCGTCTCCCCGGGCCGCACCGCTGCGCGCACGGCCGCCTCGTCGTCCGCGTCCACGAACGTCGCGCGCACGCCGGACGCGCGGGGCAGGAACCGAGACAGCAGCGCGTGGGTGCCGCCGTACAGGCACCGCGACGCCACCACGTGGCCGCCGGCGCCCACCAGCTGCATGAGCACGGACGAGATCGCCGACATGCCCGAGGCCGTGCAGTACGCGGACTCGGTGCCCTCGAGCGCGGCCATCTGGCGCCCGAGCGCCAGCACCGTGGGGTTGAAGTGGCGGCTGTAGATGTACAGGTCGCCGCGGTCGGGGCCCAGCTCCCCGGCGAAGAGCTGGCGCATGGTGTCCGGCTCCATCACCGTGAACGTCGCTGACGCCTCGATGGACATGTTCACACCGCCGTGCTCGCCGAACTCGTGACGCGCCGCGGCCAGAGCAGCCGCCGGGTCGGCCTCCCGGCGGAGCGCCTTCGGCTTCTCGTCCGCGTTGCCGTTGTCGTCGCCTAAGCCGTTGTTCTGGGGCGGGGAGCGCTTGAGGGTGACGAGCTCGGAGGCGGCCATTACGTGGGCCATTGGGGTGGCTGTCTCAGAAAGAGTGGGATATATCGGAGAGCGGTGCGGGGAGGGGAACATGGGACGATGGCAATTTATAGGCGAGGACAGGATCTTCTGTGGCCGGGAGATGGGCGTTCATGTGACGTGGGTGGCTGTGAACCGTACGCGTGGACAAACGGACGGCGGATGGAACGGCGGAATGAACTGGCGCCTTTTTACGGCCAGGGGAGAAGGGACAAGTCTTCCCAGTTTTGTCGGTAAATTGTTACTTCAATATCAAATTCATGGCAAGTGTAACATTCAGCATTTACGTGGAAACAGCTCAAGTACTACTTAAAATTCTTACTGTGGCCTAATTCTCTCTTGGTGCCGCTTGACTGTGTTGAAATAAACTGATTTATAGCTAAATTATATTGTAGCTAGCTAAAATTATATTATAACTGATGGTGGCTTATTTGACGTAATTAAATTTAAAAATAAAAATAGAAAAACATATTAACCCATCACAACAATACAAACGAATACGGAAAAAGAACTGGTAAAAAACTAAAAAGATAATAAAAAAAGTCAAAAAATAAAATTTAAAAGTAATAAAAATGAACTAAAAACTCAAACTAAAATGAATGGACGTTAATTTAGTCTGTCGATCCGGACATAGCCGTCCTTGTGGCGAGTTACAACTTGCATTTCTATCATGTGCTCCTATTTACATAGAGCTGTCAGTTGTCACCAACTCATGGCCAATTTATCACCAATTTGGAGAAACTGTTTTTTCCTAAAGAAAACCATTCTCTATCCCATAATATAGCTTCTCATTCTTAAGAAACATCATCGTATAATATAAATCTATTGTGGAGATTAAATATATAGTTATTATAATATTTCTACCATATATTCCTAATTTAGTATTGAGAAATGAGTGAGTAGTTGTAATATGTCATTTAATAGGGTACGTATATTTCAATGATATTAACTTTTGTTAAATTTAATGTCTCTTTGATCTGCGTGTATGGTATACTTTGGATTTGTATTGCGCGAAGAAGGGAATGTAACAAGCTTGAATCGGACTGAGAGTTATCGACTTTTATCGTGCTAGCAAGGTGTGATTAATTTATGCTAGCTATGCACATGCTTACCCATTGGCTAATTGCCGGCAAGTGTTTATTGGTACCTTATTAACAGCATGCCTACCAATTTAACCGGCAGGCCGCAGTGAATGTACGCATGTATGAATCTGGCCGTGAACCAGGTGTGTTTGGTTGCTAGGATGGGGTGGGATGGAATGGGATGATTCTTTTGACCAAACCTATCCATGTGTTTGGTTTGAGGGATGTGGTGGGATGGAATGGTCCAAAGTGGGATGAGCCTATGCAAATTTAGAGAATATTCTCCTTAGATGCTGGACCATATGGTTCCACTTTTTTTGTGGAACCATCTCATCACATCCTCATCCTATCTCATCCCACTCCATTCCAGTAACCATCTCATCTGGCAGCAAAAGGGGGCATCCGAGAGTCAAGCTGAATTCGGATGTTTGTACCTGCCTCTGGACTGACCACTTGTTGTAGATATAGGTGATCCATCACTTTGCGACAAGTGTTTTGACCAACCCATGGATCAAGAAGGCGAAATTGTGTTGAACTTCACCTTCCAAATATATCGGCATGCAGGACTAGGTGTAGTAATCACCTCACCATAGACTTTTCTTTTTCTTTTTAAACTAGCACAGCTAGATATATTTGTTATGAACCTTTTAATATGACGCTGAAATGAGGCTTCATGGTGTCTGGACATTAAACCTCTCTTTCTTTATATTACTTTTAGATACGTGCAAGTGCAATGATATATAATATATCAGATAAACTCATTAACATTTATTAATTCGAAAAAGCATCAATTTAGAAAGTAAGTCATTAATTTAGCATGATGAATCAATTATGGATGAAAAGTCTCAATCGTGGAGCCTGGACACCATGGTGCCCCTGTTATTTATAATACACACACACGAGGTAGCACTATTCAGCGCCTACGCGCATGCTATGCTCAGGTCCTGCTGCTTGGCTTTCTGGTGCAAGCACATGAAGTTACTTACTTACGACTGGTATAAAAAAAACATGAATTTCGCAGCGTCGAAATATATTCAACATAGATCTTGTTTTATTAAGCTCATAATTTCACGATGACGTAAACAAATCGCAGATCGGATTTTCCATGAAAGAGTTATTGTATTTTTTAGCTTATAAACAAAATAAAAAGTCCCAATTTGACACTTAAATAAAAATGTTATACTTTTTTTTTATCATTTTTGGTATATTAAAATACTAATTATAAGATACTCCAATAAGATTTGATTGAAAAAATTATATCGGAACACTTTATTTTTGCTATATACACTTTTTCGTACATAAAAAGGACTATATATGCAAATTATGCTATAAAAATAGATTTTTATGAAAATTTTTATGGAACTCATTTTGGAGTATATTATAATCACTATTAGAGTGTGCTCAAATAGATAAAATGGTATAACAACATCATTAAAGTAGTATATGAAAAGTGGGAGTACGTACTCGTAGGAGTATGAATTTCTAAGTGTGTGGGGATTTGGATTTCTAAGATAAACATTCAAACCACGACCAAAAAAACAAGAACAGATCCTGTCTCACTAGAACCGCAAAGCAGCTTATCACTGTTCCGCAGCCCCTGCTAACCGAAGAGCGTAGATCTTTCTTTTTCTTCGTCGTCCTCCCATGCGCATCTTGGAAAACCGACCGTGGTGGATTGCCACTGGGATGGATGGGATGGATTCCTCCCGGATTGCTACTGCCACTCGAGGGCAGGCTCCACGTGTTTCTAGCCCTACGAAGGCGACGCGCACTTCGCTTGCCTCGCCGAGTTCCAACGTTTCAGGGCGCGTCGTCCGTGTCATCTCCACGCATTGCCGTCCCAGCCGCAACCAGTAATCAAATCTGGTTACTCGCTCCGGAATAAAACATTAGGGCTGGGCATTCGGTCTATTCGGTTTGGTCTATTCGGTCTTTCAAAAATTCGGGTTCTAAAAAATAAGGACCAAATTTCTCAGAAAAAAAAACAAGGACCGAACCCAAATAGACCGAATTTTTTGTTCGGTCTATTCGGTCCACCGAATTGACCGAAATAAGATGAGGATTCTTGTCACCCCTCAAAATCTTTGTAAATTGTAATGAGCTAAACAAAACAAATAATATTCATGCATAAAGCAATGAGTAGCCAGCCAGTAAATAGATGATAGACATATCAAATAAGTACATATATCACATATTAAGTTCATGAATTCAAGAGACAAGAGACATATCAAACAATTCGGGTTATTTGGTCTATTCGGGTTTTGTAAGCCAAAGACCGAACCTGAACCCGAAGACCGAACTAAATCACAATATTGACCGAACCCGAACCCCGAAACCCGAATAGACCGACAATTCGGTCTATCCGGGTTCGGTTCGGTTCGGTGTTCGATTCTCGGGTTTAAAGTGCCCACCCCTATAAAACATCATAGATACTCGCTCTGGAACAACAAGAGTGGGTTCTTATAGAGTCATAGCTTAAGATTTATAACTTAAATATTTGAATTTTGTCTGTCGTGAGAGGCATGTAATTTTGATCGGTACAGCTGAATTCAGTACATTTTTTACTAAAATTTTTCTATTGATCTCGTTTTGAAAAAACACATCGTTTAAAAATTAATTACTGTAAGCAGTATAAATATAAACTAAAGTCTAAAAGAATTTGGACCAAATCATCAGCCGGAGCTGAAAAGAGTGTGCACCTTTTCTCACTTCTCTCAAATTTCCGCGGGACTTATCTGAAAGGCCAGTCGCACGGAGGCAGATATAGATACTAAACAAATAGCTAGGCGTGTTGCATGGGCTGCGATGTAATGCTGCGTGATTAACAAATACCGGTGCCTGCTTCCCGACAAAGTTGATCACATATCATATCTGCCAGTGAAGGCGTGCTTTTCGTGCCATTGTTCACGACATATGATGGTCTATGATGGATTGACGATAGCGTTTAGGCAGTCTTAATTAAACTTCAAAGAGATATCTCTGCAATCTCATAACCAGATTTGGACGGGAAAAAAATAGGACCGAAAGAGAGCAATGTGTTGTGCATGCAAGCCAACAATTCTAGTTTAGGGAACAGTAGTTCTAGTCAGGCATATCGATCTGCGTTTCTGGGGCATGCTTTTCTTGTCCTGATTTCTGAATGCAATTGAGAGAATTTTATCGTTTCACTGTTGCATCCGTCGAGGAAGGGAATGAGGGTTCCTTCCTTCCTGACAAGGGCTGCATCGTCTCCATCGATTCGAGCTTCTGAGCCTGCTGCCACGTGTATCTCGTCTACGTACGTTCCTACTGTGTTTTAAGCAGTTTGGATGGAATGGACTCGGCATGGTTCGATCCTTCACTCCCTTTCGAGGATTCCAGATCAACGCCAGATGTATGACTAGTAAAAAGCGGCGTCCGATGAGATGAGCCAGTTAACCGAGCCTATGATTCAATCTAATTTCAAGGCATATTCGCTTTCTTGAAAATAGCCAAGCAGCTTGCTTTCGTGGGAACGATGGTGAACATGGAGTTGCTGAGTAGAGCATATGCTATTATGCTTATCAAATAAACGACGACGGTACAAGGGCAGCACCACACGCACGGTTAAAGGAAGCACCAAGCAGTTGTTAAATATATAATAGCGCACATTAAAATTTTTTACCACATAAATTAGAAATTCATGTGAGTAAAGGATCATAGATCGTTACCACTAAATACATAGTGCAGCGAAAGTAAAATAGAAGCAGCCGGTTCACGTAGCACACGTCGGTGTAGTAGAAGTAGTCGATCGTTCTCAGACCAATCGTCTCCTCCTCGCGATCGTCTCGATCAGCGTCGCAGTAGCACCTCTACCGAGCTCCACACATCCAGGGATGGAACGTCGTGCGTCGATATACTAGCACCAGCGCGCACGGCAGAGATTTTGAGAGGTGGCAGGTAGGGTTCCGATGGGTGTGCTCGGGTACCCCTCAGATCCGCATCTCTCTTAATATATAGCCTTCAATTGGATCCTAATCCGATATGATTAGATATCATATGCAATTTGGAAAGCCTCCAACTGAATCTTTATCCAATAAGAGTAGAGATCATATCCCACTTGGAGAACCTGACCAGATCCAATACAAGTAAAGATCATATCTCACCCAAGTCTATCATCCTGACCCTTATCGTTCCAACCCACTAAGTATGTGACCCTGTAGGTTCATGTATACTCGTCTATGGGCCGAAAACTCTTTTTCAGTCCATAAATCGGTAGTGGTTCCTAGCAGGCTATAACGACTCCCATATATATAAAGATCATATCGAACGAACCTATATATAGTGCTTATGTACAAATTCCTTTGCCTCATGATACCAGATTGAACTCAAGGCGAGAAGCATGCCATCCTATAATAATTCAATCCTTTACTCGAATATGTAGTGGATTACTCAGTTGTGATTGGCTCCGCAAGCACATTCAGCGTGGCTGTGCACTTCCTTAATCCAACCACATTGATGGGGCCTAAAGATATCTCTCCCGCTACATAAGAGGGGCAAATTTCATCTTGGTCGCTCACATTCTTCCGTGTGTTTTATAGTAAACCCAAAAGCTACCTTTATACTACCCAGTTACAGAGTAATGTTTGACAACCACTAAGTAAACTATTACACATGTAGAAAACTATGACAATCTCAGGTCTAAGGATCCTATATGCACTATGTATGAAACCAACTGATGATACAAGAATATAACAATTCCTGCATTGTCTCATGTAGGTCAATCTAACACCATATTCTCTAACATATGTATACATTATTGATATGATATCCTTATATTTATGATCCGTGAAACATGATCATCAATCAATATGTGTGTTGATCTATAAATCATAATTGCTCTACATAATGATGTAAGATCATAGATAATTTAGAATAATATCAAAACATGAATAAAGGACTCCACAAATAAGTCATATACTTATGATCAATATGAAAGAGATTTATTTAAGAGACAAAATAACATATTATTCAAAAGATCATAAAAATAAAAGTAATACAATCATCTTCTTGATCGCCTCTAAGGCATATCACTAACAAAATATCGGATCTTAATCTTTTTTTGGGGCCAATTCTTATGTTGTTCCTGTCATTTCAGCCAAGGTTTCATCCCAAATAGTTGTATTACTCATGTCTTTTTACCACAGGGATATAAAGAGCCCACGATATTTTGCACGCCAGCTATGACTATTAGTAGACTAAAGAAAGAAAATGCCTTCTCATCACATCATATCACCCTGTTAATTAAAATGATGGTCCTATGGCTCTACATAGATTTACAATTATCGACATATGTACGTTCTACCGATGAAAGTTGTGCAAATGAACATGCCCAATGCTCTAATATCCGCCCTTCCAATCCATGTGATGGAGGGGTACAATGCTGACGAGGCTTTCATCACGAAACAATAACTTGAGGTACCTTAGCTTTCAACATGATATATAAAAGAGGAAGGAGGTGGGAAGCTCCTCTCCAACTCTAAGAGCAGGTGTAATAAGGCTTAGTTAGCAGGTTATAGTAAATATAATATCAACCAAATCTTACGTGGCAGAGAGAGAAAGGAAGAGAGAGAAGGAAGCTGGCTACTAATTAAATTACAGCTAGCTATAGCACGTAAAAATATACATTTCACTCTCTTACACGTGGGGCCAAATAGTTATTGTAATAACTACCTTATTGTATGAACTGTTTTTTTAAAGACTATAAATAAAATAAATAAGTGTTATAGCCACTAGTTGACTATACTATTGTACTTGCTCTAACCATGCTATCACCTGTGCAGCCTGGAACCCGCGAAGCCCCCCGAGACCTGCTCATTGTTAGCCACGTGTAGCCACACGGTGACATAAACTTGACGGAAGCATCTCTTGTTGTGACGATTCTCATCTTTGGCCTGCTCCAGTTTCGATGGCTCGCTGAGACGTGCGTGCCAACCAACCAAAGAGTGTATGCACAAAAATAGGAATTGCCGTTTGTATAGCATTATTGTGAAAGGGATTAGTCCGGGAGCCTTCAAGGCACCATAACTTGCTGGGGAAATGCACTGTTCATGCCGGTAGTACAATACTTCCCCCCTGCATGCAGGAGCTTAGTTAGGAGTAATTAATTGCGTGCACCAGATTGCAAGAGCAAATATGGTAGCACTGCCAATTTGGTGGTTCAACCAGACAACCACTCAACTTGGGCCGCCCATGCACAGCAATTTTTTTTTTGGAGAAAAAAGCATGCTCAACATCTTGCTTGTAGATAGAACTGAGGCTAGCTCAGTTGGCTGGAGCCCGTGGCCGCTCCACTGTCCGCCCGTATTCGATCTTTGCTTCTCATCTCGGGGTACTGTTCAGTAAACAAGGGATAGACTATTGCACAGACGATTAAAATTTTTTTATCTTTCAGTCATCTAAAGTTGCACTTTGAATCACCTGAAGTTGCACATGTTTTTTTTGGAGGGGGCTGCAATTTTAGTTGATTGAGAGTGCAATTTCAGGTCACCTGAAGTTGCACTCTGAATAACCTAAAGTTGCAAGTGTTTTTTTGGAGGGGGGCTGCAATTTTAATTTATTGAGAGTGCAATTTCAGGTGACTGAAACATAAAAAAATTTCATTCGCCTGTGCAATAGCAAAACTGAGTAAACAATGCCCTCTAGAGTGGTCCATGTTTGATAGTATAGTGCGTGCTTGCACTCTAAAGACGGTTAAGTCTTTCTTCAAAAACTCCTAACATATATAGGAGACGTGTATGTGTGTACATGTGATGCGAGTGATGTGCGTGGGTTATGTATCTGATTTGTATCCCTAGGAAAAGCATCTTGCTTGTACGTTCTTGTATAACGAAGACTTTCCTCGATTATTCACGTAGCAATCGTGTTAACGGAAGCAGACTCACAAAGTAAAAAAGATACATGCATCCTCACGCAGTCACGCATGAGATCGAAGCGCCACGTACTCGTGGCGGCATGCGTGTACGCTACAGATCACTCACACCCCACCACCACAACACAAACCATGCACGCGCGTCGCGCGGTCACGTACGTACGTACGTCCCGCGCCGCGGCGTCACGGAGCACGGTGCGCGTGCAGCTGAACGGCAAATCACTTGTTCGCGGCGGCGCCCGGCGCGTCCTCCTCCTCGGCGAATGCGGCGGCCGGGAAGGAGCGGCCGATCCCGACGTTGGACTTGAAGTAGATCTTGTCGCGCGCGTCGCCGCCGTCGAGGCTCATCTCGACGATGGGCACCCACAGCATCATCTGCTTGCTCTTGACCCCCGTCATCCGCTTCATCCGCCCCTCCTCCACGTACGCCGTCACCTCGGCGTCGTACCGCACCCGCGTGCCCGTGGCCCGGAAGTAGTGCTCGTACGGCTGCTTCTGCTTCATCCACACGAACCCCGTCTCCCGCACCAGCCCGCACTCGTCCAGCCCGCGCAGCGGCATCACGCCCCCCGGGAACCCCAGCGACTTGAGGAGCTCCTTGGAGTGGTTGTAGCACTCCTCCGCGCCGGTGATGATCTCCGCGCCCTCGCGCTGCTTGTTGCCGCCCGCCGCCGCCGTCGCCGTGGTCGCCGACACGGTGAGGGAGCTCATCGCCGCCGCCGTCGTACCTAGGTGGATTGGAAACTCGGAACTGACCGATCACTCGGTCGATCTGGCCGGCTTTGCTTGTTCAAGGGAGCTGTTGCTTGTTTGGATGCGTTGTACGTTTGTATGGTGCGATATGATGCAGGTGAGGTTTGCATGGACGGTGGTTTATAGGGACGGGTCGTGGGGCGGTGGGAGTGAGTAGGTGAGGAGTCGTTGAGCTAACGGTAATTGAGGCTTTGGTTAGCTCACCAAGCGGGCAAGAATGTTCGGTTTCAGCAGCGGTGTAGCTTGTGTTTGGTGCCGATTGGGTTCACCTAAACGTATATCTAACCCGCCGGCCCGTTTATTCGCCTCCCTCGGAAGTTCAATTGACTATTCTGCGCTCTGATGATCTCTTTACTTTTTACTAGTTCCTTAGTGAAAGCTATGCTCCGTGTGAGAAGGAAATATAAAGAGCTATGCTTGTATGCAGTGCAGTGTATTAATCTTGAGTTCTGGTGCACCATACCTGAAGCTGCATGCATATATAACTGGCAGGAAATGAGCTATATATATAACATTTTCCCAATTCTGAATCTCTACACTACCATGGCCAAAGTTTTATTTTTAAAAAAAAATCACCGAATTAGGATTGCTAATCTGTCCTTTCAGAAATAGTATCGAGAATCACTACAGAATTAGTAGTAACCATGTCACATAGAGACCTGATCAGGCAGGGGCGTAGCCACTACATGTTCCATTGGGCTCGAGTCCACCCCTGTGCTGAGGTATGTTTTTCTTTCCCCCTTTTGTTTCTCCTCCATTTATGTATGAGAATATAGATACACAAAACTATGTTTATCTCAGTTTAGGTTACTAGGCCCTGATCAACTCGGCTTCGGCTTCTGGCTTATTTTTCACTATTCATAAGTTTTGTCTTTTTCTGAACTTTTGGCTTTTTGTTGAGCTTTTTTGCCGGTTCTTTTTTTCCCGTATTTGTTTATATTATACGTAATGGGCTAACATATTTTTTATATTTTTAATTTTTTTTAAATTTAATTATGCTAAATAAGCCTCTGTCAACTGCAATGTTTTTTTCAGTCAGCTACAGTGTTTTCAGCCATAAACTATAAGCTTTTCAGCTGAACCGATCACCACCTAGTTCTCTTCAGTTTTTAATAAAAGGAAATTTAGGTGGATCAGGTACTGGCGGGAGTGGTCACGCTGGGTGAGGGTCAATCTCGACCTGAAGTGGACCGACCTGAGCCCATACTCGATTTGACGAGCGCCCAATGGAACATCCAAGCCCAAAGGAACATACTCGATTTTCTTCTACTATTTGAAATATTTGCCTGCCGTGCAGTTTGGAAGCCCATTGCTTAAGGCTGATGCTTGTTTATTTTTTTAGATAACGGAATAACAATATTCCAGCCTTGATCATTCAACGCGAATGACTACAACCGTTCAGACGAAAACAAAAACTCAGACCACACTCTACCAAACAGTGATACAAAACCTCCTAAGCCCAGAACAAAAGTCAAAAGGACTAAATCCTTTAATCTAAAACAAGTGCTCCACCCAAACTTGCTGAAAATCTCCATCACCACTCTCTCAAGTCTTTTGCATCCTTTTATGAGAGCACTTCTCTTTTCCTCTTTAGACAGTTGCGCCCAGCACCTGATCCAGTAAGCTCCCCTGAAAACAACATGCACAAAGGAGTTAGTGGTGATCTTTTTGAAAACGACATCATTTCTATTCAACCACAGGGCTCAGCAAAAAAACCGCTATACGCACTAGAATCTGATTTCTAAGCTTCAAAGGAAAACTTCTAAGCCAAGAACCAAACAACATTCCAACATTAGTAGGTGGTTGAAATCCAAAACTAATGACTACCACATTCCAAAAAGCCCGCGCCACATGGCAATCGAAAAAAAGATGCTGAATGCTCTCATTAGAGGGACAAAAACATCATTTGATACTTCCTTGCCACTGTCTCTTTGCAAGATTATCTTTTGTTAAAATAACTCCTTTCTTCAAAAACCAAAGGAACACTTTGATTTTGAGCGGTATCTTTGCTTTCCAGAATAAATTCTTTTCTAGACTGCTTTCTCTTACCATGAGATCTCTATACAAGGAACGGGCAGAAAAAGAACCACTTTTATGCAAGTTCCACACTAGAACATCTTCTTGCTCATTCAGAGATACTCGCATTATCAAACGCACCAACTTAAACCACGCCGCCTGCTTATCATCTACCAATGCTCTTCTAAAAGAAACATTTAACGGTATTGTACTAAGAACTTGTGCAACTGTCACATTCTTCTTTCTAACAATTCTATACAAATCAGGGAATCTCGTCATTAGCACCTCCTTCCCAATCCAAATATCCTCCCAAAATCTCGATTGTTGTCCATTATTGACCTTGAAACTACTCCTTGTTAGCACAAGGTCTTTGACCTCCATAAGACCACTTCAAAAATGAGAGTCCCCTGGTTGCTTAACCATTTGTGATAAGGCCTTGCCTTTCAAATATTTTCTCTTAAGCATGCTCTGCTAGAGGCCATCCTCGTTCAACAACTTAAACAACCACTTACTTAACAAACAACAATTATGTATTTCCAGGTTTAGAATACCCAAACCTCCCACACCTTTTGGCTGACTAAGGATACCCCATCTAGCTAATCTGTATTTCTTTTTATTCTTATCATTTTACCAAAAAAATCTGGATCGATAATAATTCAATTTCTTAAGAGGGTACTAAGGATGCTTGTTTATTTAGAGGGTACTAAATTGAATTAGGCAAACTTAAAAGCAGTTATTACTTGATTAGGTCACGTATGTTAGGAAGATTTTAAATCTAATGCATCCAAGCGAGGGGACCATATAAATGAAAAAATTGATCATATACCCTCCATTTAGATGGAAATTGAGGATTTATCCTCCTGGCCCACGTGTCAGTGACTTATGATGACCCCACGTGTCATTGAGATGTGGAGGGTAAATCCTCAATTTCCCAACTAAAGGGAGGGTATATGATCCAATCTCCCCCATATAAATTTAATGACCACCGGTGCAATTTCCTCGTGAAAATTTATATAGGTGAAAATACATTACCATCTATCGCTGTGGGTATGACCAACGGTTGCGAGGCGGATAGACTTTTTGGCACTTTTGACGTCATTTGACCTTGTATTTATAAAAATAATAGTCATCATGCCAAATTAACAAAAATATCGTTTCTACCGCATGGTGGCTGTACGACAGCTCCCGGGGCCAAAAATTACAAAATTTTAATGTGTAGCTCCCGACACAGCGTACTTGATTGTGTAATTTTTTGTAATTCTATCCATCCTAAATTTCACTGAAGAATTCATTTAAGATGACTGTTCGTAGGAATTTTTTATGCAGCAAATGAGCTCCAAAAATTACATTTTTAAGGATCCTTGCATAGGCGCATAAAATTCTTAAAAAATTACACAATTAAAAGTATCTTTTTAAAAATGTAATTTTTTAAGCTCATTTGCTACATTAAAAAAATTCATACGAATAGTCTATTTAAATGAATTCTTTAGTGAAATTCAGGATGGATAAAATTACGAAAAATAACATAATTAAGTACGCTACGTCGAGAGACTGAATATAAAATTTTGTAATTTTCAAAGCTCATTTGCTATATCTAAAAATCAATCAATCAACGCACATAAACGAAATCCCTAATTATGATTAGATTAGCACTAATTAATCACCTCCTGCATGGTGGGCGTGCAGCAGCCCTCTGCCGCACGATGGTCGTGCGGCCTTCTCACTGCCGTATGGTGGCCATACGGCAGATGCCACGTGTCGCCCTCTAGAGCTGCCGCACGGCCACTATATGGTAAAAATAATATTTTTCCTAAATTAATGTGACAACTATTATTATTATAAATATGGGTTTAAATAACACAAAAATGCTAAAAACTCGTGACAACCGTGTAGGCTGTAAAACTTTTCTACGTCCCCATCTATCAAAGCCATTAGATGTGTAGGCCGTAAAACTTTTCGGCGGTAAAACTTTTCTACGTCCACATCTATCAAAGTCATTAGATTAGGCACTCGTTCGAAGTTGCAGCCTTGCAGGTGAGGTGAGCGGGCCCGTCGCTACGGGCCAAACCGACGCGTGACGCGTCACAGCCAACCGTCCCCGCGTGGGCCACGAACACGGGCCCGGTCGGTGACGCATACAACACTTCGAAATCGCTCTGAATCTCAAAGGGCAGATAACAGAAATTAGAGAGAGAAAATAGGGACAAAAAGGTGGTGTCTAGGTGAAGCCATTATTTTGTTAGAGGACATTCTAATTTTTAACCATTGAATCTAAATATAAAGAATCTCACCTTTCCTCTAAAACCATACAAAATCCATTCTACCCTTTCTCTCCTCTTCTCTCCTCCAAACCCTAGCCACCGCCACCACGTCTTCACCGTCCCTGACGTCGGTGATGCCTGCTGGCGAGCCACCACCACCACCCTCCCCCGCTCCAGTGAGCTCCCCCACGCCACCCATCTTCCTCCACTCCGATGAGCTCCCCAACACCACCCACCTTCCTCCATTGTAGTGAGCTCCGCCGCTATTGCCCTCCTTCCTCGTCTCCGATGGCTACCATCGCCATCTCCTAACCACGCATCATCGTCAAGCTAGCCGACTTCCATGGCCCACCGCCCTCTTCCGGCTTGCCGGTGAGGTGGCGTCGCCACCTCATAGACTACCGTCGATCTATCACCGCTCCCATCTCCCTGTAAATGCGAGAGGCTCCAGTAGTCCAGTGAATCCAACCCAAACCTAAATCCTAACCCTAACTCACCGGAGCTGGAGAGGGAGGTAGAGCATGAATCTCGAGGCAAATTTTTACGGTGAGAAATTCGAGTACTCAATCAAAAAAAACATTCAAGTATTGGTTAGCAATTCCATTCTTTTTTCGAATTGCTTACTAGTAGTCGAGTGTTTTTTTACTAAGCATTTGAATTTCTTGTTGTAGGATTTTGCCTCGAAATTGATGCTCCACCTCCTTCTTCGGCTTCGGCAAGAGCTCCGGCAAGTTAGGGTTAGGGTTCAAGTTTGGGTTGGGTTCATCGGAGCCCCCAGATTTAGAGGGAGACCTAGGGCAGTGGGTGGCACCAGCGGTGGGACGACGAGGCAGCGATGGCACTACCGGTGTCGCGAGTCAGAGGAGAACAGTGGCGACAGTTGGTGGATGGAACGACGTTTGGGTGTGGAGTCAAGTTAGGTTGGGCAAGGATATATGGCGATGAAAGAGGTGGACGGCGTGAGAGATGGCCAGTGGTGCTGGCGGCCACGTCGAGAGGTTGAAGCGACCGGCAGGCCACAGTAGCGTAGGGGATGGCAACATCATGGTGGAGGAAGGACGGCATGCCAGTTAGGGTAGGGGTACGAGTCGGAGAGGGGATGCAAGTGACGTGGTGAAGTAATGGTGGAGGAGATGAACATTGGTGGGTCTCGCCAGCATCGAAGGTGACATCAGCGAGGCGGCGAGTAGGGCGGCGGTGGCAGGGTAGATGAGATAGGGTTTAAGATAGAGTATGAAGAGGAAATTTATATAATTAAGGGGAAGATAGAATCCATTAGATCCGGATCGAAACCTTAGAATCTAAGCGCTTTTAAATAAAATGTTTCAAGTTTTTCGAAGACACCCCTAAAAGGAAACCCCGAGGCCGGAATCCTTCGATCGAGGGCACCGCAGGGGGGTTGCGGCGGCGGGGGAGAAGCACCGGAGGGGAGCCGTGGAGCGATCCGGCGGGCATCTCCGCCCGATGTGGGCGTGGGGCTGCGTCGAGCGCGTTGCCGCCGGCCTTCTCGGCCCCGCCGGCGCCCACGGCGGCCGCTGGAACACCGCCGTCGCCGTCGGGGTCACGGCCGCCGCCGGCCTAGCGCTCGTCGCCATCATCGTATCCTCCCGCAGGTCAGTAGGTCACCGCGCCCCACTGCCGAAGCCCCCCTGAAGTTGTTCCTGTTGCTGCGGCCTGTCTCATCGCGTGCTCCGAATGCAGAGGCGGGCTCAAATCGCCGTGGAGGCGGCGGCGGAGGAAGGCCGCGCTTACGGCCCAGGAATGGCGCAGCTTGTTCACTCCGGAGGGGAAGTTTCACGACGGTGGAGTGAAGCTTCTGAAGAAAGTTCGGAGCGGAGTAAGATACGAAGCTTGCTTTTGTTTGATGTTTTCCCATTCTATCTCATGAATTGATGATGTACTTTACAAAGTTATGAGATTGAGTTATCTGCTTCTGTGACAGGGGATTGAACCGAGCATCAGAGCACAGGTGTGGCCATTCCTTCTGGGAGCGTAAGTACTCTGGAAATTGTGACCTGAAGACAGTTGTACAATTAGATCGACAAGATACTTGCACCTGAGAAACCCCATGCTAACATCGTTTTGTGCTTTAGCAAAGTATTCAATTGTTGTAACCTTGTGCGTGGTAATGGGTGTTTCCTGCATTTCTGGAAGCTTATAGTCCATAGTGTCGAACTTAATGCATTTGGTCTTAGACAGTTAGGCTAAATAGATAGAAAAAACATTCATGAATACGCTAGTTGTACACACAGTTCAACCTTGACTGAGTACGGCTTGTATGATGTATTTATTTTTTCTTTGGACGGGCACAGCATCGATACTTAACCGAAATTTCATATAGTGTCTCACATGTATATGGGTGTTCAGTAATCCGGATGATTGCCTCCAAGTAATCTGAATTTTTAACTCTCATGCAGTTATAGCCTTGACGTTTCAGAAGCTGAAAGAGAGGCAATTAAGGCCCAGAACAGGTACAACGGTTTTTTATTTTTATTATTTCTCTGTTCTTCATGTTTTACTGCATAAAGTTGCCTGAAGTTGATCAAACAAATTTGCCAGAGGACCTTTTCACTAATAGTCTAATATGGTGTCCCCAGTCTGCACTATTGTTGCTTTGACTACTACGGAAAAACATTGCCCCTTTATTAAAGGAAACTAAATGTTTATTAATGTTTTTTTGGATTGCCTAAAGTTGAACTTGACAATGGTGGAGGATTTTATGTAGGAAGGGATATCTGCTATTAAGGAAACATTGCTTGCGAAAATATGTGTACAACAATGAAGTGAGCAACCAATTAAATGAAACAGCACGAGTCAACCATGAAGAGAGCATAGGTTCTGAAAAAGGAAAAGGATCTGTTAGTCCCGTTGGATCTGAAGAAGTACCTGAACAACCTAGCACAGAAGAGCATCTCACGAGCGAGGAAGAAAATCCTGAAGTCAATTTGGAGCAAGAAATGAAGGATGAGACAGCTAAAACAATCCCAGAGAAGCAGATGGATGAAAATCTCTCTTCATCTAGTTCATTTGATGAGGATGAGAGTGAAAAAAGTGATGTGACTCATGTAGAAGCATCTCATAAGGATGTGGCCTCAGTGCACCAGTCTCCAGTTGAGGATGAACAAGAAAGTATGCCCAGGTATTCCAACATAGGAGGAAATACGGAAATTGATAATGAGTTATCTAAGGGTGCCCGTCCTGTAAAGTCTGCACGGACAATTGAGGATTTTGAGACCTGGCAACGGATTATTCGTTTGGATGCAGTTCGTGCTAATGATGAATGGGTTTCCTACTCTCCATCCCAAGCTGCAGTTTCCAGGGAGAAGGCAATTGAATCTGCTAAAGCTGTCTGTCTCAAAGACTATGAGCATTTGGAATCACATAGGATCCATCATGCGTCACGTCTTGTTGCAATACTTGAGGCCTATGCAATTTATGACCCAGAAATTGGATATTGCCAGGGAATGAGTGACCTCCTTGCACCTCTCCTTGCTGTGCTGGAGGAAGATGATGAAGCCTTCTGGTGCTTTGCTGGTTTTATGAGGAAAGCCCGTCACAATTTTAGGCTTGATGAAGTGGGCATCCGCAGGCAACTCAACATGGTGTCCAAGATAATCAAACACAAGGACTTCCATCTTTACAGACATTTGGAGATGCTCCAAGCCGAAGACTGCTTTTTCGTTTACAGAATGGTGGTTGTAATGTTCCGAAGGGAGCTCACCTTTGAGCAGACCCTCAGTCTGTGGGAGGTGATGTGGGCTGATCAGGCAGCGCACCGCGCTGGGATCGCAAAATCACCCTGGGGAAAATTGCTGTTAGGAGCCCCTCCAACGGATGACTTACTACTGTATGCAATTGCAGCTAGCGTATTGCAGAAGAGGAAATTGATAATAGAGAGCTATAGCAGTATGGATGAGATCATTAGGGAGTGTAACAGTATGGCTGGGCAGCTGGACATCTGGAAGCTCCTGGACGATGCACATGATTTAGTGGTGACCCTTCGCGATAGGATCGAGTAGTTGTGATGCTCATGCTTATTTTGTACCATTTGTTGTAGTAGTTTTCACGTTATCATACTTTAGTTACATCCAATATCTTTGTATGTTCAATCAAGTTATGGATAGAAACATACTGATGGAGGTAACTTGCAAGCATACTGGATGTGGCGGATAGAGCTTTCTATGTGGCTGCTCTGCAAATTCTTTGTTTCAGTCATGTGTCTGCAATTGTAATGTACAATTTTTGTCTTCTTTCTTGGTGTGTCCTCTCTGCATGTGGACCTATCATCTATGTGACTGTTTTGTGCACAACAGATTTGTTGATCTTGTTATCTGTTGTCGCTTCTTGGATTGTGGATGCTAGATCCGATGTAGTTTGGTTTCGTTGTGGTGGTGGTGAGATTCTGGCGTGTGCGGGCAAATAGCTTCCTGTCCTGTGAAAGATGTTCACCGTCCATGGCTCCATGCAAGAAGTATGTTCAGAAAGGTATTCTGCTTTCGTCCACTCAATTCGGAATTTCTGATGATCACTGAACCTCAACTAGCCCAAGCCATCAATAGATGCAAAGAATTGCTGAGTTCGCATGAACTGTGAGTCGTGCATTTTCACCCTAACAAGAACTGCAAGAATGCTTTGCTTTCAGAAAGAAAGAAACAAATAGATGAACCACGGGATTGTTCAACAAAAAAAGAAGATTCGAAACTAAGGTAGAGTATCTGGGAACT
Source organism: Dendrocalamus sinicus (assembly GCA_036346575.1). Lineage (NCBI taxonomy): Eukaryota > Viridiplantae > Streptophyta > Magnoliopsida > Poales > Poaceae > Dendrocalamus > Dendrocalamus sinicus. Next base: position 24,839,665 of record CM070669.1, read on the forward strand.
ACAGAAACGGATGCCATCCATAACGGGCCTGTTCTTTTTAACTGCGGCTTTTGACTTTTGACTGCAGCTTGTGGTTTTTAGGCTGTTTGTGCAAGAGATTATAGAGTAACAGAAACTCATGTACGGTTTTTGCTGATATAAATGAAGTCGGTAAAGCGTGTACTACAGTTAACTAGTAGATCCTATTTTGAAAAGATACTCCGTTTAAAAGCTATTTACTGTAGAAAAGCCGAAAAACAGCTTTTAAAAGCTAAAAAAAAAGGGCCAACGTCTAAAAGTACATTGGCGTTACCAATATTCCATCATTGCAGGATGATGCGCACACACATAAACACAAAAATAAACAGAGTTGGGCTAATCTAGCGTCGATTTTCAGTCTTTTATGCCAGGAGAGAGCATGTATCATCTTTTATCTCAGCCCATGAAAACAAACCATACTTGGGTATACACATGGATGTTCAGAATACATAGTACCTTATATGATAAATGAGAACACAGAATATCATTATTAAGTTGTTTTGATCCAAACCATTTCACATGAAATAGCTCAAGCAAATTGCTAATAACGGACCTACTCAGATCTGGTGTACTGCCTGATAGCAAATGCAAGCCCCAAGATCAGAATGGGAACAAGAAACTGCAAGATCTTAATGAGGAAGTCGTTATCCTTGTCTGGGCTGTGGGGCACTTGCTGGGGAGATACATAGGTACGCTTTGCTGGGATGGTTGAAGCATCAATCTCCCCGATGTGGTACTTCTCCATCATCTCCCTTGCGGATTCACTGTGGCCAATATCTTCAAAATCGCCAGTTGCATCTTTCCCTGGTAGCATTGGAGGGCAACAATCAGCTTTGAATTTTAAAATGACATGGTTCAAGGCTGAAACTTAGTTTCATCATCAATTATGAAATATAACAAAAGTATGACTCACCAGTTACTGCTAGCAATACCTCGTCACCACCAGGATGCTCATCCATAAAAGGAGTGACATCATACACCTGAAATGTTAAATAAAATAGCATGGGATGATATGCTCAAGAACGTTTTCCTCAGGCATTTATTGAATTTCTGATAGGCAACTGGGTAAGCAAAATAAGGCATAATATGACATATTAGACAGGAGAATCGTAAGTTTTGATGTGTCACTCTCTTACAAAAAGCTTCACTCCTTTTCTTAATCATCCTTAATCTTATGGAAAAGATAAACAAGCATAGTTTTGTCAGTCATAGTTAACCCAAGGCATTAGACCTTGCATAATTTTCACATAAGTCTTCTCTACATCGGAAAGCTCTGCAGATGTTACTCAATCCAGTTATCATCAAATTGCTAGGGAGAGACTACTGGTGAATCCAAAGCTAGTTTAGGGCTAACATATACATCCCGAATTAGCAGGACCATTAAGCACTAGCCACAGTCAACAATAGCAAAACATTCATTATCAAACCCAAAGCCAAGCAGAAATGCTGTGGTTCAGTTGAAGATATAGCACATGACATGCAGTTTTCCTGCAAAAGTATCGAACATAATAACATAAAGAATTTGTAGTTAGGAGCAAACAGAAAAAGGTCACAAAATTTGGGCAGGAAAATGTAAAATGCACACAAAATGTTCACTTTAACGGAACCTCTTCTATTTGTGTGCAGATAAGACCTCTAGAATACACAGGCCAAACTAGTACATCCAAGGCCACATAATTGAGAAGGGCGCAAACAAACATATTGGCCAGAGACATCATTTCAGTGGGGCTACCAGAGATCAACCACATCCACATGAATTAACAACCCGAATATATTTTGAACCATTTCCTTCCATCATGACCAGTTACTTCACAATTGCAGGAGGGGGAGGAGGCAGCTTGTCGTAATTGTTTCCCCACATTTGCATTTCATTATACGGAATAGGCGAATTGATAAGCCTTTTTGACTCTTGATACAGTTCGCCAGAAGGCTATTGAGAATAAAACCCTGATACTGTAAGACGCGAAGTAGATTGAATAAGTCCTATAATTGCCCAAGGTACATGGAACAACATGAAGTGAACCTAGAACATAGAGGGTGGTTATTGGACTCAGATTGGAACACGCCCTTTTAATCAATCCCTGTTTCCCCTAGAACCAGGTTTTGATCCAAAAACATGTTTGCTGACATGCCAGTCGAGCATAACCAAATGAATGGATCTGATAAGAGGAACACTGCAAGATCAACAGCAACCACAACAGAATACGTTGAAAACCACATATGCTCTAGATTGATGCGAGCCCAACTAATTCAATTCTACCTCCTCAAGAAGGCATCATCCTCCAATAACCTAATCATCTACTAACAGATAGCACCTCGAATTGTCCCTAGCTCTACAACCTCTGAGGCCAGAGGGGGAAACCAATCATGCACCAACAAGAACACTAAAGAACTCGCAGAACTAGAGTGTACAAAACACAACCAGGTCACCAGCCATCCAAAATTCCATGGCACCGAAACAGAAGGGGGGGGGGGGGGGCAGAAAGCTGCACCTTGCCGGCGATGATGATCCAGCAGTCCTTGGCAACGTTGTGCTTGGCGACCTCCTCGAAGCCAAACACCTTCTTCTCACCGGCCATGGCGGCAGACGCCCACACCCTGAGCAAAGAAAGCCTCCCCAAGAAAGGGAAAAATCAGCCCTCCTTGCGCACCTAACACCGCACCCCCAATCGATCCACGGAACCTCGAAAGGGGAAGCGGTTGGGCTGCTGCTGGTTGGCCGTTGGCTCACTCACCTGCGAGGCGGATGTCGTCGTCGGGGAAGGGGAGGGAAGGGAGCGAGGGATGGAGCGGCGCACGCACCGAGTGCGGAGAGCAATCACGCGATTTGGACAGCCCCTCCGCTCCGCGCTCGGTGGCGCCGGAATCTGCCGTACTTGAGCCAGCGCGTCCGGCCCCTGCGCCGCCAAGCGCGGTGGCGTTCCCAAAATGCCCTTCGTGGACTGGACCCTTCTGGGCCTCTCTTCGAATCGAGGTGTCCAGGCTCGGCCCATTAGCCAGTGGACCGTGGTTGTGGATGTGGTCTAATCGGCCCAAGTCTCTACTCTTAGCACGGGTGAACTGAAGCAAAGCAACGCTGGGTCTAATGTTTAGGCTGGCCCATATGCTATCTAATATACCAAAAAAAAAAACTCGACCTGCAGGGGTACAAGACACCCCAAAGATTAGCTTAAGAAGAAAGATCCTCTCACAGATCGAGAAAATCCCGAACCCTTGCCCCACCACGACACAAATGCATCGGCCCATGTGAGAGCGCCTAGAGGAGCTTAACGCTCGGCCCAGACGACTGAGCCACGACCCTAACGACCGATCGGGCGAGCCTTCGGCTTGTGCTTTGGCTTATGGGGCAAGCGAGGATTTTTGCCCCTCACTGAGTCGAACTTAGGACCTGGGGGGTGCTACTAGAGCGTTCTACCACTATGATAGAAGCTCATTCGCGCTATCTAATATACATATTTGAACATTACTTTTTTCTAGTTATATGTTGCTAGTAGACATTATAAAATCATGGATGTCTTTTTTTTTTTTGGCAAATCCGCTAATATTATTTCCTTGTGGTCAATCCAAATGTTTTTGTGTCTGTGGCCAAAGTTACAGTATTTTGACTGCACGTTGCCATCTATCAGGAAATGAAGTATCTTTTTCTTTGGGATAAGTTTGTGTTCAGAGGGCTTGTACGATCGTCACATAAGCCTCTACTCCCTACTGCAGTGTCATGCAACCAAATCCATCGCACAACACTCTCTCACTAAAAAGAATCCATCGCACAACGTCAACATGTATTTTTCTGTGGCAAGTCTGACGAACCAGAAAGACGAACAGGCCGGATGAAACTGGGCTATTTCTGATCGGGTGTCTAGCAAGGATGTCTCATCTTTGTGACCGTGGCTTATAGAATTTAGCTAAAAATTTTAAATTTTACTTGTTTGTGATAGAGATTATAAAGAGATACTCGCATGTGATTTTAGTTGGTACAGATGATAGACTTCTAATATATGCTATAATTAATTTGTGGCTATTTGCGAGAGACAACACGCAGAGGATGGGCTTTCAATGGCTTATGGCTTAAATTTTTAAATTCTGACTATTCGTGAGAGATAGTACACAGAAAAAATAGTCGTATATGATTTTGGCCGGTACAGCTGAACTCAGTATATTTTTTATTATAATCTTTCTGTTGACCTCTATCTTAAAAAACACACCGTTTTAAAACTAGTTATTGTAGTATAAACCATATCACACAGAAAAGATGAAAACCATTTCATACAAAAGCACACTTTTGCCTATGGCATCTGCCAAAAGTCACCAATACAGCAGGGAAGCGGATCACATCATCCTCCATGGTTGCCAGTTGGGTGCCTGGCTAACTAATGTATCTTGCGTGCGATGGCCACCGATCTGAGATACAAATTTCTTGAGCTCCTTCCGTGCCTCGATCTGGCCATTGTGTTGCCCCTAGCGCCATTGTGCATTGGCCACCAAAAGGCTAGCTTTGCGAGATGCTCAACCCCGACTTATTCTAAGCTCGAACTCTTAATAAGCTAAATTTGAATAGCTCGTTAAGACTCAATTGGGAATTGAATATTGATGTATGTTAATTTTTATTGAGCTTATTCGAGTTGAGCTTGAACTTTTTTATTGTTAAAAATTAGTACATGTTAAATTATTTTAACTATTATCGAGTTTATTCGAATCGAGTTCGAGCTTCAATTAGTGCATATTAAATTGTTTTGACCGAGAACTCGAACCTAGGTCTAAGCTTGAACCCAACTCAAGCTCACTCAAACTCAGAAGACTACGCTCACTCGAGCTCGGCTCGTTTACAACCCTAGCTGTGGTTACAACCAGCCATAGCAATGCAACTTATCGAGATTACTTAAGCCTACTTGAATGCGGGACGCGGCGTGATGCGGGAAGATGTTTAGACCGGAGTTCGGAGGCCTACTCGCCCGAAACTTGTGCGCGCAACCGGAGAATGAGAGAAAGCAACAAAGCAGAGGAGAGAAGCGTTCTTCGTGTCCCTTTGGTATGGAGAGAGAGCCCTCTTTTGTAACAAAAGCGAAGAGCCGTAGCGCGGCCATTAGAACTCGAACCTAGGTCTAAGCTTGAACCCAACTCAAGCTCACTCAAACTCGACTTCATGTTGTCCTTAGAACGTTCACCTTGATAATTACGGTCTAATTATCACGTTCAAGACTACGCAAGCACAAGATCACTCCTTCTCCCCACCATAGCGATAGTACACACACTACAAAGACTTTAACAACTTGCACACCTTTCCTTCTTGAGTCTTAACGTCCTGAGCAGAAGACCATGAGAGACAACCGGGGCAAGTAGTACTCGAATTGTGGTCGATCGGGTAGCAGGTGAATAAGTATCAAAGAAGTCCTCGCCTTCTTTACAGGTATAACCCTTGGCCACAAGTCTTGCCTTGTACTTTTCAATTGTACCATCGGGCCTAAGCTTTTTCTTGAAAATCCATTTACATCCTCTGGTTTACACCCATAAGGGCGGTCAACGACCTCCCAAGTTCCATTAGACATAATAGAGTCCATCTCACTCCGTCTTGCTTCCTTCCAATAGTCTGCGTCGGAGAAGAATATGCCTCTTCCATGGTTCTTGGAGTGTCATCCACGAGATATACAATGAAATCATCACCAAAAGACTTTGCAATCCTCTGTCTCTTACTCTTTGAGTAACTTCATTGTTATCCTCTTGAGATTTTTCATAGGCGTTTCCTCAACATGTTCTATCGGCACAAAGGAATCAAGGAAATTATAGGTTCTTGACTAGATGAGCTAGGTACATCACATTTCATAGGAAATTCATTCTCAAAAATGTAGCGTCTCTGGACTCTATGATTGTACCAACACGCATGTCAGTACTCGGTTTTATAATTAAGAACCTATAACCCACGCTGTGCATAGCATAACCAAGAAATACACAATCTACGGTTTTTGGTCCAAGTTTGCGCTTCTTGACAATTGTACGTTAACTTTGGCAGTCGCAAGTATGAGAGAGTCAACTTCTTCTTTTCCCATTCCTCGAATGGTGTTACTTCTTTATTCTTTGTAGGAACTCTATTGGGACATGACATGCGGTCAATATAGCCTCACCCGCCATTCCTTAGAAAGTCCATGATGTCTAACATGGCGTTAACCAAATCGATTAGAGTGCGATTCTTTCTTTCGGCAATCCGTTTGACTCGGGAGAATAGGGAGCGTCCTTTCATGAATAATTCCATGTTCTCGCGAGAATAAAGTAAACTCATTTGAAAAATACTCCCCACGATCGGACCTTACAGCTTGATTTTCCTCTCAAGTTGGTTTTCTACCTCGACTTTATAGATCTTAAAGTAATCCAACAACCCTAGATCTGGACAATCCTTAGCCCAATGGCGCGAATCACCGCACAAAGCAGCTGCCCTTTCCTTTGCCTTTCTTCTTAAACTCGATAGTAGCCTTGGGCTTGACAAAGGCTTATTTTCTTTTGTTGTGGAAAGCACGAGGATTCTTCTTGCACCAAATTGGCGCTAGAACCTCCTCGTGACAACTTTCTTGCCACGAGTATCTTTTGCCTCGCCTTCTCTTCAACACCAAGAGTGCCAATGAGATCAGTAACACGAACTCTTGCCTCTTGTGCTTTAGAGAAGTAGCAAAATCCGACCAAGAGGGTGGTAACTTAGCGATAATACCGCGACCACAAACTTGTCCAGGTAACTTCGCACTTATTGTTCTCAAGCTTCTTTGCCGCGCTGAATCTCATGAGCTTGCTCTACTACGAAGCGGTCATCGACCATCTTGTAGTCATAGAAGCGCTCCATGACATACTGACTCCTTTGCCGGCATCGAAACTCGAACTTGGCCTCAAGTGCATTCCACATATCTTTGCGTAGGCAAATGCATGTACACATCCACAATGTTACAACCACCATAGCAATGCAACTTCATCGTTCTGCCCGACCATCGATCGCGTTTCGTTTTGAATAGATAAAAAAGCGCGCGCGCGCGCACGCTGCGCTGCGTGCGTGCGTCGTCGCGTGCGCCGCGCCTGCCTGCGCGCGCCGCGGCGCGGCGTGGCGTGGCGTGGCGTGGCGTGGCGTGGCGAGCGACAGGCAGCGGCGTGTGTAACAATTCCACAAGGGTTACCACGTTCCACCTTTTAAAGTGGTGTAACTCCCATTCAACTCTCCATATGGGACTAAACAATTTTTTCATGTGGGCCTAGGAATTTCATTTGATTAATTGCTAAATTAAAATGGACCAAGTCCAATTAATCCAACAGTGCGCACCTTCATCGACCTGTTTTCGTCTTCTTGGTGGCAGTGCAGCTCCATCGCGAGCCCTCATCTTCACGGCAGGAATGCTCAGTGCTTTGCTGACCTTACTCTTTGGGCACTACACCTCCCTTGTGACTAGGGCCGAAACCAACTCAAGCTAGACTCGCTTGAAATTGTGGCTCGGCTCGTTAAAGAAATGAGCCAGAAACCCCACTCAGTTTAGCTCGTTGTCTAGCTTGAATCGGCTCATGAGGGCTCTCGCGAGCCGAGCTGCCCAAAACCGGCCTCACAAGTCCTTATGATGCACCACAACCGTCCATCTAGGGGTGGAAAAAAAAGCTCGTTAGTGGGGCTCGTTGGCTCGGTTCAAAATTGCTTCAATTATACTTAGTAATTGGTTAAACATTAAAATAAGTTGATTTCAAATGAATTAAACTCGGCTCGGCTCGTTAGCTCATTTCTAAAAATACTTTTAAATTATATGTAAAACGATATTAAATCAAACTATATTATTTTAAGGAAAAGCTCGATAAGATAAGGAGTTGGCTCGATATCCACCCCTATATCCATCCTTCTTCCGCAGCGCGTGCCTCTTTCTCTTTCCTCTCCTGAATCTAACAAACAGGTGCCAGGACTCAGGACACAAAAGAAATGCAGTTCTTTTTGGGTAAAAGAGTATGGGCTTGGGTAATGTGCTAAACTGAATGTTTTTATTTCTTGTTTGGAGAAGAAACTTATTATAAAGTAGTAGAGGTGTCTTTTGATTCCTGAAAGAACAGGGAAGAATGGACCGACGACCACCAAATCAAACTTATTAAGTAGTAAAGATATGTTCATGTTGGCGCTCCAACGATTGCTGCTTCAGATCAAGCGACTTTTTATTAGAGAAAATCAAGGGAATTTTTTAACTGTTTAACTTGTTTGTCAGCTGAGTAGTGCATAAAAAGTAATGTCCATGAATAATTTTCAGATGGCATGAACTATACATCCAGTCCAAACTGCTGGTTGAGATATTTACACTACATGAGGAACACAATTTTGCATCCAAGCTGCAATTTTGTAATGCCATCAATTTCTAATAGTTAGGCCTTTTCAAATTTATATAAGCTGCTAAGCAAAGAAGGGTGGCACTACTGATGTCTATCTGTAATAGAAATTGGTACACAAATTTCTTGATTAATATATGCTGCAAATTTACCATTATATCCGCGGTTATGAACTAAAAGGATTCGCAAAAATATCTAGCTGTCATCTAGATAATGTCAAGAGTATATTCCTTGACTTATTGTCCAATTTTCTATGTTACAGTTTTGTAGTTTGTCCGTTTGATACATGTAACATGTCATGGCGTTGACGGAAGTAAATCATGCTTATCGAAGTTTTACTTGTATAAGATGGTTTCGTGGCACATGAGATGAGGAGAGACACAGATTTTTCAATCATTCTTCAGTTCGTATTGCTTTACCCACGATCTGCTGGGAAATGACACAGTTGGGTGAAGCAGCAGGTTATCACAAACTTATGCATTATATAAAACATTTGTTGTTGGTCACTGAAAGTATACATGCTTTATGCATCCCTGAAGTTATATAACGCTGTTGTGGTATACTGGAGAAGGAATGGAGTTCCTACTATCTGACCAGCAAACGAAGTTAGCTGTGCAAAATGCATTCATTATCTTTTAGTACCATTGATGAACCCTTAAATAATTGCTCACTTATATGTTGGATCCCTGCATTGAATGCCAAAAGAAATCGTACGACGTTCTTAAATACTACCTGGAACCAGGAACGATTTTTAGTTTTTTACTCGTCAACAGAAAACAGTTATTGTGGATGCTGATGCTGGCCATTTTAGGGGGAAAAACAAATGATTTTGTTGATGGGCGATATGATACAGATCGGCATCCTCTGTTTCGGACTCTTCAGACTTTGCACAAGGGGTATTATTACAATTCCAACTTTGCTGTAATTGTCTCATTCCTGTGTAGTTTCTCGTATGCTAATTACTGCTACCTTCTTAAGTTTTACTACGTAACCTTATGTGGTGTTTGGTTCTTACTCATGAAAAGGGAACCATTTTATGACAGGAAGAATAGTTGCTCCATTCTCAGTGTTCATTTTGTGGCTGCTCTAAAGGCAGTTCTCCTCCGTCATTTGTTTGCAGGCAGTTGATAAAGGGAACCATGGCGCAACATGCATTCCCAGATTGATGGTACAGCAGCTCATGATGTTTTGCAAAACTTTCACGAGTGCTAGTCAAAGTCATCCAAACGCCATGGGATTAAAATGTTGGCAAAAGCGTATGATGATGCACTTCCCAGTATTGAGAAAATACCTGATATTGTAAGCATTAATGATCCACAATGATCTAAACACATGGCTTGTATATATATTTATAGTATGCCTATAGTTGGAGATCAAACTATGCACTTATTTCAACTTTCGAGCATTTAACTTATAGTATGTCTATAGTTGGAGATGAAAGTATGCACTTCTTTCAACTTTCGAGCATTTAACTCTCTTACTTTGAAATTTAGGTGTTTCGATCTATTGATTGAAACTCTGCCGAGGGATTTCCAAAGTATCCATAAGAAGCAACCATGAAGGTAACTGAAATATAGTTACCACTTACCATCTATCGACAATACATTCTATAGGTTACTAGGTTGAGTGCTTTTGACTAACACTTCTTCTGCTTTGGCTAACAGAATCTTATTTGCGGGAAGGATGTACTTATTGGTATTATGTATGTATATTATCACTGCCGTTCAAGGGGCATCGAGATGCAAGCTGGGAGTGAGAGTGAGCCAATAGGAGGTGGAAGGTTCCAATCCCTATGAGAGATGGATGGCTATGGCAGTGGGTACCATAGAACCTAGGTATACGAAAACCCCTTATGTATTTTTCTGTACATAAGAATTGTAATAGGTTTGTGGCCCACTCTGGCCCATTGCTTCTTTGTACATGTGCATATTGACCCCTTTGGTCTAGCTTAATGCATTGGTGAAATTCCCATTGATCTTTCAAGCAAAGATGAATGAAGTACGAAAAGATTTTAACAGATCATGGGACAAGATATCGATGTATGCACTATTGTGCTGCAACTTGGTTCTGGACAATGGGTATTTTCTTTGAATGTTTTTGACATTTTTCGGTTTGGCTTGGGGCCTCCGGCAACGACAAGTGGAGCTTCTATTGTTTTGTATGTAGAAGGAAAGTCAATAAAATGCACTCGATTCTAATTGGGCTACAGCTATATGAATTCAGCAACCGGATGAAGATTAGAGGATTCTTAAGAAAATACAATTTGAAACTTCTCGTGCTTTATGAGAAAGGCCAATCTGATCCTAAGATGAATCTCCATTGTATTTTAGTTCTTAAAATTTATCAGCAAACTGCCGTTATGTTCTATGCGTTGTGCTCAATTCTGCCTAACTTTTTTTTCTATTTCCTCTTACTCAGGCTGTGCAGGTGATGCTATGCTAATCTATGCTTTGATGAGATGTACCTAATCTCTACACTTATTGGTTTTCCAGTTAGCAATAACATTTCCTATTTTGCTGATTTTTTTAGTATGTCAACAAAAGGCCAAATAGATAGTTGCATACGAAGAGAGAAATAAAAGAAATTAGAATTCAGTTTTTAATATATTTTTTGAATGGGCAGGAGCACTGCCTTATATATTAAAAACAGAAGGAGAGTTTATATACAAAAGTTTTTTAATATTTAGTTCAGTAGCCTGTTTTGAATAGGATCCAGAAAATAGTATTAACACAATTTATACGAAAAAGTCATTGTTATGCGTGTACTTTTTGATTGGAAGTTTTGTAGCATGAACTGCCTTTTTAGTGCTGGAAGTACAGGGTGGCATTCCCTGTAGTTCATTTGAGAACCATGAGCCATATCCAGATATCCTCCCAACCTATCAGATTTGTACTTTTGTGCTATCCGTTTATATTGCATAGTTTAGCAAGCTTCAGAGTTCAGACAAATAGCTATGATTTGTTGGCCACTTATCAATGTCATTTTCATATGTATTTCAGAAAACTTATTTGATTTAGTTTAGTTTGATAACAATTAAATTTCTAATAATAAGACCTATTATCTCCCGACCCGACTACTATTTCTTATTCACCGACAGATAAAAAGTAACAAATTAATCAAAGTTAATAGATGCATTGTTTACTCGGTGATGATCTTAATTATCCATCAAGTAAAACAAATATAAGGCTTTATTCTTGCTTGAAATAACATTTGACAAATGCCAGCATCCACCGAACCAGCAATGCTGAAGTAGTTCCCTCAATTTGCCCCTTTCCTAAAAGATTGTCAAACGTCCATTATTGTCTATTTCACATTTCTTTTTTATATTAAAGAGGAAGTATAAGCTCGCTTGGTTATGTTTCTTAATATTTCCTTTGCAAACAAGAATACAGCTCGCTTTAAAAGAGAAAAGATATGGTCCTGTGGAAATATTTGAGATTTGTGATGTGCATACGGGTTGATGCTATCTAGCAGCTCCTTTGCTTCTAATATTACGTAATGTTGTTTGCTTGTATGTACATCCTATCACGACTCACTGGCAATCAATAAGAACATAAGTTCCTGATAGATTTTCTTGAATGCAGGATCTCATTAAAAAATGTTGGTTGATGCATACGAATGGCCTCTTGTGTGGAATTTCTCTCTTTGTTACGGAATCTTTCTTCAGTTCACGTGGATTGTGTTTTAATTATTGCTTTTGATCTATGAACTCTACAAAACAGAAATACTCCTCTAAAATGCATTGCCCAAAGCAACAACATTAAAGATTGGGTCTTCTCCTCCAAAAGAAAAGAACAACGAGACTTTTACGTTCTTACATGATAGAAGACTGACACCATGTAAGGTGATTGAAATTTAACGTGCCAGATTAATCAAGTGCAGATTGTCCCATTTCTCTTAAGTACAATGTCGTCATAGTTCATAGCAATATGCGATGATGAGGCATACCTTGCCCAATGTGACTGCATATTCTTCCTGGACGAGAACTAAGGCATTAGCGCAAATTCAGCACATTGCAGCACTGCATCAGTTGGAAATTCGATGATAAAACCAATGAAACATGTGAGACCCTGTCGAACAAACCAAACTTGTTCAGAGAGAAACTAAAGAACAAAAGCAGCTTAAACGCAGTGCCATCCCTCTGCCGCCACCTCCTCTGGCGGAGACACCCAGGCGCCCGGCGACCAGGCATGCACGTCGGCGAAGCCTGCAGGATCCAAGTTGATTAGGAGCACGCGAGGCGACGGAGTCATGCCGTCGTGGTCGACGACATAGGCAGTGTTGCGGCGGGCGCGGATGTTGTCAAGCATTGAAGGGGCAGTGAAGGCTTCATTTGCACCGAGGTACAGAGAATTGTTGCCGGTTGAGGTCGTGGAGGCAATGGTGTATTGTCCATCTGCGCCGAGCTCCAGCATGAACAACCTTGCCATCATTGTCTCGGGCTCGATAGTGCCGCGCAAGAGAATACACATGAAGACCTTGCCGCCGATGCCAAAGACGTGTTGCCCGCGCTGCATCCAGGGGTTCATGCCTGGTAATCCGGCTGTCTGGTAAATTTATCAGCTTCTAGTAGAATATATAAATCTATAGATTAAAATTACTAGATGGAATATTAGATGATTTATCTACATGAAAGATGTAGATGATTAAGGGTTCTAGAGATCCTATGAACATGATCTTAAATCTAGATAGTTTCCTAGAAATATCTAGATATTTTAGATGTTTTATTCGAAGGAATTTGATGGTGCCAATTGTCGTAAATCTAGTGGTCACAAGAATCTATATAATCCTTTCAATCCAAAATATACATCATTTGGGAGAGTTAGTTTTGGTTTATAAATATTTATATTTTATTTTTCGGAAGCAATATGTTCGTCAAAGTGCCCATGTTAATTGTTATTCTTAGAGAGAGGTAAATCATAAATATAGACAACATATATCAAAAACAAAAATATGTACTACTTTTTCTATGTGTGCAAAAAAACATTTAATATGCTACCATAAAAAATAAGAAAAGAGAAGTGGGTTAAAGTTAATATCTATTTAAAAACAAAGTGCACACTTGTGTTGTCAACTAAAGTTGTAATAGTTTTACTCTAAAAAGTTGTAATTGTGCTGCCACCAAATAAAGTGTTAGTATTAGTTTATTATTTCAAAATTTTTTAGTGTTATTGACTTTCAATAGACTTAGAAATGTGACTTTTATCTTCAGTTTTTATAAACCAATATAAGTATATATTAAAAAATGTAACACAATGTAATTAGTGAACACCTATTCATAAAATCCTAAATCCGCCATTGGCTAAACCGCTTCCTCCAGTTGCAAGTCGTCTGCGTCCGACTCCTCCTCGAACGCGAAGTGTTCTTCATCATCAGATTCCTGGAACTGCAAGTACGCGACCCGGTCGATGAGCAGGAGATTGGGGAAGGCCGCAATGTACAACGTGACCTCTATGTTGGCCACCGATCTCCCTAATTGCCCAAACCCAATAGTTTGAGGCATCGGTTTCCAAGCAGCCGGAACAAGGTAGGAGGCCATCCAGAAGAGCTCATAATCGGGGGAAGGTTAGGGCACATGTGAGACCGGGGACTTTGAAGATGGTCGCCGGCGATCAGCCGGCCGGCAGCTCAGAGAACTCCCTCTCCTCTCCGTAGATCACACAGCACATTGTGGCATGATTGTCGGCGAAGTAGTGGAGTGCGACGAGTCCCCCCGAGCATCCCCAGCAGCTGGCACCGGGCGGCGGCGGAGCCAGGCATCCCACCGGTGACAGCAACCCGGCGCTAACTTCGAAGAGCTTCGCCGCTCCACCCCCGACGTCCTTCGGGGCAAGGAGAAGCCAGCATCCGCGGGTTGGGGGATCGTGTTGTTCCACTGGTGGCACACGACGCGCATGGCGTCAACCGATCGGCGGGACGGGAGTACGCGGCGAGCTATCTCAAGTACGATGGCATCGGGTAGAGAGGCCATGGATGGAAAGCAAAGTGCGAACTGGGAAGCGATTTGTGGATGGAGATGAGGATCGGGTGGAGGGGATGGGTGGGTATGCAGATCGGAGTCTCAAGCTCCTAAATTTTGAATCCTGCTTCGCTTCTCGGAAACGAAACTTGTGTGCACAGGTAGTCGTTTGTCCGCGCCTCTGCGGTGCCTATGCGAATTTTTTTTCTTTGGGGTATTGCCTGGGCCGAGTACTCCTGCTGTGAGAAGAATGGGCTCTAATAGTAACAAAAGCCCAATAAGCGGACTACTATCTGCGTAGGCCGAGTTAGTCATTGCGAGATCGAGCGTGTTTGGCTACCTATTTTTTTTTAGGAAGCAACTACAGAGCGGGAGCTTGACGGCACGAATTTTAGAAAGTCTAGCATGAGAGAACGGAGGGCTCTTTAAGCCGTGTTTAGAATGCCTGAATTTGGTAAGAATTTTACGGAACGTAGCATAATTTCCATAGAAATACTACCATTCCAAACATGCTCTCATGGGGCCACGTACCGTCCCAAAAAGGAGCTTCTTGGGCCGGATTTCCCAATCTACCAACTGACCTTGTCCGACCTGGACCCAGTCTGGGTAATCCAAACCGAGTCCGATCTTTAGTTGGATTCCAAATAATGGACGGCGGCGGGGGCTGGTCGTCCCTGCCGGCAGAGCTCCTCAGCGAAGCCTCCGGGGCCTGTCCGCCGACGCGGA
The DNA here is from genome assembly GCA_036346575.1 of Dendrocalamus sinicus. Lineage (NCBI taxonomy): Eukaryota > Viridiplantae > Streptophyta > Magnoliopsida > Poales > Poaceae > Dendrocalamus > Dendrocalamus sinicus. The sequence continues at coordinate 24,854,693 of CM070669.1, forward strand.
CCAGCTGCAAATCCACGAGCAAATACCTTTACCCTGCTGTGAAACGGCTGTGCAGGTTTGAAGGGCTCCATGGCTTGCGCGCGGTGCATGTGGTGGCCTGCAACGGCGGCCATTTGCTTCTTGTTGTTGCACTGGGGACAGCACCCGTCCGCTCGCGGAGAAGGTGACCGATCTCGGTGAGTACTCGCTGTTTTTGTGCCGTGGCGATGTCTTCGCCCTCTCTGCAAGGGAGTTCCCTGCGGTCAGGATAAACTATCTCTACTTTGTGGAGCACGATGAAGTCAAACATGAGCATTGGGCAGTTGGGTTCGATTTGGGTCAAACGCTTCGGAGCAAATTCCGTAGCCCGAAGAGCACATGGAGGATGGGAGCAATAGCAATTACTGTGGTTCTGCCTCAGAAGACCGCTGTTCCTGCAGTGACCTTCCAATATCCGCAGAGTCCTGTGAAGTAAATGCTGCCCGCTCTAGCTGTCTTATAATAACGATCTTTACAAATATATTTTTGTAAGGTCATTATTTGATCAGCAACAAAAGCTTCCTATGATTCTATCTTGTTGTCATCAACTGGCTTTGGAGATCAGGAAATAAAGTAAGGAGAACTTGTTCCTAGTAGAGAGAGACTCCTTTGAATAATCAACTCCTTGACACCTCCTCGACACGATCAACTCCCCCGTGCATCATCTGAAGCGTCTCCCACGTTTCCCATGCCGTCTCCTTACCGATGAGCTGATGCATCATCGCATCTGGCACCGCCTAATAGATGATGGCCAAAACTGCCTGATCCACCTTATCATCCACCTCCTTATCCTTCCCCTACGGAGTGACTGAACCCTAGACTCCCTAGGTACGTATGTTTACTTTCATCTTCATTGCCCACGCTGGATAATTGTCGGTCGTCAGGAAAGGATACTGGAGGGAGATTAGCCCACCCCGAGCCTTCGCCTTGTCACCTATAATCTTCAACACGCTCTGATACCACTTGTTGCAGTTTACGAACACTCAGCAGCCTTCACGACTACCTTGCAGTCGTTACGATTGCTCTGCTGTTGGCTACGACCACGTTGTAGCTGCTCTGACCACGCCTCCCAGCTCGACTGCATACTCGTAACTTATGCTGAGAAAGTTACAATCATGTTGATGCTGCGTTGCGCTCCTTGTAACTCGATTACGACCATGCTGTGACTTATGACCAAGTTGAAAGCTCTATCGACTAATGTGGTCGTAACGCTTTACGACCACGTCTTTCTGCTGTAGTCGTTTACAACCACGTCTTCTCGCTGTGTGACCGTGGTCGTAACTCATTTACAACCACATCTTCTGCTCCTACGGACACCTCCGCTCGCCGTGGTTGTAAGTCATTTACGACCACGTCTGCAATCACGATAAACTTGATACTCGATAATTTCCCAGAGCCAAACCGCTATTTCTTCTCTTCTTTATTTCTTTTTTTTCGTTCGATCACACCGATCGCTACGATCACCCCGATCACTACCTTCTTTTGCTTGAACATTAGCATTTGACAAATGCCTAGCATGCACCGAACCGGCAATGCTGAAGTAGTTCCCTCAATTTGCCCCTTTCCTAAAAGATTGTCAAACGTCCATTATTGTTTATTGCACATTTCTTTTTTATATTAAAGAGGAAGTATAAGCTCGCTTGGTTATGTTTCTTAATATTTCCTTTGCAAACAAGAATACAGCTCGCTTTAAAAGAGAAAAGATATGGTCCTGTGGATATGCTTGAGATTTGTGATGTGCATACGGGTTGATGCTATCTAGCAGCTCCTTTGCTTCTAATATTACGTAATGTTGTTTGCGTGTATGTACATCCTATCACGACTCACTGGCAATCAATAAGAACATAAGTTCCTGATAGATTTTCTTGAATGCAGGATCTCATTAAAAAATGTTGGTTGATGCATACGAATGGCCTCTTGTGTGGAATTTCTCTCTTTGTTACGGAATCTTTCTTCAGTTCACGTGGATTGTGTTTTAATTATTGCTTTTGATCTATGAACTCTACAAAACAGAAATACTCTAAAATGCATTGCACAAAGAAAAGAGAACAAAAAAGAACAACGAGACTTTTACGTTCTTACATGATAGAAGACTGACACCATGTAAGGTGATTGAAATTTAACGTGCCAGACTAATCAAGTGCAGATTGTCCCATTTCTCTTAAGTAGCAATGTCATAGTTCATAGCAATATGCGATGATGAGGCATACCTTGCCCAATGTGACTGCAGATTCTTCCGTGACGAGAATTAAGGCATTATCGCGAATTCAGCACATTGCAGCGCTGCATCAGTTCGAAATTCGATGATAAAACCAATGAAACATGTGAGGCCCTGTCGAACAAACCAAACTTGTTCAGAGAGAAACTAAAGAACAAAAGCAGCTTAAACGCAGTGCCATCCCTCTGCCGCCACCTCCTACGGCGGAGACACCCAGGCGCCCGGCGACCAGGCATGCACGTCGGCGAAGCCTGCAGGATAAGGGATCGTCTCGGCCTCTTGACTCTCCAAGTTGATTAGAAGCACGCGAGGCGACGGAGCCATGCCGTCGTGGTCGACGACATAGGCAGTGTTGCGGCGGGCGCGGATGTCTTCAAGCATTGAATTGAAGGTGCAGTGAAGGCTTCATTTGCACCGAGGTACAAAGAATTGTTGCCGATTGAGGTCGTGGGGGCAATGGTGTATTGTCCATCTGCGTCGATCTCCAGCATGAACAACCTCGCCATCACTGTATCGGGCTCGACACTGCCGCGCAAGAGAATACACATGAAGACCTTGCCGCCGATGCCAAAGACGTGTTGCCCGCGCTGCATCCAGGGGTTCATGCCTGCTAATCCGACTGTCTGGTAAAGTTATCAGCTTTTAGTAGAGTATATTAATCTATAGATTAAAATTACTAGATGGAATATTAGATGATTTATCTACATGAAAGACGTAGATAATTAAAGGTTCTAGAGATCCCATAAACATGATCTTAAATCTAGATAGTTTCGTAGAAATATCTAGATATTTTAGATGTTTTATTCGAAAGAATTTGATGGTGCAAATTGTCAAAAATCTAGTGGTCACAAGAATCTATATAATCCTTTCAATCCAAAATATACATCATTTGGGAGAGTTGGGTTTGGTTTATAAATATTTATATTTTATTTTTCGGAAGCAATATGTTCGTCAAAGTGCCCATGTTAATTGTTATTCTTAGAGAGAGGTAAATCATAAATAGAGACAACATATATCAAAAACAAAAATATGTACTACTTCTTTTTCTATGTGTGCGAAAAAAATAATATTTAATATGCTAACATAAAAATAAGAAAAGTGAAGTGGGTTAAAGTTAATATCTATTTAAAAATAAAGTGCACACTTGTGTTGTCAACTAAAGTTGTAATAGTTTTACTCTAAAAAGTTGTAATTGTGCTGCCACCAAATAAAGTGTTAGTATTAGTTTATTATTTCAAATTTTTTAGTGTTATCGACTTTCAATAGACTTAGAAATGTGACTTTTATCTTCAGTTTTTATAACCAATATAAGTATATATTAAAAAATGTAACACAATGTAATTAGTGAACACCCATTCATAAAATCCTAAATCCGCCATTGGCTGAACCGCTTCCTCCAGCTACAAGTCGTCTGCGTCCGGCTCCTCCTCGAACGCGAAGTGGTCTTCATCATCAGATTCCTGAAACCGCAAGTACTCGACCCGGTCGATGAGCAAGAGATTGGGGAAGGCTGCGATGTACAACGTGCCCTCTATGTTGGCCACCGATCTCCCCGATTGCCCAAACCCAATAGTTTGAGGCATCAGTTTCCAAGCAGCCGGAACATGGTAGGATGCCATCCAAAAGAGCTCATAATCGGGGGAAGGTTAGGGCACATGTGAGACCGAGGACTTTGAAGATGGTCGCCGGCGATCGACCGGCCGGCAGCTCAGAGACCTCCCTCTCCTCTCCGCAGATCACACAGCACATTGTCGCATGATTGTCGGCGAAGTAGCAGAGTGCGACGAGTCCCCCCGAGCATCCCCAGCAGCTGGCGCCGGGCGGCAGTGGAACCGCTTCCTCTAGCTGCAAGTCGTCTGCGTCCGACTCCTCCTCGAATGCGATGTGTTCTTCATCATCAGATTCCTGGAACCGCAAGCACGTGACCCGGTCGATGAGCAAGAGATTGGGGAAGGCTGCGATGTACAACGTGCCCTCTATGTTGGCCACCGATCTCCCCGATTGCCCAAACCCAATAGTTCGAGGCATCGATTTTCAAGCAGCCGGAACATGGTAGGATGCCATCCAAAAGAGCTCATAATCGGGGGAAGGTTAGGGCACATGTGGGACTGGGGACTTTGAAGATGGTCGCCGGTGATCGGTTGGCCGGCAGCTCAGAGACCTCCCTCTCCTCCTCCCTTGCCCCGGTGCTCCCCCTCTCTCCCCCGCCTCGCGGTGCCATCTGCTGGGGATGCTCCCTCGGCATCATCGCTCTCCGGTACCCACCCGGCAACGTCACCACCGTCTACTGCGTCGTCTGCGGCCGAGAGGAGAGGATCGGGGATTTGCCCGATGGTCCATCACCGTCGGCTCTCGGTCTCTTACCTGCGTACACCTGCGCCATCTCCGCGGGCCCCGACTTCAATCTCACCTGGAACCAACACTTCCAGAACCCCAGTTTCTGGACGGTGATGCACCATGTAGCTCAGCACCCCACCAGATCAATCGTGGAGGTCGACGGCGTCGTCTACATCGCGGCTGAACCAAACCGACTGTTCATCGACCGGGATCTTCCCAACCGCATCAACCCAATGGGAGCTGAGCCAGGTCAGCATGACCCCCTGCTCGACGAGCTCATCGAGCAAGCTCTATTATTGGGTGTGCAATTTCCTGCTCAGCCGCCGCCTCTTACTGAGATCAAAATTCTAGTAGAGTTGGCTATCGGGATGAGGCCATGAAGTGAGCACGGCCACCATGTGTTCAGCATTAGTGGCCAGGTCTTCCTATGCATTTTGTTCCGAGATGTGTTTGGTGCTGGTATTGTTGAGGTTAGGCTCTTCTCCAATGTTCGGCAGGACGAGGATACCTTCCAACTTTTCCCCAGTTGGAGCATTGGTGATGGGATTTCTCTATTCCTAGGTGCAAACCAGGCTTTCGCGGCCATGTCCACTGGCATGCACTCGAACACGGCATACATTGTCGATGACGATGGGGTTACTCCTGAGCCTCGGGTTCTGCTGATTCACTTCGCCACGCAAGAGGTGGAGGTACTTCCATACCCTCTTGGTTTGGGAGATCAACAAATTTGGGCAACGGTGGCTTGGCTGGCTCCGCTGCCGGAGGAGGCGGCATTGCAATGGCATTGCATCTGAATTACCACTGCTGAATCTTCAGACAACACACTGCTGAATCCTCGACTAGGTTATGCTGTTTTGTTCCCAAAGTGTCATGCTGTTTGTTCTGTCAGTTCCGAAGTAAAGTCACTGTTCTATTCCTAAAGTGTCGTGCTCTGTGTTCTGTTAAGTCATGGAATGAATGGTGCTGTAAGCCAGGGGTGGAGCAGCACTAAGTGTTAAATAGGTCATTTGCCAGAAACTTTTATTTCCATCACATCTATGAATGTTTAGCATCTCTCGTGGCACTCTGTTGTGAAGTTGATAATTCAAAGAGGATTATTATCCATATATTTTGGTCCAACCTACGAATTCCTATTTTAATAGAGTTGCACTGGTTGAATGAATTAACATGCTCCTTTCACCGACAATCAGTAAATGTGTACTTAGTAGTTACAGGGGCCAGTTTTTAGCTGGCATAATTTTTTCTCTGGGTGTGTATCTTTATAATCATCTTCTTCACTTGTATGTTGCATTCATCAAGATAGATCTATGTTTTATCATCGGACTACTTATTTGTGCCAGTGGCGGACCCAGAAATTTTCTAGAGCCTGGGCAAGCTAACAAGTAACAATAAATAACAAGTTCATATCGACCTATATAAGCAAAGCTGGCGTGCTTAATAGTTTTGTAAATAAAACCATTGTTTTAGTACACATATGAAAATGCATACATTAGAAAAAAAGTACATAACATAGACTAGGGTACTAAAATTACCACCAAAAGTCCAATAATATAACTTCAAAGGAGACACTATGCAAGCCTACAAGCACGAGGTAGCTGCATTTTCCTTTTCTTGATGTTCTGAAACCGTCGAAGAATGGCAGCTTCATCAAGTGATCTAAATAGTTCCCGCTCAATATAGCAAACCATCAAGTTGTTGAACCAAATCATCGGCAATCTTGTTCCGCAATTTAGACTTGATTATTTTCATTGCCGAGAAACATCTTTCTACTGTTGCAGTTGACACAGGAAGTAACAGGGCCAACTCAATGAGCTTGTAGACCAATGGAAAAAACAAATGCTTCTCAGTTTCAACCATCTTTGTGGCTAGACTTGCAATATCTGTACAAGAACCAAATGCAGCATGCCTCCTCACATGAGTAATGTAATTCTTAAGTTGTTCCCTTATTATCCCACGATCATGATCAGAAAAATCCTCAACATAAATTTCAGCAAGCCGAGCAAGCTTATCGACATCAAACTTGGAGAACGAGTTTTTTGGATCAAGACAAGAGAAGCACATCAATAACTCTGTAGTTGCTTCAGCAAACCGATGATTCATTTCAGCACATATTTTGTCTACAACGACATAGAAAATCTCAGCACGATAATAGTGAAGATTAGTGATAGTAAATCCATCACGCCTTGAACGACCCCGCACTGGTATTTCTTCGGACATATTTGGAACAGGAATACCCTTCAGTTCACAAAATTGCCTCACCTCATCAAATAAGTCATCCCAGCCACTTTCTCTCATGGTGTTCAGGCGAGCTTTTACATCATGAGCAAGCTGCATATATGCAATAAACCAAAAAAAGATTAAAACCAACAATGGGATAAGGAAAAATGAAGTGTTGGGCTAAGTACTGACCTCAAGAGCATTAACAATGTTAATATCCCTTCTCTGTAGGAGATGTGAGAGCTCATTTGTGATACCAAGCAACCTTAGCATTAGCTTCAAAATGAAAACAAACTGAAAGCACTCCATTTTCTCTATCAAACCAAAGACTTGAGTTGGCGCTCGTGCATCTTCATGAACCATACGAAGTACCTCTATCATGAATCCCACATTTGAGACAATCGAACCAAAGTAGTGTGATGTGAACCCCATCTAGTATCTCCGTGTCTAGCAAGGATCGTTTCTTGATTCAAGCCCTTCTGTAGATGCCTCACCATTTATGAGCCTATCCAAAATATTTTGGTGGTGGCTTTCAATCAGTGCGTCCCTCCTCTTGCAAGATGCACTTGTTGTCGTCACAATTAATGAGACATATTCAAAGAAATCATGAACAGATGAACAACAATTTGCGGTAGAAACAACTACCAGTTGCAACTGATGGGCAAAGCAATGGACATAGAACGCATATGGGTTTTCATCTAGAATCTTTTTTTGTAGGCCATTAAATTCACCTCTCATATTCGAAGCCCCATCATATCCTTGCCCTCTTATCCTAGAAATAGATAATTTGTGCCTATCAAGAACACCAAATAATGCTTCCTTCAATGCACCAGATGTAGTGTCGCTGACATGTACGAGAGCAAGAAATCGTTCAACAACATTTCCTTGAGAGTTCACTGACCTTATAATTATTGCCATTTGCTCTTTTACCGATATATCGCGTGATTCATCAATAAGCACAGAGAAATTTCTATCACCAATCTCTGCCATAATCTTTTCAGTTATTTCTTCTGCACAAGATCTTGCTAGATCCTTTTGAACCTTATGTGAAGTCATCTTGCAATTTAACCCACCACGGTTATAGGCATCTCTCACTTCATCATTGTTATCTTTGAGAAAATCTACCAACTCCAGAAGATTACTTTTGTTCAAAGAGCTAGAGGACTCATCATGCCCACGAAAAGCTATGCCTTGCTTTAAGAGATATCTTGAACAGCGTAGAGTAGAAGCCAAACGAATACAGCTCCTAACAGGGGCAGGCCCAAGGCCCGGCCACCCTGGGCCACTGCCCGGGCTCAATCGCTAGCCCCCCTGGAACATCAGCTTAGTTGGGCACACATCCCCTCAGTTTGGATGGGCATCCGCAACAGCAGCCCACGAGACAATGAGCCGAATAACCAGCCCAAGAGGCAAGAGCCACCAGCCAGCGTCGGCACGACGCTTCCAATTCCACCAGGTATGCGACGTTCCCAATTCCAAACATTGCGCGGCCACCGCGGCAAGCTGGGCGACGTTTCCATTTCCAAAATTGGTGCGGCACTGCGGCCGGGCATCCAGCCACTCGGCGTCGAGCCGCCGACGCGCTAGAGAGCGAGTGTGGAGTCTTGCCGGTTGCCGCTGCACCGCTGTGGTGCTGCCGTGGGCCTACACAGGCTGCAGCCTTGCAGGCTGGCTCAAGCCTCACGAAACGGAATGGCAGACAAGAAGCGAAAACTCAGCCAAGCAGGTAGCTGAAGTACTGAACAATTGGCTTTGCTATTGAGTAGTTAATTTTACTCTTGATCAGCTGATTTTACATTTTTACTCAATGTTGCTTGGCACTTTTATGGAATTATGGTTTTACTGACAGACTGAATGTCCATGTCCTAATTGCTTGCTAGTAGCTGGTACCTCTGTACTGTGTGCAAAACTGCAAATTAAGTGAGCTCTTGTCAGTAGAAATACGTCGTGTAACTGATCAGTAATAACTAATAACTAATAAGTTTGCGTATCTGTGTTCCAACTGAATGATGGTTAACACATACTAGATCTGTAGAGTTGAAGAGAATCTACTGCCGAGATTAACATGAACACAAGAAAAAGCAAGATAAGCATTTTCTCTCTCTCTTTGTTGCATTCTGTGGGGGCAGTTTAGTTGGGGGACAGCAAAGTACTAGCGCTGCAAGTCTGCAATGTCACACGTACCAATTGACATTTACATCTGCTTGCTTATAAGTAGAATTAGTAACTCTCTTGATTCTGTAGTAGTAGCATTTTTGTCTTATTTATGCAGTGTTAAAGATTATATGTGTTTTGATCTAATACCTAAAGATAATTTGCTACATTTTGGAGCATGCCATTTAATTTTAACAAAACATTGGTTTCATCATACATGCGTGCATTTGTTAAAGTTAGCCAGCAGTGAAGCAGGGTGGGAAAGCAAGTTACTTTCAGGTTTGTGCACATGGTAATATATTATTTACTGTATTGTATAGTAAACTGTAAAGAATAGTGCTCCTATATTTTCAGTAGGGAAAAAGGTAGACAGGGTTTTGGATCTTGTTTCCTAAAGAGTTCCCACTCCAGGGATATGAGATGTGTGTGTATGTGTACATAATTCTAGCGTCCAGCTGTTGGACAATATGTCATATAAATATACGTACTAGACCCAAAGAAGCATACTGAAATTTGCAAGAATATATTATTTTTCACAGATCTGCAATAAGATTTTATTTTGGTTGTGGGGATGACAAAACTCTGCATCATCTCTGCGCCATGCATCTGCATCAGTTGATTTTACATTTTTACTCAATGTTGCTTGGCACTTTTATGGAATTATGGTTTTACTGACAGACTGAATGTCCATGTCCTAATTGCTTATCTATTTTCTTTCAGGAATGAGGCGTTTCTTAGTTGACACGAAGAATCAGCATGCCGACCCTGGTCTTGGTGGGAGTCAGGAAACTCAAAGAAACTCTAATAGAGATGAGCCACACGAAGTACCAGTACCAGATCATCCAGAGACAGAACGAAATTTGGGTAATGCTGTAACTGAGTTTAATCCGAATGAAATCCTATGTGACCCAGCTCTTAGGAAGCAAATCAATGAGTATGCCCCTGAAATTCAAGAACAAGTTAGGAGAGCATATATTCTGAAAGGTCCGACACAACCAACTAATCTGGTTTTTCCTCGCACAAATTATGAGTCTAGTAGTTCAAGAGCCTTTTCAAGATCGTGGTATAAGAAATATAGTTGGTTAGAATACAGTGAATCCAAAGATGCTGGATTTTGCTTTTATTGCTTCCTTTTTAAAGAGCCAGGAAGGCCGGAACACTTTGGTTATGATGTTTTTAGTAAAACAGGGTGGAGGGATTGGAAGCATGCATATAAATCACTACCTGATCATGTTGGTGGTGTAGGTAGTGCTCATAACAATTGTGTTAAGAAATGTGATGATTTTAAAAAATCAGAGGCAAAGCGTGTTAAATGTATTCCGTAAAGCTAGTCAACGTTCAGAAGAATTATACCAAATTCGTTTGGCTTCTACTCTACGCTGTTCAAGATATCTCTTAAAGCAAGGCATGGCTTTTCGTGGGCATGATGAGTCCTCTAGCTCTTTGAACAAAGGTAATCTTCTGGAGTTGGTAGATTTTCTCAAAGATAACAATGATGAAGTGAGAGATGCCTATGACCGTGGTGGGTTAAATTGCAAGATGACTTCACATAAGGTTCAAAAGGATCTAGCAAGATCTTGTGCAGAAGAAATAACTGAAAAGATTATGGCAGAGATTGGTGATAGAAATTTCTCTGTGCTTATTGATGAATCACGCGATATATCGGTAAAAGAGCAAATGGCAATAATTATAAGGTCAGTGAACTCTCAAGGAAATGTTGTTGAACGATTTCTTACTCTCGTACATGTCAGCGACACTACATCTGGTGCATTGAAGGAAGCATTATTTGGTGTTCTTGATAGGCACAAATTATCTATTTCTAGGATAAGAGGGCAAGGATATGATGTGGCTTCGAATATGAGAGGTGAATTTAATAGCCTACAAAAAAAGATTCTAGATGAAAACCCATATGCGTTCTATGTCCATTGCTTTGCCCATCAGTTGCAACTGGTAGTTGTTTCTACCGCAAATTGTTGTTCATCTGTTCATGATTTCTTTGAATATGTCTCATTAATTGTGACGACAACAAGTGCATCTTGCAAGAGGAGGGACGCACTGATTGAAAGCCACCACCAAAATATTTTGGATAGGCTCATAAATGGTGAGGCATCTATAGGAAGGGGCTTGAATCAAGAAACGATCCTTGCTAGACCTGGAAATACTAGATGGGGTTCACATCACACTACTTTGGTTCGATTGTCTCAAATGTGGGATTCAGTGATAGAGGTACTTCGTATGGTTCATGAAGATGCACGAGCGCCAACTCAAGCTGCTGGTTTGATAGAGAAAATGGAGTGCTTTCAATTTGTTTTCATTTTGAAGCTAATGCTAAGGTTGCTTGGTATCACAAATGAGCTCTCACATCTCCTACAGAGAAGGGATATTAACATTGTTAATGCTCTTGAGGTCGATTTAGCCCAACACTTCATTTTTCCTTATCCCATTGTTGGTTTTAATCTTTTTTTGGTTTATTGCATATATGCAGCTTGTTCATGATGTAAAAGCTCGCCTGAACACCATGAGAGAAAGTGGCTGGGATGACTTATTTGATGAGGTGAAGCAATTTTGTGAACTGAAGGGTATTCCTGTTCCAAATATGTCCGAAGAAATACCAGTGCGGGGTCGTTCAAGGCGTGATGGATTTACTATCACTAATCTTCACTATTATCGTGCTGAGATTTTCTATGTCGTTGTAGACAAAATATGTGCTGAAATGAATCATCGGTTTGCTGAAGCAACTACAGAGTTATTGATGTGCTTCTCTTGTCTTGATCCAAAAAACTCGTTCTCCAAGTTTGATGTCGATAAGCTTGCTCGGCTTGCTGAAATTTATGTTGAGGATTTTTTTGATCATGATCGTGGGATAATAAGGGAACAACTTAAGAATTACATTACTCATGTGAGGAGGCATGATGCATTTGGTTCTTGTACAGATATTGCAAGTCTAGCCACAAAGATGGTTGAAACTGAGAAGCATTTGTTTTTTTCCATTGGTCTACAAGCTCATTGAGTTGGCCCTGTTACTTCCTGTGTCAACTGCAACAGTAGAAAGATGTTTCTCGGCAATGAAAATAATCAAGTCTAAATTGCGGAACAAGATTGCCGATGATTTGGTTCAACAACTTGATGGTTTGCTATATTGAGCGAGAACTATTTAGATCACTTGATGAAGCTGCCATTCTTCGACGGTTTCAGAACATCAAGAAAAGGAAAATGCAGCTGCCTCGTGCTCGTAGGCTTGCATAGTGTCTCCTTTGAAGTTATATTATTGGACTTTTGGTGGTAATTTTAGTACCCTAGTCTATGTTATGTACTTTTTTTCTAATGTATGCATTTTCATATGTGTACTAAAACAATGGTTTTATTTACAAAACTATTAAGCACGCCAGCTTTGCTTATATAGGTCGATGTGAACTTGTTATTGATTGTTACTTGTTAGCTTGCCCAGGCTCTAGAAAATTTCTGGGTCCGCCACTGGCTCCTAACACTTCTACGCAAATGGTGGAACTGGTCCGGGTCTATACTTCATCATAGGATTGATGTGGTAGATTGATGGAGGCATACCAACCACATATTGCAATTCCCAGGTCCAAGATCTGGATTGATATGACTTATTGCTTGTTCAAAGGAGAGTCCCTTTGCTAGGAATGAGTTAGTTTTTGAAAGCTCTATCGACTGACGTGGTTATAACATTTTACGATCACGTCTTCTTGCTATGTGACCGTGGTCGTAACTCGCTTACGACCACGTCTTCTGCTCCTGCAGACACCTTCGCTCGCTGTGGTCATAAGTCGTTTATGACTACGTCTGCGATCACGATGAACTCAATACTCAATAATTTCCCAGAGCCAAACCGCTCTTTCTTCTCTTCTTTATTTCTTTTTCTCGTTCGATCACACCGACCGCTATGATCACCCCCATCGCTACCTTCTTACCCTCTCGTTATATTGCTCTACCCTTTTATACCCAGATTCTACAACTAAGAAACGTATTCGATTATGAGTACGACTACAACACGAACTCAACAATCCGACTCGAATTCGAATACGGCTACGACCACGACTCATACATGACTACGATCACCAACTCGTACACGACCACAATCACCAAACTTAAAACAAGATTACTAACTCTAACAATCACCCCCTTAATCTTGTTTTTCCATCTTGATCATACCAATCTTCTCTTTTGTTTCCGCTTCTTCCTTCTACTTGCATTCCCGTACGCCATTCCTTCTTGAGCCTTGCACAATCCAACACTTGCCGCGCCTCGCACTTGGATTGATCCCGTCCTTCCTTGTACTCCTGCCTGGGCTGGAGCACCTGCTCCCACAGCCACCTTGGTTTCGCCGTTACCTGAGCCTCCCGCTCCTCTCTCTTGGACCAAGTTTGTCCATTTTTCGGTATACGTCTTAGCTAAGGCTACACCGCCCTTAACTCCTGTCTCCAACATTTCCGTGTTCCTCAAAACCACAAAAGATTGCACCAACTGTACTCCAAATGTTGGACCTTGTGCACTTTTTCCAATTACATGGCCACCACCTTGACTCCCTTCACTATGATTTTAATACTTTTATCTTTTTATTATTTTGCTTAATCTGAGTCTCTGACCAGTGGGGTCCACATGTCAATGACGTTATACACCGACGATTGGGGTCAGGTTTGTCGGTGGTGCAATGGTTCCAGGTACCGACGAAGGGCCCACTATCGAGATGCATTTAAAAGAAATCGACCGCGAGCGCGAGGCGAGGACTCGAGCAGCGCGCGGAGCGAGGGGAGGAGGAGTTACGCCGGAACTCGGAGATGGCTATTGCAATCTCGGTGGGGTATTTATAGCCGGAGACGAGGTATGAGAGGAGAGGAGGAGGATTGGCTGCGACGCGAGAGGGCGGACGCGAGGCGGGCCGCGTGGAGAAGAAAGGCCGAGGAGGAAGAAAGAGAAGAGCGAGCGGCGGGTCCACCGAGAGAGATGTCTCGCGCGAGGCGGGCCACTGCGCGCAGAGGAGGCGGGCGCGAGCGGCACAGGCCGTGGATGGGAGCGGGCGGTGTGTCGCCATCGAGGCCATCCGGATGGAGGCCCAGAGGGTTTTCTTTTTATTTTTAAGAATTTTTAGAAATGCAAACATGTAGAGTCCATGGCCTTGAGCAACAGAGCCACCTCCATGCACATTTGCGCCATCAGCGTTCTTAACCCTAAATTTTTGATGTAAAGATGGAACCCACCATGATCGACTGAATCCACTAATACCTTAACTATATACTTTCATCTCATTTACTCACAACCTGTTTATTCTACTCATATTTTAGTTTGTAAGAATAGGAATGCCGCTAATAGAAATACAATACATAAAATTTCACGAGACCTAGCGTTTTGGAACAAATCATAATGTTCAAGGAATATTAACATGATTCTCCACACATATGGCATCACACCATATGCCTAATATCACCATAATTTTCCATACATACGGCATCACAATGTATGACATTTTTCAGCGTTATAGCCGCTAACTTACCACTGGGGCGACACCCAGACAACTCAAATCAGGGCTTTCCTCCGCCCTTCCACTTTTCCATTCCCACTTTCCAAACATTTTTAAATAGAACTATATCACGGTTAAGTTCCCATATTCGCCCTTGACCGTGGGTACGGCTATTCGAATAGTTTTGACTCTGCAGAGTTTGTACACTTTCACCACAAGAGACAATCAACTCGTTTCCACACGATTCCTTAGTCATGTGGTTGGAGCGCACCATTCAAAGTACCTCGCCCTCCCATCATTTCACCCTATGGGTCGTTCCCACTTGCGGTGGGTCCCATACGTTGTGCGGGATGTTCTCCTACGAGCGTCTAGCAGTGGCTCCGCCCCTGCTAGCCCGCTAAAGAGACTTCACCTTTCACGGGTGTCCCATTCAAGCCGTCTCACAGACCGCCACTTGCACATCCTCACACCACCTCTGGAAGGATGACTTTCGTGTCGGCACATTTACTAAGCCAAGCTATACTTTTACGCACTTGTGGTTATGCGGTTTTACACGGTTGGCATGACAAGATTCGATCCTTAGTGGTATCTGGGCGGTCTACCACTAACCACTTTGTGCATCCATCGCACCACACCGCGCACCACACCGTGCATCCACTTGCACCACACATACACACCCTCGCACCAATCCGCCGGACATTAAAGCAAGTTGGGGATTTTGGGAGCGCAAAAATATCCATAACCAATATATCGAGTCATTTCCACCATGACCGCCCAAACGATTTCTCTGAATAAAAGTGATGCTTGGGACAATTTCTTGCCCCGAGTTCCTAATCAATACTAAGCATAGCATACTGATTCACGGACTTATTTTGAAATATTACTAATATATTTTTGCTAGGCGACAAGGTTCACACATTCAAATACTCAAAGGAGGGTAATATTATTCAAGGTAAACAACGGCATATAACTAGAATATCAAATTTAACATGTATTTGTATAAAAATACAGCATGCATTTTGTTAATTTAAAACCAAATAATTTGCATAAATGTGGGTTCAACATGATCAAAGTATTGACTCTTTGGTTCTGATGATCGGGTCTGCATTATCCGAGCTTCTAGTGCTGCTGCCTCACTCTTTTTCTTGTGCTTCGTAGGCCCTGATAAAAGAAAACACCAAATCATATTCTGCTAATTCCTTCGGGGAGGAGGAGAAGAGGGTAGCGGCGCGATTGCAATCTCCGGTGGGGTATTTATAGCGGGAGAGGGAATACGTGGCAAGCGGCGCCCGGCCTCCGCTCACGCCCGCGAGGGGAGGTGAACCAAATCTTGCAAGATCTCGCGGGAGAGCACAGTGGGTGCTTTGAATTTGCCCGCGAGGTATGAGAGAGGAGAGGAGGAGGATTCGCTGCGAGACGCGAGAGAAGCGGACGCGGAGGCGCGCGCGTGGAGAAGAAAGGCGAGGAGGAAGAAAGAGAAGAGCGCGCGGCAGGTCCACCGGCGAGAGATGTCTCGCGCGAGGGAGCGGGGCCACTGCGCGAGAGGAGCGGGCGCGAGCGGCTGGGCCGTGGATGGGATACACAGGCCTCCGCCTCTCTCTCTTGGACCAAGTTTGTCCATTTTTCGGTATACGTCTTAGCTAAGGCTACACCGCCCTTAACTCCTGTCTCCAACATTTCCCGTGTTCCCTCTGCAAAACCACAAAAGATTGCACCAACCTGTACTCCAAATGTTCCTCTTGGACCTTGTGCACTTTTTCCAATTACATGGCCACCACCTTGACTCCCTTCACTATGCTGCTGCGCGTGCCCGTCGACTATGTGCGACACGCCTTCTTCTCCTGAGCCGCTAGCTGCATGCGACCGGGACAAGCCTTCTGCACCAACTGCAAACATGTAGAGTCCATGGCCTTGAGCAACAGAGCCACCTCCATGCACATTTGCGCCATCAGCATGGAACCCACCGTCCTGTTCATATCTGCTGTTGCCTGCAGCTTGCGTTTCTCCGCTACTCCCATCTGCATTTGTATGTACACCTCTTGCGCTAGCCGCTTGGGATTTTTTGTTCATATTTTCTGCACCCCAATCTCTCCTTCCCAATTTATAAGTTTTTAAAGAAATCTTGTGCAACTAATTTGGAGATCTTTTCACTCTAACTGGCTTATAAATTATTTTTGATTTTTTATACTGTAACGATTGAAAATATACTATAGCGACTATTAACTTTTTCTGAGTAGTTAAATTTAAGAAAAGGAAAAAAAATTATATCATCACAGGCAATGTAAAAGAATAAGGGAAAAAACTAAAAACTAAAAAAAAAAATGAAATTAAGAAGGCAAAAGCTGAAGCTGTTTGGAGTGGAGCCAAAAGCTTGGCCTTTGGCTTCTGGTGTTAGATTTTGGCTGCAATTGTACTATAGCGGTTATTAGCTTTTTTAAGTTAAAAAATAAGAAAAATTAAAAAACACCATTATATTTCTTAGGAACATGTAAATGAATAAAGAAAAAAACAAAAAACAAAAATGTTATAATTAAAAAACCGACGTGTTCCAAGTTACTTCTAATTTTTAGATGCTAAAAGCTAAAAGTCAAAGACTTTTAAACTGTTTGAAGCATGACCTAAGTTTAAACAGAAAAATCAATATTGCTCTACACAATATAGGATATTAGTACTAGTATTTCACTTGTTGTACTGCTGCAGTCGTTCGATGTCAAGTGAGAGACAAGTACATCTCCGAAAGATGTTCACCTCCGTCGGGGAATCTTTCGTTGAAAAAGGCCTGTGATTCCAAGAGTTACTGCACATTTCCAAAAGTCTGGGGAGGGAGAAAATAACACGACAAATGCCAGAACTCTGAACTGCAATGCCAATGCCAATGAGGTAGGGACTGGGGACGGCCTGTTTTGCTTCAGTCAGACTGCTGTCTTTTCCTCGGATTACTAAAAAGGTACTGTGTACTAAGAACGATGCTTGTCTTTTGAGGCTCCCGGTCGTTGTTTTTTAAAAAAATTATATTACAGCGGTGGTAATTTTTTCTAAATTATTTAATTAAAAAATAAAAAAATATTATTATATCTTTATGAACAATATAAATAATAAAAAAAAAAAAACTAAAAAAAGCAAAAAAACAAAATTTAAAAAGCAGGTATGTTCTTTTTAACTTCTAATTACTGAAAGTCAGAAGCTAAAGTCACTTAGAGTTGAGCCTAACCACCTAAGTCCCACTGGGAATGCAAGATCTTTACAAGATCACCGAAGAATTAACACGCATAATTTACTAGGAAGTTTGTGCAAAATTCTTGTCTTCCAACTTACTGGAGTAACTTGTTAACAATTGGTTTCCACTCTCGCAGCACCTGATGCTTGTGTCTTCTAAATGAAGACGCGGTTTGCGCGCTAATCCTTTGGGTGGTTGCAACTATACACGAACACTTGATAGCTCAGCTCAGCTCTCTCACTAACGTACAGATGGCGAGTCTTGGCTAACGCCAGCGATTCGACGGGTACGTGATAGGGGCTAGGCGGTGAGGGCGACGGACGGTTCAACAACTCATGCATGCACACATGCGTGTACTTATCACAGCATGATCACAGATTGACAGTTCACATTTACACAGGACGATTAATAGGGAGAGCTTTGTTTCAGAGACTCCAGAGCATATACTAATATATGATAGTGCCGATGTCTAGGATCATTGGCATTGTTTATCGCCGTGTGGTATCTCCATGCCTCCAAATAGTCCTGCATATCAGTGCAGTGTCCTATTATCGCCAATACTTCATTTTAGCATCGTCTTGTTGCTGATGTAGCTTTCAATCAGAGAGACAACACAGCCTCACCGTCTCTCGCACGCCCCAACGTCTTCCGGCAATATGGAATGAAATCACGCACAGAATCCCATCCAGGACCACGTTTCTATGTTGACGCGCAACCACGCAGCCACTCACGGCCGGACCATAGCCGTCGTGACGTCTCAACGGTGCCAAGTACACCATGTGCGCGGTGAACCCAGCACCCCTGGAAGAGCGTGGCGTGCGCTGCCGGTGGAGGAGGCCGGCGCGCGAGGCAGCAAGACCCCGCCCGAATCGTCAAAAACTGGGACTTTTGTGTGTGATTTCCAGGGGAAAACGCATGCTGCTCGGTCAGCCTACTGCCCGCGCGCGCGCGCGCGCCGTGCCGTGGGAGGAGTCAGTTCGGTTCGGTTCAGCGCAGGATCCGTGACGCATCAGGCAGGGCACATCTGGAACAAAGCTTTTCTGTTTTTTTCCTATTTCTGTTCCTATTTCCTCACTCGTGTCAACACTTTATTTGTTCTACTGTACTTTTTGTGAGGTCTGCAACAGCACTCGCCCCTCCTAGACTGCTGCCACGTGAGAGAAAACACAAAAGGGGACAGGAAGCTTTGTTCATGACAGATCCCACGAATAGGAGTAAATATGAATGAATAATAGTTCAGTTATATTTATTTTTATATTTTTCTTTAGGTTCAGATATAAATACATATACCTCGAATGCAAAGATGAATACAAACAAACATTCGGTAACCCGGCCCTTCGCTGTACCCATATCATCCATGACAGGTCCCGAAGAGGCGAAGAAAGCTACGGCGAGCAGCAGCAAAAAGTGCGTATAGGGCTGGCAAAAAAGCTCGGGCTCGGCTCGGGCTTGTAGAGGCTTGGCTCGGCTCGTAGATGAAACGAGCCGAGCCGAGCCAACAAAAAAGCTCGGGATCTAAACGAGCCGAGCCCGAGCCAGCTCGCGAGCCAACTTGGCTCGGCCCAACAGATGGCCCGAGCGGCGATGCCTTTTGCGGCCCGCCTCCCACCCCTCTCCCGACTCCCCGTTCCTTCCGCTTATTCTTTTCTTTCTGCTCGTGTCTCCGCCGCCTGCGGCCCAGCGCCTCTTCCTCTCCTCCCCTTCTTCCAGCGACACCTCCACCGCTCCACTCCTCCGCTTCCTCTCTTTTTCCCCACAATCCCACCGCCTCAACGCCTCCTCATCTTCTTCCCATGCCTCCTCGCTCTCCTCTCTCTCTCTCTCCTCTTCCGATTCCCTTCACCCCGGCGTGCGCGCCTCGCTCCTCCGACTCGATCTGAGCGCCCGCGCCGACTCCTCTGCGCCTCCTCCTCCGCCGTCGGCTCTCCTGCGCCGCCTCTCCGCCTCTCACGACCCAGCTCCTCGTCTGCGCCGCCTGGTCACCTCTCTCGCCGCTCAGCCACACGGTTGTGGCGCGGATTCCGGCCTAGGACCCGATCCATGGTCACTTTGTTTGTGCCGATGTTCTCGTTTCTTTGATTACCTCTCAGGCCACTCTTTCTGGATTACCCGATCGTATTAATGAAGGTTATGTGTGTGCTACAAAAAATGCAGGAATTCAGGTTGTAGGAGTGCACATGTGGTGAAGATGCACCCAGATAATTCAGTTTGCATGATATTGTATTTCTTCCTCATTATTTCGCTTCATTCCTGATTTATCTGCACAACTTCATGACAGGAATTGCAATTGTTTAAAGCTGGGTTGACAAAGCAAGATTTTGATGCCACCGCTGGCATTCACCCAACATCTGCAGAGGAATTTGATTCCATCCCCAATCGAATACTAGATTCTATGGTTGTACTGTATGTGGATTTTTAATTTGCACCTGCTGTTTGTGACTTGCCTATGTATTAGATTTTTTCTCCTGAGTTTTTAGAGCCATATAAGTCATATTTTATTGTTAGCTCGCGAGCCTTCGCGAGCTGGCTCGAGCCGCATCACGAGCCGAATCGAGCCGACAAAAAAGCTTGATGTTCTAACCGAGCCGAGCCAAGATTCTACCGAGCTTTCACGAGCTGAGCCGAGCCAGGCTTGGCCTGGCTCGTTGCCACCCCTAAGTGCGTACAGTGCTGATCCAATCAGTAAAAAAAATTACAGTATGTGGAGTAGCCAAGTACTAGCATTTACTCCCTTTGGATAGCACTCCGTTTGACAGAGATTGTAACTAGTACTGTAGTCTTTAAGGTAAACATACTCGATTAGAGCCGGTCATGTAGTACTGCCACAGCTTGAGCTCACCCCAATTTGGGTTTTTAGGGCAGTATAAGCTTCTATCAGCTCGGAGAAAATTAAGTTACTTCAGATTATATTGCTCTGTCAAACTACTCTACAAAACATTAATGGTCTATTTGGAACAGAGTAGTTTCACAGGATTAAACATGAATTTTGCACGCAAAAAGAACAATTTCCATGAAATTCACACGAAATACCTGCCTTGCAAAGGAGCCTAAAATCTTCTCTTTCCCCTTTCCTTTTGACTAGGAACACGGGAGTGCCAAGATTATGATGCGCTAACCCAAAAGCCTAATAAAACGTCAGACAAAATGTGGCATGCTTTCCCGCTGCTTAGCCAACATGATGCATGTGTGGCTTCTTTTTGCAAGCAGAAGCATGAACTAGGTCCCATTTGGCACAACTCAGCTTCACTAGTGAAGCTATTTTTTTGTTTCAGCTTCATGAGCAGCTTCACCGATGAAGCTAAATCCGTTTTGGAAAATTGTTTGGCAAAACAGCTTCACCAACAGCTTCATGCATGGCTGAAAGAGGGCAATTGTCCAAGGTGCCCTTGTCTACCTGACTTGTTCTAATATAATATATTTGAATGAGTATGAATTAAAAAATTAAAATAAAAAATTAAAATCATTAGGAAGCAATATTAGTGCCTTGTTTATGTTTCGTAGTCACGATGCTTTAACAAAAGTGCGCATATCAACGGGAGAGGTGAACGGGATGGACTAATGGCAAATGCATGTAATTTTGGTGAACCAGAGGGGCAGTGGGTTCCTAGGACTGCGGGCCTGAGGAAGAGAGTCTGTGAAAGCTACTTTCCAGCTTCACCTCTCCCATTCCTTTGTGAGAGCAAAAAAGGAGCTTCACCCATGAAGTTTGTTTGCAAAAGTGTTTGGCAAAAACAACTCACAACTTATGAAGTCATGAAGTGAAGTTTATACCAAACAGGGCCCTAATCACGGATTTCGAGTTTCGAGAGTAGAGTTTGTTTGCTCGATCATGGCAAAGGTCCCCGAAAGGCCAGCATTGGAGTTCTTTTGTTCTTCACCTCGTTTCAACTGGTTTACGACTTAAACTTCTATATGTAGCTTTTGGGTTATAGCTGAAATTACACTGTAGAGGCTATTAGTTTTTCTAATAAAAAATAAAGAAAAAATAGAAAAGGTGAAAAAGCCATTATATCGTCACATATAATGCAAAGCAATAAGGGGAAAAAAGGCAACAAAAATCGAAAAACTAAAAAAAACAAAATGAGCCGAAATTAAAAATCGACGTATTCTTAGTGGTTTCTGGCTTAAACAAACTGAAGACCAAAATAAATAAAAACTAAAATCATTTAGAGCGGGCCAAATCATTTAAGATAAGGCACTTTGGCGATTTCGTTTAAATTCTTGCGTTTTACGGCACAGACACGCCGACCTTGACACGACTTTGATTACGTAGCATGCTGCCGATTTCAGGGCTTCAGCGGTGGCGGTATTCTACTACTTCAGATTCAGATAACGGCGCTAGCACACGATGGACTCTCAACGTTTATATTTGACTTTTGAAACATTATTCTTGGGATGATGTTCAAATCACACCCAAAAACAGCTATATGAGATATATATATATATATATATATATATATATATATATATATATATATATATATATATATATATATATATATATATATATATATATATATATATATATATATATATCTTTTATTATTCTCCAACTATGAAGTTTTAAGTTGACATAAATAGCGGACATTACAGCATAGAGGGGCCTTGGCCCCACTCAATTTTGTTAATTACGTATACCTCCGGATATAATCTATGTAGGCCTCACCACAACTCGCTGATTTGCCTCCCACCTGGCTGGCTGGCAGGTGGCGGCAGACGGCAGCCAGTGAGGCCTTCTCTCACTCGCGTAGCAGAAGATGCCCACTCAATTTTAGTCCTAGGTCCGCCCCTGGACATAAATTAGTATATTCCTATCTCATTCGATGCACCGACGAAGGACATGCAATTGTGCATGCATTCTGTGAGGTTGTCAGGTCTTTGCCACAGGTTTCATCAATTGTATTCCTGTACCGGCCAGAATAGCCGTAATATACTACACCGTAACCCAAAACGATACACAACCGGTTGCATATCGTACCGGCTTCGATTCCAGCCAATTCAAATCCAAGAAATCAAGGGCAAATGATTAGATCCGAGAAGAAAGCAAGAAATCAGAGAAACACTATCTCCTCCCAATTCATCTAGAAGGCAAAAAAAAAATCAAAAGGAAAACTTAGATCGAGTAGAAAGAAAGAAAGAAAGCAAGAAAACCTAGCCACAAAAGAACAGGAGTGCTGGGCTAGGGGTGCGGCCATGCGGCACCGGGGGCAACGCAGAGGACGGCGGGCGGCGGCTCCGACCGAGACAGCCCCAGCGGTGACAACCAACACCAGAGCCAACCACGTTCAAGCGCATACACAACCATGCTTTGCCAGCCTCCACACAGTTCATCAAAACGGAATCTGTATTGCTGTATGCAGCAACTAGTATGCTATGTTGAGGAATTTATTTATCTCATTCACGGGATTGTGTGTGCACTGCACAGAAGGCAGCACCGCCGTGCCCAGCAACACATCAAATCATATCCATCATTAGCTCCCAAAAACCATACCGCTAATCATCACTAGATGCTAAATTAAAGTGCCTGACGAATCATTGTTAATTTCAGCACATTGTTTAGAGTTGCAAGCTCTCCCCAGGCCCCAGCTATTGCACTAACACAAACATTTAGTAGTGGGCAATACCGATAGAGCTTAAGCAACATATGAGGCTCGTTCACTGCACATGAATTTTAAGGAGATAGTGTAACCCTCGCATGGTTTCTGAAAATTACAATGTTTCAAATGGAACAATATTGGACCACTTTAGATTAAGCTCTACACAAACAAGCGTAACACCTGAAAGCAGTCAGATGGCAAAGTTGCAACCACAACCCGTGATTAATCAAAACAAATCGGAGAATTGGTTGGAGTCTGTACCTTGTTTTCCTTTCTGTAATCAATCATGGGAGATACGTAAAACAAAGAAAACGAGTCCATGGCCCACATTGAGAGGCACATAGCTACCAGCGGAATCGGCGGCGAATGTCTCGAGGGTGCCGCCGGCCGGCCGGCCGGCGAGGGCCGGGACCAGTGACGGTGGTCCAGATTAGCATTAAACGCAGGCTTGATGACAAGGATTGGTTGGTGCTGCATAGTACAAACAGCACTGGACATAGCCCCTCCTTTTGGATTTTTAGGTGGGTTTTAGTTTTACTTTCTTCGTAAGTTGAAATAAACAGAACGGCTTATCCAATCAGTTTCTCAAAATTACTTCTTTAAATAACTTTCTAAGTCTATCGGCGTACGGGTTATCTATATCAGCGTCTCCACCATTTTAAAAAATATAGATAAAATTATTAACTATAACCAAAAATCATCAAGAAAAAAAAAGAAGAGGACCATAGTGCATTTCTAAGTTCGACAGCACGCTAATGAACGTTCCTAGGAGCAGCAGTAGTACTTATTGAAAAAGCAGTAGTACTTATTGATTTTTTTCAGTGATAGGTGTGGGCTTGGGACCATGAGCAATTGAGCTTTGCTTTCTGAAACAAACCGAATTTTTGCAAAGAATTTAAATTGCGTTTTGATTTCGTTTTCCCCTTGATCCTTAGCCAATCCTGCACGAATCTCAACCCAAAGCCGCCACTAATCCATGCCAACACAGCTTGAATGGAGGAGAGGCCCGGCGTCACTGTTCACGGTCCGAAAACCGATTGCCACCGCCTAATTTTGCCGCCGCCCGCTTCTCCCGTGCCTTCTCACGTTCTCTCGCGCCATTGCAGACTCGTACGGTGCCGAGATCGACGCCTCCCGACACCCCCTCGGTGTGTCACCTCACACCACCTCGCTACGGCTCATGCACCTTTCACCTCTCTCGCTCTCTCGTAGGCGACACGGCCTCCGCTGGCCGGCGCAACACATCACTCGAGGCAGCCAGTACGTCCCTCCTTGACCACCGCACCGCACCTTCCCAAATCCTCCCGGCTGTGCCACACGTCGTCACCGCCATGGCTAGCTCACTGTACCCAACCACCTTCAGCGCCTTATAAATACGCCCGAGCTCCTCCATTCGAAGTCATCAGTCCCCAGGGCCAGCCGAGCACCCCCAAAGATCCGGTCACTGTCCCCATTGCTGGTAATCGCTGGAATCCCCAAATGTAAGCCCCAGCTCGATTACACCTCTCCGGGCTCCCACTTTCCAATTGCTCTCACCTATAGCCTCCTCAAGCACCCCTCTTCCCCGGCGCCGAGACCCACCGCACGGCCGAACCACCTCACCGTGGCCAGCTCAACCCTAACCTCCCTAGCCCAAACCGCCACTTCCACGAGCTTTCCCTAACCCCACAGATGCTCAAAGACCAGCCCAACTGCCTGTTTAACCTAATGTTCACCCTAAACCGTTCAAATTTCCTACTGAAGAAAAAGACTCGCCGCCGGCGATCGCCGACTTTCCTGTCCCGACCAACCCCAAAAATAGAACCCCTAGAGCACCAGTAACCCAGCCATAGTCTCAAAATCCATCGCAGATCACTCAAACCCCGCCACCCAACGTCACCTTCTTCCTCTGTTTCTGACACGCGCGCGCGTTCAGCTGAGGAAGAAGAACAGTAACAGCACGTTACTATTCCTCCCGAACCGTTAAGCCAAGCCCGACCCGCATGCACAGTACCGGATCCAACGCACCAGAACCCTCAATGAACAGCAAACCGACCCGTTATTGTTCATCCAAACCCAAAAACACACACATATATATCCATTTTGACCGTTTCGAGACCACCGACCAATTTCTTAGGCCCATTTCAACTTTGGACCCTCCTAAAAGCCCAAAACCTTATTTATTTGTATTTTCTTTCTTGCTTTTCTTTCTTTATTCCTAGCTCAATCCTTCGAGCGTGGAACTAAATTATTTTGGTTGACTTTGTGTTAACCTCCGATGTTGAAGTTCACTCAGAGCAGGAAGGAGAAGATCAAGCCCAAGCTCAAGAAACCGAAGATTTCGAAATTGTAGAAGTCATAGATCCGCAAGGCAAGTCACATGTGTTTTGATCTTGTTTAACCTACATTTTATTTATTTATTAGTATTTTTATTATGTTATTTACACACTGTTAATTTATATACAATAAATGTTTAGAATGACATGATATTAGCTAATATTCTACCACCTGAAAGTGCCATGTTTAATTTAATGGCCATATTCACCTTAACAAAACTTAGTAATATTAAAAGTATTATTAATGTAATCATGGCAGTATAAGAACTCAACAACTTTTTACTGCTAAGAGTCTTGGCATTTTGCTGATAAAATTTTAAAAGTGGTTCTACGATAAGATATCACGAAGAGCCATGAGATGGCCTAAGCCCATGACCTTATCCTAGGGTGGAGACTTGATATGGAATAGAGGCAGTGCCGCGGGCACTAAAATATGGGTTTATGAGTAGAAGTTGCCTAAGTGAAAATATAAAGATTAGACCCTTATGCCAAGTAAAGAATATAGTAATCGCTCAACCACAAGCGTTGACTTATCAAACCTGGTTTAGTAGCTGTTTAAATCGATTGAATATCTACTATAAGGATATGATATACTGTTCCAGAAAAAGGAACAGCCGGTGTAAAGAATATGGTATGGAAACGGTAAAACCATACTCTCACAACGGTAGGCTCTGCCCTGTCAGGCCACCGTTTTCCGTGACAAGGGGTCCATAGTCTATCGGGTAAAGGCTACGTAAAGAGATGGGCAGTGAAATAACCTTGTTTTCTCAACTCAGTCATGAGAGTTGAGAATCTTATGGGTAAAGTTGGGCAACTCTGCAGAGTCATTTACAAATGGTATTCAAATACACCGTGCTTTCGGTATATGAAGCTATGTTTAATGGGTGATTTCAGTAGCAAAGCATAATTAGATTTGGAAATATTGGAAGTCTGGTAATCAAGTTTTGAAACCCCAATTCCTTAAGAAGTTGTTGATCTTTTGTGTTTAAAAATGTTTACGAATAAAACTACATCCACAAATACTTTAATAAAACCAATATACTCCCATCTTTTGGAAACCCTGGCAAGTAGTTATATTAGCATCTTCCCATATGATTTGTTGAGTACGGTTGGTTGTACTCAGTCTTGCTTTATTTTTCCCTAAACACAGAGATTAGAAAAAGAAAGGATATTACAAGTTTTCGTGCTAGGGTTACAATCGCACTCAAGCGTTCCTGCAGAGCTTTCTTTGGTTCTTCTAATTGTAAGTTAAGTTTTGGGCTTGAGCGCCCTTAAAATTTGTTAAAATTAACTGTTAAGTCTTATTTTAATCAAATTAACTCATTTTAAATGTTCGTGAGTAGATATAAAGTCTCACCTGTAATTCAAATGCCTAATGCACAACTGCTATTTCCACATGCGGACTATACAATTTAGGGTTGCGTACCACTTCATGGCGTAGGCAATTTTGAGATCATGTTTGGAATGCAAAAATCATATGGAAATTCAAGAAGATTTACACTATTTCCTTCAAAAATTGTCGATTGTACACCGATATGATTTTAGGAGGAGAGAAATAAGCATGTGTGGCCATTAATTTTTTATTAACATAATTTCCCCTGTGCTGCTTTTTTCCAATGTTTTAGGATTGTTTTCGAAGTGCACAGCTTGCGCCGTTCTTTGCAATTGCCTACTAGACTTCAATGTACAACCCCCCAAATTACAAATGAGAAGAAAAAAACGACTTCAAAAATGATGCTCAAGTGTGAAAACACAGAAAGCAAAACCAAAATGTTTTCCATTAATTAATCACCGGTCCTTCTCGGAGCTGGCGTCGCTGCCCCGGCCGTTCGCCGACGCCGTGTCGTCCACCGGCACAACACCGCCGTCCTTGCGGCTCCTGATCTTGATCAGCCCATACAGCTTCTTGAACTCCCTAATCCGCGCGTCCTTCGCGAATCCCACGCCGCCCCCTGGCGACTGGCTTGTCGCGTTGGCCTCCGCCGCGCTGGCCTCGTCGAGGTGACCGGACCATCTCGAGGTCAGCCTGGGCGGCCGCGCCGCGGAGCTCGATCGCGGCTGCGCCGGCGGCGCCACGTGCTGCAGCGCGTTGATGACGGTGCGGAGCGCGCGGCTCGGGGACCCGCGGTTGGCGAGCATGATCTCGCCGAGCTCGGCGGGGCTGAGGCGCGCGCCGGCGTGGAAGCCGTCCTCCACCTGCGGGTACAGCTTGTGGTCCTTGAGCCCCAGGTAATTGCTGGCCAGGGCCTTGAACCCCTCGAAGTCGCACATGGTGAAGTGGATGTGCACGTCCAGCCTCCCCGGCCGCAGCACGGCCGGGTCCACGCCCTCCTTGCCGCCGCTCATGGTGAACACCATCACGCGCTCCTCGCCGCAGCACGACGACAGCCCGTCCATGAAGCTCAGCACCCTCGCCGTCCTCGCCGCGGACGTCTCCCTGCCACCGCCGCTTAGGTACCGGTCGAGGTCCTCCACGAGGATGAGCGACCGCGGGGTGGTGTCCAGGAGCAGCGCGCGCAGGTCGTCGCAGCCGCCGCGGGACAGGTCGATGTCATAGACGTCGTAGCCCAAGAACCTCGCCATCGCCGCCGCGAACGTGGACTTGCCGGTACCGGGCGGGCCGTAGAGCAGGTAGCTCCGGCGCCAAACGCGGCCTAGCCGGTGGTAGTACGCGCGGCCCTTGAGGAAGCTCTCCAGGTCGGCGCGGACGCGGGCCTTGAGCTCCGGGTCCATGGCCACCGTCTCGAGCGTGGCCGGGTGGGTGAACGGCGCCGACGCCCACCGCGGTGCGAGGGCGCCATTGCCGCCGGTGTTGGCGCACAGCCGAAGCTCGCGCCGGCGCAGCTCCATCTCGTCGGCGACAGACTCGACGTGCTGCAGGTAGGGCCGCAGCACGCGGGTCCGGTCGTGGCGGCGCAGGCGCAGGACCAGGCACTCGCGGCCACCGGCCCCGTCCCCCGCACCGGCGTTGGTCCACGCGAGGCGCGCGCCGAGGAACGCGTCGTGCGCCGTGTGGCCCGGCCCCAGCTGCAGCGAGAAGTCGTTGGTCTTGGACGCGGACGACAGCACGCACGCGGCGTCCGCGTCCTCCAGCGACGGCAGCGACGCCACGTACGCGGCCGCCTTCCGGAACAGCGGGTTCTCCGCGCCGTCGCAGCCGAAGCGCGGCACCTCGTAGTACTGGTACGCCTGGGCCCACTCGTCGGCCCACCGCCACAGCCGGCCGAGCGCGTGCACCGCCGACTTGTACGACAGCACCAGCCGCAGCGCCACCACGGCGAGGGCCGCGTACGGCAGGAGCCCAACGGCGCCGCCGCCGTCCAGCAGCATCGCGGCGGCGTGCCTCCCAAGGAGGGGTCGTGCGGTTGCGCGTTTTGATTCGGTCGCGTCGGTTTGTTCGTTTGCTTCGGTGGTTGGAGTGGGGTTTTAAGGGCGAGGGGATTTGGTCGGGATCGGCGCAGTGGCGCGGGTCAAAGTGCCGGTTTTTTAGATGAACTAGTAAGGTGCCTGTGCGTTGCAACGGAAAACCAAATTTTAAATGTAACAAAATCATCAACTTCAATGCTACAGAGGTCAAGTCATTTGACAAAAGAGGCAACAGGGTTTATCATCCATGCTACTCCAGACATAGCATGTTTGTTTCTAGGCTAGAACTTGCTGGACTGAAATAAGCATTTCCTTTGAAAAAAATCATTTGTTGGGGATTGATTTAAGTCAATACGCTAGATTGGACAGCAAATTTGAGTATTTGACAATGTTGGGTACATTTTCATCTGTCTTGAGATTTATACATTGTCATCCATATTTCATAACCATAGGTTATGCATATATCTTGTGTAAGATAGAGCAAGGATGCCTCTCAAATCAAGGTCGTTGTATAGAGATTCAATCAAATCGAGCAGTGGTATTTACACTTTCTTTGATGCGCTTAACTTGCTTCTACAACTTATCCATTGCCTTGGGAAAGCGACGGATGTCAACTCCATTACCGAAATGCTTATTAATTTGATCGGCAAACACAGTTGACCGACGCATTTCCATTTCAAGGCCTCCCACTTTGGAGTTCCATCTAACATCCTTAACTCGCAGATAATTAATTTATTAGCTAAAAGCATTAGCGAGAGATTGTGCGATTATCTCTTCAAGATAGCAAACTCATTCATATATATTATTTTTAGATCCACTATCTCATAGGCATGTGAAATCAAAAGTAACTGACCTTTTTTTAAGACCTTACAAGCAGTCATATGAGAGTTGTGGCTGTTGACTTTTATCTAAAATTATACTTTAGCTTTTGGAACACTGAAAAACCATCCAACTATAGGCAAATGTGGAAATGGAAATGACTAACTTGGTTTCATTGTTTTACGCAAGAGGTTAGGAAGATTTCAAAATCCCAATATAGCTGATTCTTCCCTTTGAGAATCTGAAAGACATAAAATCGAGGACATGTACTTAATGCACATGCATAATATCTGCAGAGCTTTGCAAGTGAGTCCTCACAATCAAAAATAAATTTACCCAATGTATATTGGTTTTAAAGTTTCTTCAACACTAATTTGAGTAATGAACCCAAGGTAGGGCTTTACAGTTGCCTAGAAATGAATATTGTGGTTTTTAAAGGTGCATAAGCAAACTGCAAACATAGATATATATGGATTGATGATATCATCTATAACATATTTTGGATAAGTGAATCTTATGTGCCTTAATGAATACTAAAAGTGAGCACAACCAGCCTGACCATAGAAAAGGGGCCGACCATTGAGCTTGATCTAGTTTAGTGATCCCAGGTGGGCAGGGTAAGACAAATAAAAATAAGTTACATCTCGCATAGCTTAGTCTGGCTTGGCTCAATAAATTCTAAGCCCTAGTCAACTATAAGTTGAGCTCAGAATTCTTAAGAGTACCTGTACGGCTATACGCCATATAGGCTCCACATCTACCACCTACCTTGTCAAAATTCAGCAGCCACAAATGACAACACTCAATTGCTCTTATTATTCAAATACCATGTTAGATGTATAACGTCTAATCTAACAGCAACTATAATTCCAATTAGCATCTGGCAAGTGAAGAATGAAAATACGCAATTAGAAGATTGATGCAGCTCTAGGAAGGTATTAACTTCTAAATTATAGCAAAAGTCCAAGAAGAAGTTTTCAACAGAAGAGAACATTATATAGAGTTCAACCTATAGCTTGTAAGATGATCAGAAATCTTCTTTAACCATACATACACATCAGAAAAGAACATCGATAGAGCAAAGACTATATTGGTAAGAAAGCTCTTCTTTACCATACTACACCTTGTATGTTCAAGCGGCTATTGTATAATGCAAGATTGATAGTATCTACGGAGTTCATTGATGAAGTTTCATTTAATGGCGACTTCAACACAACTGGTGGATTCTTAGCTCGCACCAATGTCAAGGGTACGGTTCCATTAAGTATCCTGACTACCCTTCGCATTACCATGCCGCAAGACTTGTACTTATCACCGAGAAGCAAAGCAGGTTAAGGCAGCGGTTGCTAGGTCACATTATATTTTTGGAGATTGGATGGCTCACCACCACATGAAGAGTAAACTCATTGCAAAAGAGAACATACCAACACCGAAACAACATATTTTCTACTTGTTGTATTTGTTTGAACTACAATGTACTCATCGCTAATGTCGATTTGATCAAACAACAACAAATATAAGAAAGTGAAAACCCATATCAATTCTCAACAATTGTTAGCTAAGAGTAATGGACTCTGCATTTAACAAGGAATATTGAGATCATATACACGAGAGGAATACAAATAATAAACCACGGGAGAAGGAAAGCCTCACGTACCATACTTTGGTGATGAACTGCATTTTAGGAGGCTCAAAGGGATAGCCACCTACCAATCAAAGACCACAATTAACTGTTACACAATAATAACATTTTCCAAGCCTTTGCAGCTCTTGACTGGGCTTGGCTTCAATTGTTAGCATATAGCGGTGAGAGTGATGCACAAAAGATTTTAACTTGTAGAAGTAGAACAACTAACAAAGCCACCAAATTCCAAGCAATTGAAGATTGCACATATATCATTCTTCTCACCCCAAGAGCGCCAAGCATTTCGGGCCCTATTGCAAAGACTCGAGTTGTATTATTCAACATCACAATTTTTTCACATCATAAAAGACAAAAGTATGATACACCTTGCATCTTTGTAGTATATGTTTGCATCTGCAGAATTAGAACATGAAGTACAAATCATGCGCTCAAACACACACCGCTTCTCTACACTGCTTTAAGGTGCATACACATGAAGCATGCGCTCACAAATGTCCGCCAATCAAATCCTAATCTAGAACGAAGAGGGCACACTCCAAATCCTTACCCTACCTCACACACAGAATCGCACTCACGCCACCTCGGTCAATCTACCCGACCTCGCTGGTCCGCAGAGGCTAGGGACAGTAATCGTGGGGGAGGTGACGATGGAATCTCACAAGGACAAGGAGAGACGAGGGAGATGTGTCTACCGGCGGCGGATGTCGACGAGGAAGGTGCGCCCTCGTAAGGCGTCCGACGGTGCCGACGATGGTGCCGATGAGGTGGGAGATGTTGGAGCGACCATCGTGGAGAGCGAAGAGACATCGAGACCTCCTATATCGGTTGCACTCCATGAGCTCCTTCGCAAGCACGACACGCCCACCATCTTTGCATTTGCCTCCCCTCTCGCCCTGCCTCGCAACTCCCTAATGCGAGGGGAGGAGGATGCGGCGATTGCGGAGGAGGCGAGAGCGGAGCGGGGGAGCGGGGAGGAGGAGGCAGCAGGGCGGGGTGGGGAGGAGGAGGCGAGGGGCAGAGCGGAGGAGCGGGGGAGGAGGAGGCGGATGGCGCGGAGTCAAAGTGCCGGCTTTTTTAGATGAATTATGATTATAGTTTATAATTTTTTTAGATAGTAAAAGGAATTTTGGCTGTTTATAGAGAGAATAAAGTATAAAATTAAGAGATCATACGGTTTTAGTGATATAGATAAAATCACTATAATATATATTACAATTAACTCATAGATCTATCTTACAAAATACTCTATTTAAAAATTAGATTCTGTAGAAAATCTAAAATACATCTTTTTAAAAGATGAAGAAGGCGCTACTGCTGTGTACAAAGCGTAGCACAAAAGGATTTGGTTTTGATATTGTCTCGTTTTTGTGGTGGTTTCAAACTGTTTGGAATCGTGGGGTTTATCCCCTCTTTTTATTTCATAGGATTCCTAGTGCTTTTTTAGGCCTCGTTTTATTGAGCTTATAGCTCAAGCTATTTTTACTGTTTGGTACTATTTGGGGTTTATTTTTATACTATATTTGCTATTAGTTTTTCAGCGTAATTAAATTTTAAAAAGGGAAAAAAGAAAAATAAAGATTGTGTCATCACAAACAATGCAGATGAATGAATAAATAAATAAAAGACAAAAGGCCCTAAAAGCTAAAAACGAAAAAAACAAAATTAAAAACTAGAAGCTTAAAGCCCAATAAAGCATGGCCTTAATTACAACGGAGAACACACACTTACAACACACACACACGCACACAAGTTTTGGTGTGGTGGAGATGATTGGAATAGGTAAGTGTTTGACAAATTCATGCAATGTTATGTGCTCATGTATTTGAATTTACATGTTCGAGTTTATCTGAATATTGATGGAGCGGTACTTTTTCTTTAGCAATTTTATTGCCCTTGTGTGAATTGGATGAATTGTGACGTCTTGGGTCAAAATTTGTTTAGGGAAGTTTCCCAAATTAAGAGATAATGTGTATTTATTTTTGTTGCGGTGATGGTTTTTGGCTATAGCGTAAGTACTTATGTGAAAGAACTAAATACCGATATATCGCTTTGAAAAGACTATTTTGATAAATTGTTTGAAACGACAACGGATAACTCATCTTGTTTATTTGTTCAAATGAAACCATAAATCGCGTCATAAACTGAAAAATGGGAAAATCTATATGCATTTGGGAGAGACCCGACCGCGTCATCAACGTTCCAGTTTTTAGGGCGAAAACGATGATCAGCTAGTACCTATCATCGAGTGCCAAAGAACAGTTTCGAGATTAGACGGGTCGGCACACAAGTTGTTAAGCTCTCGAGGACAAGAATATTCTTGAGGTTTTCAATTTTGATGGACTGGCGATTGGCATCTGTTGTTCACTCGTTTGATCAGCGGTGACGCGTATGTTTAATCACCAGGGCTTGCACTGGGAAATAAAGGTCGATGCCTCGATGGCGATAAAATCGACAGAAAAACAGTTGAAACTTATGCATGCACTAACTAATCTGCCGAAAGCTCAAGCTCATATAACAGTAGTATAACCTGCTTCACTTTAACCAAACCTTTTTCATGTTCCTGTGCCATTTCTTTTTGTTAATTCACGTCAGGTAGATTCCATAAGCTACCGCGAAAGAAAAAACTATGCTATTTCTTTTCTGAAGAACAATGCATCGTATTTTGATTTTGCTGTGACATGGCTTGTTATCTGAAAGCGACTCATTGTGTTTTTGTTCATGTGAATTGTACTGCATTTTGGAAAAAGTGTATTTCTCGCATCGATTCCATCTGCACTAATGCAGGTGAAGGTGAGCAGGTCCACTGTCCACACGTCTAGCTTTCTGCGGATCTCCAGCATAACACAGCAAGCTTTGCAGCTGGAATTGCATTTGGACACAACGTGAAGTATCAAATGCATCGAGGCTTTTCCTAACCAAAGATTTGCTCATAGATTGGTGTACGTTGCAACAGCAGAAAACAGTGGCTTAAAGCAATACACTTGACAGATTTAAGCCTCCTAAATGGCTATCCTAAGGTTATGTTTATATTAGCTTTCATAAGCTGTTTTTCTATGGTATCTATATTTCAAATAGAGTGTTTTTTCAAAGTAGATTTACTAATCGATTATAGTACACAGTCTCTATCTATATCTTCTCTGTCTGTTACTATTAATAAACCAAAGCTAAAAGCCTTTGTGAAGAGACTCTTAAGCTTCTCTGAAAGATAACATACTCACGAGCTTTGCAAGAACATATTAAGAAAAAGGAAAGATACTTATGATCGATGGCCTAACATGATCTGTGAAGAATCTTCAAAGTATGCACATATGCAGTATTCGTACTGACAATATGCAATTTTTTTTATGAGAGCATGATAATTCGCTTTAGTTTCGCTTCAAAAAGAGACCTTTGAATCTTAGATGTTAAGAAATCAACAAGTTTCAATTTCTCGTTAGAAGAAGAAACTAACAGGCCACTTGAAGAAAATATCGGCCATAGTGACTAATGTAAGTACGTACTGGAAGTCCTCAACTGCGAAACACGCAATCCTTCCTGATGAAAAAACTGCACAAGACAGAAGACAGCCTGAGCTGCTAGTAATGAACTTACTTATTTTTCACCTTGTTTTTTTGTTCTGGTCCGGTGATCTGAAGAAATAGATGGTGCGTGGTAGACTGGTACTGTGTGTGTGTGTTTTTTTAATGAAGCCTTTCACAAGGAAAACAGAAAGATAGATACCTTCTCCAAGAATGGCTTCAGACAAAAGCAAAGAATACTGATCAACTAGGACAGAGTGATGATGCCATTGGCAGCAGGCAGGGAAGTGGTAAAACCCTAAAAGCAGTCACCCCATAGGTACGCATGCCACAAGCTCAGTAATCAGGATAAGCATGTGCCGACAACTTCGAAAGGTAGTCGACGAAAAGTTCATGCGAAGGCGATGCACAATCGCACGCGGTAATTTGGATCACTTCTGGAGGAGTTTGCTATGGGACCTAACTGCATGGACACCATCGTAGATCATAGGTTTGTGACGCTGATGCAACAAAAGTCGTTGTTGTTACTTGTAAAGAGAGCTTTATGTGTGGGTGCTGCCCAATGTTACCTGGTTATTTCTTAAGTCTTATCCAGATATGCACAACTGAATCAGACATCCAAATCTGAAGACTGGGAATGGTTGTGGGGCGCCGTCGTAAAAGTTTTTGTCATACCTAACCTCACAAAGTATCCACGAGGAAAATTCCAAATGAGACACTTGTGCTGGTACTATCCTATGGCTAGTCCAAAAGTAGTTGGGTACTCCCTCTGTTCTTACTCTGTCGTCATTGCTGAAGAACACTTCGGCTTCTTTATTTGCATACCCAACATTCTTCCTCGAAAATAGAGGATCTTCTGACTTCAGGAGTTAGAGCCCATTTATCTGGGCCCAATAACTTAGCCCAGAATAACACGCTATTTCAGGCCCTCTTCCAGGAATGCTGCTTCAGGCCTTCCCTTGTTTGTAGCCATGAGTCCATGATGTTAACTCTCCGTTTTATTATTTTAGGCTTTTTCATACCACTTTTAATTTTGATTTCTTTTGACGATGATTATTTATTAAACTAATAAGTTAAAACTAAAAATCAGAAGCCACAGTATAAAAGAACGCTATGTCCACTGCAAACCTCTTGTGTTTTTTCTCCGTTGCAAAATGGTGACCATCCGAGCTTATCAAAATAAACAAATTGGCGACACAATTCCAAACCGAGTTCCTCATGACAAGATGAGAGATCGCCAATCAGAATAGCAAGTACTCTTTCCACTAATGTTGAGAATACAAGTTGGCTTTACCAACTCTTTTAGGCAGGCTGATGTGCCGACTATTCTATGCGTGTATTGCACGGTCAGCAAGCCCAAAACTGGCAGGACCAATCGAGGCAAAGTCGTAAGCCTCGGCGAATGCTCTGTGGGACGCGAACTTTTCTGGTGCGTTTGGTCTAATCTGTCGAGGAACTCAAGCAAAGTGCCGGAGAAAAATTAGGCTAATGGAGGTTTCCCTAGCACCACATCACATGGCCTGGACGACGTACGCAGGAGAGCAGAGCAGAGCAGACTCCTTCCCGGGCTAGATTCGTTCCTCGAGATAATCCCATGGACATGATCACATGAAGTAATATCTCGTAAAGCACTTTAACAATCTACTAATAGCAACAACAGTCCTGCATCAGCCTTACGCACTATCCCAAACAGCAATGGTTTTCGGTTTTATCAAACCAAAAACTATTTGGAACATGTTGATTTTTTAACATAATTTTTTTTGCATTATCTGTGAAAATATAATAGCATCTTTTTTTCTATTTTTAGTTAAATGTCTTAGAAAAAGCTAGCGGCTATTACAATGATATTCAGCAAAAAAAAACCAATAATTAAAAAAACAGAAACCAAGAGGCACACCTGTTTATAATGGGACCTTAAGAACTTGGTTATTTGTTCGAAAGAGACGTATATTGCCAATGCTACTTTGCGCCTTTGCCACGCAAGGCCGCGCAGTCTATTTCTCATATATAGCAGCATCACTAGTCTGTTTGTGGCTGCTCTGCCGCACCGTGGAATCTAAGTAGCTTCTTTCGGTATAAAGGGCCCCTTTCTAAAATATTGAAGTTTGTGATTTTTAGCTATGGATATTAACTTTTAGTTAAATTTATATTGTAACGTCTGTTAACTTTTTTCCTAAGTCCTTTAACTAAAAGAAAATGAAAAAATAAAACAGAAAAAAAATACCGTTACATCTCCATGGACAATTGAAAGAAAAAGGAAAAAAACAAAAGAAAAATTTCCCAAAAAATCGAAATTAGAAGATGACGCATTCCAAGTAGCTTCCGGCTTAAAACCCAAAGCCGAAACTGTTTGGAGAGGGGCCAAAAAAGAGCAACTCGGTAGGATTGTACCGTCAAACCATATCAATTTTGACCAAATGTAATGTGTAGAGTACTGCAATTTGAATACATGAACATAGTATTAGTAAATTACAAAAATACTAGCATAATTAACTTTTTTATATTTTTGAATATATGACAATAAATTTTAGTGATCAACGTAGCATTTTTATTTATTTCGATTTTTTATTTAAAACATTACTCTTTTGGTACTGAAGGGGAATAGCTATGGATATTTTTACCAACACAAGTAAAATTGTACTGTTAGATGCTTTAGGTAGTTATTATCTCAAAAATTGAAGAATAAAGATGCTTTCTTAAAAAAAGACAATTACAAATGAACCTCTAATTAAGTTTTTAACATCTCCATCTCAATCATTGGATCGCTTGAAGATGCTTTCGTGGATGGAGGTTGCATCGTATATCTGGATGAGTGGATGCGGTTGAGTGGAATCGTATTTGAAAAAGAAGATGTTTGGTGAGGTGTATGAGCGGATACAAAAAGCGAGATCTTTGTTTGGTTGCTCAGACGAGCGGATGCGATCTATCAAACCCGAGAGGCTAACACGTGGGACCGCATAAGATACATCGCATCCACTCATCCAGATGGCTAGTGAAGCTCATTTTGAGCGTATCCACCCATCCAGGATGAGGCGTATTTTTGCATCCGCTCATACAGTGTATCCGCTCATCTGAGCAACCAAAGCAGCTCTTTCTCAGATTATACGGATCCACCCATCCAAGATGAAGGGGATGCAGGCAACCAAACACACCCAAAATGAACATATAAAGGGATATTCTTGTGGACTGGGACCGGTAGCTTTTTGTTGTGTTTTTTGAGTCATCGACGTAGACGGTGTATATAATTTTGAGTTTAGAACATCGTTTAGAGAAGTGATTTTAAAAAATCATTTGTAAAAATCATCTCATTTATTTTGGCTTTCGAAGAAACCGTTTATAAGCAAAGAAAAAAAAACATAAAAAAGGGGTCAAAACTCAAAACCAACGCGTAGCAGCTGGCCGCCCTACTGCCAGGTGCGGCCCAGCCAAACGTTCGGCACGCGCACCAGACCACCGTGTCCACTGCCCCCAAAATCCCACGGAAACGGTGAGCCCGGCCCGTATAAATCCAGACTACGCCTCGCGATCTCTCCTCACCTCAAACTCGCCTTCGCCTTCGCCTCGCCATGGAGGTGTTCTACTACCTCGTCTTCGGCGGCCTCGCCGCCGTCGTGTCGGCGCTGGAGCTCGGCAAGTCCGGCAAGGACCGCGTCGCCACCTCCCCGGCCTTCAACTCCTTCAAGAACAACTACATCCTCGTCTACTCCCTCATGATGTGTACGCGTCGAGATTTCATCTCCTCCCTCCCTCTTAATCTTGGATTCTTTATGTGTTTACGGCATTGCCTCGTCCAGATCTGAATTCGGGGCGCAATGCTGGTTGGTCTGGCGTGTTTCTGATGTTGGTTTTGTGGTGAATCGTTGGATGGTGTAGCTGGGGATTGGCTGCAAGGGCCGTACGTGTACTACCTCTACAGCCAGTACGGCTTCGACAAGGGCGACATTGGCCGCCTCTTCATCGCCGGGTTCGGCTCGTCCATGCTTTTCGGCACCATCGTCGGATCCCTCGCCGATAAACAGTGCGTGCTTGTCTGTTTCTTGGGTGAATTGTGTTGATTTTGTTGTGTTTTCTTGGATATCCTGACGAGGTTGGATTATTTTGGGTGGTCACAGGGGACGGAAGAGGGCGTGCATCACCTACTGCATTAGCTACATCCTGAGCTGCATCACGAAGCACTCCCCTGAGTACAAGATTCTGATGATTGGGCGCGTGCTCGGAGGCATTGCCACATCGCTGCTCTTCTCGGCGTTCGAGTCGTGGCTTGTCGCTGAGCACAACAAGGTATTACCCCAGATCTGTGTGCCCATAAATCCATGATGTTGCTTGGTTTTAACTTTAATCTTAAAAACTCTTCTCTTGCCCCTTAGAATTAGAAATAGCCAGTGTCTATAAAGTTTACGTCTTTGGAATTATTTTGCTTTTGGTTATGCGCAATTGCGTATCTCTGTCGCTAGTAATCAGTATGCAAGTTGGGTGTGCTGAAGCTAACAAAATGTAAAAGGGATTGGGGATTATTGACCGCTAGTACGCGACGACTTGTGTATAAAATGACTTCGAGGCATATAAAATTCAAGAAATCCATATAAGAATAAATTTATGATGACAGAGTGAAGTACAATGCCCAGTAAAGCATACAAACTACATCAGGATCTGCGGTTTGCTGGTTTGACTCTCATCACCGATATTGCATCCATCCTGTCAACGGTCCAAGTGTTTTGCAGTTTGTTTGCGTTCAAGTCCTTGTGTCGGCAGATGTGGTGTTTCATGACATGGTCAGAACAGACCAGCAATTAAAACCATGGCCATGTGCAATAAAGGGGTGAACCTTCTGAGAATTAGCCATTTTATGTAGAAATTAATTGATACATACAAGCATCACGAGAAGTCTGTTGTGTCCAGTTCAATAAAATCCACTGTTCTATTTTGCTTATGACAACATTGTACCTTTTTCTTATGAGTCTTAACCGATTACTTGATTATTTACTTGTTTTAAGAGGCCTTTGCTTTCTGGCTGACAATGTGCAAACCTACCATGTTATTGTACAGAGAGGATTTGATCCACAATGGTTGTCGATAACATTCTCAAAGGCTATATTTCTTGGGAATGGCCTAGTTGCCATTGTCGCTGGGCTATTTGCAAACCTACTGGCTGATAACTTGGGTTTTGGCCCTGTTGCTCCATTTGATGCTGCTGCTTGCTTCCTAGCAATAGGCATGGCAATCATCTTATCGTCATGGAGCGAGAACTATGGGGATCCATCTGACAGCAAGGACTTGATGGCCCAGTTCAAGGTTGCAGCTAAAGCCATTGCTTCAGGTAGGTTTAGTCTGTCTCGGCATAGGAAATGACATAATAATTTTTTGAATTTAACATTGAAAAATTGAGGGACTTCTCATGAAATTTCAGATGAAAAGATTGCATTGCTTGGAGCCATACAGTCATTGTTTGAGGGTTCAATGTACACTTTCGTTTTCCTGTGGACTCCTGCTTTGAGCCCAAATGATGAAGAAATTCCTCATGGATTCATATTTGCTACGTTCATGCTCTCCTCAATGTTGGGTAGCTCAATTGCCTCTCGTCTATTTGCTCGGAAGCTGAAGGTTGAAGGTTATATGCAGATCGTGTTTTCGATATCAGCTTTCACTCTTTTCCTCCCTGTTGTCACCAATGTAAGTATGTTGCTTATAACAACTTAGATTCTTTTCCTTTTTTATTTTACAATTTCAATGTTAATATCATCTGTTTTATGTTCAACAGTTCCTAGTACCTCCTTCCTTGGAGAAAAGTGGTAGCATCTCATTTGGAGGCTGTCTACAGCTCCTTGGTTTCTGTGTATTTGAGTCATGTGTTGGCATATTCTGGCCATCAATCATGAAGATGAGATCTCAGTATATTCCTGAGGAGGCGAGAAGCACGATCATGAATTTCTTCCGCATACCACTTAACCTGTTCGTTTGTGTGGTACTTTACAATGTAAGCAGAAAAGGCTTCTTAATTCCTTGTTTTGTGATTTTCTTAAATTTAGTTCACCAACAAAAAGTTCATAAACTCATTTCAAACCGAGTATGTGAAGAAAGAAATAATCCAATAAAAGGAGTTAAAATAACATAACTCATCCCAATAATGCTTTTCCTGCAAATGTTGTTCTGCAGGTGAATGCATTCCCAATCACTGTCATGTTTGGCATGTGTTCTATTTTCCTTTTCATGGCAGCAATCTTGCAGAGGCGGCTAATGGTTGTCTCTGATCTTCACAGATCAACAAGTATGTTCAATGCATTCTATTTTAATATAAACAAATGCCCTTTTCTATCTTTGAATCAGATGCAGGTCTTCTCAATTGCTTACTATGGTTTGAAATTCCTGCAGAAGCTGTAGAGATGACCGAAGAAGATGAGCCACTAAACCCTTAGAAGACATCAAGACCATAGATGCGAATGGACATCAAAACAGCCTCCAACTTCAACTGCTTTCCACTGGGCTGGTGAATAAGATGGAAATCAGAAGGCTGGCTGCAACCCAGTTTAGTTTGCTTTGTTAGGTTTGGTGCTTTCATGGGTATTCAGTTTTGTCAGGAGAGAGAACACGGTTCAGCAAGTACTGAGCTACACACGGCACAGTAGAGCTTGGCATAGCATCTGCATCTCCATTTTCTCCCCTTCTTGTGCTTACTAATAGGATCATATTTGTATTTAAATTCTACAAGTCTCTTGATGGAAGTGTAGCACATATCCTCCATTTTGGATGCAAACGTGGAGTATTGTTTCCATTTTTTTTTTTGTCTCGAGGAGATTACTGATCAGCTCACGTTCTGCAATAAAAAAATTTAGAATCAGAATGTCGTAGTACATCGGCATGGAGCTACAGTAACGTTTTTGTGATTAGGCCCTGCGTTAGTCTTGACCCTATTTCCAACCGTGCTCTGAATTTTGGGGTACCTTACAAGAGATATATGCCTCTCGAATTTTGCTGAGCAACTCTCTCAGCCTTTACCTCAGTTGTTTTCTCGGCTTGACTGCAGTGCAGTACGTTAATCTGAGACGCGGCTGAACAGTTTGCTCAAGCTGCGGAACGCACAACGCTGCAAGTGGTAATTATCTGGTCTTACTGTCAGCAGAAGTTTTTCCGCTTTTTTAACGAATTCGATGCCTTGAATTAAGCATGGACAGGCATTGTATCAGTAACTGCAACCTGTAATTTCTTCATTCATAACAATGGCTTTTTTCTGCTGATTAATGATATGCACGGGAATAAAGGAGCAGCCTTCCTACCTAGTCAGTGCAGCTCGTTTCATATGTTGTATAAGAGCACTCCCAATGCAGAAATTATGGATGATTTCTATGGCATTAAATAAGGTGTCAAGTAAGCAAAATGCTGATGTGTTATTGGAGTTAAGGAGGAGAGATAAGGAAATGGTTTCTTATATAGACACCATGTCTACACAGGAACCAAGATAGAAAGAGCTATGATAGGTAGATGATAGGAGAGAGAAGATAAATAATTGGATGAAAATTTTATTTGTAGAAACTATCCATTGGGAGTGTAGTTTCTATGGGTAATGTCTACATTAATTGGCAAGTATAGAAACTATCTCATAGTTTCTGCATTAGGAGTGCCCTAACATGATCATGCTCCACTCCTCGCCCTACTTTGAAAGTTAAAACATAACTATCTCACTGGTGTGAATCACAACATTGGGAAACACATATTTTTATGGTTACAAATCAAACAGTAAAGTAAGGGTATGTACAACCCACAGACAGCTTGCTGTCTGTAAGGTGATGTCATATCACATACAGACGGCTAAATAGACAGCGTGTACAATGAGTTGTCTATTTGATTGTCTGCTAGTTATTTAATGCTTGCATGTAGCCATAATGCA
The DNA here is from genome assembly GCA_036346575.1 of Dendrocalamus sinicus. Taxonomy (NCBI): domain Eukaryota; kingdom Viridiplantae; phylum Streptophyta; class Magnoliopsida; order Poales; family Poaceae; genus Dendrocalamus; species Dendrocalamus sinicus. The sequence goes on from CM070669.1 coordinate 24,897,478, forward strand.
CTACTGAGATCCTATTTTAACAGAACATCCATGGCTGCAAGGAATTAAAATGGGAGACTGAGAGCAGCAAACAAGGTTCACATACACATGTACTGAACTAAATATTGTAGTCAATATACCTCTGCACATAGCTATATACACATGTTCCTACACATACACATGTACTGAACTAAATATTGTAGGCAATATATATTAGCATTTCTTGAGTTGATCAAGATTATTAGTCTAAACTATAATGAGTACTCTAGAAAGTTAGTAAACTGCATAGATTAAATTGTGTTATCAGTTATTCGCAGCAGGTTGGAACATCACCATGAATTAGCAGCAGTCGGCAATAACTTAGATTACAGGCCTGCAACACTCAGTACTAGTTGGATCCACTGCCGGAGATTTTGGCGCCATCTCGCGCGTGCGCAGCTGGACCCGCGAGCGCGTCGACTGGGGACGACGACCCGTACAACGCTGCTCCTGGCGTCGCGTTCGCCTGGGAGCACGCGCCGTCGTCGTCGTCTCACGAGACGCCGACCTCCATCTCTCTCTGCATTGATGGCTGCTCGCGGAGGTCTTTTTTACAAAAATAGCACGACGCAGACGGCTCCCCGGAGCGCGTTGTACGTGCCCTAAGGGTATAGAGGTGGAGATGATAGATGAATAATACTTGCCATTTTTCCTATGTTCAGAGCAGCCATATATATAATATTTAAGGAGTATTTTACATTTATATCCTTACACTCAAGTATCCTTTGTACGGGTATTTACGTTATTACATATGTCCCATTTTAAGCTTTACAATCCTTTAGCAGGCCGGTTAGGTTTAGGTGGAGGCTACTCCTACAACACAGATCATATGTGAATCTCACTAGTGTGAGTTACATCCTCCTTGGGAAACACACAAATCATATGTGATAGGATAACAGCAGGCTAAGCAGCTCAAATGGGGAAGGAGAACTCCGTTGCACCACACTATTACTCCAGACTTGACACAAGAACAGATGGAACAGACCTGAAAACCTAGTAAGCAATAACATACCTTTTCCTCATCAAACAGAGAAGTAAAATGCTACTTCAGCAAAACTAAAGTACATGACAATATTATTTTTCACAACACAAAATTGCAGCGACATCATGGATCAACTCTTATTGCCCAGCAACACCCACAAAACGTATGTTACTGCTATATTAAACACGATGTTACATTGCACACAGGTCAAAAATTTCCATTCAAATCGTATACATACGACATAGCATATATATTATGCAGAGAAGGCAAACTCCTCCTCAAATGGAGTAGCTAACCTGGAGAACAACAGACAGACAAAAAACCATCCTTGGCGACGGATTGATTCGATCATTTGATCTGAGTGAACAAGAGATACAGAAAAATGTCATATTGCGGGCACATATCGCTTGGCGAGCTGCTTGCCGGCCATGGCGGCGCCGGCGAGGACCCCACCGATGGCGCCCGCGGCGGCGGCGGACCGCGCCCGTGCCGACTGCCGAGCCCGGCGGCGATGCTGTTGATCCAGTCGTCGCGGTCGCGCGCGGCGACCATGGCGCTCTCCATCCCGGCGTACATCAGCCCGATGACCCCGAGCGTGTTGCCGACGCGGCGGCCGGAGCTGCCGCAGGCGTTGAGCATGCGGTTGGCGCGGATCTTGGCGGGCTCCAAGGGCTCCGCGGCGGCGGCGGCGTCGCGCACGCCGAGGGCGGCGCCGCCAACGGCGCCCGAGAGGTACCCGATGCCCGTGTAGTAGGTGAGGTTCTCGCCCCAGGAGTGGCGCTGCGCCGTGGGTCCTTATACTGTTATACAGTACACTGGTGCGCGAGACCACGAGACGGTCAGACAGGCATCGTAGAATGCTCCATGACCATATCGATCATGATGTGGTAGTGGGCGTCGATGAAGTCGTGACTATGAGGTGATCGTATGCCGCACGACTATGTTGAACATGGTGTAGTCGTGGGCGATTGGATGTAGTTCTTGCTTAGGGGCGGAACTGTTGTTCGATGTCGTTAGCGCGGTGAACTCCCTGGTGGGACGCGCGAAGCGTGCGAGGCTCACCGGGTTATTGCTAATGTGGGGACTCCCTGGTGGGAAGCGTGCGCAACCACGAACACACCATTCCCGTATCGCGTGATTTATTTATACTCCGTAGAGTAGTCTAGGACACGAGGTTCCTGGTGCTTTATATTCCGCAGAGTACGTCTGGGCCGAAGCCACCGTGCAATTCATTTTATACTCTATAGAGTTGCCCGAGATGGTAAGTTCCCGGCACTTTATATTCCGCAAAGTACGCCGGAGCCGAAGCCACCGTGCGATTTATTTTATATCCTGTAGAGTTACCCACGATGGCTAAGTTCTTTGTGTTTTATATTCCACAGAGTACACCGGGGCGCGAGGCCACTGTACGATTTATTTATACTCCGTAGAGTACGCCGAGGTACAAGGTCACTGTGTGATTTGAGCACAAATCCAATCGAATAGTGATAGAGAGGAATGCTAAAGCCAACAAGTGCCAAATATTATGTGTACATACTGCAAGATTAGTTTGAAGTTTCTCTACCTTCTTACCTTTGTAGTGCTTTCCTTCCAACCGATCGAAATCTAATGAATCTCCTTCATGGCGACGACTCTTCCTCGTGTAGCTTCTTGCGTGTTCTGCATGGACAACACCAACTATTGTGGTATGAGCGTAACAGTGGGTACAAGGTACCCCTTTTCCCCTTAGGGGATATGGAATTGAGGGAGCTAGAGAGCCAACCGACAGAAAGAGAGAGCTAGCGAGTAAAATAAGTAGATCTGCTCATCTCATACCCCTCTTGGGAGTTTATATACATGAATGAGATATGATGGAAATTTCCATCCTACCCCTTAATAGTTACAAAAAGTTTGGCATATTGATATATTCTTTTATACTATTGGATCTGTTGCAAGGCCCAGTCATAGGAGGCTAGGCCACCCCTACAACAGACATGTAAGCATCAAATCACGTACTAGTCAGCTATACAAACATCCTAATGGATAAAAATAAAAAAATTGATAGACCCACATGTCATCCTCAAAAGACACCTTCCTCCTCACCATCTTCTACCTCCTAGTGCTGCTTTGCCTGTTCACGCCCATGCTGTCCACTACCACTGCGTTTGGGGTAGGGAAAGAGCCATGGCACACATGACGATGCTTGCAAATGCGCTTAGGGCAGAGAGGCGAGGGAGCCAGCGAAGATAACGAAGCTTCGGTCTCCTCCCTAGATCAAGCCGTTGCTCTCGACCTCCTCCATATCCATGCATCACTCTTTGCCTTCTTGCCCTAGCTCAGCCTTCCCCAACGCGCTTTCAGCCTTTCTCCCCCTTCTCTTGTCGACGACTAGGTGGCGGCACCTGGAGCGACAACACCATGGCAAATCGCCGATGGTGACTGTAGATTGGGTGACAACACTTAGGGGCGACAGTGGCGGCATCCTTCTAGACCGGACAGAGGTGGTGCAAATCGTGAGCTTGGCCACCAGAGCTTCATGCCAGTAGAGAGGGAGGCTGGGCCGATAGAGAAGAGGAGGCTCATTGGAGATGAGGACCACGAGTTAGATCTAGGGAGAGCGGACGAGAAGAGGAGGAAGAAGCAAGAGAAGGATCAAGAGGAGGAAGAAGCATGTGCTTGGGGAGGAAGAAGAAGAGAAAAGAGGCCACCGCTCGGTCATGATGGGGAGGCAGAGACGAGAGAGAAAGAGAGAAGCTAATGGAAGAAAGCCTAGAGTATGACATGCGAGTCCTACCATATTTTTTTTGATTTGTTTGAGAATTTTGCTGACCGGCTAACATGTCATCTCAAAACTAGCTTACATGTCAAAATACCATGTCACGTTAATGTCACATCAGTTAAAACCATCTCCATCCATGTCAAGGGGTAACATAAACGACATTGATAGCTTAGGAGGTGATAAAATATCCAATTTTACGTTTTTAGATTAAAAGTTAGACGATCATTAAGAGTTCAAGAGAGTAAAGAAACTTATTCCGAGATACAACAATAAGTTAACGTCAATTCTCTTCAAATCTATGCTGCACAAACTGCTAACGTACGTATATCCTGGTCTTATGCTCGTTTGTTCCAAGCTACAATGCTCGGACTTGCCGCCTCTCAACGTCCACGAGCAGCTGAAAAAGGTTGGACCGACGTTGGCACTTGACACGTTGCCCACCAGCGTGCACAAGCCAAAGGCCGTGTAAAAGCGAGCTTTGTTGATGCAAAATCGCAAATCATGGGAAGATTTGAGAAATCTTGATCAACCGGAAAGGAGCGTGGTAGTACGTCCGTTTCCTTGCTGAACCGGCCAAGCCAGATTCTCTTTTGCAAAGTAAGAAAGGGGTGTACGCGAGTGCAAGCGCAAGGACATTGCCACTTAGCTTAGCGGTCCGTATTTATATTGGGTGGGGTCTTTAGACTGTAATTTTAATTTTTGGTTTGTGGTTTTTGAACTCTAATTATTTGTGTGAGACAGTATGTAGAGAGAAACAGTCGTATGCGATTTTGATCGGTATAGCTGAACTCGGTACAGTGTCTACTACAATCTTCCTATAGATCCTATCTTGAAAAGACGTATCGTTTAAAAACTAGTTACAATAGCAGAAAGTGATAAGATGAAGCCAAAGCCAAAAAAGACCTAGCCATTAATTTTACTAGAGGTGGACCCATTGGGGGTCAGATGGGGCTGGCGCCCCCTACCGTTGGAAAATTTATTTATTTGCCAACTTTACGACTCGGGTGGTAACAGATTTGCCACCCGGACCCATTGTCAGTGACTCAGGTGACTCTACATGTAAGTGATAGAGTCTCGATGTCAATCTTAAGAGTGGCAAAAAATTGAATCTCCCTCTACCGTTAGCCACCCCTGGAGTATGCGGTGCTGGTTCTTCTCATTAGACACGCTGAGTTGTATTCGCTCTCATGCTCATCCATCACCTTGTCTAACAGCTCGTCGCATCTCTTCTTCACTCTCTCGGCCCTTGTGCGCATCGCTCTTCTGAGCACGCCAACGTGAGCTAAGATCTGGAAGAACTCTATGTTGAAACTACCTAGCAGCTGCGAGATGTTGTGAACAAGCTTCAAGAAGAGCTTGTTCCGGCCTTTGTTCCACAAGAACTTCCCCGACACGGCATGACACACCATAACCATGTCATTCGTGAAGCAGATGAGCAACTTGCTCATGTCCACCGCTGCACCTGTGATGGCTACCTCACTGATCTTGGCTATTACCATGCTCATCTAGCACATCTTACAGTATCAAACTAGGTAACTTTCGAGCAAGTATTTGCTGGTTGATGGTTCAAACTAGGTAACCATTTTTATTCTTTCTAATAGCAACAGGCAACTTAATTTGACTGTGCTCCGGAAGTATTTTACGAACAATCGGCTCCATGTAGTATAAACGTCTATAAACAGCAAATTTTACCACGAAATTACTTCCAAACAGCTAGCGATTTTCGATAAATAGCACATTTTATATGACCAATGAAATTACTTCCAAACAGCTAGCCATTGATTACTATATACGAAAATCTATCTTGAACTCGATGTAGTATAAAAGTCTATAAACAGCTAGCCATTGGCTACCTCCTCGCGGGCGAGTCGGAAAGACTGCACCTTCTTGACGCTAAGTGGCAGAGCCAGGATTTTTTTTCGCCCTGGGTTCAGTGATAAAATGATTTAGGCTATCTGGGTCAGACCATGAAAATATTATCTAGACTGAACTGAATTTATCTGAGCTGTATACTAGATATTTTTATACACCCCAAGCTAAAGCCTACCTTGCCCGAGGTGTGGCTCCTCCCCTGTTGAAGCTACACAGGTGCGTGGTGATGAGCTTCCTGACTAGCTGCTAGTACTCGTCGTACGGGGCAAAACCGACGTCACACGAGCCATATAGAATGATGTCGGTGGTCACAGAATGTGGCCGCATGCGAACACGTGGCCGTGTGTGCAAAGCATCGCCTCGGCGGCACGTGGTGACGACATGATGAGCGTGGGCATGATGCCAAAGCGGAAGAGCATGAGATCGAGGGGGCGTGCTTCCTGGTGAGACTATGGAGGGAGGCATGAGGGAGTGAGACGAAAAGGTGGATGTGCTCGATGATAGGCAGCGCAGGAGGCAAAGGCAAGAAACGGTGGTCTGGTAGATTACCGTAGATCGATAATTTGGTATTCGATAAACTGAAGAGCAAGTCTCATCAATTCTTTCTAAATTTTTATCTTAGACCTACCACTGAATTTACCCAACACGCATAAGCATGACGAGTCAATCAAAAGCTAATTGTTTTTGTGCATGAACCTGAGTGGGAGCTGAAACAAACTGACTCAGAATATGAACTGGATAAGTGATATCCGGACGAGTAACAGCAAGGTAGACAAGACTCCCAACAAGATGACGATAGCGAGTCGGATCAGAAAGAGGCTCGCCATCAGAGAGTCGGAGGTGAATATTGAGCTCCATGGGAGTCTCAACAGTACGCTGATCAGTGAGAGAGGCGCGATCAATAAGATCCTGAATATATTTCTCTTGGGACATAAAGAAACCATCTGGAGTGGAAGTAACCTCAATCCCAAGAAAGTAATGAATAGGACCAAGATCCGACATAAGGAACTGCTCACTAAGACGAGCCTTGACAAAGGCAATGTACTCAGAATCATCTCCCGTAATGATCATATCATCAACATATAGGAGAAGAAGAGTCCGACCACGAGACGAAGTGTGGACAAAGAGCGCAGGATCATGATCACTAGCTGAAAAACCAGCAGCAGTGACCACAGAGGAGAAGCGCTCAAACCAAGCACGAGGGGCTTGCTTAAGGCCAGAGAGAGCGGCGAAGGCGACGGACCATGCCCTCGAGAGCAGAATACCCGGTGGCGGATGCATGTAGACCTCCTCGCGCAACTCGCCATTAAGAAAGGCATTCTTGACATCAAGGCGAAAGCAGACCGATGGCGACGGCACCAAAGAAGAGTGCGAACGGTGGTCATATGGGCCACGGGAGCAAAAGTCTCGTCATAGTCAACACCATGCTCTCGCTGGAAGCCACGAGCAACAAGACGCGCCTTATAGCGCTCAAGAGAGCCATCGAGCGAGTCTTAATCTTATAGACCCACTTACATGTGATGGGATGAGAATGAGATGGCAAAGGAACAAGATTCCAAGTACCGATGCGCTCGAGGGCAGCAATCTCCTCGGCCATGGCAAGCTGCCATTCGGGGTGAGTAACATCCCGGTAGGAGACAAAGCTCACGAGTAGCTGCGCGGCAAAGGAAAAGCAGGCAGGAGGCCGAATCGATCGGGCGATCGCGGAGCGTAGCGAGGAGAAGATGACCCATCGGGGACGATGGAGCATCGAAGAAGATGGAACATCGAAGAAGAAGGCTCATCCGGAAGGTCCGCAATACGAGGTCGGCGAGTGTAGACTATAAGGAGAAGGAGGCGTAGTGGGAGGAACTGCGGAGTCGAGGAGACAACACAAAGCGGCGACAACGGTGAAGAGACCACGGGGAATATGTGGAGACTCGGTGGAGCAGTGGGCGAGGCAAAGCAGATATAGGAGTATCCGGAAAAGTCAAGAAAGACAGAGGCTCCACAGAGGAAGCCAAGGAGAGGCGGGGCGTGGGTAGAATGGACGAGACTCGTCGAAAGTCACATCGAGAAACCCGCATCCGTCGACCAACAGGATCCCAAAGACCGATAGCCCTTGTGCTCGGCGCTATATCCCGAAAAACACACTCAACGATCGAGCGGTTAGTTTGGTGCGTTCTCGAGGGCAAGGAGAACGTAGCAAACGCAGCCAAACAGATGAAGGGTAGAGTAGTCGGGAAGAAGACCACGAGACGCTCAACAGGATCGCACCCTTAAGAGCGAAGAGGGCTGTATGTTGGCGAGATAGGTGGCGATGGAAACGACCTCGGCCCAAAAGTGAGGTGGAATAGGCGGCAATCATCGAGCACGAGCCGTCTCAAGGAGATGACGATGCTTGCGCTCAAGTAACACCATTTCGAGCATGAGCACCGGGACAAGAGAAGCGGCGAGAGTGCCCGCTCAGCAAGGAAGCTGCGCAGTGATGAGAGAGGTACTCGCCCAGAATCACTCTAAAAACACGAATAGGAGTGGAGAAGCGTGTGTGTATCATAGTGGCAAATTGTTTATAGATAGGTAAGACCTCACTACGAGAAGACATGAAATATATCCAAGTGTGACGAGAGAAATCATCTATAAAAATAATATAATAACGATGACCCCTTTCAAACGAAGGAGCTGGACCCCAAACATCCGAATGAACAAGATCAAAGGACGCCGAGACACAGTCTCACTATGAGGATAAGGAAGCTGAATCATTTACCTAACTTACACCGACAATCTAAAGACACGTCTCTGAGATGCAGACCCGAGAAAACCACGACGAATTAAGGACGGCAGGCACGGATCCACACAGATGGCCAAGACGGTGATGCCACCGCTGGAAAGAGCCGTAGAGCGAAGTGGCGAAGCGAGAGAGGCGGCGCCGATGGTGGTAGCGGAAGGAAGGTGAAGCAGTCAAGCTCCCAGAGACAGCGTGAGTCAAGGCGCCGAGGCCGAACCAACCGAGCTCCGTGTGGCGATCCCGAACACAACAAGAGTCGAGTCGAGAATAACCCGATAACCAAGGTCGATGTCGCCCGTGAGAAAGAAGCTGCAAGGTAAGGCGAGGAACATGAGCAACAGAAGGAACATGAAAAGAGGAGTTGCTAAGAGATCCTCGACCAAAGACAGAAAGAGATGTACCATCAGCAGTAAGAACACTGACGGGAGAATCAAGAGGTGTAATAGAAGGCAGTGGAAGGATCGGAGTCATGTGAAAGGAAGCTCCGAATCAAGAATCCACGGGAGGTACCGATCGTGTAGGAGGTGGTCTCTCGGTGCGAAGAGTCGATGAGCGTAACTGCGCAGAACACATCGAGGAGAACACGAAGCGGCAAGTAGGCGTCGAAGTCTGGCTATCTCCTGTTCGGTGAGAGAAGCTGCTGAAGAAGTCGAGGCAGACGTCGTCGTAGAAGCACTAGTGCCGATGAAGAACGGCGTGAAAGATGCCGCTTCTTCTTGTAGCACAGGACTCGGCAGGCCATCCTTGTCGCAGTAGGAGCAGTGAGGCGGCCACCTCCAGACGGAGGGCGGCCACCACCACTGTGGTAGCCGTTGGAGGAGGCGATGTAACAAAGTGACGGCGGCGAGCACGAGGGGAGTGGCATCGGACCGGCACCACTCGAGACGAGTCTCCTCGCGCGTATCTCGGTAAGAGCCTCCGGAGAGTGACACGAGGTGGCGTGCAAGGAGCTGAGCACGCCTTTGCTCGAACTTCGGGGCGGCGAGTAAGGAACTCGTAAACCGCTGAAACTCTAGATCAAGCACGGATATCCAGCGACGGACAGTGCGGCGGCGGCGGCGCGAAGTGAGTCCAACTCGACGCGACAGCAGCAGACTCGGCGTAGAAAGCATCAACGATAGCATCACCTTGCTTAAGAGAGTGCTCTGGCGGACCACGGACAGTGCATGTGGCATCACAGAGGGCTCGAGCGCCGACGAAGATGAGTCCACATCCGAAAGCGAGGAGTCCCACAACCTCGTAAGAGAAGCGAGGTCGACATCGGCGATGAGGACAAAGGCGGCCGAGCGTCGTCATCGTACCACCGAGTGTAGACGGTCGACGATCCTTGTAGGAATCGAGCCTCCGGTAGGCGAGGCGCTTTATCATCGGCCTCGGATCGGCCTTATCGGTGTCGGGCAATGCAACAGCGAGGCTCCGTCGGAGAATAGGGCAAGCGGACGGTGACATCGCCGAGAGGACGCCCGAGAGGCGAAGACCACGCATGTGGATGCGCATGTGAGACACGGTCGGTGTAATTAACACCATCAAAGATCACCGGCAGCGAGGAGGGAAGCGGTGCCCATTGGTAGCGGCGCCGACGGGCGCGGCGACAAAATAACGAAGTCTAACAGCGCGCGGACGGCGCGCGGTTAGAACGACGTTTTGCTTTTTTTTGAGTCGGTTACAAGAAACCCGGCCGAGACCGACCGAGCCGAGCGCGTTCTAGGAAAAACCCTAGAACAGAGGCGCGCGCAGCGGCGGTGGCGGCGGCGGCGGCGGCGGCAGCGGCAGCGGCGGCGCCCGGCGGAGGCGGCGGGGTGGCGGCGGCGGCGGCGCGGCGGCAGCGGCGGCGGCGGCCAGCGGAGGCGGCGGCGGCGGCGCGGCGGCGGCAGCGAGGCGCGGCGCCGGGCGGATGCGGCGGCGCCGCGAAGGCGGCGGGCGGAGCGAGGCGGCGAGGCTCGCCTCTCAGCAGCGACCTCAGCGGTGGAGGGCAGCGGCGGTGGAGGCGCGAGAGATCCGCGGGCGCGACAGCGGCGGCGGCGGCGGAGTCGGCGGCGCCGACGGCGGTGGAAACAGCAGCGGTGGAGGCGCGGGAGGAAAGGCGAGCGAGGCGGCGAGGAGCGGGCGCGCGGGAGGCGGCGGCGCGGAGGGCGGCGGCGCGCAGGAGGCGGTGACGGCGCGGGAGGCCGACGACGGCGCGGAACCTAGGTAAGCCAAAACCTAGTTTTGGCTCGATACCATGTTATGAATAGCGCTTGTATTCATATGAGGCCAATGGGCCAGTATATATACACAAAGTACAGGTGGGAAATATGCAAAGAACCCCTTATAACAATGGGGAATAACAAACTATACATATATCCCTAACAATCACAACGCCTTGCGACAAATCTCCTTTCGGCACGGCGAACGTCACCTGGCATTGTTTATGCATGTACGCCAAAATTCTCTTAAATCTCTGCTCCAAGTAGACCTGGACTACGTACGGCCCGACTAGATTGACAGATGATTTGAACTTACGCATTTGGCTCTATTTACAATTAAAACGCAATAATTTAACACGAACATTTCCGAAATCAATACAAATCCTTCGAAAAATCCCGCAGGATTCCACCAATGCAAACGTGGCCTTGCGGGTTGGATTCCCGAGGGTCTGAACTCCGATTACAATCCAGACTTCTGAACTTTGAGAGACCTCGTCCCTACTTAGGCCCCGTTTGACACGGCTCCACTTCACAAGTGGAGCTATTTTTTTTTTGCTTCAGCTCCACAAACAACTTCACCGGTGGAGTTGGAGCTATTTTGGAAGACTATTTGGCAAAACAGCTCCACCTGTTTTATCATGCATGGTTGAGAGATGTCAATTGTCCAATATACCCCTGTCTATTTGGCTTGTAGTAACATCAAGAGCTGTATGTTTCTATATGATTTTTCATCCGAGTAAATTTGAATTCAAAACAAAATTAAAATTTAAAATAACAAAGTATTAGCAACCAATATTTAATGGCGGCGGCGCTCCCTTCACGGTCGAAGACGAGAATACCGAACAGAGGAACGGGAACGGGAGAATAGAAGAGTCGGTGGCAGATCGCGTAAATTCACGAAAGTACAAGAGCGGTGGCATGCGGGCTGCGGATGGAGCAGGTGGAGCTACTTTTTCAGCTCCATCTCGTACATATCTTTTGTCTCAAAGCATGTTTTAAGGGACTCCTTGGGTGGAGCTATTTTGTTTTACCCGTTTGGCACAAACGGCTCCAAGCGACTCCAGAGGCGGTGGTGGAGCTGTACAAGCGGGGCTTTACTTGTATATTGGATGCTTGCGCCGTCTTCGACGGTTGAACACTTATTTTTATAAATTTAACCTCCTCTATAAATCTATTATACGTAGTAGGTATTTGATTCGAGTATATAGTAGATAAAAAAATTAGATCTACAAAAATCAATATTTAGAGACTAAATTTGAAAAAAGAGATAAGTAGAGTGATATTTTACTCACTCATAGTCACAGCGGCGCTGGTCAACACCAACCAAGCTGACTCGTACACCACACAAGGTAGCCTGGATTAGTCCATCATTACATCACAGCCCACAAATCCATCGTGTCCACTGGGAGCTGCACACGCCCCGTTTCGGGCGCAGACGGACACTGACATTCGTAACTATTCACGCATGAGCAGTTATGGAGCGTCGCGCAAAGTATACCATTGCATGCTTACAACCAAAGTCCAGCATATATTTCACATATGGAATAACATCCACTTTTGGCGGGCGTGCAAGCCCAAAGCATATTTACATTACGAAAGACTTCGAGAATCCGCTTGAGCGCGGCGAAGACCTAAAGCCACGGGTCCTCGTCGAAGAAGAGACCCTCGGGGCGTCCTCGACGGGAGACCTTCACCTTCGTCTTGATCCTCTAAAGAATAGATTAAGCAAACCGTGAGCCAAACAACCGGCTCAGCCAAATCCCAAAGGGATCTAACCTACTACATGTGCGGAACATCAAAGGAGGGAAATATATTTGGTTTATTAACTTTGAGTGGATGCGATTTTATTTGCAAACATTTTATAAAATGGACTCAAAACTACTTCTTAAGATCTCGGGAGTTTTTCATGAAGAGTTCATTAACCAACTAATCAAGTTAAAACATGTACAAAACTACTTAAGCTTCATTCTTTGGAATCACCCAAGTGACACGGCTCCAATAGCAGGAGCACGGCGTATTCGAATACCATTTATTTGACTCTGCGAGTTTGCTCGGCTTTACCCACACGCACCCTTAACCCTCATGGTGAGTTAAGGAACGGGTCTTTGTTGCTCAACTCTTGGTATACAATTCACGATAGGTAATAATCCCGCACACCCTCGGGCCCGAGTTGTGGGGACCTAATGCGGGTTTCACTTAAGTTGGCGGTACTAAACCAGGGTTGACAAGTCAACACATGTGGTTGGCGATCACTATGACATTTGCTCAGCGTAAGGGTTTGATCCTTATATTTTCACATGGCCCGCAACCTTACAGCCCGCGACCCAACCTAGGGTAAGAGTTGGGTGAATAATCATCTTGCGATGCACCACAAACCCCCTTACCCTACCTTGTGCACGTGGCACTCTCCGCTCTAAGATACGGTGTCCCATACCACCCTACCTTAGAGTCGGGTTTTATAAATTCTGTTGGCTCATTGCCACGACCTTATTAGTATAAGACTTTTGAGTGATAATAATATCTTACGATTATCTAGATTAACAGATAATTATTTCTAGGGTTACAAAGGTATGGCAACAAATTTAACAAGGCATTTGTCGATGGTAGGTTTAACTACATAACATGTCATTCTAAACATTTTATTTTACTTGAAGTAACATTTCACAATTAGCTCAATGCAAATAACATAATAACATAATTAAATAACATGGGTTGCAACATGATCAAAGGATTTGAGACTTGCCGTCAATCAGGATGATCTCGGCTAGCTCGAGCGAAGAAAGCGTCTAGATCCTGCGATCGCACTTGAACTTTCGGGATCTTCGACACTAGCGCAAACACATAAAATAATTAAATCCAGCTTGAGACTAATCAAGCGAGGAAAAATTAAACTAATTAAAAAATGAAATAAAATGCATAAACTCTCCAAATGGAAATTTTAGGAATTTTTCTGGGATGATTTTGGTGGAAAGGAGGTCACAAATGGATTCAGGACATTTTTCTGAGCAAGGTGGTGAAATTTGGGAAATTTTAGGATTTTCGTGATTTTCTAGGATTTATTTGGATTTTCTGGAATTTTAGAATTCAATAAACCGAGGAAAATCGGATGAGCGATGACGGCGGCCTCCTTGCGGCAGTGCAGCCCGTGCGGAGAGCGGCCCGCGGCCGAAGCGCCCGGCGCGCGCACGCGCCCAAGCGCGAGCGGCCGACGGCCGAGCCTGACGCGCGCGCTCCTCCTCGGCGGATGGCGACACGCGGCAAGCGGCGGGCGGGATGGCGGGAAACAGACGGCGAGATGCGGTGGTGGGAGATCGGACGGTAGAAGCAGCGCAGCGGCGGCGGTACGGCCGGATCAAGCGGCCGAGGTTAGATATTACGAGCGAGATGGGACGGCGGGAAAGAGCCACGTCGCGGGAGGATCGTCTTCAACCTCCGGCGCTCTGATGCACCCGAGGGGAGCGGTGGCAGCGGCGGCACTGGCGCTAGGAGCTCGTCGGCGGCGACCAAGGACACCGCGCGCGATTGGCGTGGGGATTCCATTTTGGGGCTTGGGAGAGTGAGGATCAAAGGAGAGCGGAAGGGAGAAGGGAAGGTTCGGCCTTTTGGTGGCGGAGGGTTGCCGGCGGTGAAATGGTTCAAGCGGGGCGGTTACACGAGACGGGGACCCAGGGCTCACAATGGCGCGGCGAGATCAGTGGGGTTTACCAGGAGGCCGCCACGGAGAGCTGCTGGCCGGCGGTGAGCTTGGCCACTGGCTTCCACAAGCTCATGACTGGGCAGGGGAGTTTGCCAAAGCGCCGGGGCCGTGGAGGTGCTCGGGACAGATGAATTGGTAGATGGAGAAAGGGAGAGGAGAACCGGTTTCTGGGGTCGCTAGCGCCGGGAGAGAGCGGCGGCGCTCGGGCGAAGAGGATCAATCGGCAGCTCCGGAGACACTAGGGAGTGGTGGGATGAGAATGGAAAGCAGTGGGGATGGCTTGGGAGCAAAGGAGCGCGAGGGCGGGGTGGGGTTTTATGCCCCGGGCGGAGGAGGAGTTCCTTGGGTAGAAGGCAACGAGCGCGCCGAGGAGTCAACGAGAGGGACAGGAGGCTGGTGGGAGTGTCTCCTCCGCGAAATGGGGGTGGCCTTGCAGTCTGCGAGGGCAAGTGATGGCGGCGCGACAGAGAGGGCGGGAGCAGTGAGCAGCGAGGGTATGGCGGAGGCGGCGCCCACGCGCAGGAGAGGAAGGAGGCGGGCCGACGGGTGGGGTCGGCACGAGGCGGCGGCAGCGCGAGGGCGTCCACGGGTTTGGGCGAGGTTGTCGGGGCGCGAAGCGGCGCGCGCGCGCGCGGGAGGAACCAGAGCGCGGCCGCGCGGCGGGCGGGCGCGCAGCGCGCGCGCGAAGAGAAGGCGAGAGGAGGAGGCGTTAGCGGGGAGGAGCGAGCGAGGAGGCGGCGCGCCGTGCGAGGAGCAACGCGCGGCTCGGCGTCCGCGCGCGAGGAGGCGGCAAGAGAGGAGGCGCGGCGTGGGAAAAAGGAGGGGCTGGGCGCGGGAGAAAGAGGAGGCGGGAAGCAGGCGGGCGCGAGGAGCGGGAAGGCGGATTGCCGAAAAGGGAAAGCGCGCGAGGAGACTTTCCCAAAGGAAAGTTTCAGAAAATCACCCAAAATCCAAAGAAAATCAAAGAAAATTCTGGTTTGAAATTTTGGGGTTTTCAACCTACCCCCTTAAAAGAATCTCGACCCGAGATTAACTTGGTCGAGGAGTAAGTTGGGAAAAACTCATTGCAAGTCGATTCTCGTTCCCAAGTGGACTCATCCATTGTGTGATTCTTCCACCGTACTGTAAAATATGACATTCTTGTTTTCGATTTGCCTCTCGACGTTTCAAGTATTTGTAGTGGTTCTTTAGTATATGTGCAATCATCCCGCAATTCAATATCGACAAGGGCACTTCATCATCGGTTGGCGCGCAGACATTTACGAAGTTGGGATACGTGGAAAGCGTTGTGTATTCTTGATAAGTTGGCGGCGGTTGCACTTGATAAGCTACCTCTCCAACTCTTAGATAATTTGGAGCGGTCCCACATATCGGGTGCTAGTTTGCCCTTGACACGAAACCTTTGACTATCTTGAATGGGGTGACTTTGATATAGACGAAATCTCCGACTTCAAAGCTCAAGTCCTTCTGCGGTTGTCGCATAGCTCTTTGTCGGTCTTGGGCAATCTTGAGTCTATCTCGATAATTCGACATGTGCTGCGTCTTGAGCAATCTGAGGTCCAATGAGTTGTCGTTCTCCTGTTTCTGTCCAATTCGGTGGGGTCTGCATTTTACGCCATAAAGGGCTTCAAGCGGGCCATTTGGATCTTTGGCTTGATAGCTGTTGTTATATGAGAACCGAGCGAAGGGTAGGCAAGTGTTCCATGCTGCACCATATACTATTGCACAAGCTCTCAACATATCTTCCAAAATCTGGTTGGTTCTCTCTGTCATCCATTTGTCTGTGGGTGATATGCTGATCGAAATTCAAATCGGTGCTCATAGCTTCATGCAATTTCTCCCAGAACTTGGATGTAAACTGTGCTCCTCGATCTGACACAATCTTCTTCGGAACTCCATGCAGTGTCACAATTCTTGTCAAATATAACTCAGCAAGCTTGTCCTTCCCGTAGGTTTGCTTGATCGGGAGGAAATGAGCTAATTTAGTCAATCTATCAACAATGACCCAAATAGCATCATATCCTTCTCGAGTCTTGGGAAGTCCAGTAATGAAGTCCATCCCAATGCTATCCCACTTCCATTCGGGTATTGGCAAAGGCTGCAACAATCCCGATGGTTTTTGGTGGTCTATCTTGATCTGCTGGTAGACATCACATTTAGCTACATACTCTGCCACTTCTTTCTTCATCTGGTTTCACCAATATTTCTTCTTCAAATCTTGGTACACTTTAGTCCTTCCTGGATGGATTGAGAATTGTGACGAATGAGCTTCGGATAGGATCAATTCTCTTAATTCCTTCTTGCCGGGTATGCAATAGCGACCACGGAAAGTAAGGATTCCATGCTCGTCTATCGCATACTTTGATGAATTTTCTTCTTGAATATCCTTTTTCAGTTTTGAATCTCTTCATCTTCATCTTGTCTTTGCTTTAATCTGATCATCAATAATGGTTGAAGCTCTAATCTTTCGCCATATCTTGCCTTGTTCTGTAATCCCCAAATTCAGTCGTAGCATATCCTTTTGCAACGCTGGTGGGTACTCTGTCATGTTGGCTTTGCTTGGGTGAGCCTTACGGCTAAGGACATCGGCACCACATTAGTCTTGCCCGAGTGATATTGAAGCTCAATATCATACTCTTTAATTCCACCATCTTCGTTGTCTCATATTCAACTCAGTCGTGTAAACAGATACTTCAAGCTCTTGTGACCGAGAATATCTCACAACGATTTCCTAGCGAGTAGTCTTGCCAAATTTTGAGTGCATGCACCACGGTGCTAGTTTTAAATCGTATGTGGGTAATTCCCTTCATGTGGCTTTAAGCGCCTTGAAGCATAGGCAACAACTTTTCCGTCTTGCATAAGCACACATCCCAAACCTTGCTTGAGGCATCATGAGAAATTTGAAATTCCTTCTCTGGATTGGGCAAAATCAAGATGGCGTCGTTGTCAACTTGGTCTTCAACGGTGAAAACTCTCTTTACAAGCATCTGTCCATGTGAAGGGCTTGTCCTTCTTCTTCAAGAATTGAGTGAGTGGACGAGAAATTTTCGAGAGCCCTTCTATGAATCGACGATAATATCCCGCCAATCCAAGAAAGCTTCTCATGCCATCCTTTGTCTTGGGTTGTTTCCATTCTATAAGCTGCTGCGATCTTTTCTCGGATCAACCTTGACTCCATCTTCGATATAATATGACCCAAGAAAGCAACTTCTTTTAGCCAAAGTCGCATTTATCGAACTTGGCATACGGTGATGTTCTCTCAATCTAGTTAATGTCATGTGCAAATGCTCTTTGTGCTCTTCTTCACAAATAAAGCGGGGCCGACCAAGGTGAAACACCGGTCGTATGAATTCCTTTTCTTGTAATTCATCTAATTGCTTCTTTAGCTCTTTCAACTCATCGGCCGATATTACGCGATGCTTGGCAATTGGTTTTGTGCACGAAATCAATTCTATGGCAAGTTCTACTTGTCGGTCGAAGTCTGCACTGGCAATTCTTTGGAAACACATCGGGGTACTCTTGTACTCGGCACTTGCTCAGTGGGGCTGTTATCATGTTGATCATGCGTCTTTTGCATCCTTCAATACCTCTCGATCTGTCTCTACTATCACTTTCGACCTTGAGCTTAACCAAGGATCTGCTTTGATCTTACAATCTACCTTGCCTTTATTCTTGGCTAACCAGTTCATGCCCAAAATGGCATCTAGCCCCGACATGTCTAAGCTGCGATAAATCTGTTCTAAAATCTACCCTTGGATTTATATTAAGTCCCGCACAACCACCGAGGACTTCATTCTAACTCGGGGTTTCAACCACATAAGGTCTTGGCAATGAAACAGAAGAAACCGATTTCTTGAAGCAAAACTCTTTGAAATAAGCGAATGTGTTGCACGTGGTCAAATAAAATCAATGCGGTATGGCGTTGATTGGGAACATACCGCAATGATATCACTAGCTTCAGTTGCATCTTCTGCGGACACATGATTTACTCTTGCGTAAAGCGTGGGTGCAGTATGACCTTTGCTACTGCCTGCAGATGTAAAGTTCGCGGTGCCTGCCGGTGATTGAGGTCCATCTGCTTTGATCTGCAGAGAGCCTCCTTCGGGGGTGCCAGAGCCTGACTGTGACTTTGTTTCCTGCTGCCGCTGGTTTTGGAATTGGAGTTTAGCTGCATCTGATTTCAAACTCCTCCTGGGACACTGATGCTTATAGTGTCCAGTCTCTCCACAATGAAAGCATGCATCTGTCCTTCGTGGACAGCTGCTAGCAGGATGCTTGCCACCGCAGGTGGGGCACTTGGTGGTGGGTGGTAAGGGAGAACTGTACTGTTGAGATTGTCCAGACTGGTTCTTCGGTAGCTTCACAAACTGACGTGAGGGTTGGGATCGGAATGAGAATGATCCCAGGTTTTGCTTATTTGGGCACTATGCGAAGAAGATCGAGACTTGTGCACCGCCTTGCGCTTCTGTAATCTTCCATTTCGCCTCTAGTCTCTTACAAGTAATCGATCGTTCACCATATCGTGCAGGTCTTTGAACTTCATGGATGAGATATGGAACTTCAATGACTGTTGCAGTCCTGCTCGAAACTTGCTCATTTTCTTATCCTCGCTGTCAACATCCTCCGGAGCAAATCTGGATAGGTGGTTAAATTGATGTAAGTATTCTATGACTGTGCGTCCACCTTGTTTAAGCGCTAGGAATTCCCGGCGCTTAGCCTCCATGATGCCATCCGGTATATGAGCCTTGCGAAAGGCATTGGAAAACTCTTCCCAACTAATCTCTCTGTTCTGCAGTGTGTGTTGATAGTTGATCCACCATGTTCTTTGCGGCGCCAGATGGCGATGGGATGCATACAACACCTTTTCTTTATCATCACATCGAACAGTGTCAAGTTTCCTTTCCACGTCCCACGAGCCAATCCTCAGCTACTATGGGGTCAGCTGAGGTGAAAAAGACTGGTGGACGTGTTTTCATAAAGTCTGCCCATCGGGTGGAAATTGGTGCACCATCCCGAGGAACATTGCTTTCATCTTGAATTCCCGGAGATCTGGCTGCTATCCGTTCAAGAAGTCCGCATCTTGGTCTAACACTTGTAAGATGTTCTGTTCTCCCAGTAACGATTCTGCTCCAACATTGCTATCACTTTGGCGAGTGTCGCTGATCGTGGCGGTGCACCTGCTGTTGGTCGACCACTCTGCTCTGCGGATCCATCTGTTGATTGGGAAATTGAAGTCACTTTGCGGCTTTGGCAATCAAGAGGATAAGTAAGACATCGAATTTTCAAGGTAAGTATAGGGCGAAAAGGTAAGAACAAGAGCGAAAGGGACGGAGAAAGCTTTGAACACGGGGATTCTGATAATTAAGCAAACAACATACAAGGATAATAAATGTAGATTTACAATATGCAAGTGGTACACAAACCACTTAGGGTTCATGATTACACCGCTTTACATTACAAAAGTACTACTACAACTCGAGGTCAGTCTAGTCTAGCGACGAGCGGCTACTCCTCCAGTGCCGAGGAGCGAAATTTTGAAGCTAGACAAGAGGGCAATAAACATTTTGCAAAAGCAAAACTTAAGCGAGAAGAAAACTAAGATAGATAAGGTAGCAACAAGAGAGGAGAAGACAAAGCAATAATACTTATGTTTTTCGTAAACCCTTTTATGGCTTAAATTAAGTTTTGCGATAAAATCGCTTCCTAGTTTGCCTTAGGTCTTAACCTACGGTCAAGAGCCCGCTCGATACCACTTCTTATAACGCCCGTTTCGGGCGCGTCTGGACACGACATTCGTAACTATTCACGCATGAACAGTTATGGGCGTCGCGCAAAGTATACCATTGCATGCTTACAACCAAAGTCCAGCATATATTTCACATATGGAATAACATCCACTTTTTGACGGGCGTGCAAGCCCAAAGCATATTTACATTACGAAAGACTTCGAGAATCCGCTTGAGCGCGGCGAAGACCTAAAGCCACGGGTCCTCGTCGAAGAAGAGACCTCGGGGCGTCCTCGACGGGAGACCTTCACCTTCGTCTTGATCCTCTAAAGAATAGATTAAGCAAACCGTGAGCCAAACAACCGGCTCAAAGAAATCCCAAAGGATCTAACCTACTACATGTACGGAACATCAAAGGAGGAAATATATTTGGTTTATTAACTTTGAGTGGATGCGTTTTATTTGCAAACATTTTATAAAATGGACTCAAAACTACTTCTTAAGATCTCGGAGTTTTTCATGAAGAGTTCATTAACCAACTAATCAAGTTAAAACATGTACAAAACTACTTAAGCATTCTTTGGAATCACCCAAGTGACACGGCTCCAATAACCGGAGCACGGCGTATTCGAATACCATTTATTTGACTCTGCGAGTTTGCTCAGCTTTACCCACACGCACCCTTAACCCTCATGGTGAGTTAAGGAACAGGGTCTTTCATTGCTCAACTCTTGGTATACAATTCACGATAGGTAATAATCCCGCACACCCTCGGGCCCGAGTTGTGGGGACCTAATGCGGGTTTCACTTAAGTTGAGCAGTACTAAACCAGGGTTGACAAGTCAACACATGTGGTTGGCGATCACTATGACATTTGCTCGGCGTAAGGGTTTGATCCTTATATTTTCACATGGCCCGCAACCTTACGGGCCGTGACCCAACCTAGGGTAAGAGTTGGGTGAATAATCATCTTGCGATGCACCACAAACCCCCTTACCCTACCTTGTGCACGCTGTGGCACTCTCCGCTCTAAGATACGGTGTCCCATACCACCCTACCTTAGAGTCGGGTTTTATAAATTCTGTTGGCTCGCTGCCACGACCTTATTAGTATAAGACTTTTGAGTGATAATAATATCTTACGATTATCTAGATTAACAGATAATTATTTCTAGGGTTACAAAGGCATGGCAACAAATTTAACAAGGCATTTGTCGATGGTAGGTTTAACTACATAACATGTCATTCTAAACATTTTATTTTACTTGAAGTAACATTTCACAATTAGCTCAATGCAAATAACATAATAACATAATTAAATAACATGGGTTGCAACATGATCAAAGGATTTGAGACTTGCCGTCAATCCGGATGATCTCACTAGCTCGAGCGAAGAAACGTCTAGATCCTGCGATTGCACTTGAACTTTCGGGATCTTGACACTAGCGCAAACACATAAAATAATTAAATCCAGCTTGAGACTAATCAAGCGAGGAAAAATTAAACTAATTAAAAATGAAATAAAATGCATAAACTCTCCAAATGGAAATTTTAGGAATTTTTCTGGGATGATTTTGGTGGAAAGGAGGTCACAAATGGATTCAGGACATTTTTTCGAGCAAGGTGGTGAAATTTGGGAAATTTTAGGATTTTCTGTGATTTTCTAGGATTTATTTGGATTTTCCGAATTTTAGAATTCAATAAACCGAGGAAAATCGGATGAACGATGACGGGCGGCCTCCTTGCGGCAGTGCAGCCCGTGCGGAGAGCGCCCGCGGCCGAAGCGGCCACGGCGCGCGCGCGCCCAAGCGCGAGGCGGCCGACGGCCGAGCCCAACGCGCGCTCCTCCTCGGCGGATGGCGACACGCGCAAGGGCGGCGGGCGGGATGGCGGGAAACAGAGCAGGCGAGATGCGGTGGTGGGAGATCGGACGGTAGGGAAAGCGGCGCGGCGGCGGTGCGGCCGGATCAAGCGGCCGAGGTTAGATATTACGAGCGAGATGGACGGGCGGGAAAGAGCCACGTCGCGGGAGGATCGTCTTCAACCTCCGGCGCTACTGATGCACCCGAGGCAGCAGTGGTGGCAGCGGCACTGGCGCTAGGGAGCTCGTCGGCGGCGACCAAGGACACCGTGGCGCGGATTGGCGTGGGGATTCCATTTTGGGGCTTGGGAGAGTGAGGATCAAAGGAGAGCGGAAGGAGAAGGGAAGGTTCGGCCTTTTGGTGGCGGAGGGTTGCCGGCGGTGAAATGGTTCAAGCGGGGCGGTTACACGGACGAGGGACCCGAGGGCTCACAATGGCGCGGCGAGATCAGTGGGGTTTACCGGGAGGCCGCCACGGAGAGCTGCTTGGCCGGCGGTGAGCTTGGCCCTGGCTTCCAAGCTCGCACTGGGCCGAGGAGTTTGCCAAAGCGCCGGGGCGTGGAGGTGCTCGGGACAGATGAATTGGTAGATGGAGAAAGGGAGAGGAGAACCGGTTTACGGGTCGCTAGCGCCGGGAGAGCAGCGGCGGCGCTCGGGCGAAGAGGATCAATCGGCAGCTCAGGAGACACTAGGAGTGGTGGGATGAGAATGGAAGCAGTGGGGATGGCTTGGGAGCAAAGGAGCGAGGAGGCGGGGTGGGGTTTTATGCCCGGGCGGAGGAGGAGTTCCTTCGGGTAGAAGGCAACGAGCGCGCGAGGAGTCACGAGAGGACAGGAGGCGGTGGGAGTGTCTCCTCCGCGAAATGGGGGACGCCTGCGGTCTGCGAGGGCAAGTGATGGCGGCGCGACAGAGAGGGCGGAGGCGAGTGGCGGCGGGGTATGGCGGAGGCGGCGTCCACGCGCAGAGAGAGAGAAGGAGGGGCGGCGGGTGGGAGTCGGCACAGAGGCGCGGCAGCAGCGCGGCGTCCACGGGTTTGGGCGAGGTTGTCGGGCGGCGGAAGCGGCGCGCGCGCGAGGAGAACAGAGCGCGGCCCTTGGCGCGCGGCGCGGCGCGCGCAGCGCGCAGCGCGCGCGCGAAGAGAAGCGGGAGGAGGAGGCGTTAGCGGGGAGGAGCGAGAGAGGCGCGCGCGCGGTGCGAGGAGCAGCGGCTCGGGCGTCCGCGCGGGAGGAGGCGGCAAGGAGAGGAGGCGCCGCGGGGAAAAAGGAGGAGGAAGCGCGGGCGCGGGAGAAAGAGGGAGGCGGGAAGCAGGCGGGCGCCAGGAGGCGGGAAGGCGGATTGCCGAAAGGGAAAGCGGCGCGAGGGGAGACTTTCCCAAAAGGGAAAGTTTCCAGAAAATCACCCAAAATCCAGCAAAAATCAAAGAAAATTCTGGTTTGAAATTTTGGGGTTTTTCACTGCCCATCGCATAACACCAAAAAGAACGTCAGAAAGGGCATGGAGCACGTGCACGTTCCGTGAAATTTCCCCGGAGGCGATCCATCCGTTCGCGTCGCACGACGGCGCACCGAACGCGTCCGCCCAACGGCGCATAGCCTAGTGGCCTTTTCCCTTTCGTCTCGATCTTTGCTTCGGAGGCAGGCAACCCAGTGGAAGAAGAAAGCCTCAGTCGTTGTCCCGTCATGGCATGCGGGGACAGCATGGAGTGGTCGTCGCTCCCGGCCGACCTCCTGCTCGCCGTCTTCGCCATCCTCCCCTCTGACGCCGACCGCGTCCGCTTCCGCGCCGTCTGCCGGAGGTGGGGCGCCGCCGCCGCCGCGTGGCGCCCGCGCCCCTGGCTCGTCGGCTCCCGCACCGACCGCTCCGGCCAGGGCGCCGCCATGTCGTCCTTCTGGCTCTCCCACGCCGGCGGCCTCGTGCCCTTCGCCGCCGCCGTGCCCCCTGGCCTCGAGTACCTCTCCTCCTCCCACGGCTACCTCGCGCTGTCCGACCCCGGGGCCAGCCCCAAGGCGATCACCCTCGTCAACCCCATCACCGGCCTGCGCATCCCGCTCCCGCCCATCGGATTCTTCAAGAAGTGGCACGACGTGGCCACCGTCGTGCTGTCGGCCGACCCGGGCACGGCCGCCGAGTGGGCCGCGGTCGCCGCCGGGTTCCCGACCAATTGCCTCGCGTACTACAGCTCCGCCACCGGAGAGTGGACGCCGCTGGACTTCAGCGTGGCCGGCTACGCCGGCGTCGAGCACTACAAGGGGCGGTTCTACGTCGCCTTCAAGTCCCAGCTCTGCGTCTGCGAGCTCGAGGGGGACGCCCTCGCGGTCATCCCGCTCGAGCACGTGGACGGCGACGGCTCGGACGATGAGAAGGTCCCCGGCAGGCGCGTCGTCGAGACGCACCTGGTGGAGTGCGACGACGAGCTACTGCTCGTGACGGTGCACGACGACGTGGAGTACAACTCGGACGACGACATGGGCTTGGGCCTCGCCGTCGACGAGGGCAACAACGGCGGCGGCAACAGCGGCGGAGACACGCGCATGGTGGAGGTGCACAGGGTGGAGTGGGTTGGGGACGGTGCGGTGCGGCTGGTGCGGGAGAAGGACCTCGGCGGGCACGCGCTCTTCCTGGGGCGGAACCACGCGTTCGCGCTCTCGCCGGCGGAGTTCCCCGCGTGCCGCGTCAATTGCATCTACCTCGTGGACCGGCAGGGCCACCCCGACGGGCTCGTCAGAGTGGTGGACATGGAGAGACCGTGGGCGCGCCGCGAGGAGACGATCTTCCCCGACGACGGCCGGCAAGGGTACCAGTCGGCCGGGTGGGCGCGCCGCGGCTGGTTCTTCCCCAACTACTAGCTAGGCATTGCTAAGCCAATAATTAGCCGTAATCGTTTGAACATTATGCTTTCTAATTATGACTTTTGTGAGGATCATGCTTTTTAAGTTTTGTGTAAGATCTGTTTCGGAGGATTGATCAATATGATTACCATGCTTATGTTCCTTTTTTTAGAACCACCATGCTTATGTTGTTGTAAAGGATTTTTTTTTTGACATTGCAGAAATTCTGCAAATTTCACTATGCATCTGTTGCACTAAAAAATTTGATTATTGAAACAAATGGCTACAAACAACCCTTCAGTTTCAGTTTTTAGATCAAACCTTTTTTTTGTGGATGAAGTTATCAGATCCAACCAACGTGCTGACTTGCTGTTGATATATATAGTTGACTCTAGGGTGCTAATGGGTTGGGTTCAGGGGCGAATCCATGGGGTAGGCTTCATCAGGCTGAAGCCTACCCTCCACTGATTGCCGAACACCACCCCCCGGGCCTCCAGCGGCGACCAGTCAGGCAGTCACTGCCGACGACGTCTGAGCCTCTGAGGAGAAGAAAGAGCACAGAACCGGGAAACATTCAGTCACCAGTGAATGTGTCTGAGCCAACAAAAATTCAGTCAACAAAGAACACGGAACTGGCGTGCCGGTGGGCTCGGCGGCGGGCGCGGAGCGGACTGCTGAAGTGCGGGGCGGTCGCGTCGTCGCGGCCGACTGGCAGTGAGTGCGGGCCGGCTGCCGGAGTGCGGGGTGGGAGTCACGCCGTCGCGGTGACTGAGTGGCGGAGGCGGGAGGCGGGGCGCGGCGGCGCGCAGCGAGGCGCGAGCGAGCGAATGATTGCGTGAACTTGTGAAGCAGTAAAGGCAGAAGCCCGAAGGCGTGTGAATCAGCATCAGTGAATCTGAAGCTGCGGCTGCTGGCCTGCTGCCTCTGTTATTTGGCTTGGACTGGTAACCGGCAGCTGCCTCATCGCCCGAACGCATGCGGCGGTGCCTCGGTGCCTCGCCGCCCGGCCGAGTCCCGAACGGCCGAACGTGTAGCGTACTGTGAACTTGTGAAGCAATGAAGGTGTGTCAGCGTGTGATACTATTCCTCTGTACGGCCAAAGTTCATTATCTCAATTACTGATTCAATAATTAGCAATTAAGTGATTTACTGATTCAGTGATTTACGGCCGCCGAACTGATTCAGTGATTTAATGGTTTGTAAGTATACAACTCAAGCTCATTATCTCAATTAGCAATTAGTTTATTATATTGTTATACTATCGAGCTTATTTAATTAGCAAATTATTAGAAATAGTGTTATACTGTTGTATATACTCAATTAGCAATTAATTTATAGGTTTGCAAGGCATGAAAAATCGCAGAATGAATTTGCCTCGTGAAAGTCATGATTCAAGCTAGTGGTATGGTTCTTTTATTTTAAATGTTCAAGATTATTTATGTAATTAAATACAATTTGCTATTGCATCACTAATTTTTTTAATTTTGATGTACAGATTGTTACCTACTTGAATCATATTTACATATTTTAGGGATTCATTTGCCATTAACGAGGTACCTCCGTTGTATCTCCCTTTTTTCTTTGCTTTTATTCATATATGAAACTATGAATTTGATTGCACAAGAATACAAAACTATATTTCTTACAAATTAGTTTAGTCAATCGAAGTGTAAGACCAACAATTCTAGGAAAAGCTTATGATATGGTAGAAGAATGCATATTTTTTTAGCCCATCCTCATTTTTCATTCTAGATTCGCCACTGGTTGGGTTCAAACGAGTTAAATGGGGTGTGTTCTTAATTGGGTTGACTTTGGATAGGTAGAAACGGGTTGGAAGAGTGAACTGGTTGGATTGGGTTGGGTTACCTCATAAAAAGGGCTGGGTTAGGTTGGGGTAGATTTAGAATTTTTAGGTTGAGATTAGGTTGTGAACAGGTTCAATCCGTGGCATGGCCCAAATGGGTGGCACTTGGATTATCCATAGGCTACGGTTGATGGTTTTGTCTGTGCTTTTCGATATGGCAGTAGACGACGGAGATGCGGACGTGGACGGTGCATACGATTTTGGGCCTAGGAAGCCATTTAGAGAATCTATTTCAAAAAATGCTCCGTTTATTTTGACTTTTAGAGAAACCAAAAGCCCCCAAATGCCATTATGCATCGTCTAGCCATTTATCTTGAAGAAAACTTATCTTCTTCCAACAATACAGTGTAAGGTTGCACCATTGTTATCTACTACGAGTAGATTTCTTCAATTAAAAAATATTGTTGGGTTAATTTGTTAATGGGAGCATATTTAGTGTAAATGGGCTACTCAATGGTAACATATAAATGCAAACGAGTACTACCGGATCCACCTTCTATGGCTTAGATTCATTCGGGTGGAAGCGCCTAATTCACTTATGCGTTTTGTCACAGAATCCCACCCCCCGCATGTTGCTATCTCATTTCATAAACACCCCCAGTCTCATTCTCCCACTTGGTCAGTGCTTCTAGGCTTCGCTCCCGACCCCTCCATCCCCTAGGCTCCTCGCCGCCGCTCCTTCCCTGGCCCGTTACGCTCCTTGGCCCTTGGCGACGCTGTCTCGCTCTGACCCCCAAGCTTCCCGCCGTCCGCTCCCTCCACCACCCCCAGCGTCACCTAGGTTCCTCATCGCCAAGTATAAATTGCAGGTAATCCACTTGTCTTGCAGAAGGTAAATTGCCAAGTACATGTTAGAGTCTGAAAGTAGATTGAAAAGCGTATATGTATCTCCTATGCAGATATGTTTTTATTGAGTCCATGTTTAATGGTCCTATGTACAAATTAAAGGGGCAAATAATAGAAGGCAGAAGAAAGGTGGAAGTCAAGAAAAGGATTGTACATGGAAGCCAGCCTGCGCTGCGCTAGAATTTGATTCCGACAACGCACATCGAGCCCACAAGGGAATGAACCGAGTGGCCATAAAAAGGCTCTTAAACCACACCAATTCTCTACTTTATGCAGCTAGGTTCTTACTTTTCTTAGGCCTTTTCAGACTCTGAAGCCTTCTCTGCTCAGTTGGGAGCTGCGGCGCCGTTGTGAAGAGCAAGTAGCTTTGTCTTCATGGACTACAGGGTAATGGCCACCATTTCTATCCATCCAAGCATCACCATGCTTTGATGCTCCTATGCATATGAATGTCTTGAAACTTAAAGGCAGTGACGTACCTCTGTACTCTGTTGCAGTTCTACTACATCTACATGATTCTTTGGATGAACATAGACTGCAATGGGTGCTATCGGAAGATCAGAAGGGCTTTGCTCCAGATGCAAGGTCTGCAAAATCTCACGCTCGCAAGTAGCATGACCTCTTTTTCACTAACCTGAAGTTCCCATCAAAACGACTAGAAGATACTCTGTATTGTATGCCATGGCCAGCAGCAGTGCATGTTGATATTGTACATGCAGCTGCCAGTAACATCTCCTCCTTGTTGCTTTTAACTCTTCGTGCTTGTTTTTTGAACATCTACAGAGCTAGAAAGCCACCTGATCGAAAGAAGCACGGCCGGGTGAGCGTCTACGACGAGTTCAGCTAGCAGGACATTGCGATCAAGATCACGAAGCGGACAAACCAGCGCGTCGAGATACTGGAGGAGGTCAGGGTGGCCGCCGCCCTGGTGGCTGGCGACGAGGAGGGTGTCAGCCACATGCCCTGAACTGAAGCCTACCTATCTTCTTTTAACCGCGCCATGATACCTACTCATTACACAACTGGTATTAGGTTCTGTGCTGAAACCTCTGGAGTTGGAGCTACCATACTTTGCAGCATGGCCGTTTCAAATGATTTTTATCTAGCTATATGTACCTGGAATGTGCTTGACATGATTTACCTTTTCTTGTAAAAATAGGAGTCCTACTGCATCACTTTATGTTATAGGGCTTGTTTGAGTACTCAACAGAAAATTTCTAAGATATGAATGAACTACAAAGTTCCAGCAAAAGGAAAAATAGTATGCATTCCAGTTTATGTGATATTACACATGTTCCTAAATTGTGGTGCATCACTGTGTTGGATGTGATATGGTCACATTTCATTTCCATACTAATTAATTACTACACTCCATAGTTCAGACTCCACACCATTGGGGGGAAAACTTGCGTGCGTAAGGTTCAAGATTTTTCCCCCACGCTAGCAAGGGTGGATAGACTCAACAATATCTAAAAATGGTACTTGCCAATTGCTCCTCATAGTAGAAAACAATTAGGGGATCAGCAAACACAACAACAATATCGTCAGAGTCATTCACGCTTCCACAATAGCATGAAGCAAGCTACTACCCACAGGTAAATTGCTAGAAAGACATAACACTCTTCCGATTAACTAACCATAGTCCATAGCAGTATTACTTTCACAAGTATTATTCAAAGCCATTATACTTATTTCACCATCAATGAAGGGCTCCAAGGCCACCATTATACTTAGACTTCACTCTCTCTCCACTCTCTCGTCTCAGTGCCGACTATCGACAACGACTGGCGATTGGCGGCTTGCCCTGCGATTTCTCCTACTAGCTCTGGCTTCCCCTTGCCACCCGGTCAAGCTCCCCCTTGTGGGCCGTGGTCCCCGCCCTTGGTCGGCCGGTCCGGCTCCCCTTGGCTGCCCTGGCTCGACTGAGCTCCCCCTCGCCCCCCGCTCCGGCTCCCCCACCCCCAGATCTACCTCCCCTCGGCTGGCGGCCTGGTGATCATCGCCAGATCCGACTCCCTCGGTGACCCGGTCCCCCCTTCTGCTCACAGCTCGCCCGATGCCTGGTCACCCTACCCCCTGTGATGTGCGCCATCAGCGGTCAACCCTCTCTTTGGAAATCGTTCCCATTGGTAATTTGGTAGGGTTTGTGAGTTGTACTTGCTGTCTTGGTGGGCTGGTGAGATGGATTTGTTGGGCCTCTTAAGGGCAGCGGGCTGACCACTCTTGAGCAGGTGTTTTTTATTTTTGCTTTTCTTTACAACTTAGCGCTGGTCTCCCTGCTAGTCTGTTGTGGCACCAATCTCCTTACTGGGCGCTAGCTAGTGGCTGCTGGCTTGTTGTGGCGCCGGCTGGCAGGGTTAGGGGTAGGGGGTTGCCTACCGGGAGAGAGTAGACTCAAGTCTTACTAAGTGTACCTCTTGACTTCGCCACTGTGTGCGGGTTGTCTGAGAGGAAGACTTGGGTGACAGGATTAGGGCACGGGAGTGGGATCTCAGTATTGGAGAGAGGCTCCCATAGCACAAGTCGCGTGGGGGATTGGCCATCGTCCACCAGGGCAAGCTAACCGTGGGACATGCCGCTGCAGTACGGGAGGCCGGCCGGAGCACCGGCGGACGCCGTGCGGGAGCCAGAGGGAGTACTCACCAAGTGGGACCAACCCGCTCCACCACGCACAGCCGGTGACGACCCATGGGCAGTAGGCGGCTGAGGAAGAGGTGAAGTTTCGTCAGCGGGTGCATAAACTATAAACCACGAGCCATGAGCCCAGCCAAACGCAACAATTTCAACTCTCTTTGCACATCCGATACTTGCTTTCTCCCGGGTACTTCCTCGTTGATTTTTGTAAGAATTCATACGCAAACTTTGACCAACATTTTAAGGTATCTTCTTTTTGTATTCTGGTTTTTAACTTTTGATTTTTTAAATAGTTGGTTTTCAAACAAATTATCTTTTTAAGATATGATCTATAAGTTGAATGTAGCAAATATTATAACGACTTTATCTAGATCGGTTAAAATCACACGTAGATATCTCTCTCCGTATTCTCCCGCAATCACACAAAAGGCATAAGAGCAAGTACAACAATGGTCTTATAGCCAAGCTAGTCAGCATTTTTGCTGATGTGGAGGAGAGAAGAGAGGAGAGAGAGGAGAGCTTGGCTCTCATGCAAGCAACAAGCTGCACACGGGAGCCTATGCAGTGGTGGGTCCAGATAATAAATGTATGTGAGGAGGAGTAGGAAAGAGAATGTGAGACATGGTACCACATAATAATAAAAAAAATTTTGTAGACAAATAGAAGACAGATTATTGTATAACTTGGCTCTTATAACTTGACTTATAGTCAAACACTTGACTCTATTATTGGACTTGCTCTAAGCTGTAGTCTAAAAACATGCTCTAAAAGCGATGACATTAAATTTATATTTAAAACATTTTCTTGTGATTATGATTTTGTAACGAACAAACTATTGTAAACAATTAATGGTCAAACATTAATTTTAGAGACCCACAAAGTCAATCCGTCAATTTTAGAGACCCGTGAAGTCCATCCGTGTCTCGTAAAAATAAACTGACACAGTATAAGTTACATTTTAGACCATCGAGATTCACCATCCCTAAACCTAACCCACGCTCCTCCCTCCCCACTTCTATCCCGCCAACCCCCATCCGTGCGCCCTCCTCGAACCTCCTCGCTAATGGCTGTTACCAAGCCCGGAACCCAGTGAACCCTGAAACCCTAACTCCCTGACCCTAAACGGTGAGAAAGCTCACCGATGATATGCTTGATGATAGTAACTTGTAACATGTCACATGGAACATCTGATAAATTTAACTCCATTCTCCGCAAACTCTGGTTTAAGTGCAACTCTTGTACATCAAAATAGGCTGCCATTCCTCAAAAAAAAAAAAAAGGCTGCCATTACACCTCGAATGCGCAAACCTGATCAACACAACGAATGGCGGAGTACTTTCTTTGCAAACCGTTTATTGAAGTAAAGCATTCACCGTTTAGACTGCAAGCAAGGACCAGCAAAATTGCTGACGAAAATCACCAATTTCATCGTTCGATCATCTCGCCTATCTCTTCAAGTTATCATTTGAATACAAGGATTTACCTCTCAGAACTATTTGAGAATACGAGGATATAAACGTAACCACAAACTTATCAGATATAAAACATTGCGGCAGTCAATTGATCTGGGTGAAGTTGACTTTATTAAGTGAACGAGAAGCACAAAAGAAGCATTTGCATTAAAGTCATCTCATGTCATACAACTGGAAGTCCCCCACTGTTGTTAAATAAAATGTAAAAGGAGCACCTATACTTGCAAGTTTCAGTTCATAACTTACAAAATCTTAAGACATTCATTGTTCTATCTCGATAAACAGGCTCGCTTGTGGATGCAAACCTGCTTCCTCCAATGTCAGGGTGTGCTTTTCTGGACCATATGTTACCCGTGGGAAATTCGAAACTAGGTTGTATTTTTCTGCTTTCAAGCAATCCAAGGAATCAACATAGTCATATAGGGAGGTAATGGTGGTAGAACAGTGGAATCTCCTTTCTTTGCGCTCTCCAGTTGGAAATCTTATAAGAACCTAAAAAATTATCAGCATGGCTCCCAGTTAGTTTCAAAGAATTTGCACAGAGAAGGCATTATATGCAATATAGCAAGACCTCTGATGAAATTATGACATAGCACTCTTAACAACATATAACTATACAGAGAATGCAGGTCGTGTGTAGGTAGACATATCAAATTCAGGCACTGTGTTCCTATCAAGCCTTTCGTTCAAAGCTAACAAGTAACCCAAGACATAAATAAGGGAAGCTTAGCAAAGCTTTATGCATCAGTAAAAAATGCAGTATAAGATATGCTATTAAGAAACAGAAAAGTTCCATGTACACATTTATACTTGGTGGTCAACAACAGTAGAGAATGCTTCAAAAAGCAGATGGATGTGGTTCTAAGCATATTATCCTAGGGTAAGAATTGGTAAAAGGTTGTTAAAGAAAGATGAACAAAGAATATTAAACATACTTGAGTAACGTCAGGTCCTTTCTCAGGCTCAGCTCCAAGAGCCATAGCCTTCTCTTGCCGCCTCCTTGCAAGAGCAGCTTCCTTTTCAGCTGCTTCTTGGGCTGCCCTTGCTTGAGCTTCCTCTTCTTCTTTACGCTTTCTCTCGGCCTCTGCAACCTCTCTTTCACGTCTTTCCTGTTCCTCTCTCCTTTGCCGTTCCCTAGCCTGGTAATTTTATAAAAAGAATTGCATGATTAAATTAGTGCCTATCATCAACACATTCCAATACTAGCAGAAATTTAGCCGCATGTTTCTACAATCTACTGGAATCAGTACCTTAATTCATGTATTACTGTAACCATGCACAAATACGATACTCATGAAGGTATGGTGCCGTAAGGAAAACCAAGGAGTTACAACATGTTGACCCACCTTAGTTTCTGATTACACCCTCCATCTCTGTAAGGAGTATCTCTAGTCATTCGGATTAAGGAGGTTATAAGATCATGAGAATGATAGATGAAAATGACCATGATATCCCTGTGTTAATATCTTGGAAATAAGAGAGAGAATAGTTTGTGTAAAGGTGTACACATAAATGCTGAAGAAAGGGAAGATAAATGTGGGCAAAAATGACAAAGGATAGTTAAAATTGCGTGCATGCCTTATATTTTGAAACAAGATTGGAAAAATGAAATGCTTTATGTTTCGAAACAGAGGAGTATGACATAGGGATGCATACTCTTCTATCAAAGTAACAACAATATAACGATGGGTAGGACCTATATAGCTTAACGCCTTAACATACCTGATCAGCTTCAAGTGCAGCTCTGTAAGCAGCATCTTGTTCCTCACGCAAACGTTGGTTGTTTAGTCTCTCTTCAGCTTCAATCCTCCCAGCAACAAGTGACGCGGTGCACTCTTCAACCACCCGTTGAAGAATTGTTATCATCTCTTCAGGTGATTTGGGCCCCTCAATCTTTAGAAACATAAAATGAAAATGCCTGAGCAATAATGATCGACTGTATAGAAGACATGATGAAACATTCTGATGCTGCCATAGGCCAAATATATATGAAACATATTGCAGGGTAATAGCAAAACCTAAAGAGCTTTGGATCAATTAATGAGTAATGTTCACTAGATGCATTATTTCACTCTACTGTTAGGTAAGGAGAGCAACCTACTGTGGAAATGATGTGAGATCTATAAACGCTCCAGTGGCCTTATTGCACATGATGCACAAATGTAGGCAAGGAAAAGACAAGAATATCACACAACATTTTACTCTAGAATCATACATTTTCAGAACACAACATTTGTCCTAACAAAACACAACATTTGTCCTAACAAAAATGACACCTGTGCTAACCAGCTGTAGCATCACCCATGGGAACAAATCAACACTGGATCATCAGATCAGGCGATTGTATTATTATATAACGAGATAGAATGTCCACATTATGAGTTCTATGGACTACAATATAGACAAGAAGTGGAAGGCAAGTATACCAAATTTGAAGTAATAATGCACATATTTATCAACAGCCTAGTAGCTTACAGTATATGCAATAATTAGCTGCTTGGGCTAAGTAGATGAACCTGATTTTTCCTTCAACTATTAATGAGGTTATCTAGAGAAAAATGTTCCAACTAATAGTAGCAATCAGGTGCAAAGTCAAGCAAAAAGTCTTTAATTCCATTGTATATCTGTGAATATCTAACTCCATCTTTGTAGTTTTCTACATAGCCTGTCCCAAGCTAGGAAAAATGAGGAGAGTTGTGTTACACTCAGTGAGCCAACGTAAAAAAAGGCATTTTTCATGGAATGAAACCCAAAAGACCTTGAAGAGGTTTCATTCATGGAATGATTTGTTTGGGAAAAGACCTTGTTGTATAGGTTTCATTCTAGCCTGCATGGAAGTGTTAAGGAATTTGTTTGGGACAACTCTATCTCCTAAAAAACTTTATTATTGTTGTTGTTGTTGTATATCTGTGAATATCTATCTGCATGGAAGGACCTGTGAATGCGCACAAAACAATTTATGATAGTGTGAAATCAGCACACGGGTATATCAAAAACTAACTATAATGGATTGCATGAAAATGAGGTGACAGTCTGGGACATAGATTATTCATTAGAATAACCTTTTTTTTTTCAAAAGAACCCTTTAGTTCAGGAAACCTCCAATACTCTTTTATTGATTATGTCGTCTGGGATCTGGATTAACTTAATTTCCTTGGGGACTATTAGGGGCAAACATAACTAACCCCAAAAGTACCACATTGGCAGCACCTTGTTCAAATCTTATAAGGAAACATCACCGAACTTATTATCTAATATCATGAGAAGTTTTTGCCGAAATTCATTAGAGTATCACACAAAATTCAAGTATAAAGGATTTCTCAAGGGATCACATAAATTCATCCATTCATCCAGTGCCCTACAGTGTGTTGAGTTCATGCAAATATGTGGGCAGAAATGAGAAATGCAGGGTTGTTTGGTTGCTGGGTACAGGATTTGAGGGAGTTTGGGATTGGGAATTTGAGGGTCCAGCTCCCACCAATTTAATACCAAGGGAGACCCTGTCAAATGTCAATTGTTTAAGGGGAATGGGAATTGAAATTGAGTACAAAAAACAACTCCCAACTTAAATTACTATCAAAATATCACTGTGGCTAAACAAGAGAATGGGAGTTAAAACTAAATTCCCCTGCCCAATTCCACGTCTCAGCTTCACCTTAAATTCCCATAGCAAATATAACCAAATACACCACTAGAAGTAGGTTAATAGGTTGATAGGAAAACTTGTGATGGTTGCCATGGACATTCCTGTTCTTGATCGCTTTATGATATGCACACATATATAACGAAAAAGGGAAGGACATAAAGTGTTCTCTACAGAGGTCAACATTAAACTTTTATAATTGCTACCTCAAATAGTAATGGCAACATCTAATTCAAGAAATCAAACTGTAAGCATTCCAAAACCTCAAAATACCTACAACAACAACACTTCCAAAACAATCAAACTTCACTTTCTGTCAGGACTCAGGAGGCAATAATAGTCTCAGGTGAGGGAGAACCTTACTATAACCACTTAACCAGCATTGAGTCCATAAGCATAACAATAGCCTAACTCCCGCAAGGCCGCAACTACATGTTCTAAGCTGTTGCATGGACACATCACAATTAATCAAACATCCTAATTAATAATCGCAAGCACTCTCTAACAAATGGCCCCTGCAACTGCAAGTAACCTGCATGCTCTAATAACATGACCTAATAATATATTTAAGCACACAAAGTATAATGGTTTCACACAAACACCTGCACTATCATCAATGCGTTAATCAGCACAACCTAGAACCCCAAATCTACTTAGCACAGAAGCAAAGTCTTAGATACAAATTTACATTAATTTCCCAAACCTCAGTGATACACCAACACCATACCTGCTGCAATAGCATAATTCTCTGGTTCGTTGATGCCATGACTACCGCACAAAAAGGGAACCTTGATGCATTCAGGCTATTGCTCATCTTGAACCCTTCAGTCCTTCTGATGCTACCACCCCACGCAAGGAAGTTATCATCTATGAAGGCGGCAACCGGCTCAGCACAGAGGCAGCCACCGCAGAACGCAGGGGTGTCTGGGTGGTCAGTGGAGTGGAGGTACACGAAGAGAAGCTTGTACTCACGCTGCGCCCGCTGCAACGCATCGGCGAAGCCCTCGGCAACGAATCGCGGGCCACGGCCAGCACCAAACTCGCGCTCAAACTCCGCCACGAAATCAACCGCCTCGGCGGCGGACGGCGGCAGCTCGAGCAGCCGGTCGCCGCCGCCCTGCGCGAGGCCGAGGAGGGAGAGGGAGCGGGACAGCACGCCGCCGGCGACCCAGGCACCGAGACGGATGGAACCAGCGATAAGGCCAACCCCACCGGACACCACGTAGAAGGGGAGCGTCACCAGCTTCCACGCGATCCCCGGCGACGGCTGCTGCTGCGGAGGCGGCGGGGGCGGGGGCGCGACCAAATCCGCCTCCAGTGGAGGAGGCGGCGGCGGCGGAGCGGACGGGGCCGGTTCGGGAGAGGATGCCGAGGGCGAGGAGGGGTTGGCGGTGATGGAGGAAACGGCGAGCTGGAGGTCCCAGTTGTGGGCGGCGAGGATCTCGGTGCAGAGGTCCGGGTCGGAGATGCCAGTGACGGCCTGGAAGTAGCTGACCTTGTCGTCGACGGTGTCGGCCATGGCGGCCGGCGGCGAGGCAGGAGTGGAGCTAGGGTTTGGGGTTTGGGGGCGGCAGTGGTTAGGAGGAAGAGGAAAGAAAGGCAGACGAGTTAACCGGGTGCGCGACGCGAGCGAGGAAGGAGACGAGCCAGTCAGTGGTGCGGCCACGTCTTCTCTTCCTCTCGGCATAAATTAAGAAACCACAAAATGAAGGAGGCGACTAGAAGGTATAGAAAAAGGTATCCACCGTCATGCGGAGCGATAGCTTTCATCAAGTTTTAGTATACACCGTTTAGAAAAAAATCCTAAAAATAGAAAAAATCCTAAAAATATTTGGAAATATTTCAGGTTTCAGTTTCATATATTTTTAGAAGTTTTTAGAAGACTAAAAAAATTCAATACTAAGTTTAAACCAAGTTTTTCAATAGAAGACAGCGACGTTCTCGCCTTCTCGATCGACTAGAAGCTCACGAGTTTCGTCCTGAGCACCAAGTTTTTTTCAATAGAAGACCACGGCATTCTCGCTATCCCATTCGACTAGACGCTCGTGAGTTTGGTGTATCTTGTGAGCACTCGTCCTGATATTGCTCATGTTGTTTATATCTTGAGTCAGTTCATGACTTGTCCTACTCATATTTACTACAGTCACCTTCTTCGTGTTCTTCGCTACTTGCGTGGGACAATCTCTCATGTTTGTTTTTCTCTAGTTCCAACTCGCTACTGCTTTAGACGTACTCCGATCTGACCTGAGCTAGTAATCTTTCTGATCATTGTTCTCTTTTTGCTTACTGTGTTTTTCTTAGCTACTCCTTGATTGCCTAGAAGATAAAAAGTTAAACTGCAGTTTCCCGTTCGAGTGCAGATGTTGAGTTAAGAGCTATGGCAGCAGTGACAACAGAGATTACTTGATTGAGATAGATACTTATAGGCTTTGGAGTATCTCTGAGAGGACATATGACCCTTATGCCTGACAGTAGAGGTGCTATCAGTATTGCTTGTGACCCAGTGAAACATGAGCGCACCAAACACATTGGTGTGGATGCTTCATACACTCGTTCACAAGTACAGGAGAGAGTACTCGCTTTACAGTTTGTGCCATCAGAATTACAGTTTGCTGACTTCTTCATGAAGCCACAGACTAGGGCATAATATTTGTATTTTCTCTCCAAACTCAGTGTGTGTGATCCACTATGAGTTTGAGAAAGGTATTAAGAATAGGATATGATTGATTTATTTGTTTCCTTATGTCTTAGTTTTCTTATTTGTGTATAGCATATTCATTTGTATATTCTCCTATATATATTGTCTTTTAGGTCTTATAAATATACACACAATATTCACAACAACATAAACATTTACGGCATCTTAGTAACATCAAAAGACATAGTAATCAGTTCCATGCATAACACTAAGGGGCAAGGAAATGAACCTTAATTTTGTTTGATACTTCAAAATCATCAAGGTGTTAAGGATAGGATAGGATTAATTTATTTATTTCCGTATATGCTTTGATTTTCTTATTTATGTACATCATATTCATTTATATATCATCTTATACTTCTTATAGATATTGTCTTTTAAGCCTCATAAATATACACATAATATTCATAACAACAGATACATTCAAGACATCTTAGTTGCATCAAAAGCTATAGTACAGTTTCATGCATAACACTAAGGGGCAAGTAAATGAACCTTAATTTTGTTTGATGCTTAAAAATCATTAAGTTGGGTCAGAAGCTCAAGCATAGTGCACTGAACCTCACTATCACCATTCACAGTTCCTGACTCCACTCTAGTTAACACAAATATAATTGATGGTCCATGCTCGTTGTCCATTTGGTAATTTTAAACCAAATGCAGCCTGGCAGGCCAACAGATTTAAGGTTCTTCAAAACTATTATTGCTTACAACCACCAACCAATTAAGCTAAGAACTTGTTCCATATCCGGATGCACATTACTGACGTTGAATCCAATTAAGCAAGATGGTAGTTGTAATTTATTAAGCGCCGTGTTAGCAGGCTAAATATAGTATTCAAGAAAAGAGCAAGATTATCCGCACATTTGGACTTATCAGTACAGATAATGTAATGTAGCAAACTAGCAACACACTTTACCGCATCACTGGAGTTAATTTCATTCCATCCATTTGGTCCAGCCTGACACGGTGCTTGTGCTGTAATTTCTGCAATCAACAAAAGAACAACCAAACAAAATTTGAGGGGGGGGGGTTGGGTTGGGGGGGAGGGGGGGCGAAACATATGGTGGGTCTGCTGCAGCATCACCTATCAGCACAACAGGGTAGAGGGAACGTCGGTGATCACCAAACACAGGAAGAGCTGCCCCACGCGCGTACTAAAATCTCCAAGAAAGGATCCAACTCATGAGATAGCAAGAAAAGAGAAGCAATAAGGAAAATAATCACAAGGGGCCATTTTCTTTACAAAATTAAGCAGAACAAATGTGTCAAACAAACCTGAACCGAGTAGCCTTTAAAAGAAAAGAAAAACAAAAATTTGGTGCAGTACAGTTCATTGTCAACAATATGATTGAATATTATTAGTTCAATGCAAAAAAAAAAAGATTCCGTTGAACACTAGTAATTAGGACAAGTAAGCAATGATCTGCTTTATTCAGCTCCAATGCCTAAGGAGCAACAGTACCAGATAATGTTTGTACAAGTTTTATTCTAGTTGCAGATGTAAATAGAAGCACAAGGCAGGACCAAAAAAAGGCAGATAAGTGTCCACAAGAATGTCATCAAGGAGAGCCAAAGCCGCCGCCACCAGGAGTGAAAATCTGAAGAATCTCACCAGCGTTAACCATGACAGTGTTCTTTCCTCCAAGGTAAACTCTGCGACCATCTTCCTTGACTAAATAGTTTGCACCACGAGCCCCATTTCCTCCTCCCTTCAGTCCCCTGGGAGCATGCACCCGTCTCTCAGAAAGAATGCTCACAACAACAGGCCGGCGGAATTCAATCTCCCTTACAAGGCCGTCACCCCCCTCGTGGAAACCAGAACCTCCACTGTTCTCCCTGATGCTAAATCTGTGCAAAAGAACAGGGTACCGCTGTTCAAAGATCTCTGGGTCAGTCATCCTTGTGTTTGTCATGTGACATTGAACACCACTTGTGCCATCCCAGCTCGGCCCGGCTCCACAGCCACCTCCAATAGTCTCATAATAACCAAAAGTGTCATCTCCAAATGTCAAATTGTTCATGCAGCCCTGGGAGCAGGCACAGGCTTGGAATGCCATTAGGACAACGTCTGTCACTCGCTGAGACGTTAATACATTGCCTCCCACCACTGCAGCCTTTTCACTTGGTGAAAGAAAAGAGCCTTTAGGAATGATGATCTTCACAGGAGCTAGGCAGCCTTGATTTAGAGGTATATCTACATCCACCAAACACCGCAGGCAGTATATGACAGCAGCTGTTGTTACCGCTTCAGGAGCATTCCAGTTACCATACACCTCAGGACTGGTGCCCTCAAAGTCAAAGGTAGCTTCACCTTTACAAGAATCAAGGGTAAGCTTCAAATGGAGCACAGAACCATCATCCATAAAATCCTCATCTTCAATGACACAAGACCCATTATCCTTTTCAACTCTAGATGCGACTACCTTGAGCATCTCTCTGACAGCTTCCTCAGCATTCTTTTGAACATGACTCATATAAGATTGCACGGTGATCAAGTCATACTGATTTATCAGTTCTTTGATAAGTGCTATTCCCCGCTGATTTGCTGCCACCTGAGCACGGAGGTCAGAAAGATTATCTTGGATCTTCCGTGTTCCTGGAATCTTATGATTGGTAATTTCATCCGAGCAGGGTGACTGTAGCAGGTGAACTATTCCTTCCTCTTGAAAAACACCCCTTTCCACAAGTTTAAATGCTTTGATGGCAGCACCTTCCTCCCAAATGCATTTTGAGAAAGGAGGCATGCTTCCTGGGGTAATACCACCGATCTCTGCATGGTGACCTCTACTAGCAACAAAAAAGATCAGCTTACCATCATTAAAAACTGGTGTGATAACTGTTATATCAGGCAGATGGCTACCCCCAGAACATGGATGATTTGTTACGAGAACATCACCCTCGTGGAGGTTATCACCCCAATAATTAAGTTGCCAGTGCACAGCGCTAGACATGGCTCCTAAATGCACAGGGACATGTGGGGCATTTGCAACAAGGCCACCATCTGGACCAAATAGAGCACAAGAAAAGTCTAGCCTTTCCTTTATGTTAGTAGAAATGGAAGTTCTTTGAAGTGTCCGACCCATCTGTTCAGCAATACCCATGAATCGGTGATTGAAGATAGAAAGTTGTACCACATCTGCGACTTTTTCTGATATTTCTACAGTGCTTGGAGCTGCATTGATCTCAATTTTTATGTTACCATACTTTGTGATGATAGCCTTGCAGTTCTTCTCTACTATCACCGTACTATTCCCATTCATAATGACTGCAGGGCCCTCCAAGACATGACCATAGCCCAAACTCTCAAGTTTGTATAGTGGGGTTTCTTGCCATCCGTATGAAAAATAAATTTGACATGAACTTTGCGGTACGGGTTTGGTTGATATTCGTGTCAGTTCACGAGGCTGCAAGATGTTTGTGGCACCAACACCCTGAACTCTCACATCACATATGAGTATCTTTCTGTTTAACAATTTGAAGCCATACTCTTGTTGAAACAGTCTCACGAACTCATCAGCATAATCACGTCCAGATTCTTTCTCTGGCTGTTTAACCATGATTGATGTATCAGTTCCTTCATACCTCAAGTTCAAGTATGAATCTGTCCTGATGCTCTCCTCTCCAAAACCCTGCTCTTTTAACTTTTCTTTCACCTGATTTACTAAAAGAGCTAATCTTCGAGATGCCTCTGCAGCAGAATCAGCATAATAAACAGCAGAGTATGGTTCTTGCAAGTCTTCAATAACATCAGCAAGGCCCATCCCATATGCACTCAATATGCCACAATAGCGATGAATAAGTAACTCAGACATGCCCAAGGACCTTGCCATAGCACATGCATGCTGAGGACCTGCACCACCAAAGCAAGCAAGGGCGTGGGTCTTAGTATCATGCCCCTTCATTTCCGTCAACTGGCGTATTGGTCGACACATTGCCTCATTTGCAACATTGACAAACCCAAGCGCAATATCCTCAACTGACATGTCCTTCACTGATGGATCCTGACTCTTTCGGTGAGAGTTGATCTCAATAGCAAGATTTTCAAATGCCTTTCTTGTAGCATCATAATCAAGCGGCAAATCTTCGTTAGGGCCAAATATGGATGGAAAGTACTCCGGAATAACAGTTCCCAATATCAAATTAGCATCAGTAATCGCCAGCTCACCACCTTTCCTGTAACAAACTGGACCAGGGTGTGCTCCAACAGATTCTGGCCCAACCTTGAAAGCACCAAACTGAAACTTAAGCTTTGATCCACCACCAGCAGCCACCGTGTTTATGTCAAGCTGAGGAGCTTGAATTATTGACCCAGCAATTTGGGTCTCAATAACTTGTTCATAGCTCCCATCATAGCGGCTCACATCCGTGGATGTACCTCCCATGTCAAACCCAATTAGTGGCTTCAATGTCTCAAGTTCATACAAGGTTTGCGAGTAGCCAACCACACCACCTGCAGGACCCGACAATACTGCTTTATGCCCAGAGAATCTCCTCTCCGGTGCAAGACCACCATCTGACTGCATAAATAGAACATTAACCAGTTCAGCTCCCCCTTCAAACCTCGACATGAATCCTGATAGGTACTCTTTGATGACTGGTGTGAGATAAGCATCCACACTGGCTGTCAGGCCCCGCGGTACTGCACGGACCATCGGTGTCAACGATGAAGACAAAGATACATGCTTGAACCCCATTCCCAGGGCTAATTTCTCAATGAGGTGCTCGTGGTGAGGATAAGTATATGAATGCATCAACACCACTGCCAAACACCTTATCCCCTTGTCAAGCAAACCTCTCAACAAAGGCTCCAACGCTTCCTCATCAACTGGCTTCACCACCCTGACCAACTCCCCTGAGATACCTTTAACAGATGAACCATCCCTCTCACCATCACGGACAAGTTCAACCCGCTCATCCACCTCAATCACTTCCTCGTACAGATTCGAGGGCTTCAAGACCTTGACGTCGAATATGTTTGGTCGGGCCTGGTTACCGATTTGAAGCAAATCCCTGAAGCCCCGGGTGACACACAGCGCGATCCTTTCGCCCTTCCTCTCAAGAAGCGCGTTCGTCGCGACCGTGGTGCCCATCCGAATCCACTCGATCCTGCCGGTCGGGATCTTGGATGACCGGGGGATCTTCTCGCCGGAGAACTCCTCCAGGATCCTCCTGATCCCTTCAATGGGGGCATCGTCGTAGTTCGACGGGTCGACGGACAGGAGCTTCATGACGTAGCCTTCTGGCCTCCCGGGAACCTCGGCGTAGATGTCGGTGAACGTACCGCCCCTATCAATGCAGAACCTGAACTTGTCCACGCTGCCCATCCTTCGTCACCTCTTCTGGAATCGACAGATGAAAATTTTGAGCCGCTATGAGATGAACTGAAAGACCGTAATGGGGAAGAGGCGGAGGAGAACTTAATGAGACCTTAGTTCTTCGGCGGAAGAACGGCGACGGGCGGCGGCGGCGGAGGAGGAGTTGGCACTTGGCACAGGGGATATCTGACCTGGAGGATGAACCGCCGGTGGGAGAGTACGCCGCCAACGGTGGGAGAGGAGGACGCCGCCGCAACCGGCAAGAGAGGACGCCGCCGCCGCCGCCGGAGTTGTGGACAATAATGTCTAGAGTCCAGTGAGGTCCGATGGATACTGGACAATTAGAATTGTTAATGTTTTAGTGAAACTTAGAATCGTTATCCAATTGTATTGGTGGCCAGAGGCGCTTGAAACGACCCAGAAAAGGAGGAAAGTAGAAGACGCAACTTTGGCTAGATTCTTTATGCTGATGGCTTATAATGAGATACAGTACGTAGAGAGAAATAGTCGTATATGATTTTAACTGGTATAATTGAAT
Organism: Dendrocalamus sinicus; assembly: GCA_036346575.1. Taxonomy (NCBI): domain Eukaryota; kingdom Viridiplantae; phylum Streptophyta; class Magnoliopsida; order Poales; family Poaceae; genus Dendrocalamus; species Dendrocalamus sinicus. The sequence goes on from CM070669.1 coordinate 24,941,185, forward strand.
TTAGTATACTTTTTACTATAATTTTTCTACTGACCCCACCTTGAAAAACACACTGTTTAAAAACTAATTACTGTAGACAATACAAGTATAAGCCAACTTTAAACACAAAAAAAATCCAGCCAAATGTATTGAGCTTGACAATTTGTTTTCTTGGATAAGTGATTTTTGCCGTCTCAAATATGTGCTATTCATAAATATATCATTACTAGCTACATGTCCGTACATTACAATGGATAAAAAGATTTCTACTATTCTAATATGTTGAGCCACTGTGACCAGGTTTGGCCGCCATAATCAATTAAGGAACGACACTTGTAGTAGTCTAAATTGATCACTACCGTACAACTATAAGTCTAAATTGAGCACGACTTGATTAATTAATTTGCAGTGGTCTAGCTTAGATTCCGTTATAGGGCTAAATGTGGGGTGCCAGATAGCGACATTGCAACATGACATAAGAGGGGGCTTCTAACTTATGCGGATGAAACCCATTCGGCGGTGAAACCTTAGCCAGTAGAGTCTAGTTGGGTTTAGGAGGTTGGTGTATCCTATAGGCTTTGTGATAATCATTTGTTGCACGCCTAAGAAAGCGTGTATTGACCAACATGATAAGTTGATTATCTCTTGTGGGTAAAACTATACCATATATGTAAAGTGTAAAATTATTCAAATAGTCATGCCCACGGTCAATGGCGGGCAATATGCGTTTTTCACATTATAGATATTTGCTTTCAAAGCAAAATCTTTTAGGAACTCGGGAGTTGTTGAAATTCTTAGATGTGTGTTCTGGCAGATAGAGCCGGTTAGGTAGATAGAACTTGACTCAATGAATCTTACCGGTTAGAGCCTTACTACTAGTATAGGTGCCTAGAACCTTTCCTAGAAATTATCTAGTTTTGGTAATTGTTATTACTTTGTTAAATTGATGTTTTGAAAAATCTATAATGGTAATTGAACTAAAAATGTTACTTTGTACAAAAGAACTACATCATCCTTTCTTTGTAAGCCTTGTATATAATTGTATTTTTTAAGACTTGCAGAGTATTCTATGTACTCATCTTGCAATTCACAAAATCATATCAGAGGAATATGAAGACGCCGAAAGAGACTACAACTGTTTCGCGTGTGGCTTCAATGAAAGCTTCCTGGCTGTTGTGTTTCCCCCAGTCAATTGCCTGTGGCAAATTGATGGGTCGTTCTTTAGAGTTTATTTCTTTTGCTTTCGATGTATTTTGTAAGTTTGGTCGGTCTTTTAACCTCAGTTGTAATAAGTGGTTATAGAATTTGTACTTTTTATTATGGTTATGTATTCATCATTATTTAACTATGCGCACTAGTTTTGATCTGAAACTAGTGTAATAATGCACAGAGAGTTTGGATTCAAAAATTCGGTCCCAACAAGTCAGCAATCCATCAGTGACATTAGATGGAGAAAGAGGAGCCGAGGCTGCATGGAAGGAAGAGAAGAGGGGAAGGCGACACCAGTTCGTGGGTGATGACATCCTGACCCTAGCTTTATTAGGTCAGGTGGAGCAAGGAATGAGTGGTGGAAAGGAGTTGATGATGGCGTTGAGCAGCGTGGTGACTACCACGGGTGGAGGGGCAATGTGGCGTGTGCGCCAACACCGTTGTGGGTGGATGCACGATGTGTGGAGCTGCACCGCCACAGGTGGAGGGAGCCATTGCCGTCACATGATGTAGCCGGCGCCTGTCGTTGTCGTATAAGTGGTGGCACGAGCTAGGTTGGTCATCGATGGATTTGGGGAGGCAGGTTGGTTTGGGGATGGATTTGGAAGGCTCCAGTTTTTTTTACTTATTTGCAAAAACAACAGGGACTGACAGGCGTTTTTTTGGAGAAAAAAAATGCGTGTGAATCTGGACCTGGCTGCTGGAAACTGGTTCATTGAACAAACCTTGGATACCATTCCGCGGAGATGGTAGAGGCCATGCAGGCTGATAATCGGGTAAAAAAGCACTGCTGCTCCGTGTTTCGCAGATAGCTTCAGGTTAGCGAGAGATTTCGCCGAGGCAAAGTAGGCAACCTTTGGGCATTGTCCGCGAGAGGCGAGCAAAGCAGCCCATGAGCTAGCTCGTCGCGCGATGCTAGCTGCTGAGTCTTTTGTTTGGGTGGATGATCCGACGAATTTTTCTTGTCTCTGCTCTTGTGGACGATGTAACAATCATCTAAGTTAATAAAAGGTTGCCTTAGTTTTTTTCTTTAAAAAAAAGCAAGCGCGAATCACCACAGACATTTCAATTCTCGATCTTGTGTTTTTTTTTTAGAAAAAAGGGAATTCACACAAATTTAATCATGAAAATTCGATGTCCTTTTAACAAATATATTTAGTACTATGACTTATGATGTGCTAGACTGCCGATGGAGTGTGCGATTCTACAGAGTTTCAACCACAGAATTCTTGTATAGCACATCCTTTTGATAGTGAGCAGTTGTGAATTGTGATGAGGTTTACCATCAACCTTTGTTATAGATAACAGAATTTATACGAATCTTACGTTTGATTTCAACGTTTCACTCGAACGGTCATAATTCAACACATCTTCTTTTTTCCCCTCACAGCTACTTCTTCCTCCCCAACCACTCATTCCTTATCCTCATCTCTCTCTTAGTCCCACACTCCCACTCATTCCTTATCGCCATCTCTCTCTTAATCTCACGAACATCAAGAACAACAACACCAGCACCACAACCTCTCGTAACCAGAATTCCAACATCAGCAGCGGCAGCCAAGCCATCTCAGTTCCCATACCTGGCATTGAGCCATTTTGATCACCAGGTGCAGCAACAGTTCAAGAACATCTTCTCCGACTAGATGCCAGCGACTGGACCAAAGAGCTACTTCACGTCCACGCACTAGCCCACCTCGGCTACCGATGTTGTCCTCAACAACTTGCTCACTTACGTGCCCAACATGGCACCCCGATTGGCCAACTACGCCGCCCTTGAAGCAGGAGGAATGCAGGTTGGATCTTATCATAGGAGGTAGGCGTTGTTTTTGTTACAACATTTGTTATTTCATATGTGCAACATTATGATTTCATGCATGCAATATTTTATTTTCATATGCACAACATTAAGATTTTTATCATTTTTTTTGCGATATAGACGTGAAATGTTACAACCGACCATACAAAGCTAGCGAACAAATCGGACACTAGCAAATCCCTACAGATAAACATATTGCTGAAGGAAAAAAACCGGGGGGCAGACAGCGCGATCACTAACACATCATTCACATTTTCAACGAGCAGCTCCCGTAACCAAGCTTGAACAATCCATATAGCTTAAAATGGCCAAAGGTCGCCCCAAAGTGACCTCCGGGCCTGAAGATGCATTGTAGGGTTCTTGCTTTGGGTGACCACTATACGCTCGAATGCGCCTTCGGAGGCATCCCGTTTGGTGGCATGGCATACATCCAGCTGTACTTGTCTTCCTCTTCGAATGGGGCTGTATATAATCCGGCCCCAACCTCCTCCAAGATCAGCACGGATGGGTTGTTCTTCCTCCTCCTCTCCGCTCTCATGGAATAAACTTAATTCTTGTGCATCGGAAGCATATGGGACCAAACTGTCCTCAACGTCAACAGGAGCCTCTTCATCGTCCTCACTTGGAAATTGTTCGTCTGAGCAAACAGCAAGCAGTAAACATGATTTTCAAAATCCTGATATAAGAAAGGACTAGAGGTATAATCATGATTAGATGATTACCATAGTCAATGATAAGATCTTCTGGGTTTCTCTTAGCATGACGTTCTTTAAGCGTCTCAAATTTCATGCCATCAAGTGGCCAAGCTTCCCTAGTTAGGAGATAAGGAGCAATTGTTGTTTAGTCAAACATATACTTGCAAGAGCATATGATAATCCAAAAGATGCACATATGCAAATGAATGTACAGGGTGAGAGGTAATTGGATAAAGCTGGACAAATCACAAGCCTTACTTTGGCCGCTTGCCCCTTCTTAAAGCAACATAGCAAAATTTTTCATCCTCAAAACCACGCAAAGGCACACCCTTCGACCTCTGCAGCAAACATCAGAAACAGGGAATTAAAAGGCTAACAGCTATGAAGTTCAGTTATTTCTAAAGAGGTGTAAAATAATTTTGTAAATCTTACCAAAATAAAAAAGGAAGTGCTTCAGTAATATCCTCAAAAGTGAAAACACATTAAGGGTTTGATTGCAAGTTGCAACCATCCAGTACTAAAATACTGCTTTAAGACAAGCACAAATTTGGGAGAGCATAGAAGCCTATCCTATATGTACAGCAATTACCAATACCAAACAATCATGCAACACATGTTCAGCATATCATTTTTTCTCAGTGATTAACGGATAATTGTGATATTGTTGATACCTCTGAGTGGTTCAGATGTATGGCATGTAAAATTATTTTTCTCAACTGTTTGACGAGTGCATTCGAAAAAAAGGCATACCATACAACACAAAAGAAAAGGTAATAAAAGAAGAAAAAAAGAAAAGGCACCTTATAGGCACGCTGAGATGACGTCCTCTCCAATCTCTGAACAAAGTGGCAGTATTTATCTGAATTCTCCAATGGACAGCGACCATCATGAGGGCACTGATATGGGGTATGAAATCAGTCTTACCCGAGAGCATAAACTAAGATTTGAGCATTTACAGTTTCAACTCACCGGGGCAACCACAAAAGCGCCATTTTTCAACAAGGCTTCTTGAGCAACAATGCTCTTCATTTTACTCGGAGCGCCACTAGTGGATTTTTCACTTTTGCGACACTTCTGGAGAGCACAAATATTATGTAAGTAAATTGTTACATGAAATATGTCAAATATCTGAATAGTGAATAATGTAGGGAGTGATAACAGTCAAAGCATACTCTCTTTTCCATCCAAAGGATATACGAGCGCATTTGGCCTATAATCTTTGCTCCTTGAGGAGTTCCAGGCTCCAACAAAACCTACAAATGAATTAACTTTTCTTCAGATACAAAAGTCACAAGAACACCAACCACAAGTGTAGAGAGAGAGAGAGAGAGATCATTATACCAAAACATCTTTCGTTAGGTCCCAAAGCTGCCTCACTATTGTTATACGGTCATTCAAAGAAGGAATCTCCCCAAGTGCATAAGACTACACATGGAGGGAAGTTATTCAATAAAGGTTGAAACATAAGGAATGACAACAGAAAACAAATTCAATAATAATGCAGCATGATCCGAAGTAGTTTCTCAAAATTACATTGCCCGTTCAACCACCATCATGAAACACTACACGAGTGAAGGAATCAATAGAACTTACTGATATTACAAGATCATGCCCTCGCTCATGTTTTTCGATGTTGCGATTCAACTCTTGGATACTATCATAGCTATGGATAAGTGGCAAGCCCTTCAAATCTATAAAAATTTGCAGAGTAAACAGTATAATTAACATTTATCAGTTAGTTGTATTGGTTGTAGAAAGTGGCAACCCCTTCAAATCTATAAACATTTGCAGAGTAACCAGTATAATAAACATTTATGACCAAGTTCACAAACGGAAAGAGAAAAAAAAGGCATAACCAAAGCAACCAGCGACTTGAGTGTTTGACATTAGAAGTGTCACCATGGCCATGGTAAGCAAAGCCACTAATGCAAGTTATCTAGAGAAATGCACAAGTATGAAATTTACATTCCAAAGTTATTTATATGGTTGGTAGCTCCATCATCATAAGGTTGTGGTATTATTTTGCATATCAAAATTTTACGTTAAACCAAACATTCCCACTCCCACATACTTGCAACTAAGATGCTACTCTGAAACCACCTAGTAATCAATTGCATCATCCAATATGCATTGCGCCATGTAAGCAAAAGAAAGAGCTAAGCTTACTGTCAAGAAGGCTCTGTCCCGCTCTCTGCATCTCTTTGGAGGGCTCAACCAAGTTAACCCTTTCTATTGACTTCGGCCACACCGCCCTCATTGCCCTGCATTCTTGTAGTGATATTAATCTTATGCAAACCGAAACTTTTAGTAATAGATATCAATTAGATCATACGCACCAAAGCGCTGAGCTCGGCCCCGCTCCAAAATCCAACACCTTGGTGGGTGCAAAGTCTGGCAACCTCCGACGAACCTGCATGATCCACAGGTCAGTCCATGAAAACATTCCAGGCTTCCAGTAGACGACTTGAACTCATTGAGGGAAAAAACAAAAGTAAAGAGGGCTGGTGGTTCTTGGACCTCGCGGAGCACGCGGTGGCATGCGGCGTAGATGGCTGGCATGCGGGAGGCAACGTACGCGACTGTCTCGTCCTCGCGGTACCGAAGGCCGATATCGCCGTAGGCGGAACGAATCTTCCATCGCGCGGCCCGCTGCTCGGAGCCCGCGGGAGCGCGGGGGTCGTCGAGGAGCGCGCCACGGGTGGCGGCCGCGGCCAGCTCGGCGCTGGTGCCCTTGGCGCGCTCGAAGGAAGCCGAGAGCAGCAGAACCTTGCGGTTCATGTGCGCCTTGTCCTGGTCTGCGCGAGCATCGCGCGCGTTAGGCGTGCGAGTGTTACTAGGGAGCAATTCATCGAGCAGGTGGTGGGCGGGAGGGCCGTTACCGCGGAGGTAGCGCTTGATGGCGCGGCGGAGGGAGAGGGGGACGAGGTGGATGCCCTGGGACTGCTTCGCCGCCATGCGGAGCGTCTCCGGCGTCAGCAGCCGCGGCGCCGTCTCCGGCAGCAGTGCGGCCGCCATGTCTCTCTCGCGGCGGCGTTCAGAGCTGGCCGCCTGTGTGCCTCTATTGGTGTATGGGTTTACGGATTAGGAGTGGAAAATGAAGTGAAACAAGCTACAATGGACTGCACCGTCCGATCGGAGTTAGGCGGGTCGGATCGAGCGGTGGAAAGGCCGCACAGGCATTTTTGCAAAAGAGACTCTTATCAGTTAAGTCTTATGTTCAAAAACATCCCGAATAGGACCGCAAATGAACCCACGATCCAATTATGGTCTAATATTTCCCGTCCGATCGAGTATGGGCGGCTCAGATCGTGGTGGGGCAAAGCGGAGGCGACACTTTTACAAAAGAAACCCCTGCGAGGAGGCGTGGCGTGGATAATATAGAGGCGACAGGGAGAGCGAGCAAAGTGGTCTATGATACCGCTTGGTTGGGCTGAAATAAGTTGATTTATGGCTGAAATTACACTGTAACTGGTTGAAATTACACTGTAACTGATGGTGGTTTATTAGAGTAACTAAATTAAAAAATTATAAATAAAAAAATAGATTAGGTTATCACAGACAATGCAAACAAATACGGGAAAAAGAACCGGTAAAAAAGCCCAAAAAACCATAAAAGGACGAAATTTATGAATAGTAAAAAATAATTCGAAGCTAGAAGCTCACACTGAAATGTATTACACAGAACTCAAGTGCAGTGTGTCAGATGCATGAAGAGGAAGAGCGCTCGTCTTGAAACAACACAGAGCAAGTAATAGACATAGACAGAGACAATTCGTGAAGTGCTGGATGCAAATTGTTGCATGGTGAAACCCAGCAATCAGCAAAAGATTATTGCACACCGCTCGCATTGGCCGTACACCCGCCTAGCCGCATTGCCAAGCTTAGCTTCACCCCATTATGATGAGCAACCTATTTCCTTATCCTGAGGCCACCCAAATTCCTCCAAGAATGACAATATCACACCGTTGGACCAACCAAAACCAGTCTGTGAAAAGACATGCATGAACTCAAGTTAGAATAAAAGGTAATAGATTGATGATACCAGATATGGTTTTTCTGGCTTCATTGGTGGTTAAGTAAACATTGTATGAGAAAAAAAAAGCTCACAAAACTATACAACAACAATAGAACTTTTTGTCCCAAATAAGTTGAGGTAGGCTCATAATATTATACCCTCGATAATTAGAAGATAGCAAAGTGTTAATTAGAAGATAACAAAGTGTAAATGTATAAGGTTGCCTTTTATCAAGGAGTAGAAACATGCTCATCATCATGGGTGAGCACAAGTAGAAGGGCTTTGATTTGTAAGTTTATAACTATATCCATACCTGGGGTTTGTATTCACCGCCTCCTCCAAATTTTCCGCAGGCCTGCACGTCGTACTTCTCATGCATCGCGCCAGTTGATTTGTATGCAGCGTAGTTTGTTCTCACCCACCTCGTAGCAATGTCCTCAGCGAATTTCCTTGCCTCTGCTGAGCCAAAATTCAACAATCCCTCAGCTATCAGATGCTGCAATGGGGCCCATCCATTTGGATAATCCCTGTTCAATTATTAGCACACCTATTAAACAAATGAAAGCTAAATAATTCCTATACAAATTGCACTGAGTACAATTTTATCATCCTTAGTGTCCATTTCAATGAACTAACCATTGTTGTCCTGTATTTTTTAAGGAAGTAGCTATTCCTCCGGGATGGAGTAATCCTGATGCCTGGAGGCTTCTCATGACTCTCACTGATTTTGCCTCATCGACAAATCGCACCAAACCTGGTTAAGTTTCACACAACCATACTCAATGCAGTAAAAGGGTAAAAAATCATAAAAGCAAGAGTTTCAGATGTAATTGTTGTTGGCAAGTCAAGATTAGTAGTTGAGGTAGAAGAGTGCTTTATCGAACAGCCTGTAAGGCTATAGCGTGGTAATTCCACAAAAGAATATCTTCAACGCCCTTATATGTTAATAGTGCCCAGGAGAATTTTCTCCTAGAAAACTTGCTTTCATTTTCTTTCCAGATCTAATGAAAACAAATAATTGGTAGAAACCAAATCCGTACATTATGAATTACAACAAAAATGTTGCTAGATGAACTTTCGGAATAAACCATTGCACTCTTAGGCATTAGAAAACAAACACAGTGAGAGAGGGGCACATACAGTACGCACCTGAATGATGTGCATTTAACCACACAGGTACGAAGTTAGAAGCAAAGATGTTGTGGTTCTGTGAGTTAGATTTCCACGGGTAGACACCCTGGAATAATAATATGTATCAAGCTAATATCATCAGAAAGTGTTTACCACAATCGGATAGGATTATAATAGATCAAACTGCTATCCTTCGTGAGCACCTGGCAGTTCCCATCAATAGGAAGCCAGTAGTCAAGCCACTGCTCCATCTCAGAGTTCCACAAAATAGACTCAATTGCGTTGTGACGTGCTTTTGAAGCCTCTGAAAATTTTTCTGCTGTTGCATTATCTCCAATGAGTTTAGCAAAGACCGCTATGTCCCGTTCCATCTGTATATTGTGTATAAAGGCAAGGACTGTCACATTTTCGAACATTATTGACTTGAACGAACTAGGAGCTTTTTCTCCCGACAAGCCACCTACCTATTGTGAACTATTGAACAAGTGAACTAAATACAATGCTGAACCTGCCGTATCCAAAGCATGCTAAATCTATGGATCATTCAACTTTGGAATTCGAATATCATGGAAAGCTCAATACCTTACCTTGAATATGAATGTGTTCAAGTCCACAGGTATAATGAAAGTTGTTGCCAACGTTGTCATGTCAGTAGAATTGCTGCACAAAACAGTGAAATCAAATCATTAGAAACAACATTTTTTTGCTTTGCCTCGTGGATAGCTAGTCATTTGCTTCGTGTTCCTAGGGCGAGGATCATGTTTTGTCGTTGTTCCACAAGGTGCTTGCCCTGTGAATGCAGTAGGCGCTTGGTAGGAGTTTCAGTTTGGGATTCCTTCCTAGGTGTGGGTGTCCCTCTTTCTTGGGGTCGCGGTGTTGGTGTCTTGGTGTTTTCCTTCAAGAGCCGATACAATTCTCTTCTTGGAATGAATGGCAAAGGTCATGCCCTTAGTTTTAAAAAAACAGCTTCCTAATGTCTTCTTTTAGTAGTACATGTCTTAATTAAAGGAAGAATCAACAATCATTATTTTAGCGGTATAAGAAATTAAGAAATTGAACATCCAACCTCATCCATCTAGAGCTAAAGTCCCATCCTGATTCAGCTGCTGAAGCAATTTGGTGGTACAATTCTTCTTTAGCGGCTGTAGAAGTAAGCTTTGAAGCTAGTTCCTCATCCTAAGAACAGAACAGACTATAGTTAGCACATCCTAGACATGGCAAAACTTCCACTGTGATCAGCGTAGTTAACAACAGAACCAAGTTTAAAGACTTTACAATTGTTGCACTTTCTGGCCTAGGTTTGTTCCACACAGCCTGGTAACGACACAAATTATGTAACAATCCATGCTTGTCCATTATTTCCACATTGTGAACTTCTGCATAACAGAATAGTTGTAAAGGGATTTGTATTTAATCATGCGAAAAATGTAAAAAAAATGCTGAAAAATGGCTTTATCATCTGCTACCTGACATCCAGAAGGTATGCTCTTTCAGCAAAGAGGGGAGTGCTTTCCTCACAAAGCCCAAATCACTTGTTGCCGTGTATATATCTAAAACCATCGAGCTTAAAAGTGGTGGTTGGCTGCACAACAGAGAAAGCATATATCAGATGACGATCATACGGTATTATGGTATTATATTGCATGTACAATCTGTCCATACTTCAGCGGCAGTAGTATGACTCCAATTAGTTTCCATTAATCAAGGTCTAGTGACCCTCACATAAAGGTATGAACTTTCATAACAGCGGATAGACGATATTGCAGAAATGAAAATGATAGGTTGTGCTGTAGATACAAACCAAACAGCACGGTACTGCAGAGATAATTGTCACCTTCGATTAGTGTAGTACGATCTTGCACCGTTCAGAACAAAACCATAATTCTCCACAAGGTATACAAGATTAAGCACAATATCTTTAGCCGTGTCGTACATTTTGCTCACAAGTAAACCTCTGCATCAAGCCAAAAAGCACACATACCATAAGAAACAAAAATAGGAAAAATAAGTACTTTTTATCTGGCATGCATACTGGATCAGCAGGTAACTTTACAGTATAATATAAAAAATCTAAGGATGAAGTGGAATTGTACTAGAAACCGAGATCTGCAGCATTTGCCGTGCGAGTCACTGTTACATTGTCCTGTCCCACGAAAATGCTACGACAAGACTGAACTCTGAAATTTGCAGTTTCCTCTAGAAGAAACCAAGACAGATCATCCTGGACATCGTCAACGCCTATGATGCACGGACACGGATACGTCGACACGACACGACACGACACCGACATGGGAATTCGCCGTTTTCCCAAAATACCGATTCGCCGACACGGCTATATATATTTAAATAATAAATAAATAAATTATATATATGTATATTATTTTCTATATTTCCACATGCTTATTATCTGAAATAATGTAAATTGTAAACTTGTAATTTGTAAAGTGTATACTCGGAATATGTACCTCATAAATTGTTTTATTAATCCTGGCGACAATTGTTGATGTGAATACCATTTTTAGAAATAAGAACTCCATTAACCTGGGAAAAAGTAATATGATCAGATCGGCAAGACTACACGGGAGGAGATGCGGCGACGCACGGGAGATGTAGTCGGCGGTGAGACGCGGGAGATGTAGTCGGCGGCGAGATGCGAGAGATGTCGTCGGTGGCGAGATGCGGAGGCCGCGAGGCGAGGAGATGCGAGTGAGAGATGGAAGCGGCGAGATGCGGAGCCGCGGCGGCGATGGGCAGGTTATTCTGGCGTCGCCTAGTCGCCGCCAAGGCGGCGACTAGGCGTCCATCGCCCGAGCCCGACGCCATGGTCCATCGCCCAACTTATCGAGTTAGAAGCTCGGACGAGGTCTCACACGCAGCGATAGCCGCCGCGCGCGCGGCCCGAGTGCCGTCGCACCTCCATCCGGCCACCGCCGCCGGATCTGGCCGCACCGCCTCTTCCCAAGCCGCATCGGTCGGATCTCGAGCGCAGCCTCCTCCATCCTCTTCCGAGCCGCACCTCACCCCAGCGCATCGGTGCGTCTCGGATTGGCCGATCTGGTGGCTCTTGGCATGGAGGCGGCAGAGGCGCGGGAAAGGAGGCGGCGGGGAGGCGCCGCGGCGAGGAGGCGGCAGGAGGGGAGGCGATGGGGGAGGCGGCGGGAGGAGGCGGGAAGGGGAGAGGAAGCGAGGCGGAAGAGAGAGGAGGCGTCGGGAGAGGAGGAGGCGAGAGTCGGAGAGAGGCGTCGGGAGAAGGGAGGAGGATTGAGATCCTGTGACTTCAAAGTCACGGTGCCTTTGTCACCGGCAGTGGGCTGCGAGCGGAGGGCCCACTGTCGGTGACAAAGGCACCGTGACTTTGAAGTCGAGGAATCGCATCCAGGAGGAGTCGGCCTGGTTAAGAAGAATCGAGACTTGGGAGAGAGGAGACGGGGCCTGGTTAAGAAGTTTTTTGCGATTAAGTCCTCAGCATTTTTAAAAATTACAAACAGATCTCTCTTTTAATGGATTTCTTCTAATTTAGACCTCCTGAGACATGATTATTTGGATAATTTGTGTTATTATGTTGCATGGTTATTTAATTTTTAGTCATATAAGCTATTATTTGTCGTCTAACTACTATCGTCTAACTGTCGCCATGGCGGGCGCCTAGTCGACTAGGCGTCCAGGCGCCTCGGCCTCGCCGCGACTTGCCGGAGCGCCGTGACAACCTTGGCGATGGGAATGATGTGCTCGGGAATCGGCGCTTATGGTTAGGGTTAGGGATGGGCCGGCCTGGGCCAGCCGTGTCCTGGGCTGGCTATGTCTAGGCCGTGTCCGACTCGTATATTTACTGTGTCCGACACGTGTCGAGAATTTTAATAATTAAAATTAATTCCAAAATCGCCGATACGTCGCCGACACGTGTCGGAGACGTGTTCAGAAATGCATCGTGTCCGACGCGTGTCGGACACGGATACGGCGGTTTTGACACGTGTCCGTGCTACAGAGGTCAACGCCATCATTGATCAAAAAGACAACAACCTCTTTCTGGTGCAAATTTAATGGCACAACCGCCCCTGCGCCGGCCAGCAAAGGGCCGCCACCCATAAAAAATCAGCTGCCCCCGATAGGCAGATGGCGCCATAGATACACGACAAAGCCACAAACATATATTGGCTGTTTTTTTCTGTTAGGACATCTACAGTTATTAGCTCTTAAATAAAGTGTTTTTAAAAGTAGTATTTATAAATTAATTATAGTAGACATTACACTAACTTTAGCTATATCAGTCAATAGCATACGTGAATATCTCTCTGTGCTCTCTCTCCGAACAGCCATAATTCAAAATTTTCAGCTATAAATCATAAGTCATAACCTAGAACGACCTGAAAAACAAAGCGGACGATATAGAATCAGACAAGTGAACTTGGCAGACTCCACATTTGCCAAAACCAACAAAACTAGCTGCCCACCAAGTGCAAGAGCACGTGATGCGTACTATTCATGTAAGCCTAGATTTGTCAATTATATCTCACCAAAAAAATCAATTATACGTGATTTAATAGTGTTCTATGTTCGTGGCGAGGAATGTGCAACCATACTCCCTCATTACTCCATGGGAGAGCAAGTTCCCCAGAGCTCCTTCACATGTTCATTTTTGCATAAAAGCCCTTTGATTTTGTGAAATTGCGTACGAGTTCTTGATTTTTGCAAAAGACCCCACTAGTCAGTGATTTTGTGAAAAATCCTCCACTTTCCCAAAATTACGTATGGATCATCGATTTTTTTGGTAGACCCTCCTTTTACGTGATTAAGCCTCGTGATTTTCCCAAAATTGCATACGGGTCCTCTATTTTCCAGAAAAGCCCTTCACATTCTCAGGAAATACGTACGAATCCTTGCTCTTTTCAAACAACTTCTACGAATTGTCGACTCTTGTTTTGGTTCATGTGGCAACTAGTATATATAATGCATGGACGAGGACAACCAATTTTGGAATTAGCCTCACATCACCAATTGCCAATGCAATTTATCCCCGTGTTAACCTTTTTCCACAAAGCAAAGACAATTTTGTTCTTTTCAGTTTTTAAAAGATGTTTTTTGGCTTTTCTACAGTAAATAACTTTCAAACGAGTGTCTTTTTAAGGTGAGATCTATAAGTTGATTGTAGTGCACAATGTAGTAACTTCATCTATATCGGCCAAAACCATACGCGAGTTTCTGTTAGTCCATAATCTCTCTTATAAACAGCTAAAAAACCATAAACCATACACACACACTCACGCGATGGCACCACAGCAGCAGGGGAAGGTGCAGCAGATCGACCCAATCGAGATCAATTATAGGGCATATTCTTTTGTGGTTTATTGCTGTGACTTATGGTTTTTGGCTGAAATTTTTGAATTTTTTTCTATCCGCGACAGAGATCACGGAGAGAGATACTCGTTTGCGATTTTGGCTGGTACAAATATTGAGCTTTTAACGTGTATTACAATTAATTTGTAGACTTCATCTTACAAAAATATTCCGTTTAAAAGTTAGATACTGTAACAAAAGTCAGCCGGTTTCAAAAGCCAGAAAGATCAGTTCTATATACGAACGGACAGTAGATCCATGTTCCAAACTACTCTCCTTTTCCCTCTCTTTTTATTCTAAATTAGGAGATGTCGAATCGATCGGCTAATATCACCAGTTGTGCATTGCATGTGTTCGTTCACGACATAAAAGGTGCATGTGGTTGTTGCTGGCTATCTAGCATGGATGCATGTGCTTACTAGCTTATGCAAGTTAAGCAAATAATCTTTAATCAGCTGGTGATTTGGTGTAGCTCTAGTTAAGCCAATGACGGAGCAAAGCGGAAGGGCACCTAGCTAGCTAGCTCCGCCCCTGGCAACCAATAATGGAGCAAAGCGGAGATGGAGGTGTACGGACCTGACGACCCAGTAGGAGTCCCAGTAGTAGACCTCCCGGAACCTGGAGCCCGGCACGACCACCCTGCCGGGCAGAGGCAGCAGCGTGTGCCGCTCCGGCCGCGCCGCGACGGCCGGCGCCACCCGCCGCGCCAGGTCCTTCCACAGCGCGTGCACCTCCAGCGCCCACGCCCGCGCCTCGGCGCTCTCCACCCTGGGCAGGAACCCGCGCGGCTCGGCTTCAAAGTCCGGCGGGTCGGCCGCCACGAGGTCGGACGCCGCCGGTGCGAAGTACCGCGCGAGGAACGCCTCCAGCTCTTCCCGCGACGGCTCCGGGTGTGGCAGCGCCGCGAGCGCTGCCTCCGCCGCGCCCTGGTCGGCGGCGAGAGGCAGGTCGACGTAGAGCTTGGGGTCGAAGTCGCGCGGCCCCAGCGCGCGCAACGCCTCCGCCTGCACCCGCTGGAGTAGCCCGAGCAGCGCTTGGGCCCCCTCGTCGGACCCACCGGCGGCGGCTGCGCCTGCTGTAGGCTCCATACCGATCGCCCAGAGGGGGAGGAGGAAAAGAACGAGAAGAGAGAAGGTGGAGGTGGTGGGAGGAGGAAAAGAACGAGAAGAGAGAAGGTGGAGGTGGTGGTGATGATGTGGGAGCGGGACCATCTGATGAGAAGGGTTTTATAGCCTACGGCGCTGCGTGACGTGCGGGAAGGGTTCGATTCGAAACGGACGGCTACGGCGGCGAGGAAGACGACGACAGCGCGGCGGCCCTCTCCCTCCCGTCGTTGGCAGCTGGAAAGTAGAAACCGGTGCGGGGGAATCTGTGCGATGCGTCTTGCTAGGGCGGTCCCCAAGTCACATTTATCCCGCTTCAATGTCAGCTTTTGACTTTTAATTTCTATTTTATTATATTTTAATTTTATCTTTTTTAGTTTTTGTCTTTTTTTCTATATTCGTTTGCATTATCTATAATAGGCTGATCTATTTTTTATTTTAATTTTTTAAATTTTAATTATGCTAAAAATGTTACCAACAACTACAATATAAAATAAGTCAGATATAATGCAAAACTAGTCATCTTCCTGTACGTTAGAACGAAATTTGTTGAATGTATAAATAATCATGCTAGGAAAGATGGTTGCTTTGATCGGTTAGAAAGAGAGAGTGGTAAGAAGTCAAAAGAATAGAGTGGTCAGAGGAGAAAAGACGTGTGACCACCAACTTTTTTTTATAATAATAATGATAAGCTAAGTCATGCAGGCTGCGACAATGATATCCTGAGCACTAGTCAGAATTGGTGTACCTATGGGCATGTTATAAAAGTGCTCCGACTTTTGACTTTTTGGATTAAAATAGTATAACAATAGTTAGATTTTTCTAATAAATTCAATTAAAAATTAAAAAAGTAGAAAAAAAAATAAAAACACAGTTATATATCAATAAATAATGCGAAGGAAAAAATCATCGCTAAAAAACCAACATATTTTAAGTGGTTTTAGCTTCTGATAATCAGAAAGCCATTGCTATTTGAAATAAAACCTAAACAGTAGCACCTAGATTGTTTTCTTTCCACTACTATGCCTGTTGTGCTTGAATGATGCTCTTGACTTTGTTTCTTGCTCGTTCTCTCCAGTCGGATGCTGCTTGCAGCATACGCATGCTTGCTTGACCCTACAGGAAGAAGACAACGGTCTGTTTGTAACCCAATATTTTTTTTTTCTCATTTCTACGGAAACTAAACTATTTTAAATGAAATTCATGTATTCTAAACAGGTTCTAAGAGTATACAGTGAAGAGATGAGAGGAGAGACTCCAAAAGAATAAAGAAGAGAGCTGAACAGCTAAGGAAGATATCGTGATCGAAGCCTTGCATTTTCAACGCGAAAGGGAAATGCTGAGCAAAGCAAGCGTGAGCAATCTCATTGCCGCATACTACTATTACTACGCTAAATTAATCTAAGCATCACAAAAGGGTGGAGTTGCCGTTCAGTTATTTCTCATCGTGAATGAATGAAGGAGCTGCTTTAAACGGCTTAAAAGTCCGACTATTGGTTTCTGCTCTTGTCTTTTGACTGTAATTACATTAGAGCGACTATTAGTTTTCTAAGTCAAAAAATAAAAAAAATAAAAAATAAGAGAATTAGGCACTGTTTGTTTCCACTTAAGATTATTATAATCTAGCTTATAATCATAAGTGAAAATAAACAGCCCAGATTATAAGGTAACTTATTATAATCTAATAGCCCAGATTATTGTAATCTAATAAGCTCAAAAAAGGAGCTTATTTTAGCTTATAGATCCACCTTTTATCTTAATGACCATAAAACTTTAGAAATATTACCCACCTTTGCCATTCATCCATCCCCCAACTCCCGTACCTCTCTCTCAAGGGCATTGTGGTCTTTAAACATTCGAATACAACAATCCATAACTCTGATAATCCTGGCTGCCAAACACCTGAAGCTTATTTCCCACCAGCTTATTATAAGTTAGCTTATATAATCCCCATCTGTAAGCTAGATTATAATAATCTTAAGTGGAAACAAACAGGGCCTTAAAAAAACACTGCTATATATTTTGGGACAATGTAAATGAATAAAGAGAAGAAAAGAAAAACACAAAAAAAAAATCAAAAAGCCAAATTTAAGAAACCGATACATTTCAAGTGGTTTTTGGTTTCTAAAAGCTGAAAACTAGAAGCCGAAGACTTTTAGGGTCTATCTTTTTTAGATTCGGTTTATCGTTACGGTTTATGACTTTTGAACTGTTTGTAAGAGAAAGTACGGAGTAACAGAAACTCGTGTGCGATTTTGGCAGATATAAATGAAGTCACTATAGTATGTACTACAATTAATCTGTAGACTAGTTTTAAAAAGACACTCTTTCAAGAGGAAGAGCTCTCTTGCCTTCGAAACAACATAGAGCAAGTAATAGAATACACACAGACAATTCGTGAAGTGCTAGATGCAAATTGTTGCTTGGTGAAACCCAGCAGTAAGCAGAAAATTATTGCATCTTTGCATCATATATTGCACACCGCTCGCATTGGCCATATATGTACAGCCCTACACCCGCCTAGCCGCATTGCCAAGCTTAGCTTCACCCCATTATGATGAGCAACTTATGTCCTTATCCTGAGGCCACCCAAATTCCTCCAAGAATGACAATATCACACCGTTGGACCAACCAAAACCAGTCTGCGAAAAGACGTCCATGAACTCAAGTTGGAATAAAAGGTAATAGACTGATGATACGAGATATGGTTTTTGGCTTCATTGGTGGTTAAGTAAGCATTGTATGAGAAAAAAAGGCTCACAAAATTATACCCTCGGTAATTCGAAGATAGCAAAGTGTAAATTGTATAAGGTTGCCATTTATCAAGGAGTGGAAACATGCTCATCACCATGGGTGAGCACAAGTGGAAGGGCATTTGCTTTGATTTATAAGTGTATAACTGTACCCATACCTGGGGTTTGTATTCACCGCCTCCAGATTTTCCGCAGGCCTCCACATCGTACCTCTCAAACATCGCGCTAGTTGATTTGTAGGCAGCGTAGTTTGTTCTCACCCACCTCGTAGCAATGTCCTCAGCAAATTTCCTTGCCTCTGCTGAACCAGAATTCAACAATCCCTCAGCTATTAGATGCTGCAATGGGGCCCATCCATTTGGATAATCCCTATTCAATTATTAGCACACCTATTAAACAAATGGAAGCTAAATAATTCCTATACAAATTGCACCGAGTGCAATTTTATCATCCTTAGTGTCCATTTCAATGAACTAACCATTGTTGCCCTGTATTTGTTAATGAAGCTGCTATTCCTGCGGGATGGAGTAATCCTGATGCCTGGAGGCTTCTCATGACTCTCACTGATTTTGCCTCATCGACAAATCGCACCAAACCTAGTTAAGTTTCACACAACCATACTCAATGCAGTAAAAGGGTAAAAGATCATAAAAAGCAAGAGTTTCAAATGTAATTGTTGTTGGCAAGGCAAGATTAGTAGTTGAGGCAGAAGAGTGCTTCATCGAATTGCCTGTAAGGTTATAGTGTGGTAATTCCACAAAAGAATAGTAATGCCCAGGATAATTTTCTCCTAGAAAACTTGCTTTCATTTTCTTTCTAGATCTAATGAAAACAAATAATTGGTAGAAATCAAATCCGTAAATTATGAATTACAACAAAAATGTTGCTGGACGAACTTTCAAAATAAAGCATTGCACCCTTAGGCATTAGAAAACAAACACAGGGAGATAGGGGCACATACAGTACGCACCTGAATGATGTGCATTTAACCACAAAGGTATGAAGTTAGAAGCAAAGATGTTGTGGTTATGTGAGTTAGATTTCCATTGGTAGACACCCTGGAATAATAATATGCAACAAGCTAATACCATCAGAAAGTGTTTACCACAATCGGATAGGATTATAAGAGATCAAGCTGCTATGCTTCGTGAGCACCTGGTAGTTCCCATCAGTAGGAAGCCAATAGTCAAGCCACTGCTCCATCTCAGAGTTCCACAAAATCGACTCAATTGCGATGTGACGTGCTTTTGAAGCCTCTGAAAATTTTTCTGCTGTTGCATTCTCTCCAATGAGTTTAGCAAAGATCGCTATGTCCCGTTCCATCTGTATATTGTGTATAAAGGTAAGGACTGTCACATTTCCGAATATTATTGACTTGAACCAACTAGGAGCTTTTTTCTCCCAATAAGCCACCTACCTATCGTGAATTATTGAACAAGTGAATTAAATACAATGTTGAACCTGTCGTATCCAAAGCATGCTAAATCTATGGATCATTCAACTTCGGAATTCGAATATCATGGAAAGCTCACTACCTTACCTTGAGTATGAATGTGTTCAAGTCCACAGGTATAATGAAAGTTGTTGCCAACGTTGTCATGTCAGTAGAATTGCTGCACAAAACAGTGAAATCAAATCATTAGAAACAACATGCAGTACACACTATGAATTTGATATCATTGGACTTCTTAATATCTTGGTGTTGGCGGCTGCATCTCAAGTCCCACCAAGAGTCGCAGTTTCTACAGTTTTGTACTTTGCCTCCTGAATAGCTAACTATTTGCTTTGTGTTTCTAGGGTGAGGGTTGTGTTTTGTTGTTGTTCCATAAGGTGCTTGCCTTGTGGATGCAGTAGGTGCTTGGTAGGGGTTTCAGTTTGGGATTTCTTCCTAGGTGTGGGCCTCCCTATTCTCTTGGGGCCACTGGTGTTGGTGTTTAGGGGGTAATAACACTTAAGCAACAGATTATTATTTGTTTAGCCGATAGAATACCGCTCTATAGAATAATAAGATCATCAGAGTATTGCAGCGAAACAATACCTAGAGACAATACTTTCTTTTTATAGTACTTTTGCCACACAAAGCTAAACTCTTTAAATACACAACTTCCTAGTTTACAACAATTCTATAGAATTCTTTCATAGGCTCTAATTATACAAATACTCAATACAATAATTTAAATGCCCTAACTCCTGAAGACTAGATACTAAAGGCAGTCCACACGTCACCACCTTCGAGTACGGCATCCAAGATTAGTAGGTATTTAAACATGTGACAAAATGATTTAAATGACAATATACCAATTTAATCGGTGCGCATAAAATTTTAATCTACTGATGACACTTAATTCATTTTTAATAAACATAAATACTTGTTAGTGATGTTTTGCAGCTTAACATGATTACCAAAAGTTTATTGAGTAGTTAAGCATACGACGAGATATGCTCAAGGTTAAATATTCACGAAGAAAAATTTTATCACGTGCACGTTTATTCTCTCTTCTCTTTTCTCTCCTTTCCTACTCCTTCCCTGTTTGGCCAAATCATTCCTGCCACTCCCTTTTCTTTTATATTTCTTTCTCCTTCTTATCCTTTTCCTTATCTCTTCCTCCTATCTCTTTCCTTATCCTCTCTACTTCCTACTTTTCCCCAAATCCTCCTCATCTGCTAGCACTTGGCTTGGCTCCTATCGGCTACCTCACCTAGCCCCAGTTCCATGCACCACCGCCTTGGCTCGATCCCCTGTGTCACCACCCCTATCTCGATTTGATGCACCGCCGCCCGAGGTCCCCTTGGCTTCAGCCATGGCCTCTTTCGAGTTCTCTCTTAGGTCAGACTCCCCAACTAGCCTACCCCGTGCCCGGCCGTGGCTTCCCAACTAGCCTTCATGCCCAAGCACCTCCTCCCCTTCTAGTTATTTTTATTACCTAATTTGATTGAGTTAGCTTATGACTTGCATGCTTTTTGATCTGAGGATAGCGATGGTGGTGCTAATGTGGCTGCTACGACGGGGCTCAAAATCGTGATGTATTTTTTTTGGATTTTACCCTATTTTCTATCTATTATTGGCTAGCCTATTACGGGCCCACTTGAGGCCCAACTCGCTCATGCCACGGCCCAGTCCGGCCCAACACAGGCACACAGTCACGGCCCGCACGCACACGGCACAATAATGCGCACGACACACACAGCGCACACAGTGCACTCATGCACGCACCTCTGTCTCTCTCTCCCTCCTCATTCTTCCTTCCCGGAAAAAGCCTTATAATGGCGTTTGCTCAACACATGATATCGCGCATGTCAGTGAGACATCATAGGGCAAATGAGCAAACCTCTCAAATCTCCCTTCTTCCCCTGGGTTCCTGAATCCTGAGTCCCTTTGGGCTTCCCCTCGATTTCCCATCGATTCAGTCGATTTTCGGTCTTCT
Source organism: Dendrocalamus sinicus (assembly GCA_036346575.1). NCBI lineage: Eukaryota > Viridiplantae > Streptophyta > Magnoliopsida > Poales > Poaceae > Dendrocalamus > Dendrocalamus sinicus. The sequence continues at coordinate 24,962,645 of CM070669.1, forward strand.
ACTCACCGTCAGCCGCCTCTCCGCCGGTCTTCCTGCGCCGCTCCTCCGTTCCCTCAGTTTGTTGGCCCCGCAGGGGTTCTGATTGGGTGCAGCTATGGCAGTATAGTGTCGCCAAGGTTTCGACTCCTCCATAGTTTCCACGGCTTCCTCCAGCTGGATTTGGCATCGGTGACGTCGATGTGGCTAGATTTCATCGCGTTACATCTATCCCCTTCTTCTCCCCTTCTTTCTCCCACGGGCTAATCCCCGATCTAAATGGCCTTTATTCAACCTTTTGATTTACATCGATTTTTCGGTTTTGCGCTAAGCTTAGGCTCATGGTAGGGATGATGGCTGGTGGTGGAGTCACCGTGACGAAGCTTGCGGAGGTCACATATTCCGGGGAGCATGTGGCTTCTCTGAGGGCGCACGAGTGGCTCTCCACGGTTGTCGCTGTGAGCTAGCGACGTTGATCATCGCGGCCCCTACCCGGCCAAGGTGAGTGTGGTTTTTCCCTCCTCCTTGCACCATGCTTCTACTTCGGCCGGTGGGTGGTGTTGTGCTGCGCCGTGCTATGCTGTGTTGTGATGTGCCGAAATGGATAAAATGGAGATGTGTGGGGGAAGGGATGACCTACTTGGTTTGGTCTAGTTGGCAACGGTAGGGTGAGAGCGACGGCTGTAGGGACAATGGTGCTTCTGACACGTGTTTGGTGGGCTTCTTGGTCCCCTTCCAGGTCTCTATCAGCTTGGAGTGGTCCACTGGTCGTTGTTGTACTCCTTTGTCATTGTTGTTGTCCTCTTGCCGCGGTCTTCCTTGACCCTTTGTGGCCTCCTCTCCTTCTTGACCCTTTGTGGCCTCCTCTCCTTCTTGCCCCTTTCCTCTGCTCTCCCTGTCCCTCTCAGTAAAGCTGATGGCTTCAGTGGGCTTTATGGATGGCTTGGTTGGCTCTCGATGGAAATGGATGAACTAGGAAAAGTTGGCTATGGAATGAGATGAGGATGAACTCCTCTATTGGTTTGCTGGGTTGCATATGGTGGGGGAATATGAACCGGCTCCTGGCTGGAGATGGCTTTGGCCTTATCTCTTTCCCCCTCTGGTGTTGCTGTGAGGCTTCAGCTTTAGCTCTTCTCCCCTTCGTGATCACTGTGCTGAGGGTAGAATTTTTGATATCTTTTCATGTGGGTTGGCTTGGCACTATATAACTTGGTTTTTCTATTGTTTAAGGTAAGTTGGTAAAATGATAAAATGGGTGTTGGGGTTGATTTTCCGCCAATGATGAGGCCCATCTACGTGAGAGGTGTCAGTTGACCCCAGATGGTCCTGGTATCTTCGTGAGCGCTAGCGTTCGGTCATCTAAAAGTTGAATGAGTTCTGACGGCAACCTGATTTTAATTTATTTCTTTTGTTCGGTCTTTTCGGTCTTCTGTTATTGATTTTCTCCGTAATTAATAATGTTGGCTATTCTTTTGCTTAGCAATATTCCTGTATATGTAATTGTAGTGTAATTATTTTCACTTTGGAGACAATGGACCTGATTGAGGTTGAGATTTATAATTTGATATAATCTAAATGAAATTGATGTACTTTGAACTGTAATTTAATGTAACCAGAATTATACTTGATGAGGATTAAGGATTGTAAATGGATGCAAGTTGAGTTGTAGAATAATGTAAATCGGGCTGTCATATACATTGTTGCAATAGGGACTATTAATACTTTTATTTGATTCCATGAATAATTTTAATCCTTGTTTGATGGATGGGATTAATTGTTGTACATGAGATGCGAATATTTTATTTAACTTGAGTTGATTTGAAACATGTTGGGGTGAGTTCATAATTGAGATTTGCAATTTGAGATGGCTTGTAGATTTTTAATTAGTCTTGTCTTGGGGAAAGTTCTAATTTATTCGGAATGTTTTGCTTTTTTTTAAATCCTGCACAATTTTGTTATTCAGTTGCTTAATTAATTTTTATTAACCTTAATTTTGTAATTAAAAAGGATTAGAAAGTACGGTTGGTGGTCTCTACATGACACATAGGATGCCACAATTATATCACCCTTAGAACTCCTCGGCGTGAGGTCAGAAAACTGATGCAAGATTAGGATGATCTCCTTGGTTTAGATGGGATTTTTGGTTTGATCATTTCGCCCCATTACTCTTATAAAAGATTTAACCTCTTGTGGAAGGATGGGTTAGGATTGATCTCCAGCTAGTAGAGCGATAATATGAGTTTGGGGTGATCTGGGAAGCATTTAAATCCTAACTAGGATAAGGATTTGCGCCCAGTTTCTCAAGTAGGCTTGGATTATTTGTTGGATTCGTTAGTTGACATTTTGACATTGAAAGGTCAACGTGGAGGCTGAAGAAAGACTGAGAAGGTTTGGCCTATGTCGATGATTCTAAGGTGTTAGGATGAGTGGAATTATATACGAAGGTCAGGATCACGGCTAAGTTTCTGGGATTTATGGTGTGACTCTCATCTTGGAATGAAAGGGGTTCCAAATAATCCTCGCTTGGTTGCTTGACCTTAGCCTATTTATGAGGGCTTGGAAGGTATGCAATAATAGGGGTTTCTGGTTGCTCATGAGTAAAAGACTTGTTCCGGATTCAGCAATCATTATTTTAGTATAAGTTATTGAACATCCAACCTCATCCATCTAGAGCTAAAGTCCCATCCTGATTCAGCTGTTGAAGCAATTTGGTGGTACAATTTTTCTTTAGCAGCTGTAGAAGTAAGCTTTGAAGCCAGTTCCTCATCCTAAAAACAGAATAGACTATAGTTAGCACAACATAACCAAAGTTGCACTGCGATAAGCGTAGTTAACAATATAACCAAAGTTAAAGACTTTACGGTTGTTGCACTTTCTGGCCTAGGTTTGTTCCACATAGCCTGGTAATGACACACATTATGTAACTGTCCATGATTGTCCATTATTGCCACATTGTGAACCTCTGCAACAAAATCATTGTAAAGGGAGACTGTATTTAATCATGTGAATAATGTGAAAAAATGCTGAAAAATGGCTTTATTGTCTGCTACCTGACATCCAGAAGCTATGCTCCTTCAGCAAAGAGGGGAATGCTTTCCTCACAAAGCCCAAATCACCTGTTGCCATGTATATATCTAAAACCATCGAGCTTAAAAGTGGTGGTTGGCTGCACAGAGAAAGCATATATCAGATGACGATCGTACGGTATTATGGTAATATATTGCATATACTTCATCGGTAGTAGTATGACTCCAATTAGTTTTCATTAATCAAGGTCTGGTGACCCTTACATAAAGGTATGAATTTTCGTCGCAGCGGATAGACGATATTGCAGAAATGAAAATGATAGGTTGTGCTGTAGATACAAACCAAACAGCACGGTGTTGCAGAGATAATTGTCACCTTCGATTATTGTAGTACGATCTTGCACCGTTGAGAACAAAACCATAATTCTTCACAAGGTTTACAAGATTAAGCACAATGTCTTTGGCCGTGTCGTACATTTTGCTCACAAATAAGCCTCTGTATCAAGCCATAAAGCACACATACCATAAGAAACGAAAACACAATAGGAAATATATATACTTTTTATCTGGCATGCATACTGGATCAGCAGGTAACTGTACAGTATAATATAAAAAAATCTAAATATAAAAAGTCTAAGAACGAAGTGGAATTGTACTAGAAATCAAGATCTGCAGCATTTGCTGTGCGAGTCACTGTTACATTGTGGTGTCCCACGAAAATGCTACGACAAGAACTGAACTCTGAAGACTGCAGTTTCCTCTAGAAGGAACCAAGGACAGATCATCCCGGGCATCGTCAACGCCATCGTCGATCAACAAGACAACAACCTCGTTTTGGAGTAAATTTAATGGCACAGCCGCCCCTGCGCCGGCCAGCAAAGCGCTCCCACCCATAGACAATGCAGCCGCTCCGGTATGCAGATGGCGCCATCGATACGCGACAAAAGCCTAAACAGAAGAAACATATGGACAACGAAGCGGACGACGCAGGAACAGACAAGTGAACTTGGCAGACTCCTTGTTCGCTGAAACCAACGAAACAGCTACATAACAAGTGCAAGAGCACTTGTTGCGTACTATTCGTGTAAGCCTGGATTCGTCAATTACCTCACCAAAACAATCAATGATACGTGATTTAGTAGTGTTCGATGTTCGTGACGGGGAATGTGCAACCATTAAACCAATAATGGAGCAAAGCGGAAGGAAGCGGAGATGGAGGTGTACGGACCTGACGATCCAGTAGGAGTCCCAGTAGTAGACCTCCCGGTACCTGGAGCCCGGCACGACCACACTGCCGGGCAGAGGCAGCAGCGTGTGCCGCTCCGGCCCCGCCGCGACGGCCGGCGCCACCCGCCGCGTCAGGTCCTTCCACAGCGCGTGCACCTCCAGCGCCCACGCCCTCGCCTCGGCGCTCTCCACCCTGGGCAGGAACCCGCGCGGCTCGGCTTCGAAGTCCGGCGGGTCGGCCGCCACGAGGTCGGACGCCGCCGGCGCGAAGTACCGCGCGAGGAACGCCTCCAGCTCTTCCCGCGACGGCTCTGGGCGCGGCAGCGCCGCGAGCGCCGCCTCCGCCGCGCCCTGGTCGGCGGCGAGAGGCAGGTCGACGTAGAGCTTGGGGTCGAAGTCGCGCGGCCCCAGCGCGCGCAACGCCTCCGCCTGCACCCGCTGGAGTAGCCCGAGCAGCGCTTGGGCCCTCGTCGGATCCACCGGCAGCTGCGGCGGCTGCTGTAGGCTCCAGACCGATCGCACAGAAGAGGGAAAGGAAAAGAACGAGAAGAGAGAGAAGGCGGCGGCGGCGGTGATGATGTGGGAGCGGAACCATCTGATGAGAAGGGTTTTAGCCTACGGCGCTGCGTGACGTGCGGGAAGGGTTCGATTCGAAACGGACGGTTCCGGCGGCGAGGAAGACGACGACAGCACGGCGGCCCTCTCCCCTCCCGTGGTGGGGTGCTGGAAAGTGGAAACCGGTGAGGGGAAGCTGTGCGATGCGTCTTGTGTGCACTGTGCAGGCTACGCGTGGGTCACAAGATCACGTTTTAATCCGTTTGGTTTGGTCTGAGCCCTGCAGCTGCTGCGACAATGATACCTGAGCACTAGTCAGAATTGTACCTAAAGTAATGTCTCGAGCCATGGGCTAAAATAGTACTATAATAATAGTTAGTTTTTCTTAGATATTTAATTAAAGTAAAATAAATAATAGAAAAAATAAAAAAAACACCGATATATCACCGTTGATAATACAAAGTAAAAAAACAGAAACAAAAATTCATATTAAGAAAACAACATGTTGCTAAAGATTTTGGCTTCTAGAAATCAGAAATCATCGTTGTTTAGAATTAAACCTAAAGTAGTATCACCTAATTTTTTTCTTTCTACTACTACGCTTGTTGTGCTTGAATCATGCTATGACTTTGTTTCTAGCTAGTTCGCTCCAAGCGTATGCTGCTTGTAGCATCCACATGCATGCTTTGTTGGGGTTGTGAGGGCAATTTGAGAATTTCTCAAATAAAAAAGGAAAAAATGGTGGGCCCCATATCGGTGGGACTTCACAATGAGATAAGGTGGCGGCTTCGGTGTCGGCCGTTGGCAGCAGCTGCGCAAGTTCATCTTCCTCCTCCTATAAGGGAAGTGGCTCTCCCTTGTAAACCCGTGGGAAAAACAGAAACAGTGAATTTCTCCTCCAAAATCTCCTTCTTGACTCTCCCTTACATAGCTTTGATCTTGGGTCCTTGGAGCTGCTGCTCTGCCGGGTTGATCTGTGGTCTATTGGTGGGGAGTTCCTCAGTATCTGGTGCTCTGTGGCGAAGTGCATCCGTTGCGTGCCTCGGCACCTCGCGCTGCTCCGAGAAGCCAATCTGCAGGCTGATGCTTCCCACATGAGCTCGTCCAAGTTCAGGACTGGTGGATGGTGAATGGTGCGTTGTGGAGTGCGTCGGTTCTTGATCCAGCTTAAGCAATTCGTGATGTGTCTTGGTAGGGTTTTGAATTTTGATAAATGTTGGTGTTACTGGGTGGTAATTTCTTACCCATTCGCATTATGTTTAGTAGCCTTATGGAAGGATTTGGCGCGCAGATCAACACCGTGGTGGTCGTCAGCGTGGGTGGGAGCTTCTACCGGTCGCCGGCGGGGACATGACGCAGCTGGAGCGCTGTGATCTCATGTAATCTTACAACATGCGACTTCACCGTGGCGCCAGCCAGGTCCCAATACCGGCCGATTGGTGTCGGAGAAGAATCAGTTGCTCGGCGAGAGTCCGAGAAGCCAATCTGCAGGCTGATGCTTCCCACATGAGCTCGTCCAAGTTCAGGACTGGTGGATGGTGCGTTGTGGAGTTTGGCGCGCAGATCAACACCGTGGTGGTCGTCAGCATGGGTGGGGGAGCTTCTACCGGTGCCGGATGGATCCGGTCGCCGGCGGGGACATGACGCAGCTGGAGCGCTGTGATTTCATGCAATCTTCACGTTCACCGTGGCGCCAGCCAGGTCCCAATACCGGCCGATTGGTGTCGGACAAGAATCAGTTTCGAGAGTAGGATTCGGTCATTATCAACTTTAAGTAGAGCATAATACCAAAGTGTTTTTTCTTCATATTTTGTACTCCGTTCGCCACCATTGAGTCGATGAGAAGTGAACAAAGTGCTTTGAATATAATTCGATTTTTTGTTTAGGACAAGTAGACAGCCATTTGTCAAGTCTGCTTACATGTTAAAAACAGGGGACATCACAGAACATGCTATTCTTTTGACATCGGAAATTCCATGATTCCACTTAGCCACTATGCATAGCAGACCAGATACTTGGATCAGCATAGCATTGATCAAAAAGGCAAAAGCAGAACACCATAAGTAACAATCAAGATTCATCAGTGAGCATTCAATAGCGAAAACGCTGCAAATCAAGCTCAACAAAACACTTCGACTTAGCAGCATCCATGGCCAATTAGATATTAAACGGAGCAGTTTCCACATCATATTAGAGGGAACTCATCTAGTTAGATAAATATATCAGAGTTGATATCTAAAAAAAAGAAAGAAAAAAAACACTGCACGCTCAGGAGTGATCAGCAGCCTAACATTATGCCTCACATCAGTGCACCCGAGCTGCATTTCAGTAGCGCGCTAGGCGTTTTAAGCTACTGGATATATCAGCATGCTAGCAAAGTCAAGATATCAGGTTCTGTTAGCACGGCCCCTGAGAACTTCCAAATCCATGTCATCAGGGTCCGTAGCCTGAATCTCAAAGTGCACCCCATCAAGCTCATGGCGGAATTGGTTCCTGGACACAGCATATATGGTCTTTGCACGGATACGGGAAACAGGAGGAGACCTGAAAAGAAAAGGCCATGAAACACAGTAATCTGAGTATAATATGAAATTTTAGTTGAAGTTCTTTGTCAGAGTAGCCCTGAAAAGTTCTGAAACGAAAATTCATCTATTCAGCACCATGAAAAATCAATGAACACTTGGGTGCAAGTAATCCAAATACCCTATGGGATTAATTTGTCAAATTTAAAGAAAGCTTCCATTTGTCTAAAGAGTTCTTTGTCAGTATTAATAAGGAATAACAGTTATAAACTACTACCAAAACTTCACATGTTTATGTTGAAACAGACTGCTCATTGACATTGGACAGACCATCATGTAACGAGTTCAAACATTCTAACCACTGAAAAGTTTGCACTGCTGTCAGCCTGTCAGCTACACTACAGTTTTTCTGAAGCTGTGCTTTTGAATTTACTCCTGATAACAGCCACAAATCTGAAAGGAGACAGCCTCTTAAGTCCCTAACCAAACTGAATCGGTTATGACTAACCAGTAGACATGTGACAGCATAAGTGACGAGAAACAGGGTAGGAAATACTAACCAGGAGATGAAGAATATCTTGCTCTTCCGGCAGTTGTCGTCGCTGACGAAATCCAGATCGTAGACGGCGTACCGGCAGTCGTCTGCCGGCAGCGACGCCGTGAAGTCGTCGTAGTTCTCCCCCGGCGCCCCGGTCTTCTCCACGACGATCTCCTCCCTCCTGTCGTCGATCTTGAATATCACGTACCGGTGCACCTTCCTCCTCTTCAGCTCCAAGAAGGCGCTCTTGGTCCGCTCCGGCACGTCGATCCACGCCGGCGAGCCCCCACCCTGAACAAAGAGCCAACTCTCCGTCAAGCCAAAACAGCGAAGGGCACTCGGCTTTCCCAGATCGGAGGGAAGACACGGAGAGCGAACAACAACCAAAACCGGGAATCCAAGAAACTCCATGGACGGTCTGACCGGATGCTATGCTATCGCTACGGAAGCGCGAGCGCAGCAGAGGGGGGAGGGGAGTTCAAACGAGTCGAGATGAGGCATGGGGACTTACCCACGGCAACGCCGCCGCCGCCGCCGCCATGTGCCCTCCGCTCGCGTCAATATCCTGGTCTCGCGGCGCGGTGGAGCTGATCCGAGGGAGGCGGAGGGGGGCGAGGGATCGATCTCACGGGCCGAAAAGATTGGGTCGGATTATTTTATTTATTTTTCTTCGAGGTGGGATTGAAGAAGGGCATTGATGGGATCATGGGATTCGTGCGCGGCGCCCCGCCGCGTCCAATCGAAATCTGATTTTTCTTCCTCCGCTACTCCGAGCCGTCCATCTCCCACACGCCCACCTGGACGGTGGGGATTCGAACGCGCCGCTGCTGCGTCCACTTCAATTGGGCCGGACAAGCGTGCGGCAGCCCGCAAGGCAAGATAGCGTAAGAGGCCCAGGCCCATGAACCAGGCCCTGAGAGGCAACACAGTTAACGCTGCAACGGGCCCTGCGGCCCGGCGGTCTAATTGAAGGACTTACTTGATTGTAATGTTCGAGAGGGGCTTCTTTGCAAATTTCCGCAAGCCCAGGCATTGGCCCTAGTATTGAGTGGGGATTCGCTGTGATGTATTGTTTATGTGACCATTTCCAGGAGAGGGAGGCAGGTTGTCAAGAAATTTCCATTCAAATTCTTTTAGATCTTTGATGGACTCAATAGAAGATTGTATGAGTAGATCCCATATCTATTCCAGCAGCTTAATCTTTTGGATTAGTTGGCTGTGTTGGAGTATAAGTGAATTGTCTATCTTTCCTTATCCTTTAAACTTTTGGGTGAACTGGTTGGTGCATGAAACTCAATATGGTATATGAGCCAAAAGGTCTCGAGTTCAAGATTGAGTGACGCAATTAAAATAAAATAATTGTTTCTGTGACCATTTCCACGAGAGGGAGGCAGGTTATCAAGAGGGGAATGTTGAGTATAAGTGAATTGCCTATCTCTCTTCATGGACTCAATAGAAGATTGTTGGTGATCCCATATCTATTGTGCATGAAACTCAATAGGCTGGTGCATGAAACTCATCACTGCTCCGTCCAGTGCCATATTAGCTGCTAGTTGGTGTGCTCTTTCTCCAATAGTACATTATGCATTATGGTGTATCTCCTTTTACTGGATACCAGTGCCATCTATTGAATTCAACTACTACTATTTGATGTTCAAAGTAGCAGCTATTGGTCTGAACTGATGCAAATATCTCAGACATTTTAAGTATAAAACGCTTCTGGTTCTGGTAAGCTCGTAAATATGTTGGTTCTGCCCTCCTTTCTTACGCTAAATTATTAAAACGTCTCCCAAATTTATCTCCCGCCCAGGCAATTTGTTGTTACTTTGTCACTTGGAGCTTTGCAACTCTTGCACGAAGGATGGTTTGGTCTTATTTCCGTTTTACTTACTATATACACATTCTTTTGTTATTTTCAATTCTTCACCAGCAAGCTGTGAAGGAACTATTATATGGCGGGCCCATAAAGGGCCTGCTCTTTTTGGCTGCTGTTTATGGTTTTTGGCAAATTTTTTTAATTTTGGCTATTTACGGTACAAATTACGGAGAGACAGATTCTCACTTGCGATTTTGGTTAGTACAGATGTTGGGCTTTAACGTGTAGATCGTTTAACTTGTAAACCCCGTCTTGAGAAAATACTCCGTTTGAAAGTTAGGTACTATAGCAAAAGCCAAAAATCATCAGCTTGTGAGGTAAAGAACAGGCTCAAAACCAACATGTTCCTCTTCTGATGGTCCAAAGGGGCCAACAGCTGAAGATTTTCCGTTATTTGTCAAAGGACATGTCCCCTCAGAGACAAGAAAATCTTCTGATGATAGCGTTCATCGGGTCAGGGATCAATCTGATGACAAATCCGCAGAAGGCAGTTAAATATAGATGCAATCCTGACTTATCGCTCAATCTGTACGTAACCAGTAGCCACTTAACATACCAGCAAACTGGCGTCTTAACTCTTACCCTTCATCTGATTCCAGTTACACTGGAGTTTCAGTTCTTCCTGGAGATGAATAGGTAGCAAAATTGGCGTGTTTATCTTATGCTAGTTTATGTATTGCGGACTGTTTTGGTTAGCATTTACATGATATTTGGCAATGATGGCTGAGTAAACTTGTCTCGTGCAAGCGCAAAGCTTGCACATGCCCTGCGTTTTGTGAAGACGGACTATATGAAGAGATCCATATGGCTCTATTTCATAGCTTGCAACATGATGCCTCCTTTTTATAGCTTTCAACTTATGCCTTCTTCTGAACAAACAAATAAGACAGTTTTGCTATCGCTTTTTTGAAATGGTTTATCAGAACAACCTTTTCGAATCGGCATATTAACATTCGATTTTTCACACAAACATTCACATTAAAGCTAAAAGTCATCGATCGTAGCGGAAAAGAACTCCCCTATGAACATTACTCATATGAGTTTGAACTTTGAAATTTTAATACCTATTAGATTAGTTCAGTTCAGAGGCTCTAATAACTCACTGATGACCCAGGCCCACCCGTCAGCCGCACCCGCACGATGGTGCACACGTACCCACCCGAAACAAAAGCCCAAGAACCCCCGAGTCTACGGCCCATGCTAGACTGGCTAGACCCTTGCTCGCGCCGTCGTCGCGGTTAGCCCCCCAGCCTGGCCTCTTCCCTGCCCTCCGCGCGCCGCCTCACACCCACCCATGGCGTTCGCCGCGCGGAGGAGCCTCGCTTCCCGCCTCTCCCACCACCTCACCCGTCGCCTCCACCCCTCCATCCCCCACCTCCTCACCTCCCACTCCCACGACGAGCCCCCGAACCCCTCGCCGCCACCCCCACTCCCACCATTCCGCTCCCCGCTTCCGCACACTTCCAGAACCCTAGGCTTCCTCCCCTTCTCCCTCCATCTCGCGGGGCCATCTCGCCGCGGCTTCTCCTCCTCCGCCCCCGCCACGGACGCCGCCCCATCCGGTGAGGTTGATGCCGCTGCGGGCGTCCTCGTCGACGCCGCAGAGGCGGCGGCTGCGTCAGTACCGGCGCCGTTCCCGGGCGAGGTGGCCGCCGCGGCCGCCGACTCCTTCTTCCCCGTCGCCGCGCTGCAGCACCTCATCGACACCGTCCATACCTTCACCGGGCTCAACTGGTAAGCTTCGTGATGCAGCTTTTGAGGTTCGGGATCTGTTTCGTTGGGTCGTATGCTTGGTTTGCTCTCTGTTCGGTTCTCATGCGGGGTGTGGTTAGGTGGGCCTGTATTGCGCTGACGACAGTGCTGATCCGGAGCGCGACGATCCCGCTTCTGTTGAACCAGTTGAGGGCCACGGTGAAGCTAAATGTAAAGTGCCCTTAATGCGACTCAACTAGCTTTTTCTTGCCTTAGTGTTTGCTTGATGCTTTATTGCATGAGTGGGTCAAAAGCTTCTCGCGGAATCCTTCTGTCATATGGTGATAAACTGATAATAGTAGCAACATAGAGTTCCATTGTTTTCTTGTGGTTTGTAATTTTCCTTGTGTGGCATGTGTTGCAAAGAGCCGACGACACTGTCCTGCTTTTAAGTGTTGACTGACTGGTGGTATTATTCTCTTGAAAATGTTCTGAATAGTGGTAAGCAGTAAGGGAGCGGTCACCCTGCCTTGCCGTATGCAGCCTTTTATGTGGTTCAACTATTATACAAAAAAGATAAATTTATGTATATTGTTATGTGTATGCGATAAACATCGGTGATATATGCATTAAAACAAAAAAGAGGCATTCTAAAACTTAAATTTACCTATACATTACATACACCAAATAACAGAAAACACATGTGCTCCATGTAACTAGTGTCATTTGGGAAAATGTGACCACTATATTCCCTGCATGACCAACACATAAGCAAAAAAGCAAAAACACACACCCCCACCCACACATGCGCACACACACACAATGGACTGGTGTAGCAGCCAGCAGGGGGGTGGACCTACCTCTAATGCTTTTGCGCTTACAAATGTTACTTGAGCGGCCTTGATTGAAAAGACTGGTTTCAAGCATAGCAGCGTGCTTAAGGGCACCTAATGTTTGGATTACATTACCATCAGGTGACATTTGGTTCATGGTTGGAAAATTTGATTGAAATTCCTGATTTTAGCGCATCAAGTGGTTAAGTGAAAATCCAAATACCTTGATCTGGACAATGGTTCCTTGGTTCTAAGTTACTTCTAACTCCAGGATTGCAGTCACCTAACCTGACTATGCAGAATGTAGATGATATTTCTGGTCTTCTGGAGACATCTGTAGCAAGTTAATTGAGATCACTGTATTTACTATTTAGTTGTTTGCTCTTCCTACAGTTATTTTAGCTTCACAGTAACACATTATTTTCCTTCATGTAAATTTCTCAGATGATTCTTTGCTGCTTTCAAACTTGTTCATTTTGCAGGCAATAAGACCAGAGATGGAAGCCATTAAGGAGGGAACGAATGTGAGATTATATTCTTAGCTTGTCTAGAGTATACTACGTACTTATGAGAGAATTGGTCATGGAGAACATTCATTTAATTATTTTTAGTTAAATGTATCATATAGCTAATACTTTAACCTTTCAAGTTTATTTCCTGCAGACTATGGATCCAAAATCAGCGTCAGAGGGGAAAGATAAAATGACTTCACTCTTCAAAAAGTATGTAACTTTGAATAGATTGTTCCTATCTCTGTTTTAATGACAATGAAATACTGAGTTGTATTTCCTGGCTAATATATACTGTCCATGGCTTCAAATTCTGTTAACTAGATTTTTCTTGCTGATGGATTAAGAGTTTTGAATTCTTTTCTTGTGAATGGCCGAATGTTAAAATGTGGCAGTGCACATTCCCTTTCTTTCTTACTCCTCTGTCTGTGTACTTGCAATTGAACTCATCATGAAATTTTTATCGAAGATAGTTTTTCTTTTGTGGTCCATGATGTATTAGAAATACTGCCCTTTGCTCCAGTTCCTCTAACTTCTTGGTATTTTTCCTTTAGGCATGGCGTTAGTCCCTTTACTCCACTTAAAGGACTCCTGATCCAAGGGCCAATATTCATGAGCTTTTTCTTTGCTGTGAGTTATACACACAGCAGCCCCAATTCTTCTCTTGTACATTATTTACCTTACTTTCTGTAATGGTATCCTTTTTTCTTCCCATTGTAGATATCAAACATGGTTGAGAAAGTCCCTTCGTTGAAAGGAGGTGGAGCATTTTGGTTTACTGATCTGACAACTCCTGATGCTCTTTACATCTTTCCTGTGTTAGCAGGACTGACCTTCTTGGCTACAGTGGAGGTATGCACTTTGTGTGGTGCGATTGTGGTGGCTGTTCAACATTGTGCAAGTAACATGATGCATCTCTGCTTCTTGCTCATATGCTTAACTGCTTAATGGTAGTGTGATGGAACTGTCCCCATAAGGCATAGGCAGTTGTGGCCTTGTGAGGTGAACATATTATTTGTTTTTATAATCTGGACCTGAGTTTATTGCCATTTTATACCATCTTGTCTGCATAAGAATGTATAACTGACAAATTGTGCATTCATTTGTAAAATTTATGAAGGTAATTACACTCTTTATGGGTAGCACCTAGTTAACTACTCTGCTTTCATGGGCACCTTTTCCCTTATTCAGCATACAAAATTTCAAACTGCCAATTTTTGTAACTTGAAATATCTACTGTGTTGACTATTTTGTTTGCGAATACTGGAGCCATATCTAGCGAAAAATTTGTGCTATTTCAGCTTAACTTGCAAGAAGGAGTGGAGGGAAATCCCATGGCTGGTAAAATGAAGAACTTTTCTAGAGGAATGGCTGTTATGACAGTCCCATTCACAATGAATTTTGCGAAGGTATGACAGTATTACTATTTGCTTATGCTTTCTTAGGTTTTGTACATACATTTGATCATATGTGATAATTAGCAATGAGTTAAATGAAAACATTGGGAATGTGTAGCAACCAAGATTTTGGAATATCTGAGGAATATGTTGTTACTTCTTAATTGACAAGCATTAGGGTGGACATATATTGAGTAAGATCTTCTGTTAAGTTTTGTCTGGCATTTGCTTTTATGGGTTAGGAATTCTGTGAATATCAACAGGTTTCCTACAGAAGTTTTGATCAAGAGGAAAATGTATTGAGAAAATAAATGACTATGTAAGACAGATTTTCTCACGCGGCTGATAAATTTAATGATGATAAACGACAGATTGTCTCATTTGTCTGAGAAAATTAATTACTATATCTATATAAGAAAGATTGTCTCACCTGACTGTTGGGGTTTAGTTCGGTGTTAGCAGATACTATAGTCTATTGCTCAGATTGGTGCTAAGAAAACAGTAGGTAGTAAGGGTCATGGGGTAGCACTTTAAGTTTGTCAGTAGTCACAAAATCTTCTTTCCAATTAAAATCTTATTTCTTAGAGCTTGGGTGGATTCTACTGTTTGATACATTATGTATATCCCATTGCAGGGTAAGTTTGTCATGGAATTAGTTTCTGGATTGTAATATCGATAACTACTTTGATAAGTCGTTAAAGTATTTTCTTGAACTAATTCAGTTATTAATGATGGATCGTGAAAACCTATTGGATCATACTTATACAAACCTGTATAATCATCCTCATCCACAAAATCAATCTTATGTTTTGATTCATTGGACCATCTCTTGATAGAACCAAATGTACAAAGATACATGCCATTAGTCTGCATAGTGAACAAAGATAGAATGGAATGTTAAGACCTATGTAGCACGGACACTTCGCAAAACAGCCGTATCCGTGTCCGACACGTGTCGGACACGGATACGACACGGACACGTCTTCGAACGTGTCGGAGACGTATCGGCCGATTTTAGAATTAATTTTAATTAGTAAAATTCTCGACACGTGTCGGACACATTAAATATATGAATCGGACTCGGCCTGGACACAGCCGGCCGGCCCAGGACACGGCCGGCCCAAGCCCATAACGCACGCACCCTAACCCTACGCACGTATCGCACACACGAGCAGCCGAGCGTGTTATTCCCCATCGGCCTCACGCTGCGCCGCTTGTCCGCATCGTCTGCATCAGCCGCCGCTCGAGGTATCATCTCCCCCTTCACTGTTCAGTACTTTAGCATTTAGCCCCTCTGCTTCTTGGCACATCAGAAGCATGTAGCCAAGAAATTTTGTTATTATGGGTCAAGCAGAAATCCTAAGGAATTCTGCCCTTAAGTGTAGTGCTTGGAATAGTCCTAGTAATCATCTAATCCATACTCAAGCATTGTTCCTTGAATGCTAGTAAGCCGTGTGGAAACATAGAACGTATCGGTCTTTTTGGGAAAACGGCGAATTCCCGTGTCGGTGTTGTGTCGTGTCGTGTCGACGTATCCGTGTCCGTGCTACATAGGTTAAGACAGTACCACTGGTTATTCCAACTAGTTAAGTAAGCTAGATACGTCCATCTTCACAGTATTCATGTCGTTGTCCTGAACTCCTCATCATTTCCTTTTCCTCCAGGCAATTTTCTTTTACTGGATCACGTCAAACATGTTCTCCCTTGTATATGGTATTGGTGAGTATGGTCCCAGGCATTAAGACAATATTGCTATAGGACCTTCTATTTTGTTTCATGGTCTAGTAGTTCACAATGTGTGTTACTTTGGTTGTTCAGTTATCCGGCGACCAGCTGTGAGGAAGTATTTTAATCTTCCTGCTTTGGTAGCTCAGCCTGCACCTGCACAGAAGCCAACCCTCAGTTTGTTTGGTGGATCCAAGGCCGTACCTGCAGCAGAATCACCTTTAGCAATCATGGGAGCCCAGCGATCTACTTTGGAGCAACCCGATGCTGCTGCTCTTGGTTATCGGGTCAAAAATCTTGAAAAGAAGGTGAAATCCAGAGGCAAATCTCGGCGACGCAGGTAAATCGTGGGCACACAGTGTCCTAAATGAGCAAACTGTCCTTTGGCCTTGGGGTTGGTGGAGGTTTTATTTATCCTGATATGGTGGTAAGATTAGCCTACCTCAATTTGTTTGGGACAAAAGGCTTTTTTGTTGTTGTTGAATGGTGGTAAGATTAGATTTTGCATCAGGTGGTTGTCATTCTTTCTTCATCATATGAGGCTGCTGCTGTTTTTTAGTGAATAAGCCAGAATAATTTTGATACACAGAATAGTTTATACACAAATGTAACTTCAGTAACATACGGTAATTAACCTTGGTGTTCGTCTTCCAAGGATTGAGATTAACTGCTTCCTCTGGAGTTCTGGAGAGCCTTATTGACACCAGAGTAAACTGTTGCAGTTCAGCGACACAAATAGTTCAAATTATCGAGAGGTATCATTGTTTAGTGGCAGCAGCTGTCAGTAAGCTAGTGGCTTCAAGTGACGTTTGTATCCAAATGCTTCCGGTTGTAGAGGGAAATGTGGGAAAATTTTAGTATGGTTCTAGATATTTTGATGATTACGTTGGCATCTTGTGTGCGCGCTTGCCCTTGCGCTTATGTGAAGTCCAATTCGTGACGGTAAGTATGGATTTAAAGAGGTTGTGCAGCAGTTGTCCGCCCGAATAAAGTCATAGATCGATGTATATACTAAAACAATCCTGAAGTATCTGTTCCGCTTGCACTGTGGTTTGTTCATGAAGCCACTAGAACATTATGGGCAATTTTATGTTTCAGTGATGATATGTTTATGCCTTTATGGTGTTTCCTTACATAAAGGATTGCTCTTTCCCGAATAACCTTTGATATACATGATATTATAACCGGCGCAATGATCTACAACAAAAGGTCATATTTTTGTAGTGTGTTTCGGTAAAGAGACGAATCTTTAGTGTCCCTAAGCAATTGTCTTGTAGCCAATTTTATTCTCAAAATGCCAATGTTGTTTTATTTGTCGTATGCTTTATTTTAGAGATGTTAAAGTTCTTTTAACTGACGACAATTGGAAAGGTACAGCCTTGCCAACCTGACGGCGAGTATAGGAACCACTTGTTTATTTGTGTTTCAGTTCTCTTTTTCTTTCAAAGGGACGTTCACAAACTCTTGAGATTGGATATCAATACTTCTTCGCAAACCTGCTAAGCGTAAAAAATGAAGGCGAATACATCAGCTCACTTTTGTGATGTTTGTTACAGAAACCTGAAAAATAAGGCCTTCAATACATTCCTATCCATCAGAATTCGATTGCTTCTCTATAAACTCAACGTCTGGTGTTTAGTCACACGAGCCTGATCCTTTGCGATACAACCGTATTCCTGCGAAACATGTAGACAGATTGCAAATCTTCAGAGTTAAGCACATTTCAGCTCAAGATAATCCTCCTCTTTGTCTCACTCTGCAACCACATGATTGGATGGAAATATGGCGTTGGGTGCTAGTAGTACAGATGTACAATTGCATGCACACAAGTTAAGCCGAGACTATTTTCAAAAAAAAAAAGTTTTGCCCCGTAACCGCATAGCACTGGGCAGAGGGCAGTTTGGCTGGCCCAGAATTCTGCAGCAAAAACTTGCAATGTGAGCAGAGGACATATCCTTTTCAAAAAAAAAAAGGAAAAAAGGAGCAGCGACATAAAGATGTCAAGCAGTTTTGCATTTTACAACTGAAGTTGATGCGAACTATGAACGTCTTAGCTTTTTGTAAAGCACCGAACTCTCCCTCCTTGTTGCCAGGATGTTGATTCAAGTTGATGTGAACGATGATTTCATTTATTTTGTGAAGGACTGAACTAAACTGATATACCAAAGTGGCATATTCAGAATAATTTTAGCAGAAAAAGGAGAGCAAGCTGGTGACTGAATTCAGCGGCGGATCCAGGAAAAAATTTAGAAGGGACTGAACAAAAGCGATACAACGACATAACTCTACTATACCCCTCCTACACCATACATCCATAGCTAAAAATTTATAGGGGGCTCTAAGGGTTCGGTAGCGGTAGGGGGGCTCGAGCCCCCCGCCCCACCGCTGGATCCGCCCCTGACTGAATTGTAACGTGAATGATTTGCCCCGGCAGAGTTGTACACTTGTATAATCTGCTCAAGTTGCCGCCTTGGTGCCCGGGCATATGCTATCCTCGGTTCTCTCCACAGGTGACAGGAGCCTTTCACAGTGGAGTATTATGAGTCCTACATATTAACCCAACACTGAAGATGCGCGTGTTTCGTTGCTTGCTTAACTGTAGTGCTATACTTGTTCTGTTGTTCACCGACAGTTCTCCAAGATCAACGGGTATAATATATCTGTTTAAAATAGTTCGGAAGCACTATAATGTTATTCATTTATCCGTATTGTCAATGCGATCCAGACGTAACGCGCGTAATAAGATGAAAGGGCACCCTTATCCGAATTTGATACCGCCTCCGTTCTTTTCTACTTATCATTTCAGACATCGATGCGATCTCTAATGCACATCTTAATTATTGTTTTTTCTAATTATTTGCTAGCACAATTATAAAAAAACATAACGGTATGAAAGTATTGTTCACGAAAAATCTCCTCACATCATTTTCAAGTGACAATGTGGTTAGAATGTTTAATTTTGACCACGTGCATGGACACCGTAAAAAAGAATAGAGGGAGTATACATCGTACCACACAAACTTTTGTATTTATACATGTATGTGAACGCGGAACGCCGATCCCTATACCTGAACTGAATTCCTCACACCAACTAAAACTCTAGAAGTGTACAAAAAAGATACGTGAAACAGAAGAATGAATGAATAGAGCCAAGTACAGCCGAGTCCATTTTGCAAACCTTCACCTACCTGCCTGTTTGTCAAGTGTCAACCAACCTGATCAGTCAAAAACCAGAGACACCTTCCATTAATCACTAGATAACGGTCCGTTCTAATGTGAATTAATGGGTTTATTACACTGCTCGCATGCTTTGGAGCCCTATCAACCAGTACCCTAAGTTATTGTACTAAAAATTCAGAGTCAAGTTCCTGTACTAAAAAAAAAAATCTGAGATTTCATTTCTGATATCTGTACAGTTGCAAAATTTTGAAATCAAGTTCTTGTACTGATACCATCAATAATGCACATCTGTTGAAGTTAACCAATCGTATAGTAATATATACTAAAACGGTACTGTCAGCTAACTACAAAATCCTGTGAATATGAATTGCTTTATAGATGATGCAGATTACTTCTAAGTGCCTATATGCATTTCTTGTTCATTGATATTTCAACTAACTATAAATAGCAATACGTGCTTCCTGCTTCGTAAATGAAGTGAAGATCAAAAGAATTCAAGTTCTATTGCCAATTTAGAATGTGCCTTTGTCATGAAGAATGCCTTGTCGTATGGATGTTTGTTCTCATAACCTATGGAAATATCTTTTCATTGTTTATAGAACTTATATGAATGTTTAGACATGTAATCTTGGATATTTGGTTTCAGTATTATTTAATATTAGATGTACTCCTGAATTGTCTTTACTAATGGTTAAATGTGGATTATTTATACCATTGGTTAACTGTATGGTAAAAATGTATACCAATATGATCATTCATTTGTCTACTATTGAGTGTATAAAATGATGCCGGGTACTAATGTGGGATAGGTCCATATATGCATAGTAATGTAAAATTTAAATTGTAGCAATATGTTATTGCCATAAAATTTAACCCATTGTATTGAATTATTACTATGCACGTCGCAATAGCTATTACCACCAAAAAAAGATTGTTGCAATAGGTTATTATCACGACAAATATTTTCTGACAATGTATGCATGTATGTATGATAAAATGCGTGACACGTAAGAGACAATTCGAGTAGTTTTGTGTCAGCTGGACAAGTGGCTAATGATTGACGTTGAATGAATGGTATGTGAAGGATCGCCGGAGCCGCGATGCTGGCACCGGTGGTGAACTACTGGTGGCCTGGGTTCCCGACGGAGCTGGCGGCGCAGGAGTACGGCAGGCAGGAGAACGGTGACCAGTGCGCGCTGCGCGTGTCGCACCATGCCCCGGCATCCTCCACTGGTGGATGGAGCAGAGCTGACTGCCTACCTCGATCGTCGTCGACAACACAATCTACCTCCCCAGTGACGGATCTACCGTAGGTGCTTGTGGGTGCTTGAGCACCCCTCTTCCCACCGTGGTTGAAGAACACCCCGCGGTCCGGAGGGTGAAGAACCGGAGGCGGGAGGTCGGCCGGAGTGAGTCGGAGGCGGTCACCGGTCGGCGACTCGGCACGGAGCAGCGAGGAGGAGGGGGCGGCGGCGGCCCGGCACGGAGGGCGGCGCGACGCGGAGGCGAAGGGCGGAGCGGAGTAGCGGACAAGGCGACGAGCGACGACGCCGATGAGACGACGAGCTCCATTCGCCCGGGCGCCCGGCTATTTTCCCCATTCACGGATTCGCCGTTTGCCGAATAAGTGGTGACTTATCTTGTCTCCGTGATTGGTAAGCTCATCTGCAGAGTGCAGATCTGCCCGTGAGCCCGTTATCATGAGCTGTCGTCTGCCCGAGTGCTGAGTGCCCGAGTCCCCTGCCCGTTTTTATTTCCGGAGGCGTGTTGGCAGTCGGCGTGACTGCGTGTGTGTGACCGCGTGAGGCTGTGAGGGCACTGAGCCACTGTGTAAGTGAAAGTAGTAACCGAGACACCGAGTATTGTTCATCTGATATAAATTATTATTTAATCGGTACTTGATAGCAGCCATTAGACATTAGCCGATTAGCTAATTTATTTAATCAGTTGTTGGTTGGTTATTGTTTAATTATTCTTAGATTTATAAAAATAGATAAGTTAACTTTACACAAATATTTCTCAAACAATGCAACAACTCTCCAACCATAGAAAGCAGAACTAAAGCAAAAAAAAGGTTCGGTATGAATTTAATCGTAATCGGATTTAGTGACTTAGTGGTATGTTTTCATTTCATTTTTAATATTTATGGACATTCACAATTTAATATTGTATCACTACATTTGATATTTCTTATCTACAGATCGATACTCACATATTTATGAGTACTAGTTGAATGCCCGTGCGTTGCTACGGATTTAAAAAAAATTAGAATATATTTGTATACACGTTCTAACAAATTTTACCACCCGTTAGTTTTAGAACATGTAGTATGATAAAAGTTTAAAATCCGTAACAACGCACGGGCATGCAGTTAATTTGTATATATATAATTTACTATTCTGCACGCAAGTGTAAAATGCGCGTCGGAAAGTTACTGCCGTGTGTAAATGAAGTTACTGCTAAACATACGTAGTTACTGTTAGCTGTAACACTACACAATTGGTAGTAACTCTACATGTATTTAACAGTAATTTCACTCACGCATGACAGTAACTTTCCGGCGTGCAAAGTACGTGCAGGCGCAGAATAGCGCAACCATATGTGTGTGTGCACACACGGTAGCATCCTTTCCTTTTGTTTTCCCCTAACAACAGATGTGACTATGAGGTGTAGCATGAATAACAAGAAATAGTTTTAACATCTGAGATCTGAGGAAAAGAAAACTAATTTTAATAAAATAGCAAAACAAAATGTTCACCATTTATATGTGATAAAAATTATGAAGGTGAATACAAAAAAGGATGCAGAAATGTGTTCCTTTTTACTGCCTACTTTTACAATTCATTATTTTTCCAACATCGGCAAAAAATTGTTGTCCACAACTTCTAGATTCATCAACTTTCCGATGAACTTTCCATGTGAAAACATCTTAATAAACATTTAGTAATATTTATGTTCTAAAACATATTGCAGATAACAAAATCATGAATGGTTGAATGAAGTATCTTTTTACTTTTGATGTTCAAATACAAATTGTAGCAATCTTGCCATGTCCTCCTTGCGAATCCTTTAACTACTTCCCGTAACCATTGGATGACAGGAGATGCAGTGAGAATATCCAATATACTCAGATTTGCTTTCAGATCATCAACTGAAAAAACAGCAAAAAAATATAAGTTCGGAGGAAATAAATAAGAGCAATGATTTTCAATGAGAGAAGAAAGCCACTCATGGTCAATTTCAGGAAGTCCACCGACCAATAGTTCAAGTTCTTTATCATTAAGTAGGAGATTAGCTCCCGGGAACTAACTCCGTTAAACCTTCTAGAAAAGCATTGATTTGAGGACGAATTGTCGTGGTCAATATATGTTCACCACAAGGTCAACATATTCATGCTTTGTTTCTTGATGACCCTTATGTTTCTTCCACGTGTTTGATCTCATAATCAGTAACCTAAATACCAAAGAATTATTAAACACAACCATGAGACACGTCACCATGCAGATAAAAAGGTTTCAGAGAAGATAGAAAGTCTCAATACCTCGTTTTTCTCATAGAGGATATGTTTTTCCTCATCGGGTCCATGCTGAATGTTAAGTCAGAATATCACTTACGTCATTCTGCACAAGAAATGCACAATTGAGGATCTTCACACATGCACCTAGATTCATTCATACAAAAGATGGGATAGTGAAAGCAAACCTCCAAAGATCCACTTCAAATTTTTGTAGTAATCGGGATCAATGACCTCTATATCATGATAAGTTACTTTAACACCAAGGATGTGTTTGTAAAATGAACAGGTAAAGTGGACATCCAACAACGGCCATCAAATAAGGCTTTGGCAACTGTACAAATAACAGGTGTCAAAAACAAAATAAATGATATAAGCGTATACTTGAGGACATCGTCAAGAAATCTTACCACTCAACCGACAAACTTGAAATAAGAAAGGTGCTCTGTTTGGTAAAGCAGAGTTAGGGTTAAGTGGAAAGTTGCATTATTCCCAAATGTGGTGAAGAGCGAGCTCCTTTGTCAAAAATAACTCTTGAGAGCAGTTGGTACCACTCCTAGTTAGACCTCCAAAGATCAATCCCGGCTATGACGTAATCTCGGTGATTGTATGAATCCTCCAAAACATATGCCCAGGGAACACTAATGCGCAAAGGAGCCGAAAGATGCCGATCATGTTGTTGTCGATGTGTGATCCAAGTAAGCACGTTTATTGTCAAAATCTATCACCTTGGTACTTTCAAAGATCATAGAAAGTGACTTCTCTAGTAAGCTTGGGTTTTGTCGAATGAACACATTGAGAAGGCGTCGATGTTTTTCTCGCCACCCTTACAAAAGTAATATTGCACATTCCACGGTCTTTAGTGATGGTGATGATGAACTCCACCAAGTTCTTTCACTTCTATAGCGATCACATTGGAATCGATTGCATAATAATCGCTTGAATTGTTTGAAGCTTCTCGCATAAAACAAAAAAAAAGATTCTATAAATGGCAACAGGTGCCGTATGCCTGTTGTGTTCAGTATAAGATGCTTCCATCTTTTGTTCAAATCTTCTACAGCTATCTTCCTTTTAAACCTCCCATAATGCCAAAATAATACGACATGGTAAGAACTAAGTAGACAAAACAAACTATAGTGACAGGGATAAAGTGTTGCTAGCTGTTAGCCTTCCCTTCAAAATTATGAGCAATTTGCAAACCAAAAACATAGATCAGCACTTCTCAATCAAGAAACAAACAGTAGTACACACCAAATTACAAAGTAATAAAGTATCATCTGAAGGCCCAGCCCAAAGACCATGCTCCAAATAATTCAACATGACATCAAAGAAGCTGATCCAAATTAATCATAACCTATAAATTAATTCATCTAAACACCATGGCAGAAACAACTACGAATTGTAGCCCAAGCAGCAGCGTGAGGGGAACACGGTTAGAGAATGGCACAACCCACCGTTCGACAAACCATACAAAAAGGTCAAGTGGGATCAGGAAGGGAAGCAAGGGTTGCTCCACCATGACCTGGTTCAAGAACTCCAGAGCTTCCTTGGCATTGAATTTCTTCAGCCTCTTCTTCACCATCTCTGCTCCCTTCTCTCAGTGGCTTCACAGAACGAGTCGCTTCTACCTCTCTTCTAGGATGGTCCACTGGTTCTGAGTTCTGTCATCTTTGCCCACTCACTCGCCCCTTTTGCACTGTGAATAATGGATACCTGTCCACCTACAATTTGGCTCCAATTAATGCCCACAAGAAGAGAGACACCTAAGAGAGCATGAGATGATTGTAACCTATTGCTCCCCACACTTATGAGATCTTTCACCTCTCTTTTCTCCTCCTTCTAGAGATAGAACCCCAAATTTCATGTTCTTTCAGGTAGTCCCTTTTATAATACTTCTAGCATGCATTAATAAGAAATTGGCCCAGTTGAGTCCACAGCCAAGTCAATAGCTGAATTATACCACTAAGAATGCCTTCTAGTTCTAGACCACAAAAAAGAAGAGAGGTCTAACGTACGGAACCATCACAATCTACACACATATCTGAACAGACAAAAACTTGGACTCTGCAGGGACGAGCTGAGGCGCAAAACTAAGATCGCCGCTCAAAAAAAAGTAAGATTGGAACTCCATGAATGCATAGAAATGCTTCAAACAAGAGAACGAAGCAATTAAGCGCGGCAAATTCCAGCAACCGCTTCCAAGATACCTCCTTTTCAATCCAGTCCGCCGCAGACTTTCAAGATAACATACAGACCAAGTACCAAACTTTCAAGGTTAACCAAGTACCAGACTTTCTAGCAGCCTGCCGGGGAGGGGAATTTAACTTTTTGCCACCCTTATCGTTGCCACCTATCCAAATGCCATCCTTATCGTTGCATTCAACAATTTGCCACTCTTAACATGTGCTTCACTAATTTTTTGCCACTTTCGAGCCCCACAGCGCCATGTCGCGCTCCCGCCCCCTTGGCCCGCCATGTCAGCGCCTCCCCGCCGCTTCGCGGCGCGGCTGCGCCGCGCGCCGCCCCGCTTCGCGCGCGCGCCGCCTCCGTCCCGCGCCTCCCGCCCGCTCGCCGCGCCGCGCGCGCGCCTCCCCCCCGCCTCGTCCGTGCCTCCCGCGCTTCCCGCTCGCCGGCTCGCCTCTGTCCCCGCGCCTCGCGCTTCCCGCTCGCCGGCTCGCCCCCGTCCCGCGCCTCCCCGCGGCGGCGCCGCCTCGCCTCCGTCCCGCGCCTCCGCCTGCGCGCGCCGCCTCGCCTCGCGCGGCGCTGAAGCCGAGTGCCTCCCGCGGCGCGAGGCGCGGGGACGGGAGCGAGCGAGCGAGCGGGAAGCGCGAGCGAGGCGCGGGACGGAGGCGCGGGGAGGCGGCGCGGCGGCGGCGAGCGGGCGGGAGGCGCGGGACGAGGCGCGCGCGGCGCGAGCGGGCGGGAGGCGCCGACATGGCGGGCAGCAAGGGGAGCGCCGACATGGCGCTGGTGGCTCGGAAGTGGCAAAAATTAGTGAAGCACATGTTAAGAGTGGCAAATTGTTGAATGCAACGATAAGGATGGCATTTGGATAGGTGGCAACGATAAGGGTGGCAAAGTTAAATTCCGTCTTGGGAGGCCGTGGCTGCGCACAACGATGTCGTTGCCTAGCATCTCCACGGTGAAGTCCACAATGTCACGGCGAGTGGCGCACCGCTTGGTCTCACCCGGTGGGGCGTGCTCGCACTCCGCTACCGTGGATGCCACCGCCTTCCCCATGGCGTGTCGGTGGCACCCCAAACACCTCGCGATACGGCATTGGGCTCGAATGGTATCTTCCTGGCAATGTCCTCGGCGGGAATGCCCTTGGTGGCATCTTGTCTCGATGTCCGACATTGGCATTCGGTTCCGCCACGAGCTCCGCTCCTCGAAGAACTTCCGGCTCAGCGACCACTTCCAATGCCGATGCCTAGATGCCGCCGCCTCCACCGACGTCGTCGCCGCCGCCTTGCTCGGCGTGTTGTGATACTCCTTCAAATCGACGCCGATCTTGGCATACCCTTGAAGGTGCTGTTGTCGCGGCGTACTCCTTGAACCCAATGTGGAGGAGAATCGCGGACGGCCGTTGGCCTCGGCGTCGTAGTTGGTGAAGGTGAAGTCCGGCAAGTTGGTCTTCGCGGCGTAGGCGGAGAAGGAGCCCGACCGCCGATGGCGCCGCCGGCGTAGGAGGTGAAGTTGGCGGTGACGGCGTTGCCGTCGACCTCGTAGGCCGGCGAACGTGTCGGCCGGCCGACGAGTCCGGCCGTAGCGGCGGAAGGAGTCCCGACGATGTTGAGGTCCGGGAGTAGTTCGTGAACGCGTCGGCGCCGGCGCAGATCCGTAGTTGGTGAAGTCCCCTAGCCGCCACCAACGCCGACCAGCGATGCCACATCGGAGGACGGGCAAAGGAGGCGGCCTTGGAGCAGAGCGAGGAGGCGGCGCGGATATCGGGTGGCGGCGTGGGAAGGAAACGGCCTCGGCGGCGGGAGTGGGGAGAGCTTGGAGACGAAGAAGGCAGTGGGGCGGTTGTTGGCCACCTGCGGTTCCGAAGAATCGGCGTAGGTCTTCGAGAGGAGGGTGGGTGGGTCCACATGTCAGCATAGTTTTTTTTAGAAGGGGTGGGAGAGAACGGACCGACTACCACCAACTCAAACTTATTAAGTAGTAAAGATTTAGGGTACATTATCCATTAGCAAAGTACTAAATTTATTGTATTTTATATTTTTAATTTGTTCTCTTCTTATTTATATATGAATTTGATATTTCAATGCCAAAAAACTAATAGATTAGTAGATGTAGCTTTGGTATATATATATTATGCTATAGCTTTAATAGTAGAGCTCCCCTTTATTTTTATCCTGGATTCACCACTCTACCTCCCCAACAAGCGCAACGCCGAGATCCACCGCACCCGCACCGCCGACGGCACGCTCCAAAAGATCATCATCAACCACACTCGTCGAGCTCTTTGCTCACGCCATTGTTAACTTCACAGTAGTGTCTAACAAACATGGTGATTCTTGCGATGTGTTTGTAGAAGAAGCCGGAGATGGCGACGCAGCAAGGGATCCATGGGTCATACTACCGGGACATGACGGTGATGTTCAGCGAGTGGGAGTTCGACACGATGGGCCTGCCGGAGCCACCGTGCCCGGTGCATGCACCTCTGGCGGGGCGACGAGGACAGCCTCGTGCCGGTCGTGCTATAGCGGCACATCGCCGGGAAGCTCAGATGGAGATGGGTCAGCTACTACGGGTTCCCCGGCACCAGCCACCTCCTGTCCACCGTTCCCGGGCTGGGAGCCACCGTTCTCTGGACACTTTTCGGCTGAGCCGCAAAGACATAATAGTACTTACAAAGAAAGTACAGAAGAGTTGGCTTGGCGTGACATGCAAAGTATTAGGATGCAGGTAGGTTATACTAGTACAGATTAAAATTTTCTACTATGTAAATTAAGAAGCCATACGAGTAAGAGATTATAAATTGTTATCACTAAATGAACAGTGCAGCAAAAGTAGAATTGAAGCGGACAGTTCAATGTAGCGTGCGTCGGTGTAGTGGAAGTAGTCGATCGTTCTCTGACCAATCGTCTCCTCCTTGCGTTCGTCCTGATCAGCGTTGCAGTCGCAGCAGTGCCTCTACCGAGTTCCACATGTTCAGCGATGGAACATCATACATCAGTGTGCTAGCACCAGCGTGCACGACAGGGTTTTGAGAGGTAGTGGCTAAAGTTTTGATGGGTGTGTCTCGGGATGCCTGCCTTAGCCTCACACTCTCTTAATATATAGCCTCCAATTAGATCCTTATCTGATATGGCTAGATATCATGTTCAACTCAAAAAGCCTCTGACATAATCTTTATCCAATACGAATAGAGATCGTATCCTACTCGGAATCTATTATCTGGAATCTTATTATTCCAACCCATTAAATATGTGATCATGTAGATGCATATATATATATTCAGCCATGGGCCGAAAACTCCATTATGGTTCATAAGTCGGTAGTAGTCCCTAACAGGACATAATGACTCCTAAATATACATAAAGATCATACGAGATGAATCTATATAGTGCTTATGTACCGATCCCTTTGCTTCACAATACCAGATCAAACTCAAGACAAGAAATGTGTCATCCTATGATAGATTAATCATTCACTCGAACCTGTAGTGAATTATTCAGTTGTGATTGATTCCTCAACCACATTCGGTATGGCCATGCACTTCCTTAATCTAATAACATCGAGGGGCCTAGAGATCTCTCCTGTTATATAGGAGGGGCAAATTCCATCTTGATCGCATGTTTTATAATAAATCCGAAAGATATCTTTATAATCACTCAGTTACGGAGTAGTATTTAGCAACCCCTAAGTAAACTATTACACATGCAGATAGGGCTGGAAACGAGCCGAGCCGAGCCGGCTCGAGCCAGGTTCGGCCGAGTTCGGTCAAAGATGCGGCTTGGCTTGGCTCGCCTCGTTTTGGAAACGAGCTATGCGGGAGACTTGGCTCGGCTCGACTGGCGGCTCGAGCCAGCTCGCGAGCCCGACCGAGCCAAAAGCGATCTGATCGTATGTCAATTATCAGTATAGCATAACAGAGAGCACATAACAGAGAGCAACACAGCAGAGATAAATAGCATAACATACAATCTGTATGTCAATTATCCGGGGAATACTGGGATATCACTGGAGAGATAATCGGAGATACAAAACCCAATCTTCACAAATGAATACTCACCGAGTTGCCAAGCCAAGATGCGATTTGATGCTGCGCAAAGTCCACAGGAACTTCCCGCACCAAACATGCAACACCCAGAAATGAGAGAAATCAATTGCACGCAACCGCACGGCTCACGAGCCAAAATGGCTTGAATGAGGCAGTTCAAGCCAAAATGGCTTGAACGAGCTTTTTGGCTTGAACGAGCCAGTTCAAGCCAAAATGGCTTGAAGTGGGGGTCATGGCGGCGGACGGGCGGAGGGAGAGGGAGAGGGAGAGGAGAGGGGAGGAGGTGGGGAGGAGGAGAGACCGAGCTGGTGGAGGTGAGCGGGGAGGCCGCGGCGCTGGAGGTGGGGGTCATGGCGGCGGAGGGAGAGGGAGGGGAGGTGGGGGAGGAGGCGGAGGCCAAGCTGGTGGAGGTGAGCGGGAGGCCGCGGCGCTGGAGGTGGGGGTCATGGCGGCGGTCGAGGGGGATGGGGAGAGGGAATTGGAGATGGGAGGGGAGGTGAGATTTCCGCGGCGATGGGGATTCATGACGGTGGAGGACGGAGGGAGGGAGGTGGGGAGGAGGCGAAGGGCGAAGGCAGTGGGAAATCTGGGGACTGGGGGGAGGCAGGCAGGACCGCAGGAGTGGGGAGACGGACGGGAGGCGCGAGCCAAATGGCTCGTGAGCTGGCTCGCGAGCCGCTCGAGCTCGGCTCGTTTTTTTCACGAGCCAGAAAGGAGGCTTGGCTCGGCTCGAAATTTAACGAGCTCGAGCCAAGCCGGCTCGGCTCGTAACGAGCTCAAGCCGAGCCACGAGCCTCAAGCTATTTTTCCACCCCTACATGCAGAAAACTATGACAATATCAGATCGAAAGATCTTACATATACTATATGTAAGACCAACTGATAACACTTAAGAACATAATAATTTCTGCAATATCTCATGGTAGATCAATCCAATACTATATTCTCTAACATGTATCCATATTATTGATTTGATATATTCATATCCATAATCTATGAAATATGATCATTAGTCAATACATATGTTGATCTATAAATCATAATTATCCCATATAATGATATAAGATTAGGGATAATTTAGAATAACACCAAAACATGAATAAAAAGTTTCACAAACAAGTCACATACTTGTTGATCAATATGAAAGATATCTATTCAAGAGACATAATAATATATTATTTAAAAGATCATAAACATGGAAGTGATACAATCATCTCTATGATCACCTCTAGAGCATATTACCAGTGGCGAATCCAGGATAAAAATAGAGGGGGAGTTCTACTATTAAAGCTATAGCACAATATAAATATACCAAAGCTACATCTACTGATCTATTAGTTTTTTGGCATTGAAATATCAAATTCATACATAAATAAGAAGAGAACAAATTGAAAATATAAAATACAATAAATTTAGTACTTTGGTAATGGATAATGTGCCCTAAATACTCATAAATATGTGAGTACCGATCTGTAGATAAGAAATATCAAATGTAGTGATACAATATTAAATTGTGAATGTCCATAAATATTAAAAATGAAATGAAAACATACCACTAAGTCACTAAATCCGATTAAACTCATACCGAACCTTTTTTTTTTGCTTTAGTTCTGCTTTCTATGGTTGGAGAGTTGTTGCATTGTTTGAGAAATATTTGTGTAAAGTTAACTTCTCTATTTTTATAAATCTAAGAATAATTAAACAATAACCAACCAACAACTGATTAAATAAATTAGCTAATCGACTAATGTCTAATGGCTGCTATCAAGTACCGATTAAATAATAATTTATATCAGATGAACAATACTCGGTGTCTCGGTTGCTACTTTCACTTACACAGTGGCTCAGTGCCCTCACAGCCTCACGCGGTCACACACACACGCGGTCACGCCGACTACCGACACGCCTCCGGAAATAATCACGGGTAGGGGACTCGGGCACTCAGCACTCGGGCAGACGACAGCTCATGACGACGGGCTCACGGGCAGATCTGCACTCTGCAGATGACCTTACCAATAACGGAGACAAGATAAGTCACCACTTATTCGGCAAACGGCGAATCCGTGAATGGGGAAAATAGCCGGGCGCCCGGGCGAATGGAGCTCGTCGTCTCATTGGCGTCGTCGCTCGTCGCCTTGTCCGTGCTCCGCTCCGCGCTCCCGCTCGAGCTCGGACTCGCTAGCCCCGCTCGCCGCCGCTTGGCCTCGCCCGCGGCGCGCGCGCCCGCGCCCGGCCGCCATCGAGTGGCCGACCGCCTCGGCCCCTCCGCTCCGCCCTTCGCCTCTGCGTCGCGCCGCCCTCCGTGCCGGGCCGCCAACCGCCCCCGGCCTCCCCCTCCACGGCTCCGTGCCGAGTCGCCAACCGGCGACCGCCTCCCCCTTCCGCCTCCGACTCACTCCGGCCGACCTCCGGCCTCCGGTTCTTCACCCTCCGGACCGCGGGGTGTTCTTCAACCACGGTGGAAGGAGGGGGTGCTCGAGCACCCACAAGCACCTACGGTAGATTCGCCACTGCATATTACTAACACAAAATACAGTGCATTGTTAATTTGGTCCATGGCTACATTATACATGGGGACATGAGGCAGCATGTAGATTAATTTTGTTTTTTCTTCCGTTGTTTTGTAATGAAATTGTGCTGCCAAGAAGCCTTGTAAAGTGAAAACTCAACAGATAGTGATACTGTACCTTTCTGATTCTTTTACTCACTTCTGTGTGTACAATCCTGGATTTCTGGATATGGTACGTGTCCATTCTTGATCCTCTGAACAACAAATTGGGATTCGGTAGGCTGCCGTTCTCGGAGGAACACCGAAGCCATCGACATATCTTACTCATGTCCTGATAATGCCACATAAATTGGGACGTTGACGCGCACTGTTTGTTGAAATTGTTATTGCAGAAATGAAGGGATTCCATTTCATTTAGAGAAAGGGACTGGGACTGGGACTGGTACTGGGACTGCATAGCCATTCGATTTCAGACAAGGATTTTTTTTTGTGTCATTGGCAATATCATTGGTGGTATACTGTGCAACAACTGAAATACTGCCATTCTTCATCAGGAAGACCCAACATATGGTCAAGGGTAAAAAGAATAGTTCAGAGAATTCACAACTAGTAAAGTGATAACGCCGTGTCGTTCGTCTCTCAGAAATGTCAACACGCCGTTCTTGTCAGAATCAGTGATTCATTGACGTTACTAGCTTGGTATTCTTGGGCATATGCTAGTAAAAAGATTTGGACGTGAAAACAGAAGGAGATTTGGCATAAGGCAAGGAGTTAGCCAAGTCTAAAGACAGATTATAATACGCAAACAGGTCATGTACTACTGCACTTTTACCAGAACACGACGTGCATTGACAAATTGTTGTGTACAAAGAGGAACTTCTGAAACAAGTCCTCACCTACCAAGATCACTACCGAACCAGCCTAGAAGGCTAACTGCATCTCATTGTCCATCAGCCTACGGGCTCCCTCAGCAGGTCAGCATTTGGAGTTGGTGAGGAGATTCCAGAAAGGTACTGCTTTGACATGAGATGCCACAGAAGGTAGAGATTGCTCTTCATTCATACTTCACCTACCCCCAGCTACATGACTTCAAGAACTTCAGTTGGTGAGGTCGTTGTTTCTTAACTACTTTTGATAATTTTTAACTATATTTTAGATTTGAGAAGTTATTTAAAAATCGTTTCAAAAATTGCCTAGCTCGTTTTAACTTTTAAAAAGTCAAAAATCTAAGACCAAAAAAGAAGTAAGCCAAAATCAAATAATGCAAAAGTAACTCTTGGTGGCACCACTCCTCCACACACAAAAAAAGCAATAGTAGCTGTAGCTTTTTGTATAACATCATCGCCTACGTCAACCCCACGTAAATAAAAAATTGCACTATTTCCATGAGCTCCTTAAGTACGAAATCACAGCCAAGCTAGTGAGCAGTCCATGGACCATGGTCCTTCCAGCGTAGCGTCCACAGGTTATATGGCTAGAGACTAGAGTGTTTTCATTACTCACTAGCACAAAAAAACTAACTTGTTACCAAAATAGAGAAGAATATGGAGATAGGAGATAAAAAAAATTATCATACGATTTTGATGACGACAATGGCGGTTGGTGGCCAATAGCGGTGCGGCGAGCAACAATAAGATGCGAGCAATGTATTTTGGTCAGAACGGAGGAATAGTGCGGTTGCGCTATAACAAGGATGTGGCCAAATTGGTAGTGGATTAAGCATCTAGGGAGTGATGAGAGTGTGGTGGTGGTGTCAGCTTGGCTCGCGATTGGTTTGAGGAGGGCTGCGATAGTGGCTGTGGGCGGCGAAGCGATGGCGCACGGCAGCGGCGAGCTAGAGGCGGTGAAGCTAAGCAAGGAGCTAGGAGTTAGATTCATGGCAGGAGGGCTGAAGAATCTAGCCCTGTCATTATATGTTAATAGTGAGTTTTGACAATTGATAACAGTCATTTGTGGGACTAATATTTTTCATGAGTCGGTGAAATATGTTAGGTCCTATGATGAGGATGACTTTATGTATTGATCATCATCAAGTTAAGATTTGGGAAGAAGAGATGATCATCATGAGTTGATGAGCATCAAGTCAAGATACTGAAGAGAAGATAATCATAAGTTGATAATCAAGTCAAATGAAGACTGTCATATGATGATGGAGAGCAAGTGGTGGTTTGAATCATGTGATGCACATTAAGATAAGGATCTAGACTTAAAGTAAAGATATTTATCATCATGGTTCAAGAGGATGTGTAATACAAATGTATAACTAGCACATGCTAAGGATGTACAATCCTAGTTTTTTTTATTGGTCTCGGTGTTTGATTGGGAGGCTAGATTGCTAGTATATATTGTACTATTAAGAGAGTTTTGTCTAGTAGCTTGAGTCTCATCATATGTTGATAGCTCAATCCTACTTCTGTGGCATGATGCTAATATTTGCGAATATATTTTATAAATAGTTGAGGCCCATGCATCTAATCCTTTTTGCATATGACTAGAATTTGCAATTGTGTTTTTGCAAATGGTTGAAGTCCATGTTACCTACTCTTTGGGCATAATCCTTAGATTTGCGAATGTGTTTTGTAAATAATTGATGCTCATGTATAATCCTTATAGCACATGACTTAGATTTGCAAATGTGTTTTGTAAACGGTTTGAATCCATGTCCCTAAACCATGTGCCATGATGTTAAAGTGCGCGAATATATTTTACAACTATTGTGAATCATGTTTTGGCCTTTAGTTGCATGGTATTGCGATTTATGAATGTTTTGGTTGAAGCTCATCTACCTGAAGTGGATAAGAGCTACTAGTAGTGGAACTGGGGTGTTTGGCTTAATTCGTGGAGCCGATCTAATTTGTTTGGACTTATCTCAACATGAATTAGTGGAGACCGGTAAGTCTCCGAACACCACGGTAAAAAGAGACCGTGTCAATTATGGTTTGCTTTCTTGTGCTCATTTAGATTGTTGCAATTTATATTCATAAAATTGAATTGATGACTTGTCATCGTAGGATAGTAAATCTTGATATAGACTTAGAGTGTTGGTGCACTTAGGCTAAACTAGAAGATTTAGGTCTTAATTATGTAAAACTGATTTGATTTACACTTCCGCATTTAAAACTCGGTTTTAGCCAAAGAGATTTTAAAAGCGTCTATTCACCCTCTTTAGTTGGGCCTCGACCTTGCAAGGGCAAAGTTATAGACACGAGCAATTGGACTAAAATGGGGCAGATGCAAGAAATCAAGGTTGGGCTTACCGCTAGGAATTTGGGCATCGGCCTCGGTGTTGTAGCGCGGTCGGAGTTGGGAAAGGAGAGTTGGTTGTGAGTGTAGGGCGCTACGGAAAGAGGGTGAAGAAGTCACGGGGCTCAGCTAAATAGGCGTTAAAGGCAGTGGCACCAGTAGCGACGCGTGGACGACAGCGTGGGCGGGCACGTGGGTTTCGCGCTGCACTGGTGAAGCTAGCAAGCGTGTTGGCAGCGGGAGAGGTGTTGCCTTTCACTGGCATGGCGCCGGAGGTGGCGTAGGTGAGCAAGGTTGTTGCGGTGCGTGTCGAGTAGTTGGCGGCGTAGACCGGCGGCGTTGGTGTTGCGGCATTGAATGCCGGCGCAAGGTGAGGGGATGGGGTTGTGTGGTTTGGTGCAGCTCTGACGCGAACGCTGGTGATGGACAAACAAGGCAATGCACACAGGCACGAACAACTTCACGGCGTGCAGTAGTGGGAACAAGGGCGGTGGCAAAGTGGCTTAAGTACGCTTCCAAGCTTGAAAAGTGTATATCCAAAAGGCGAAAGCAGTGTTTTGGGGATTTTCTGGATTTGGGAAATACTTTTAAATTCAAGAAAAATTCAAATAAAATCAAGTTTTGGAAATTTTATGTTGTTTCAGAGGATACGTGGTTTTACATGACCCACATCTAGTTAGAAACTTGTATGAATCAGTTTTCCAGAGAAAACAAAGCTTGTCAAGTAGGATTGCGAAGACCTCTTTCAAATGGGTGGTAGGTGAAGAGATTTCCCTTTTGCTTAGCTAGGTCGTTGGCATTACCGAAAGCACGAACCAGTGTGATGGATAATGTCAATGTGCATATATATACAGGGACGTTGGTAGGTTAGTGAAAGGCTTGCCCCCTCCACTACTGCATTGTGGCAAGCGTCACCACTATTCAGCTAGCACTAGCATAGCTCAGCACCTAATACATATTAAGAACCATCCCCACAAGCAGTCCTCCAGTGCCAACTACACCACACAACCCTATCGATCGGTTTCTTTTCGAGCTCTAGCTCCAGCGTCATCTCCAATGGCTGCCGCTTCCACAGGTAATTGCACGCACAAATTCCACATGTAAAACTGAAAAAAATGCAGCAGTTTTGGTGATCACATGCATGGATGGTGTGCAATTGGTTGGGCAGGGAACGGGAGCCCTCCGGTGGGGCTGCTGGTGCTGATGGCGGTGGCATTGGTGGTGGGGTGGTTCGTGAACGCGGTCCGGCCGCCGCCGCCGACGCCGTGCGGGACGACGGGCGGGCTGCCGGTGACGGCGCCGAGAGTGCGGATGCGGGACGGGCGGTTCTTGGCGTACGCGGAGTCCGGGCTGAGCAGGGACAGGGCGCGGTTTAAGGTCGTGTACTCGCACGGCTTCTCCGGCAGCCGCATGGACTCGCCCCGCGCTTCTCAGGTTGGTCTCCGAGCCTATGCCTTTTTCGTCCTTAGATTTGTGGTCAAATTAAGCCTCTAAAAAAAATGTGATCTTTAAGGAGTTAGCCATTCAAAACGTATTTGATAACATCTGCAGTATATTTGATCAACATGAGAGTAGATCATGTGCATTGAATTTGAATATGGTTACGAGACTTTAGCACTATTAGGTTTCCAACATAAATCCAATGATAATCCATCCTAAAGTTGATATGACGGATTTAAGAATGAGGTTTGCACATGTCCTTAACCGACCGAACCACTTCTTCATGAAATACGACAAATTGCCAAGCAAAATCAACTTTTTTTTATAAAAGAGAACTCCTTCGTTGCCATTGAATAATTCTTAGTTATTTAATATACTACTGAATAACTACGTATTTATTCTGTGTCATCGTGATTCAAGTTTTTTTTTACAATATCCCATCACTGTCACCTCGCAGTCCACGCCTATCTGTTAACCTTGTCATTTTTTGAAGGGAAATTTGTTCTGTAGCACTGAAAGATCACCTCTTTCGAAAAATACCACTAAAAACGGGTTCGAAAATTACCATCGAAAGTTTCATTTTCTTGAGATTTAGCATTTTGGACAAAAATACCCCTCCTCACCTTCTCTCCCGCGCCTTCCCGCCCGTCCGCCTCCTCTCGCCGCGGCCTCCGCCTCCTCCTCGCCCGCCTCTCCCTCTTCTCCCGCTCCCCTTCCTCTCCTCCTCCTCGCCTCGCCTCTCCCCCATGGCTCCTCTCCTGCGCTCCTCCTCGCCTCCTCTCGCCGCCTTCGCTCGCCGCCTCCCTCCGCTCCTCCCCGCCCCTCTCTCTCGGCGGCGCATACATACGCGTGCGGGCACGGAGAGGCTAGCGGCGCCGGTGGCACGCGGTGGCCCGAGGCAAGCGGCCGGGGCCGAGGCGGTGCTCATGGCGGCCGAGGTGGCTACGGGAGGACCGGCGACCGGCGGGCGCCGCATCAGCGACAAATCTTAGGCGGCCGGGTGGCGTGCATGTGGCGTGTGGAGGCCGGAGATGCCGATGCTCGGCGGCGGTGGCGCATGCAGGAGAGGGAGCGCGAGGAGGAGCGGAGGGGAGGCGGCGAGGAGGCGCGGAGGAGGAGGCGGGGGGGAGCCAGCGGGGAGAGGCGGGGAGGCGGAGGCGAGGAGGAGGGAGAGGAAGGAGCGGGGAGAAGAGGGAGAGGCGGGGGCGAGGAGGAGGCGGGGAGGCCGGCGGCGAGAGGGAGGCGGACGGGGTGGGAAGACGCAGGAGGAGAGAAGGTGAGGGAGGGGGTATTTTTGTCCAAAATGCTAAATCCCGAAGAAAAATGAAATTTTCGGTGGTAATTTTCGGAACCCTATTTTTTTAGTGGTATTTTCCGAAAGAGGTGATCTTTCAGTGCTACAGAACAAATTTTCCCCTTTTTGAAATGGCTAAAATGCCCCTACCTTCTCTGTTTCCCCATCTCTGTCCTCTCTTCCCTGACTCCATGAAGCTTTGCCTTCCGCGCGGCCATCCGCCTGCTGTATAGAGACCGGCATCTCTCTCTCGTGCAGCGCCGCCCGCATCCGGCGCCGCCACCACTCGACATCGGTCATTCTGCGACGCTGGAGGACGCGCCAAAGCTGTTGAGGAGAGGGGACGCGAGTCCCGTTGGGTCACCCGTGGCGATGATGGAGTTGGGGACGGGAGCTCGACGGCGACCACGGGCGACGGGCTCCCTCTTCGTGCGGTGGCGACCTCGACCACGCCCATCTCCGTGTGGTGGCACCACCTACGCGGGAGCGATCTTCGGCCTCGAGCTTGACGAGAACAAGATGGCTGCGATGCTTAGATGAAGAAGACAACCTTTTAAGCTTTATTCTTTCTCCTTCCGTGTATAGCTCTGCTTGATTGGTATCAGTTTATGTAGGGACATTCTTTTAACTTTTAAGCTATAGTTTACAGATAGATTTTTTAGACTATAATTTTTTTGATTTATAGTTTTATTCATTTAGAGATGGGTATCCTTGTAAGAATTCTACACGTACGTGTTCCGTTAATCAACTTCTGTACATGCGAGTGTGGTGGCACGACGGGCAACTAACCAATTGAACGGTTCGACCGGTTACGTGCTTGGCGCAGGCGTTGCTGGAGGAGCTGGGCGTGTACATGGTCGCGTTCGACCGCGCCGGGTACGGCGAGAGCGACCCGGACCCCCACCGGTCGCCCAAGAGCGCGGCGCTGGACATCCAGGACCTCGCCGACGCGCTCGACCTCGGCAAGTTCCACCTCATCTGTTCCTCCCTTGGCTGCCACGCCGCCTGGGCCTCCTTCAAGTACATCCCACACAGGTAAATCATCGTGTCGAAATAGGTATGATCAAAGTTGTGTTCTAGAGATCGTGAAATATAAAACGATCTATCTATGTATGATGAGTAACACTTAATCTTGGAAGTTGTATCGTAGAGACGATAGGATGTCTAAGATTGTATGGTCACGGACACTGATTGGTTATATACACTTGCAATGGCTGTTTATGCAGGCTGGCTGGAGCGGCGATGATGGCGCCGGTGATAAACTACCGGTGGTCGGGGCTGCCGAGGGGGCTGGCCCGGCAGCTGTACAGGAGGCAGCCGCTGGGCGACCAGTGGTCGCTCAGGGTCGCCTACTACGCGCCGTGGCTGCTGCACTGGTGGATGAACCAGGCCTGGCTGCCCACCTCCACCGTCATCAAGGGCTCCGGCTCCTTCCCCAACGCGCTCGACGAGAAGAACCGCGTCATGGCCCTGTCCAACGGAATGTTCCAGAAGGTTCGTTCGCTCCTTCGCCATCCCAAACCCCTCCTTTCCAATCTTCCATCATGGATTATTCCACGCGCTTGTATCTTTGCAGCGATCGACCGTGATTATTTACATTGTGTGTTTTGAAATGCGCAGAAGGCGAGGCTGGCGACGCAGCAAGGGGTGCAGGAGTCGTTCTACCGGGACATGGCGGTGATGTTCGGGTGGTGGGAGTTCGAGCCGACGGCCCTCGAGGAGCCGCCGTTCCCGGTGCACCTGTTCCAGGGCGACGAGGACGGCGTCGTGCCGGTGCAGCTGCAGCGGCACATATGCCGCCGGCTCGGATGGATCAACTACCAGGAGCTCGCCGGGGTGGGGCACTTCTTGGCGGCTGTGCCCGGGCTCGGCGACAGGATCGTCAGAACACTCCTGCCGGCGCCGGCGCCGGCGTAACAGCTCAAAGACGGCCGCGTCTCCCGTGTCTGCACCTTGAAAGTACGACCGATCTGCTGTATGTAGACCGTAGAAGCAATGCTGAAGAAAAGCATTGTGTGAGCTCAGCTGAGCCACTACTGTACTGTACAAAGGTACTGATGAGATGATGGCAGCTCTATATATATCATTAGAGGGTTATCTGATGTCATTGTACATCAATTTATCACTGGAATCAGAAAACAATCCCATCCGAGTCCTGTAATTTGCATACAGCTACAAAGAACAGTAACTGACTAGTGATTTTCAAGCTATCTAGATTCACAGGCACATAACACAATAATTGTAACAAAAATGTTGCGATACTGTAAAAACTACAGCAGCCAGCGCTGCAGGATCACCAATCACGAAAATCTTGGCTGTAAATAGGAGAAAGAAACACAGCTGGGGAGGAAAAAATAGCCGCTGCTCATCTCCCGCGTTGAGCTGCTATAAATCCAAATATATTCACAACCAGAAAGGAAAAAGAATCAAGCATTGATTTCCGCATTACACTGCTGCTCCCTGTGGCAGCTTCTTCGACTCCAGAACATGCCTGAGCAGCTGGTCCGGTCAAGATCCTGCTCTTCCATTTTATCCAGCTCCATACTTGCGCTGTGCGAGGGCTGAGAAGATTGCACCTCGGAACCATCCTGTGTTTCTCTAGCACCGCATGGATCATCGTCGCCACACCTGCAGGTTGGGTAGGCGGATGAGGGAAATGGGCTGCAGGTGAGTGGACAGACTAACTCAGAAGAGACAGCTGCAACACGGTTGCGCCTGATTTCAGCTTTGCAGACAGTTGCTGGTGAGTCTACAGATCGGGTGTTCAGCATGCATGGATTGCAGAATGTGAGTGCTGAGCTTGATTTAAGCCCTTCCGTTGGTGTGTCTGGTAACTTAGTGAATGACATTATTCCATTCCGACAGAGAGGGCATGGGATCGACCCAGGTGGGCCTGTGAACTCGACATGGATGTTGCTGGTTGAGCAAAGATAGAGAGCACATTTGATGCAGAACTCATGGCCACAACCTGAAAGAATAGAATGTAGTGTTAGGATACCAACATTACAATTTTCAAATGGTGGCGTACTGTAATGTGATGTACATAATAGGTGAAATCCTATTAAAAAACACTAATCTTTATGAAAGCTTAAAAGCACTCCACACAGGCAAGGTTCAGGTTATACAAGTGGCATCAGACTTTAATATTTAGCTTTCACTTTCTATGTTATTATCACTGTTTTCTAACATTTTGTGAAATAAAGATAATTCACAAAAGGTGGGCACCGTATGCAGTGAGCCTTTACTGGGTACAACCGTACAACATACTATAAGGACATAGAAATTTGAACTTCCTTTTCAGATCACTAAGCCATTGAATGGTCACCTGGAGGTATCATTACAGCAAGGCCTATTTGCGAAAGCAATCCTGACACTTGGATTTTTGAGTTAGTGATCAAATCAGTTCATGTATTCTTATAAGGTAGAACACTAAAATACAAGCGCTACAATGCATACTTGCATAGCGTTATTGTCAAACAAAAAAAAGTAAGGCTAGAGAGAATATGAAGCGCTAGTGCATCTTCAAACTTAGAAAATAAATATGAAGACATGTAACATTTCCAAACAAACAACATTCGGAGCTTAGATTAGATTAGATGGACCATGTCCATATCCTGAAAAAATCAATCATTAAAAAAGTTATTTAACTCGGCATCAATAGAGCAGTCTGCATAATAAATCTATACCCTTAACCAAGGAATGAAATAATGTTTATGCAAGCGTGTAATGTGATCACAGCCCCCACCTTCAGCAGCTACAGAGCAAGACCTTTCCAGGCAAACTGCACAAAGGTCGCTATCATCCACAGAGGATATGGGGTGTTGCAACCCAAATTCCCTGCAAATGCACATAAAAGAAAATATATAAACAAAAGTTCCAACAAGTACATTACCATTTTGAATCTTTAACATGACGCGTCTATGATTGGTACAATTATATAGTGAGAAAACACCAAGCACTTGCTACCAAAGCTGGAATTGTAAGTCTACAAAAGCACTTTCAATTCAATCTACTCAATTAAACTCGAATATGCTTAATTTCAGGTAATTGGAAACTAAACACAATCAATTCCTCTGTAAAAAAAGGGTTAACTACACCATGAAGATTGAATTCATTGAAGTAGTGTTATTAAAACCAGACTGGACCAGTGGTTTGACCACAAAAAACCAGAACCAAAGCTCAGTCCAGTCAGGTTTTGCTATGGGATCGCCCATCCATGTGAGCTGCTCTGAATCGGAGAATTAACCAGTCAGTTTCGCCCTGGACAGCTTGAGAACCGGATGTCAAGGAATAGTGTTATTAGTTAAAAAAACTTGGCACGGAGGGGATTCAAACCCAGGACGTGAGCATTGTGGGCTTTGGACTCCATCCTCTGACCACGTGAGCAAGTTTGTTGTTGTGTTTAGTTAACAACTAACTATCTATTTAAGGCATAGTGGACCGGTGGTCTGACTGCCCAGCCGCCTGTTGGACAGACGAACCGGCGAACCAGAAGCTTCAACGGGTCAGCTGCCGGTCCGGTTTCAATTATTATGCATTGAAGGTGATAAAATACAAGAAGATGAGTGAATATATTTGCTCCATATCCAACCCAACACAAGAGCGTAGTTCAGTAGTTACCTAACACAAGAACCCAAGCCAACACAAGATTCCAACCCAACACAAGAAGATGAGTGAAGATATTTCTGAAACCATTGCAATTCAACCAGATACATAAACTGGCCCATATGTTTATAAATACCAGATCAGCTAGTATACAGAATGAAACTGCTTTCATTGCATCGTTGTTTACTTTCTCAAAAAGCATAGAGTATACATTCACATATCAAAAACCAGCATTCATTGTTGTCCAGAAAAGTAAGAATTGTCATTATATTTTACTTCCAATAGACAAAATCGATAAGTAGCAAGTGGTGAATTGTTAAGCACTAACCTGGCTATATTAAGTATGCTCATGAGTGGCAAGGCAAGATAACTAGATGGCTGAAATACAGGGATACTTAAGTGTGAATTTGGAGAAAGTAATGGCTCCAAGCAATGACGTCCAAATATCCTAGCAACATCAATGGGAAGCCACCTAAACAACAAGATGTTAATATAAAAATAAAGCCAATCAAGTGAATTTAATCGATAATTACGATGGTAAGGTCAATCAAGATTTTGGAATACCACTTAGCATTAGCAATTACACAACAGACTCTTACCCATTGCAGTTGAGTGTCAACCTACTAGCACCTTTCGACAGAAGTAACTGCAATAATGGCATCACCAAATATAAGAACAGATCAATTCATTATGCAACAACTACAACTAAAAAATAGTACTTGTTCAAAAAGCAATGCTGCTTTATGGCAGTAACCTACCTGGCAACACTCCAGACTCCCCCCGCCGGCTGCGTAATGCAAAGGAGTACTGCCAGCTCCTGCTCCATAAAAGCATAATTAAAACCTCATTTGAGATAAGAAAAATAGCATTATTTAATACATGTCATATGAGCTAAGAACTACCACTTGCCTATCAAATTTGCTGTAGTGCCGTAGGGAAATGTGGCAGCTGAGACATTCGCACCTAAGTCAATCAACAATTGCATGCAATCGAAATGACTATTCAAAGCCGCCATGTGAAGTGCTGTAACACCACCATCAGCAGGCTTGTTGATGTACCTCACACGAGCACTAAAAACAAACAGGGTATACCAGTAATTGCTAGTTATTTCAAACAGAAAAGACAACAGTCGATTGACAATACGCACGGTTCATTAAACTTCAGACCCAATGAAGAACTGGGACTGCTCCCGCTATTCATCTGACAATCACCGCCATCCGCCATTGAAGAGGCACTATCCTCCAAGGGCACACTTGGGACAAAGTCCGCAAGTAAAAGCCTTACACACCGAACAAGTCCATCATGTGCTGCAAAATGCAATGCGGTTCGACCACTCAAGTAATCTGCCCTGGTAACCTTCCAAGCAACCCAAACACACAGAAGTCAGGACATTCCTTGTGTCAGGACAGAAATGGAACACAGCGGAAACGCCATATTACAAAAGTCATACATTGCATCTGAAGAGCAGAAGCATCTGAACCACCTCCCAGTGCCCATGCCGACACGCATGCATCAACGCAGTCTTCAAGCGTCCATCCAAATAAACCAAAACAATCAACCAATTGTTCCAAGTCAGATAAAGATTGAAGAAACGAATGGAAATGTAAAACTTATCATATGGCCAAGCACGGAGCAGGACGCCACAAAGCCCTAAAATAATCCAAATCTTGGTTCGGCACCAGATTGCAAAATCAAGTCTTTTTATCCCATCGCTGAGCAAAGCAAGATAAGAAATCACCTAAAAACTGAATCCTCACACTACTTTTATAAATGAAACATGACACAAGAGCTGCCAATTTCATTACGTCTACATGACAGATCTTACATTTGTTCGATTTCTACGCATGAAAGACTACCAAACACGAATATCAGAACTTTTGAACCCAGAACATCCCCGAAGATCTACCTGGCCGCAGTAGTTCCGCGCGTTCACATCCGCACCGTTCTCCAGCAACAGCGTCACAATCTGCACGAACCAAACAAAACACCAATTCGCGATCAGATCGAACGGGAATACCAAAACACAGAACGTTGCAAGGAACTGCACGGACGTCGAGGTGGCCCTTGGCGGCTGCGAAGTGGAGGGGGGAGTTGAGGCCGCCGAAGGTGGAGTAGCGCGCGAGCGCCGGGCTGAGCTCCAGCAGCATGCGCGCCTCCACGGCGTCCCCGTCGCGCGCCGCCGAGACCAGCCGCTCGCCGGAGGCGGAGCACCCCAGCGAGTTGCCCATCGCCTCCGCTCGCCGGAGGCGACGGCGAGGCGCGTCTCCGCAATCACGAGATTACAGCAGAGCAGCGGGGCAGCCAATGCCTCGAGCGGTGCGCGCTCCCTACGAATCGCCGGAGCTTAGGATCGGGGCTCGCCGGCGGCGACGGGCGTGTTTGTGATTGCGGGAATTTAG
Organism: Dendrocalamus sinicus; assembly: GCA_036346575.1. NCBI lineage: Eukaryota > Viridiplantae > Streptophyta > Magnoliopsida > Poales > Poaceae > Dendrocalamus > Dendrocalamus sinicus. The sequence continues at coordinate 25,006,934 of CM070669.1, forward strand.
GGGGGTGGTGGGTGGTCTTCGCGTCTTCTGTTTGGGGTCTCAAATTTTCCGAACTCCGGAAGAGGGGGTGGATGAGAAGGCAGGCTTTATCATCGCTTTATATATTCTTGGTTTAAAATGTTTGGATTTAGGTCCTGTTAATTTTGGCTTAAATTTCTAACTTCTGATTTATTTTTTTATTATTCATAAATTTTATCTTTTTCTGTTATTTTTGGCATTTTGAGTTTTTTTGCTGATTCTTTTTCCGTATTCGTTTGCATTATTTATGATGAGCTAAATAAGACATTATCATCTATAGTGTAATTTCAGCCAGATACACTAAAATTTCAGGTATAAACCAGTTTATTTCAGCTCAGTCAAGCGGCACTTTAACCTAGCCTTTTAGGGTTTGTTTAGAATAAAATTTTCATAATAATTTTCCTGAAAACAGTTCAATTCTGCAGAAATTGTGGTGATCGGTTCACTGAAAGCCTCATGGCTTATGGTGAAAACATCAGAATGGTCAAAAAAAAAAACCTCACGTGTTTTAAACGGCGCCTTAGTTTGGCTCACGTGTCATTGTAGTCATATAGCTGTAGCAGGAGTAAAAGCTTTGTGTGGGCGTGATCACGTGAGTTCTGGTTGTGCTTAGTGACTGACAAGAGTTGATTTAGAAGATAGCGTTCACGTGCCAACCCTTTTTTTTAAGTTTTGGCGGGATAACAATTAACAAGTTGTATAATTCTACTCGCGGTTCTATTGCTTTTCGTTAAAAAAGAGATAATGAGGGGGTATAAAACATAAGCCACATAAACTCTCTATGAACTTTCATTGTGCTTCCTTCTTATCTTTTCAAAATTCACAAAAGGTGTTGTTGACAGCTAATCATCAACGTCTACAGGTAAATTGTAGTACAAATTGTATCAAGTTCAACTGTACCGACCAAAATCAAATGCGACTATTTTCCTTCGCATACTGCCTCTCGCAAACAGCACCGAATTCAAAAAATTCATCCATAGGATATAAGGCACAGTCCAAAAAAAAACTTACCCATTACATGTACCTAATGCACTCAGCCATTAGCCAACTTTTCTGGGTGAAACAAAACGTTTTACAGTGTGAAACGAAAGTAGGGTCAATGTGGTAGGCGAGTGGGGTCTGCGTAGCGTGTTTGCAAATCACAGGTTTTGATATGGACTGCCGGTTTGTCGCCTGACGAGAAATGGGGCCAAGCAGCAAAGACTGCAGAGCTGAAGACGGAGCATTTTTGGCTGGGACATGTCTTCTCACGTACACAGACGACACTTGCTGCCTGTCGAAAACTTGTACCCAAGATCATTCGTCCAATGGAATTCTAAATGAAAACAGGTCACTGTCGCTGATGGTTCATAAGTAGGCATTCCATCATGTTTGTATATTAAAAACTGAGTGACTCCTTGCATCACACTGATAGGCATGTCTCACTGTTGACTTGCATCTTTCAAGTGAGTTCAGCACATGAGCAACTCTGATGGTTTTAGTGGATGGATGGCAAGATGATTTATATGGTCTATTAAAGGGGTGTTCCTAGTACATTACCCTGTCCTCTTTACATGCAGTTATCTAACATATCTAACACAAAGAGAAGAAAATATCACTACCACTACCGTCCCAACTTGTCAGCAAGGCACCAACCTTACCAAGTGAAGTCACCCGGACAAAGGACATGCATGTTCGGGGGCTATTGGTGAGGGTTCGTCGAACTACTAACTTATCCTCTTTCCTTTCCAGATCGGATGGATCGGAAAGTGAGATTAGCCAAACAAACATTTTGCATCTCTAGGGCATAAGGTCGTAACGAAGGCACATGTAAGTAGACTAGGTTCTTTTTATTAAATGAAGCTAATTTGCCAATGCCAGATCTGGTCGTCTTGCTCTTGCAGAGAAGCAATGCGTATTTAGGTTGTGTTCCAACTAGTTTTTGCTTAAGCTTAGAACTATGAGTTTTGACTTTTAGCTAAAATTAAATTATAGCGGCCGTTAGATTTTTCTAGAAAAAATTAAGAAAAAAGAAAATTTGAGGGAAAAAAATTAAAAAAACCGTCGTATAGAGAAAAAATACAAAATAAATTAAAACTAGAAACCGATATGTTCTAAGTAGTTTTTGGTTTATATAAACCAAAAGCCAAAAAATCTAAAAGCTAAAATCGTTTAGAGAGGGTTGAAAACGGAATTGTCACCAACTTGTCGAGTCAACGGCATCAATCATGCCAGATTCAGGCCCTCTTTGATTCACAGGGAAAACGAAGGATTCCCGTTCTAAGGTTTTAATCACTGTTTATCCGTTTGATTTGTAGGAATCGATCAATGGAAAAACAGAGGAAAGTTTCCTACATCCATTCCACAGGAAAAACGACATCCACTCATCTCTTTTTTTCTTCCTCTTCCTGCGAATCAGACATCCAATCCTAGGCCCTCCTTAATTCACGGGATTTTCAAAGGAAAATCGTAGGAATCGGGATTCCATAGGAATGACCACTATTGACGCATTTGATTAGCAAAAAACGACCTAATGCAATTCATAGGAACACTGATGAATTCCTGTGATTTTGGAGAAAAGTAAACATCTGCCAAGAGTGGATGAAAATTTTCCATTAAAAATCCTCCTAAGAGATCTCCATAAAACGAGAGAAATAAAAAAGAGAGATTCAGAGATGAGCTTCGAATTTGAATCCCTACCGATACGTATCACCTTAGGTGATTTTATAATTAACCATACAATTGGAATAGACACAGATCAAATCATCAGCTAACATACGCGATTCGCCATATTTGGGCAGAATGTGAGACTTCTCCAACACAAATGAAACGGAAAGAGAGACGTGCATTAATCAAAATTGACACATTCCGGTCTTTCCAGCTTAGCAAAACAAGCACTCTGGATTCTCTTATCGCTTGTTCAGGAAACAAGAGTCTACAAATAACTGCACACTCAGCACGAACCTGATAATACAGCAGCCTAGTAGATACACGTCTCGGGGCACAGGATGAGGATGTGAGAGGTGCCGTGCCGACCTCACACTCATTACCACTGGGTTTGCATCAAATTGTAACTGCCCTCGCGCTTAGGTAGCGCACCAACAAGAAACTTTTAGCCCTCTTTACATCTAGCAAGGCAGCGACTAGCCGTAAGTGTACTCCAGATCAATCCATAAGATATGGATGTTTGCATTGCCCGTCAGACACTTCTCCATGGTACTAACAGCGAGAAACCATGTTCTTTTTCCAGCCATTCCACCACTTCACTTCCTCATATATTCAGGAATGATTCGGTGGACTAGCTCAACAGGGAGGCCTTCTAATTCTGCATCCCGCCATTCCAATGGTTGGATAAGACAAGGGTATAAAAGAAGTTTAACCATTGAAGTACAGCGAAGTTCAACAATTGAAGTACAGCAAATCGTTACCAGCCGTGGCAAAGTTGAACAAAGGTGGTAATGGTCGTCCATTTGGCAAGCATGTCTTGGGATCCCGCAGTTCATCGAAGAATGGATGGGCACAAGCATCGACCTGTAAGATAATCAAATATGGTCATCAGAGCAATACTCAAGTTTCAAAGGTTTTCTCTTTATTCCTGAATTTAGTATGGTTAAGAAGTTTAGACTATATCAGCAATAAGATTTTAACTGAAGGAAAAATGAGGAACTTCCCGTTAGTAGGCAATCCATCTATACTAATTTATTCAATAATAGCTTCAAATAGCTCAAATCTGAAATCAGTCTTACAGCTGTGCAGCGCAAATTTGGTGAGTACTGAAGTAGCCTTGACACAAGATCAACAGCTTCAGGTGGCATGCGCTTGCCAAAAAGCTGAATGCAGAAGAAAATTAGGTCCGTAGGTTACAGCAGTCTAGAAGTAAACTAACAGACAGAGAGATTAGAGATCCACTAACCTTGTGCCATGGATGAGCTTTTATCTGAGGGAATTTAAATTCGGAGTAGTTTGGGTTCATGCACCTGATTTCTTCTCTTGTTGGGGTACCCAAAATCTAGAATAGAGAGAAAAAAATAAAGGTTCAGTCTACAAATCTATATTGTTGGATTTGATGGATTTGACGGAGATAGAACCTTTATTATTTCCACCAGTTGATCAACACCGCTTTCTCCAGGGAACAGAGGCTGCAATTGTCCATATTGAGGGGAAAAGGAAAGGTCAACAAAAATTTCAGTTGATACCAGAAAGAGTTTGTTGACATGACAGTCATTGTCAACTGGATTTTTTTCCCCATGAGAAGGACTAGTCATCTAAAACGAAGCAGTAACTTTCATATGAAATTGATAAAAAGATATGTGAATTAACAGAGTTTGATTTGTGCAGTATTTACTGATCTAAAACAAGTCAATGGCTATGATATGAGACCTTCTAGACGATGCTGTCAGACCCTAATGTCCAGAAAGTTCAAAGTTCTTGTAATCTAACATCATGATTTCAACAATAAATGGAGGCCAATAGACTTTACAATGATAAATCAAAATTATCTCTCTTTTGGAAAGCAAGTGGTACTATTCAAGTAACCTCAGCTCATGAACTAGTCTGGAAGAAAACTGGGCTTCCAGAATGAGATTCTATACCTGACCAATCAGAAGCTCAGCTAGTACACAACCAACAGACCAGATATCAATTGCTGTGGTATACTCTGTAGCTCCAAATATTAGTTCTGGAGCCCTATAATATCGTGAACAAATGTATGATATGTTAGGCTCTCCAGGGACCTGAAAAGGAATGTTTACATTGTAAAATACATTGAGAAATACAGCATCAACAGTGTGACATACTAAATGAAAGAGGCATACCAATTTCTTAGCACTCCCAAAATCACAAAGCTTAAGTTGATGTGTATGAGGATTGACCTGAAAGATTAATTTGCAGTAAGATAATTGCTCATACAGCAGGTTTACTTATAATAGAATATAAAATTAATTAAAATTGCAGACATTCACATTTTTACATGAGGAAACCGGCAAACATGCACTTACACTGCACAGCTTGTATTACCAAGAAGAAATCCAAATAGTGGAAAGGGGACAAGACTTGCAAAACCAGCACCCATGTAACTACCTAAGAAAAAGGAAGTGTGTCATGAAACTTACCAATAGATTTTGAGGCTTAATGTCTCGATGGCATACACCAACAACTCGATGGGTATATGCAAGGGCGCGGCACATCTATGAAAAGATGGAATAACGAACAATTTCTTAAGAATCGTCAAATCCAACTGTTTGGGACAATCTACAAAGTGAAATGAAACATCTTCACAAACCTGATACGTATATAACTTAACATATAGTATGGGTACACGATGGTTCATCCGATTGTAGTACTTGGCAACACGATAAACTGTCTCAGAGACATATTCAAGTACAAGGTTGAGGTAGACTTCACCCCTCTCAGTTGTGGAAAAGAAGTGATGCTTTAGCTGAACTACATTTGGATGGTCAAGTAATTGCATTGTTTGGAGCTCTCTGTTTTTATATCTCTTATCTTGTAGCACCTTCTTAATGGCAACAGTCTCTCCAGATTCCAAGCACTTGGCCTGTTGTACCAGATGTGATCAATGACTTTATGGCACCAACATTATAAAATTTCATTAACAGAAATTACAGTGATATATGAGGGCAGAAGTTAGCAAATAACATACCTGAAAAACTACACCAAATGAACCAGTACCAACAACACGTTCTGCCATGTATGAGACCTTCTGTAAAACAAACAGCGCCAGTATCAGTGTTTGACCGTGGAATGTTCTAAGGAAAGAACGTAGTAGGACAAACATTCAAGAGAATAATTTTTAAAGCAATAATTCACAGCTATCACAAAGAAATATCGCTACCCATACCCATAAAAGGAATCACAGTGCAAAATGTCTGTCCTAGAGGATATTTAAAATAAAAAAATAACTTCCCTGCTTGTGGAGCATGCAGAAAATTTCTATAATTATGCACTGTATTTAGCATCCAACACAAGAGCACATGAGAGAGAGAGTAGTGAAACCTATGGGTTAATGCATCACCTGCTTTGGCTTCCCATTTTGACCTCCTATTGTTGTCACAATGATCTGACCTGTTTCTGTTCCATTCCCATCAACAATAACCCCTTCAGTTTCCTATAATCAGAAAAGCCATGAGATAAGTAAAGTAACAAAAGTAGAAATGCATTGAGTCAGCAAGTGATGGATGGAATGAAATTGAAATAACCTTATCATTATGACCATCAACTTTATCATCGCTTATTGTCATATCATTCATTTCTTTTGGAAGAAGATCAGCACCTGTTTCTTCAGTTCTAGCTGGATTCACACTAGTGGATGTGCTTGCCTCAGCATCTCTATGAGACAATGATGATTCGTGGTCTACACTCATAGGTTTGTTGTCAGCTAGATGTGGTTCGATGACAATATCTCCCGCTCCATCCTGATCAAATTTTGGCCTTTTTGAGACAGAGTCACCACCCTGATAAGAATAGTGCAAATTTACAAACCAAACCAATGTTCACAACTGGAGAAGCACAAAGTAAATGCTGCCTCAATTTAGCAATCGCAGAATCGATTAGATCTTGCAAAACAGAAAGTCATTTTCTAGCAGTCCCAAGCAATAAACAACAGCTTCGTACATCAAACTTTTCCACCAATCCACTACTACACTGCCCAACATTTTTTTTAAAAAAAAATCTTGCTGGGTACAATTTTCCTTTTCAATGTTCTGCAGTTTCAAACACCTCATCAAGCCTATAATCACGACAAGCCTTTTTAGGCTGCTCCACAGAGCATGATTCAGATTACAAGACACGAGCAAAGCAAAGCAATGGCACGAGTTATACTATATGTTAAGCCATTTCCTGGTTAATCCATAGAAAAAAACTATTTCCGTGTGAGTAAATTAAAGCCAACGAATTAAGGGACAATTTTTTCATTTTGTAGTAAATGTTGGACAACTAGGCTACCGTCCAACCATCACAATGGAGAATCAAATCTCTACACGAACCTACAAAATGCATGAAGCATGCACATTAGGAAATAAATGTTTCACATTGCTACAGCATTACAGACAAAAACGTTATCCTTGTAAACCAACGGGACAAATAAATAGTAGCTCAGCACAAGCAAACAAGCTATCACCTTAAAAGCGCAAGGAGATCAATGCCAAATTAAACTAAAGCAAAGTACAGCACTTGCCACCTGATAGCGCAACAGTCTACACATTTTTTTTAAAAAAAAACGGCAATAAAGCAAACCAAACGAATGAACCACGACGCTGCTGCTCGAGCGAGACTGAGAAAATCGCGCGAGAACGAACCCACAGTTTGGTTTCACGTCATTAACAGAAAATGCAGCTGCCCGAGCGGTCGGTCGGGCCACGAAATCGCTGGTCGGGGGGTGGCAGATCGAGCTCACCGGGTCGGAGACGGAGGAGCGGCCGGAGGCGATGCTCTTGAGCCGCCGCATCATATGCATCCTCCTGCCCGGGCGCCGGCTGCCGCAGCCCGACCCCCCGAGCCGAGCCGAAACCCTAGCCTCGCCCCCACCCTCGTCCCCGTGCAGCTCCGCCTCCGCCCTCGCGAAGCAGCCTCGCCGCTACCGGAGGCGGCGATCTGGGAGGGGGACGGCGAGGGAAGGCCCTAGAAGCTTCCGGGGTCGCGTCGAGGGGAGAGGAGAGGCGTGAGGTGAAAAATCTTTGGAGTGGGAAACGGAGGAAGAATGGCAGGGAGGAGGTTCGCCCGCTACACCACTAGATTTCTCGGTGCTTTTTTTAGCTCTGTGGCTCTCTCTCTCCTCTGGTCGTTGGTCGCCAAATTGGAAAAGCTGGGAAATTATTGCATCCTGCCCCCTTTGCTTGCTGTAATTTCGCAAGAAGGGGCTTGATTTCAAATGCTTTACCTCCCCATGTTCAAATAGTTTGGGCACGGTGCACCACGGATGTGTATCTGTTGTCATCACTTATTATATTGTAATTCTATAATATTTAAGTTTTGGGCTATTTATTTTATTACTTTGGATCAATTCGGAATGTTTCATATTATAATAGGTAGTAAAGCAATATGGTGTGATTGTAATGCCATTGCAGCGGCCTTTCAAAAACACTGAAGTTCTAAGTAAACATTGAAATATCTGATGTGCAATCTTGTCATTATTTCTCAACACAAAAGTGTCCTATATAAGTCTGTTAGGATTTTTTTGAATAATATATCAATACCAACCGTAAAATAAAACAAAATGCATGTTTCCATAAATAACAAACTCAGCGGTAGATAATCACTTGTAATGTTCAGGTTGCCTCCTATACGTAGGCCGCTACGCGGACGTGTGCGACATGTTTCACGGTCTGAAACCATGCTAATGCGCAATTATCCGAGTTTCTCTGGGTGCAAAGTGAAAAAGCGATCCCAGCCAGAATTTTTGGGCATCGGCGAGGGCAGTCGCCAGTCAAGTCAAAGGCCGCAGGTGCGAGCCCAATCATTGCCACCACGGTTGCGCCCCGCGCGCCTGCTCCCTGCCCGTATCACCCGTCCGATCTCCCGGGCTCCCTGATCGGACGGCCGGGAGGAGGAGAGGTGGCATTTACGAGACTGCCACCGATGCGGAATATCCGCGCCGCGGTCTCGCGCCGGTCGCTCGCGATTTGGGCTCGAAATCGGAGCGCGCGCGGCGTCCGGTCCGCAAGTCCCGGTCCGCGGCCGGCCCAACTAGACCAACCTCCTCCATCTCGTTTGCTATTGTTGTCTCCTAATCTGATTTTTATGCTATTTATAAAATAGAGTATAAAATAACAGAAACTCATATGTAATTTTGATCGATATAAATGAAATCGCTATAATGTGTACTACAATCAATTTGTAGATTTCGTCTTAAAAATCACTCTATTTGAAAGTTAATTACTATAGAAAAACTGAAAAATAGTTTTTAGAAATTTAAAAGAAGAAGGGCATATAATTGTTGCACTTGCAAATTGCACACACCACGTCCTAGCTGCACTTGCACCAACCTCAGGATTACAAATTGGCAATTGCCATTACGCACAATAAAGTAGTATCATAATAGACATAAAGCAATAACTGCCAAAATTGTTTATTGGACAGGTAACACTGAGGGCCTGTTCGGCAGGAGAGAAGCCAGACGGCTTTTGCCTTTTGCTACAGTATCTAACTTTCAAACGGAGTATTTTCTCAAGACGGGGTCTACAAGTTAAGCGATCTACACGTTAAAAGCCCAATATCTGTACCAGCCAAAATCGCAAGTGAGCATCTGTCTCACCGTAATCTGTACCGTAAACAACCAAAATTCAAAAAATTTAGCCAAAAGCCATAAGCTGCAGCTGAAAAGAACAGGCTCACATTGTTTTCTTGCGACCAATGAAGGTTGCTCGATTTAGCTTCCAAGAACCATGGCTTTTTTTTATCTGATTTTGCTGAGATGCCTCGCCTATATTTCCCTACATGTTTCGATGGGAAACAAGAGGCCAGGAACCTTCCACGCCGAAGCTCAATAATTCCCAGTCGTCGACGCATGCGATAACGTTGAAAGATCATGTCAAAGCGTATCCATCGCGGAGTGAATTTCACAGGCAATGATTTGGCGCGACGAAACCGCCTGCAATCATTGGGGAAGAAACCGAAACCGGCTCCCCTGCTATCAGAGCATGACGCAGCGGCTGCACCTAGGACACGTACACACGCATAATGCCCGGCGATAATTGCAGCGCCAGTCGATCGTGACGGCACGCTGCATGTCGTCGGCCGATGGGCTTTCGATCGACCGCCGCTGTGCGAGCAGGTGGCGCCGAGGAACTCAACAGAGAGAAACTACTTGTCCGAGCTCGCGTGAGAACTACTAGTACACATGCACCAAATCTCGTACACAGATGATGTCGCCGTCTCCCTCCGCCGTCCCGCGTCGGGCAGTCGCGGCCGCCGCCGCCGCCGCCATGACAGCCCCATTTTTTTTCTTCCGCCGTGCTCCTCGTCCACTCCAACACGTTCCAGTGCTTCTGTCAGATCGCAGTGTGTCTTTCGCACGGACTGTGCCATTTGGAGTGCACGCGGCTATGTGCTCGCTGGTAGCATTTTGACGCCTCGACCAAAAATGAGAACTCCTACAGCGTTCGGAGTGTATGCGGCCATGTGCCGAGCTGACAAGGGCCGTGCCGATCGCACTGCAATTTCAGCCCAAGTTTCTGCCCCGTCCGCTCGGTGCCATCGCGTGGCCCGGCCCAACTCCCCGCAGCACGAAGGGTGGGTATGGGCCACCCGCCCACGGGACGGGACCGCGGGCACGGAAGCCTCTCGACCAGGCCGCGCGCGCCAGCGCCGCGTACCGGAGCCGATCGAACCGCATTGCCGCGTCGCGCCGACCAATTCGGCACGGTGGCACCTAGCAATTTTTTTTTTCAAATCTGACTTTTAGACATACGAATTTTTAATTTTAATCCTCTCTATGACTACAGAAGCAACGGTAGATGATGTATCATCAATCGAGCTCCCTTTTCGTAGCAAGCTGTGGGTGACACGACATCTCCCACTAGCTCGGTAGGCGACGAATGGGCGCGACAGGAGGTTGGGGCCACTGGTAACCTGGCTTGGCACCACCTGCCATGTTGATTGAGCTCAGCAACTAGCTGCGGTGGCGCGCCTCGGTAGCACGACATGTTCGTATTTGTAAAACATGAGCTCAACAACATAGGATTAATTAGCTTAGCATCGCACTTTAGCTGAGACAGTACACTACGTACAGGCTATCCTCTCCACCTATTCCTCGCCCTCTGCTAGAGTCCAAAATAGCGTTCAATAAACAAATAATTAATTTGTCTCTACCCCTGCGACATATTTGCACTTCAAATCGAGAAACTTAATTAAGCCATGTTTTCATAGCAATGACATCAATTTTATGGCGCCACTATTATTCAAAGAATAAAAACACACGAGAGCTTAGCAACATGGGATTAATTAGCTTAGCATCACACTCTACCGAACCAGTTACTACGTACATGGTTGTCCTCCCTGCCTGTTCCCCACCCTTCGCTAGAATCCAAACTAGTGTCCAATAAACAAGCAACTAATCAATGTGCGCGATATAATTATGCTTCATAGCAATGTAGCCAACTGTCGTCCTATCGAGTGTTATGTCCTATCAAGGCGCGCCACCGCTGTAGCCAGCTGCCAAGCTCGGTTGGCACAAAGGTGATGCCAAGCCCAGTCGGCACGGCAGGCTGATGGGGCCTACCTCCTGTCGTGCGCATTCGTTGCCTACCGGGAGATGTCACGATGCTGACAACCCGCCATGACGTGAGAACTCGGCATATGACCGTTGCTTCCATGATCGAGAGGGCAAGCTTTTGTTGGGAAACCTAGGCGTAAACATGTAGGCCTTGGTCCATGGGGTACCTCACCCTTTAGTCTATAAATAAGGGGTCCTAATGGTTGTATGTTGTAACTTTTGGAGGAGAAAAATAAAAAAGAAAGAAAGAGTTTTCCTATCTCTTTGTGTTCAATCTACTATTTGTTCTTGCATTATTCTATGTTTGATCATTGTTCTATCTAAGAGATAATCGCTCGGACTAAACTCGTCAGCAACGGTTCCTCAACATCTTTAACTAAAAAATAATACAGATCCACATGTTGACGAACTGTCGCTGGCGAGTCCAACCTGAGCGATTCCTCCTAGATAGAAGAACTTAGAGTTGATATGCTTTGTGAGATGACTCTTCATGTCTGCACTTGTGCAACATAAACTGCATTATCTTCATACATAATTGTGGGAGCTTGCACAATATTCAATCCACATGATTGTTGGATGTGGTGGATCATTTGTCGAAGCCAAAAGCATTCTCGTACAGCTTTGTACAGTGTTATTATCTCCAAGTGATTCGTCGAAGTTGATACAAGATTTCGCTTAGACGATTTCTATGAAATTGCAGTTCCACCATACAGGAATATATAGCACGTTTGTGATCTAGCATGTACGAGTTCGACAGGTACTCGGCATCTGCATAGCCAGTCATATTCAAGTCTTGGTTCTTGTATAGAACAATCCATGGTCTTTGCTTCCTTGGAGGTATCAGAAGATATCCTTTATCCCCTGCTAATGCCTTTTGATAGGTTCTGCACTATACCATACTAATAGGTTTATGACAAATGTAATATCTGGTCTAGTGTAGTTTGCTAAATATATAAGTGCTCCTATTACATTTAAGTGTGGAAATTTTGGTCCCATGACTTCCTCCCCCTCTTCTCTAGGTCGATACGGATCATTGTCTTGATGTAAAGATTTTCCGATCATCGATACTTTTGATCGGTACACTCTTTCAAAGCCAAACGTCTCCCACACCTTTTGAATGTATGTTGATTGATGTACTAATATCCCTTCAGGGACACAATCAAGCTGCAAGCCTACGTAATATTTGGTTTTGTCCAAATCTTTCATTTCGAGCTCTTACTCCAAGTAAGAGCTTGCTTTCTTTATGTCTTTCAGGGTTCCAATGATATTCAGATCATCTGGATACATTGAGATTATGCAAAATCTATTCTAGAATCATCATATAAATACATAGGGACAATTCTTATTATTCATGTAGCATTTCTTGCATAAAAAGTCGCTTAAACAATTATACCACATCCTGCTCGATTGCTTAAGTCTGTACATTAATTTTCTGAGTTTAACACTGTACATATTTCTATTTGCTCTGTCTTGATTCAGGACAGGGATACCTTCAAGCACCTTCATATAAATGTCCAAATCCAAGTTTCCATAAAGGTATGCAGTTATCACATCTATTAACTTCATTTCTAAATTCAAGTTTACTGCCATCGAGATTAAATATCTAAAAGTAATACCACTCATGACCGGGGAATAGGTTTCTTCATAATCAACTCCTGGACGTTGAGTGAAACCTTATGCAACGAACCTTACTTTATGTCTTACAATTTCATTTTTCTCATTTCTCTTCAAAACAAATACCCACTTATGCCCAATGGGGTGCACATGGGGAGGCGTGTAGCTTATAGGTCCAAACACATCTCTTTTATTCAGAGATAATAATTTAGTTTCTATTGCTTTTTTCAATCCTCCAAGTCTGATCTTTTCTTGTATTCAGCGAGCGATGCCGACTTTGGATCATGATGGATGATTGTGGCAATTTTCTTTGCAAAATAAATATCAACATTGGTTGATGTCCTATTTATTGGCCAGGCTGACTCCCGCCCAGATCTGGCTGCTGTCGCCTTGGATCCAGCCGCCGCCGCCTCAGATCCGACCGCTGCCATAGATCTGGCGACCGCCGCCACAGATCCGGCCGTTGCCACCCCGAATCTGGTCGCCGCAGCCTCGGAACCGGTCGCCGCCGCTAGGAGCTGTGCCAGCTCATCATGGGCCTCCGCCCAGCCGCCGTCATCTCTAGAAGCCTCGCCTCCTCTGCCGGCCACCCCCAGCGTGCTCATTGCCCCTGGCTCCCGCGTCCACACCATCAGATCCGAGTGGATCCGACCACTATCGGCCACCGGATCCGGCCTGGCCGCTTCTTCCCAAGCTGCTGCCACCTCACCTGTGGCCTCTCGGATTCGGACGCAGCGCCTCCGGCTGACGCCGACGCGCCCTTGCGAACATGCCGCCGCCTCCGGGCCGCCATCGAGTCGGGAGAGGGAGTAAGATGGTGAAGAGAGAGAGGGGAGAGGAGAGAAATTTGAAGGGATAGTACTTTTGCTGCTGCTAGTATTTGTTCTTGAGTCTTTTTCGTTTTGCGTCTTCTATGGTGTCGATATAAGTCCATTACTATCTCTCTATCAGTTCGTTAAAGTTATGCAAGTCCACAAATTCTTTGTCAGTCAACCGATTACTTTGCTATCTACAGTTCATCCTTTTAAATAAGTGTGGTTATCTCCTTCCTTTCGCATAGCCGCAGCTGCCACTCTTTTCTTTGAGCGGTTGAACCGCTGCAGATCATAGAAATCTTCATGATACTGTCGCTTCTCTTTGAGCTGCCGCCCCGAGCTTCTTAAGGACGCCATGCTTTTCTGCACTGCGCCTATGTTGCGCTTCTTGTGCACAGCGTCGCTGCCGTCTCGAGCTTTGTCTGTGCCGCTATGCTTCTATCTTCCTCTTCGACTTGATTTGACAGCTCTCTACTCGTATCACCTTCCACATCCTCTTCGTCGTGTTACTACGGTCGACTTTACTTTCGCTTACCTCTACTTTCCTAGCCCTTACACTTTGTACTTTCTGGGTTATTGCACGATTCTGGATGGTTAGTACTCGACACAATTTTCCAAGAGCTGCATGCTACAACGACATCTTCAAGATATGGATTTTGGTTTTTCCTTATTTTAGTGTCAACCCTTTTCAAATGCAATGCTATTGCATACGTCTTGCATTTGAGGGGGGTGTTAAGGATATTTAGGTCATTTCCTACTGTCTAGTGTTTGAGTCCTTGTGTGTGTGTCATGAACTATATAAGCACCATGGGCTATTGTAATACATTTGAGTTTCATTTATATCTTACAAATTTATTGTGTTTAGTAAATAATCTTTTATATGCATGTCCCCACTGACTCCAGGCCAGAATCATGTTTCACAAATAAGGAGGAGCCGTCAAATGCTACTGACTTACCTAAGGGCATAAAGGCTATGAAGAGAATGTTGTAAAAGCCAAAGCATTCTCTCTTTTTTAATGTTTTCAGTGAAATTTTCATAATATCACTGTCGTCACTCGTCAGTTTGATACCAAAATTCCATGCTATTTATGAATGCATTACTCATTGCTTTTCTCTACTCTATGCCTTTTTTTATCCCAAAAAATCCATTCTAGGAACCGATGCTCAACATATAACTAAATTATCTGAGAAAGAAATAACAGGGACAGATAAAGGACAAGAATAATAAAACTATTCATAAAATGGAGCGTGTAATGAGATTGCGACCAAATACATAGATCATGTACAATGTTCACTCAAATATACCCATCATGTACACTTTAGAAGGGGTTTGAATAATGTCACAGCCAGTGGCGGAGAGGGCTGGGGGCTGGCACCCCAACGATCATGCAACGGCAGCCCCCCCACTGGATGCTTCATGCAGTCATGCACCCATACGGCCATACCCAATTAGCCCAGGCGCCGGCCCAGCAATCAGTGACGCACTGACGCTTCATGCTTCAATACTTTATATTTCGGAGGAGGCAAGCGGCGCTTCAATATTTTTGGAATTTGGAGTCGCGTCGCCGCCGCCGCGCCGGGCTCAACTCTGCAGCTTGGCATTAGCCATTAGGCAATACTAATGCGCTCTCTTGGCATTAGGCGAAGAGACTCTTCTTCTGCGCTTTTCCTAGTCGGTATCCGATAGTCCTTCAAATACTCTACGTGGATCTGCGTCTCAATGTTCTCCGTCTTTGTAGCTATTCGGTGGGAGTCATCGGTATTGCCGTTCAAGAAGCTCTCGGCGACCCGGCAAGACGCAAAGTGCAAACCATACTCGCGAGAGTGGCTCCGACGCCGTCAGTAATCTGAATATCTGATCTCTTGAAGGCAAAAGTTTCCATATTTCCATTACCAAAATACCAAAATTCCATACAATTTGAGCTGGTTCATAGTTTGATTAGTTTCTCTATATAATTTTAGATGATATGAAGAAAAGAAAGATAATTCATAGTTTTTTTAAGCCTGTTGATTCAAGTGCTAACGTGGAAGTGGAAACTCCTAATGTGAAACTCCTAATGAACATGATATTGAAAATCCTAATAATCAGAGTAGTGTTGCTGCTGTACCATTAGAAGCTGAGGCTGCCGAGCATCAACCAATTGTAGCTACTAGATTTGAGAGAGACCCTGGTAAACATGTTCAAATCTTAGAATTGCCAGTTGATCAACAAAATGAAGCTCGAAGATTTTATATTTTAGAGGGCCCATATCAACCTATGTTAGATCGGTAAATCCGGCATGATTCATTAGTTCTACTCTACTTATTGTCTATGTTGCCCCCCTATATCCAATTTCTGGCTCCGCCCCTGGTCACAGCAGGACAGTACCTAACATAATTTAGCACAGCAAGTCAGCCAAAGTGCTCCAGATCAAAAAGGGACTATAAGTATGTCCTGCATAAGCATATGCCACAAATGAGTTTACAGATCAGAGAAAAATAAATAAGCAATACCGGCAAGGCGGCAACAATATGTGATTGACCCTAAGCAGCTTATTCAGATGCAATTCACCTTGCATGGTGCTTCGCTGACTCAAGTTAATCTCCGAGTATCTACAGTACAGGAGTGCGCACATCAGCTGACGGTTGTTGTGCGAAAAAGAAAAACACCGCAATAATTTGAAAGAGTCAGAATGGTGGAAGAGCATATATTGCCTCCTAGGCTTGTCGTGGCACTGATCAAACTCTTCATTCGCAATACCTACAATGCAAGTCGTAGATAAATACTGATGGAAACAACTTGCGGATTGTAACACGCTCTAAAAGTTTATGATCAGTATTGCAGAGCAGGGGAACAGTACCGCTTACCATTTCAAGGAGGAAATTAGCCCCCTTTGTTACCTCTAGGTTCCCTGCAAGAAATTTTTGAAATATGACGGAATAAGACTTATTTCCCACACACTTCAAATTGAAAATAGAAGTAAGACTCGAACTTGGGTGGATGGGTGGGTTCACAACCTTGTTTGCCCACCCCAAGTGGGCTCTCGGTTCCCTGTAAGAATGGATAAATATTTGTCAAGGCCCTTGTTATTTGAAAGAAAACTTCATAGATGATGCAACAGAGATTTGTAGCCAAGTAAGATTTTATATAGTCAGATAGGAATAGGATAGACAAAAAAAATTCTGAGCGCTGCGAACAGTTCCCTTGTACAAGAAATGGCTAATGGTTGTGACATGACAGCTTACAAGAATGAATTAACATCCCTTCGAGTCGATTGCGGAACAGAAAAAGAAGCATTTATCATTTACGCCGCAGGTACTTGCCACAGCAACGAGTTTGAGATGAGAGAAAGGAGCTGCCTTTCCCCCTCTTTTGTTTACCTGGAGATAAATGCGTGACGCTGCATCACGGGAGATGGCGCGGCGGGGAAGGGGGCCGCATTTGGACCCGGCACGGGCGTCGGAGGACGGTGGCGAGGGAGGGTGGGCAAGCGCCGTGCCGGAACTTCGCCGCCGACGAGTAGGGGAGGAGGGGGCGTAGGGGCGGTGGTTGCCTGGTTGGTTGGTCAAGTCGGATCTGGCCACTGGGCCTAAGGAGGAGGAGCGTGGAGTGAGCGAGCGCGGTTATCGTTTTTCCCCGTCCTGTGGCTCCAAGGTCCTCTAGGAGTTTGCCACCTGGTGTCATTGTCACTAATCTTGAAGCAGTCTTTTCTTTTGAACTCCTTCCTTCGCTTCATTTCGTTGATGACATATTGTGGTTGCTCGTAAATATGCACCTAGTATCCTGCATGACGTAGGCGGAGATGGCCCAGAGGCGGCGGCCGTGGAGCGCTTCTTGTTGAGCGTGACGCGGCCGCGGAAGCTCTGACGCGCGATGCGGCCGGCGAGCACGTCCATATGCATTACTGTTAGGAATGTTGATTACCCAGTTTCGTAGTTGGATTGAAATTTAGACCAACACAATAGTTAAGGGGTGTAAAATATGCTTATTGTTAGCGTAACAACGATGCATTAGTACTGTTATGTAATACTTGTTTCATCCACACCTCCAGAGATAAGGAGGTTGATCTTTGCTTTGTACCGGAGCGATGATGCATTACTGTTGAACTGCTTTATATTTGCTTTACTTAAATCCTAGACATGCTACTACTATGGTATTATGTGGCATGGAACTCTCGGATGCTACTACTACTTTACATGTATACGTGTTAAGCATTCTGAGTTCCTCACGGTTCATATATTCATACATGGAATTTTTTGTACGGATAATCCATTTTTTATTCGAAATTACATAAATATACCCGGAAAATTTTTACAAAAATAGGCTCGAGTCGCCTAATGGTTGGGCGACTGGAGGCGTTCGCCCAACCACACGGCGACACAATATATCTCGCTACTGATGAGAGCGATTGCATTAAATCGCTCTTCCGTATGGCGACTGGCATGCAGTCGCCATACCGTTAGGCGACTGCCATGCAGTCGCCATCCCGTTAGGCGACTTCAGGTAGCCCCCGTGATTGTTTTAGAATTTGTGAATTTTGTAACGTTGAACCGGTAAAAAATACGGTGAAGTTGTAATAAAAGTTTATGTTCATTGTATATTGTAGGTGTGTAAAAAGTTTTTTAATTTTTTTGAAAGATTGAGTAGAGAACGATCGATACATACACTGTTAAGTGAGATAGTTTATATGCGGAAAGAGATGATAGACTTATGTAAATATAAATAAACTTCATAATATAACTGTGAGTAACATGGCGCATGTATTTTCATTACATGCATAACATATATAGCATCTGCAGCACGCCTCACTGGTCACCCTGCTGTGCCCGTCACGCGCGCGCGTCCTCCCATACGGCCTCGCTTGGCCTCCTCCGTGCAACGGATTAGGACGATCCGAAAAGGTAAAGCGAGGAGGAGGGTGTCTATCCCGCCTGCATTTGGTGGAGTCGGTGCACCTCTGGGTGTGTAATCTCCGGTGCACCGGGAGGCATCGGCAGAAAGAACTGCGGTGCGACGTCGGGCGCAGCGCAAAAACTGGTCCACATCCTCCGGCACGAGACGCCGGCTTTGGTAAGTACTGCAATATTAATATCGTTAGTGCGTTGCATGTCGTCTTCGGATAAACACGGTATAAGACCTATGCGTACCGTGGTTGGCGCCATGGAGGCGTACACCTGCGCGTGGGAAGACAGGGGTCTGCGTAGGAGGCGTGAAGTGAACCGGTGTAGGAGGCCCTGCCCAGGCTGAACCCCCTGGCTGCTCCGGGTGAGGTGGTGGAGGACGTGTCCACGTAGGTGCACCATAGTAGTGCCACGCTGGTGGAGGTGGCACAGGTGGAGGTGGCACTGGTGGACGAGCAGTCGTAGCGGGGGGCGTGGAGACCGCCGGTAGCCTCGTGCAGACGATGAGGCTAACGATACGTCTACACCCTCGTGCACCCGACGCGCAAAGCCGAGGCCCTCCTCATGGGTCACCTGCGCACCATGGCGAAGCCTCTCGATCTCGTCTTGGACTCGGCGTATAGGTCAGAACCGACGTCAGCCTGGACACAAAGACATAAAATGGTCGATTATGGAAACGACATTACCATTTGGGAATCTTTGAAATGACATGTAACGTACCGCGAGGTGAGCGTCGTGCGCGAAGTGCGCGGGGTACGTGTCCGTCGGAGCGGCGGCGTGTGTGGCGGCGGGTCTACCACATATACGAGCTCGATACGGTCTCGCGGTGGTACCAGCAGCGGTACTCGCGTACTCCTGGCGCCGCCGACGGTCGGTCCTCGCCCACGCGGTCATCGGCGCATCCCGCCATCGCTCGACCGGGTGCATTCTCACCGACCACCGTGCCTCTTTTCACTCCCTCCCCGTGCTCTGCGTATAAAACCATTACGTAATGTGAGATACTTGCGACGCGATGGTAAGTATGTACATATTAGCACAAACGTACACTCACCGTGCGTGCCGCGAAGCGATGGTCCGACCGTACAGAACCGGCCGCCATAGCCCGAATCGCCGCATCACCGTGGGTGCGTAGTCCTCCACGTAGATGAGGTACCACGAGCCCGGCGGGTGAGCGAAAGCCCTGGCCACGCCAAACAAAGTGAAGACAGACCGCCAGAGCACGGGCTCGCACTACCGTATCGTCGACGGCCCCAGCGCGACGTCGTCGGTGTGATGCGGTCGAGCCGCTCCACAAAGACTCGATGCGCCGCGTGACTGCACGCGCGCGAATCGTACTCGCAAGAAAGACAAGTTGTTTACAATGACGATCGTCAATAAGAAAGAAATAGTTAAGCGTGATAAAACTTACTCGGCGACGGCACCACATAGAACCCATCGTCGGCCGATCGACTTCTCCCGGATACATCTCGGGCCCGTCACGGACCCGTCGTCTTAGCACAGTCGTCCCGGCGCAAGCGCTCGAGCGACCACAATCGTAGTGCAGGGGACAACCCGTGAGGATCGAGTTCGCTTGACCTCGTGCACGCATCGCACGCAGCGCGATGCGTCGCGGCAAATGCGGCCGATCCCGGTGACTGGTGGGGCTCGCCGTCGGCGATCGCCCTCGCATAGCGATAAGCGCGCATCCACCGAGTTGCCGTGGTGGTGGTGAAAAGCACCCAACCAAACAACCACAAAGACGCACGCCTCCAGTGCCGCGAGACTGGCGATCGTCACTGCGGAACCATGCGCTCCACTGAATGCAAAAAGTTGTTATTAGTACGTAATACCACAAAAAGAGCTTCAAGATACGATCGATTTTATATACCACGCATCCGATCGCTCGAGCCACCTCGGTGTCGGCCCATGGGTGCGCCTCTCCGAACACGTGGTGGTCGGCGGCGGTGGAACGACACCCTCGAATCGCCGAGCAAAGTCGCGCCCGATCGGCGGGGCCTCGGTAGGAAAGCGGCGTCTCCGCGATCGGAAGCCCAAGCGAGGACACATCCCGCAAGGTCGGCGTCATCTCCCGAATGGGAGGTGGAAAGTGTCGTCTCGGGCGCCAACGGTCCACCAAAGCCGTCGTGAGGGAAGCGGTCGAACGGAAATCGTCGTGATCGATCCCCGCCCGCCTCGTCCCGCCCTCGCCCCCCCTGCGCTCCATCCTCCTCTCGTGGCTGCACCATCCGGCAAGAGGAGTAGCCCGCATCCCGCACTGCAAACAAAGTGAAGGTCAAGACGAACGAACTAACGGCCGCACTAAACGCCGGAATAGTGCTCACCGGCATCCAACGAGGGTCGAGTCCCGTGCCACGCGAGGTGTCCGTGTCGGACCACTCCCAATCGAGGCGGCTCGTCCGTGCTCTCCGATGGCGGCACTAGATGGGAAGCGCGATGAGAGCGGTCCACGTGCTCGTCCAACGGCGCAACCGCCACTCCGAGTCACGCCCAAAGACGAGTCATACCGCAAAATTTGTACAATACTTTCAACATTCAATTTTCTGCATCTAAATTTGTACAATAATTTCAACACTAAATTTTATACATCTAAGACTGTACATTAAACTTGGTACATCTAAATTTCTACATCTAAACTTGTACATTATACTTTCTACATCTAAATTTGTACAATAAATGGTACACAAAATTTATAAACTAAATTTTCTAAACTTTATTTGTAAACTACATTTAGTACACAAAATTTGAAAATTAAATGTCTAAATTATATTTCTATATTTAATTTCTAAACTAAATTTTGAAACTACATTTTCTAAACTAAATTTGTAAACTAATTTTCTACACTACATTTTCTAAACGAATTTTCTAAACTAAATTTGTAAACTAATTTTCTACACTACATTTTCTAAACTAATTTTCTAAACAATATTTCTAAACTAATTTTCTACACTACATTTTCTAAACTAATTTTCTAAACTAAATCTCTAAACTAATTCTCTACACTACATTT
This sequence comes from Dendrocalamus sinicus, assembly GCA_036346575.1. NCBI lineage: Eukaryota > Viridiplantae > Streptophyta > Magnoliopsida > Poales > Poaceae > Dendrocalamus > Dendrocalamus sinicus. The sequence continues at coordinate 25,028,475 of CM070669.1, forward strand.
TCTAAACTAATTTTCTAAACTAATTTTCTACACTACATTTTCTAAACTAATTTTCTACACTAACAAAAAATATAACACGAAAAATTACCTGAAAATCGCGCACTCCCCCTCCTCTTCTCCTCCTCTCCCTCTCCTTCTCTTCTCCTCCTCTCCCTCTCCTTCTCTTCCCCTCCTCTTCTCCTCCTCTCCCTCTCTTCTCTGCGACGGCGGCCGAACGACACAGGACCGCGCTCGGCCTGGCCGAGCGCGGTATATATCTCACTACAAGTCGCCGAACCGTTGAGCGACTGAAATGCAGTCGCCTAACGGTTGGGCGACTGGATGGAAGTCGCCCAACCGTGGGCGACTGCAATTAATCGCCCAACGGTTAGTAGATTCATTAAATGTCGCGTGTGGTTGGCGACGCCTCGATCGCCCAACCATTAGGCGACTGGAGCCTATTTTTGTAAAAGATTTTCCCGCGGGTATATTTATGTAATTTCGAATAAAAAATGGATTATCCGTACAAAAAATTCTTCATACATGTCTGTACATTCCACCTATAAATAGCATTGCATACATCAATAAATCACAAGATTTTGTGGATCACGTAGCCGAGTACACCACAAATTTCAGTCCAATACACCGATCACTGGAGACGAGTAATACAAATGCTGCTCACGTGCTCAAGATCCAAACACCATTTTGGTCAGAGTCCATATCAAGAATGTCACAACTCTCAACATTTATCAGCAAAACAACACGCATTTTTAAACAAACAAGAAGAAACTAAAGATACATCCGATTCCTTACAGAAAACATGCAAGCCCATACAGAATTCTGCATCATACCTTCCAGAATTTTCCCAGAAACAGGATTAAAAGAGTGCTACCACCCAACAGATAACACGAAATGCAGAAAAGTACTACCAATTAACAGGCCCTTCAGCAAGGCATCCCTAACCGACTGATTATCCGTCAGAAAAGGTCACCCCATAGCCGCTGCTACTGAAAGAACCAAGGTTGAACACATCTCAGTCGGAGTCAAGCAGTTCCAGAGGAAACAGATTAATAGATTATCCATGCTTCTCGTCCATATAAAACAATCTAAGGCACAATAGCCTCGTCCATATAAAACAATCAAAGGCACAATAGCCTGTAACAAGACTCAGTGGCTCTGTAACAAGACTCAGTGGCTCGCCCTTACTTTGTGTAAAACTTGTAAACCTCCGTGTAGCAAAGTAAAAACAGATTGCTGGGACACACTAATATATAAATATTTAGCTGCCCCTACAGCGACGACCTCTTCTTTGTTAAGAAGTGCATAATGCATTGTTCTGTACAGCAGCATCTATAATGGCATGCGCACATGCAAAAGTTGAAATTTGATTGTAATGTACAGTACAAGAGAGACAAGCGCTACACACATTACTGCAAGCAAGGTTAAAAATCCCGACGGTTTTACTGTTTCTATCAGTGGAGACCGATAACCAAAAAAATCGGCTGGTATTAATTTTTGATTTTCGAATTTTGGCTGGTTTTTCTAGTTTTTCTGGGTACCGGCTGGTTTTTCCGGTTACTGGTTTCAAAACATCCCAAAATTCAAGTTTTGATTTTCAAATTGTGACTGATTTTTAGCTGGGTTTTCCGGTAACTGGCCGGTAACCGTTACCGGCCGTCGGCCGGGATTTCTCCTGGTTCCATGTTTTGGAACCTTGACTGCAAGTGTACCTTGGAGTTTCAGGTCAAACAGCAATCCATACATTACATGGATTACATATTGAAATGCATATGAATTTTGTGCAAAAATTGGGTAGCGGCCCTTTCCTATATTTTTAGAATTTACAGTTTAGACCTCTTAAGAACCAGACTAACTCCTGCTAATTGATCAGACTTTGTGTCCATGTGGTGCCAACCATGTCTCCATTCAATTACAGTGCTCTAAAATCATCTAAACTAGAGGAATTGTGCATCTGATAACCTCATAACCATAACAGTATCACATAATTGCCGTTCGACAATCATCATGACAGTACGCTTCCGAGGTCCTATGTCCATAGAGGTCATTGACGTGGGCAGACCCAGACAACAAGAACACCTGACAAAAGAACAAAAAACACCACCAACTACAAATATTATGGCATAGTGCAAAGCCCCCTTTGGCAATTGAATTTCCGCTCATATAATGTTATGCACACATGCAAAACCTGAAGGTAAATTTGACTATCGTAGAGAAAAACAAACAAGCAGTGTAGAGAGAAAAACAAACAAGCAGTGCACACGTAGTACTCTAAAACACAAAACAAAGAAGTGAAGGTAACGGCATGATAGAAAGAAAAAGGTTAAGTTTGCCTTGGAGCTTCAGGTCAAACAATTCATGTATTAAACGCACAAACAACCTGCATACTGGAAGCAAACAAAAATAGCACTACAATTAGGCAATTACAGATATTAGGACACACTAGCAAATTGTCTCTGAAATGCCTCCTTAGGAAATTGAACTATTATTCTGAAATCTCCCAACTGTACAGTAGATCCCAAAGTAGAATTCCGTCTGCAATGCACAAATAAGATGAAATAGCATATCAGTTGGATGATGGGGCAGGAATTAAGATAGCAAGTAACTACAATTAAATTCCATATTAAACCTTTTGAGAAAGATCTAACGGCGGCCACAATGACCAAATGTGTCCTTATATTGTGGTGGACAGACCCATACAGCTGGAAGGAACTCGTCCACAGCAGCAATATCCCCGGGATATGGAATAGAAATGACAACCTGTGTCCCCAGATTTATGGCCAGAACCTTTGGTTGGCGTGTAAGGCCACGGTAATCCTCTACATAAACCGTATTGCTTAGCCTTCCTATAAATGGGTCACAAGCTGGTAGCACAATGGCTAGGTTAGGCCCAAGATAGACAGAATAGTGCCCAATACTGTTTGTAGGCAAAAGCATGTAACCCATGTCTTCATCCTTCTCCATGACGAACAGCCAAGTGACAACACCTTCTGCAGCAGTAGGTGAGTCCACAAGAACACAAAGGTACAGCTTCTCATCACAGAAGAACACATGGTGTCCGTTCTGGTTCCAAGCAAGTAGAGGATCTCCAGCATCCAAGACAGGTGCTTGCAGAAAGATCAGCTCCTCAGGCCTGTCCAATGATCTGGAATGCTCATCCAGGATGACCACACATTCATTAGTGGCCGCAGCTGTGAAGTACCCTGGATAAAAGGCGACCGACCTCACCCTGTGATCTTCAGTTCCTGGGTACGGTATCCAGTTAATTCCGGCTTCCCAGTCACCTCCCCAATCTATGGTGTCGGAGAACAACATGGAATCTGAGTCTGTGTGCACCACCATGACAATAAAATGGCTGTGCTCGTGTGCAGGCCAAAAGTAGATTGACCTTGGTGCCATCCCTTCCGGAAAGATGATCAGTGGGCGCCAAGTGCCACAGAGGAGGCAGAAGAGGAAGCTCTGCCTGGAATGGGGCTGGTCACACCTCATGCCCAGCAACCCCTGCGCCGAGCCAAAGCACGATGCCCCCACCGGTGGATCGGCGAGGATCGCCTTCCTCTGAAGAGATGCGTCGGCGGCCTCCACCCCCTTTGATATTTCCATCACGGTGTGGCGTGCCTCCGCCGTAGGATCCCTCCGAGAAAGAACAATCCAAGGACCCATGCAGCCTGGAATTGCCATCCTCAAGGCCCTACAAGTCTGCCGCATGTGCTCTACGTCCAGGCGAGATGATTTGAGATGGTGGGCGACGAGGCAGATGACGTCGTTCGGCAGGCAGTGAAAGTATGAAGGCGGAGCCTCGATGGTGGTCGGAAGCAGCAGGTGGAGGTGGTCCTCCCCATCAGAAGCCGGGGGAGCGACGGCGATTGCCGTGGCGAGGGTGACCATGTCGCCCTCCGCAGGAGACGCGACGGCGGTGGGGGGCGGTGGAGGGAGGCGATTGTCAGATCCCGCAGATCCGCACTCCGGAGAAGACGTGACGGCGGTCGGAAGCAGCGGTTGGAGATGATCCTCCCCAGCGACGGCGATTGCCGTGGCGAGGGTGACAATGTCGCCCTCCTCAGGAGACGCGACGGCGGTGGGGGGCGGTGGAATGAGGCGATTGTCAGATCCCGCAGATCCGCCCTCCGGAGAAGACGTGACGGCGGTCGGAAGCAGCAGTTGGAGGTGATCCTCCCCATCAGAAGCCGGGGGGAGCGACCGCGCTTGCCGTCCCTAGGGTTTCCATGGCGCCCTCCGCAGGAGACGCAACGGCTGTGGGGGACGGCGGAGGGAGGCGATCGTCAGATCCCGCGATCCAATGGAAAGAGCGAGACGCGAGTAGTGTGTTCAACAAGCTAAACTACAGCTAAGATAATTTCTGGCGTAATATATATACGCTATATATACTGTACCGCGGGGATTTGCCCTCGGGGAGGGCATCGACGTCAGCTTCTTTGCAAAAAGATTCTCCGATATTTTTAAATCGCGTATAAGTCCTTAAATTTTGCAAAAAGGACCCGCCATACATTTTTCGCGGAAAATCCCTTGATGTTTCCAAAACTGCGTACGGATCCTTAATTTTTTTTTCCAAAAAAAAACTCTTTTTGCTAGAAGCCATAGGATTGATGGTGAAAGGGTATCAAATGATCTCAGCCGTCTAATTTCACTTAAAACATCAAGATAGATTGAAATTCTTCAGTTAGGCTCAAACTTCATACTTCTCTGGATCTGACATTTCCTCCCCTTAACTCCACACTTGTTGATGGTCTAAGAATAGAAATCAGGGAAGGTAACTTTGATGAAATCGGCATCCTCCCATGAGGCGTTTTCAGTTGGAAGATTGACCCACTAGATTAGCCATTGAGTCACTAGGATGCCATTTCTTGGCAAGGCTCTTGTCTCAATTGCCATTGTAGGTTCATTCTTTATGACTCCGTCTTCTCCCACCAAAGGCAATTCCAAGCTAGGTATTGCATTAGGTTCACAGTGCTTTTTAAGCTGGCTAACATGGAAGACTAGATGAATATTCACATTAGGAGGAGGTTGTAATTTATAAGCTACTTTTCCAATCCTCTGTAGGACTTGGAAGGGTCCATAAAATTTGCTAGTCAGCTTCAGTGCTTGCTTCAACCCAAATGTTGCTATCCGGTAAGATTGCATCTTTAAGTAAACCATGTCTCCAATTGAAAACTCCCTCTCACTTCTATTTAAATCATCAATTTTCTTTATCCTAGATTGAGCATGTGCCAAATTATCCTTCAACTGATTGAGCATCATTTGTTTCTCAGATAAGAAATCTCTTGCTCCTTCATCATTCGGTCCCAGTACGGCTACCTCATTTATCAATGGTGGAGGAAAATCATATAGATCTTGCAATAGAGAAATCTTGAGAGAAGTCTGGAAAGTAGTATTGTACCACCATTCTACGAAAATTAGCCAATCTATCCATTTCTTGGGTTCATGAAAGGCCATACACATTGTTGTAGGGGTGGCCCCCACCTAAACCCAGCAGACCTGGTAGAAGATTATAAAGCCCAGAATGGGCCATGTGTAATGACATAAGTGCCCCTGGAGGGGATGCTCAAATGTAAGGGTATAATTGTAAAAGCACTCCCCATGTATATATATACATAATACAGGCCATGGGGAAGGACCCAGGCCATAACCATCACTTACTCCCAACTCTCCACTACCATCTCTCTCTCTCTCTGTTTGGTCTGTAGCCACAACAGTTGGCGCCGTCCGTGGGGAGGACAGGAGTAAGCCTGAAGTCCAAAGAAGGATGACACCGAAAAAAGCTTCATCGGCGGCGGCGAAGGGAAAAAAGGCGGCTGGGTCGGAGCGGCGCATGGGCACGTGGGCCGGCACGGCTGCTGCGGCGCGGACGATGACACAGCGCGGTGGTCGAGGCGTCGGCGCCGCGGCGGCGACGATCGAACCCCGCCACCGGCGCCGCGACGGCCGACCCGCCACCGGCGCTCCGGCAACCAACCTCGTCGCCCTCGCCGCGGCGCTCACCGGCGGCTTCGGAGCTCGCGAGGCGATCGTACTGTGCGGCGGAAAGCGTCTGGCTGGCGGCCCTCAAAGCGTTCAGCGGAGCTAGGGGATCTTCGTGGGCTGTCGCGACATACAAGAGGCTCGGAGCCGCAGCGCGCCGATGGTCGCGCGAGCCCACCCGGAAAGGGCGGACAGCCGCGACGCCCCGTCGGCCAGCGTGCGGCTGCGGCGCGTCGATCCGAGTCCCCGCTTTGGCAGAGCTGCAGCGGCGGCGTGGCCAAGACTTCAAGTTCCCGGTGTCATCGAGTCGTACAAATGTGATACGGACCCGCGAGTTCGTGCGGCGTGTATCGAAACCATGAATCGGTGGCGGAGATGACACCACAAAGGCGAAGGACTCCTCGCGTTGCAAGGAGTGTCGCTTTCTGGTTTTTACCATAAAGCCAAACTCCATCTACGCATGGGAGCGGATCCGCGATCGTCTTCACAACAACTTTCAAAGGAACTATCTTTGAGCAAGTCGACGAGACCAACTCTTCGCCGTGAAGCGAAACTTTGGAAAGGCTCGGGACTATTTCAAGCGCCGAAGGTGCGATGCCGTCAAGGACGTCAACGAGACAAGCGTCATCAACGCAGCCATACAGAGGCCTCCGCCCGAGCCCCTGGCGAATACAACGCGCGCAAGCCTATCAAGACGATCGCCAAGCTCTTCGACAAAATGGAAGGGTATGCGCGGGCCGAGGAAGATGCGCGGAGACGCAACGTCCCCGCTCCCGACCTCGCCCACGCGAAGCGCTTGCCATGCGAGGAGCAGGTGGGCAATGATTCCCCGAAGCAGGGCCGGAGTCGACAACCCCGAGAGGACGCTCCCGGAAGCGACGGCCCCGGGGAGCTGGAAGGCTCGTCACGGAGCACGCGCAAGCCCCGGCGTCACCGGCGCAGACCACAAAAGGCCTGCCATGTCCTCGGCATTGGGAACGCCCTTCGGGAGCTTGCCCCCATATCGTGGAAAGAAGGCCGGGGATGCGAAGGCGGACCCAGTCATGACGAGCGGCCCCGAGCGGAGCAAGAGCTTCGGGATCGCGGCAAGTGGTGCGAGGTGCATGGTTACGACGGTCACTATACAAAGGCGTGCACCGCGGTCACAGAACTGCGACGGGTGGTGGCCGACGCTCGGGTCTCACCCCTAGGCCCCTGACAGAAGTCCGGGAGCGGCAGCCAAGAGGTGACCCCCTGCGAGCCTCCGCCAAAGAAGGCGTGCGGCACCGCACCATCAGCGTCATCACTGGAGGCTCCTTATCAGGGGCCCCCTTGGAGCAGTCATAGTCGTGGATGCCGCCCCGCAGCATCACCTTTACCCTGGATGACGCCAGGGGTGTGGAGTTCCCTCACCAAGACCCTTTAGTTATCTAGGCTCACATCGCAGGCCATGATGTCAGGCGCATCCTCGTCGACGGGGGGAGCTCTGCGAACATCCTGTTCGCAGGGGCCCTCGAACAAATGGGAATCCCCCGAAGCCGCCTAGAGCAATCGGGAGCGCCGCTTCAAGGCTTCGGAGGCCAACCGCTGGAGGCCATAGGGCAAGTGTCCCTTCCAGTTACATTCCGCCAGGGGAGTAACGTCCGAAGTGCGCACGTTGTCTTCGACGTCGTAGACATCCCGCACCCCTACAACGTCATATTGGGATGGCCCGCCATCAATTCCCTTGAGGCGGTCCCGCACCACGCCTTCCTATGCATGAAACTCCCAGGCCCGGAGGGCGTGATCACGGTCTTCGGCGACCAGGACCTCGCCAGGCGCGTCGAAGCCAGCAGCCGGAACTTACAACGCCCGGTGCACGCCCTCTCGGGCACGCTCGACGACACGCCCTCCGCTCCGGATGGACGCCTAAGCCTCGGCCCGAAGGTGGAGTCAAAAAGGTGCCGCTCCAGGCGGAGGGACAGTTTGTGTCCATTGGCGAGGGGCTCCCTGCGGAGGTCGAGCGAGATCTACTCCAAGTGCTCTAGGACAACGCCGATATTTTTGCGTGGTCGCCGGAGGACATCAAGGGCGTAGACCGCGCAGTAATCGAGCACCGCTTGGCGGTCCGCCCCGACGCCAGGCCAATCAAACAGAAGCTTCGCCGTATGTCCATGGATCGGCAGCAGGCGGCCAAGCTGGAGGTGGCGAAGCTTCTCCGGGCCGGGGTTATCCGCGAGGTCCACCACCCAGAGTGGCTCGCCAACCCCGTATTGGTCAAGAAAGCCAGCGGGGCCTGGCGTATGTGCATCGACTTCACGACACTCAACAAGGTGTGCCCAAAGGACAATTACCCCCTGCCACGCATCGACCAATTGGTCGATGCTACCGCCGGGTGCGAGCTAATGAATTTCCTGGATGCTTACTCTGGTTATCATCAGGTATACATGGCCAAAGACGACGAGGACAAGACCAGTTTCATCACACCAATTGGGACCTTCTGCTTCGTCAGAATGCCTTCGGCCTAAAGAACGCAGGCGCTACCTTTACCCGCCTCGTTGCTCTCGCCCTCGCCGCCCAGTTCGGGAGGAACGTGGAAGCCTACGTCGACGACATAGTAGTCAAAACCCGGCAGCTCACTTTGCACCACGGGACCTCCAGAGACCGACAACCTCGGGAAGGCGGTATTAAGCTCAACCCCGACAAATGCGTCTTCGGCGTCCAGACGGGCAAATTGCTGGGCTTCCTCGTATCCGGACGGGGCATCCAGGCAAATCCCGACAAGGTTGAGGCCATCCTGGGCATGGAGCCGAAGACGACGAGGAGGTCCAGAGGTGGCGGGCGCATGGCGACCCGAGCGCTTCCTATCCGGGCGCAGAGCGGGTTTGCCATTCTTCAAGACGCCAGCGGGTGCGGCGGATTTCGCTGGGATAGTGACTGTGCGGAGGCCTTCAACGAGCTCAAGAAACACCTAGCGAGCCTCCCTACTCTGGTCGCCCAAAGCACTGCAGCTCCCCTCTTGCTCTATCGGCGCGTCGGTCACCGATCGATGTCGTCCTCGTCCTAGAGGAAGGCGCCATACAGCGGCCCGTATATTTCATCTCCGAAGCCCTCCAAGGCGCCAAGACGAGATATACGGAGCTCGAAAAGCTAGCCTACGCGCTGGTCATGGCCTCCAGGAAGCTTCGACATTATTTTTTGGCCCACCCGATCACAGTGCCTTTCTCTTTTCCCCTAGCAGAGATGCTACACAATAGGAGTCCATGGGCGCATCGGCAAGTGGTGCCGAGCTCGCCTGCTTCTCACGACATACGCCTCGCGACGGCAATCAAATCTCAAGTCCTCGCCGATTTCCTCGCAGAATGGACCCCGCCGGCTCAGCCCGCCCAGAAGCACGATGACCCGGTCTGGACTCTCACCAGCGATGGAGCTTACGGCGTCGCGGGCGCGGGCATAGGCGCCGTAATTGTTACGCCCGAGGGGCAGCGCCTGCTATACTCGGCGCGCCTCGCATTCCCGGCCACCAACAACACAGCCGAGTCTGAAGTGCTACTCTTAGGCCCGAAGCTCAGCGATTGGTGCGCGGCGAAGCCGTCGCGACGGACTCACGTTTGGTGGCAGGCCATGTAGACAAGTCATACCAAGCCAAGGACCCTGAGTTAGCCAAATACCTCGCGGTAAGAGCGAGGAAAGGCATTCTTGGCGTCACGGTCAAGGTCATCCTCGCGCGAAAATGAGCAGCCGACGCTCGTGAAGGCGCGACCAACGGTGCCACCCGGCGGAGCGTTTCACGAGTGTTGCAGCAGCGGCCATCGCGCAGACAACCGGGACGCGGCCTCGTTCACCATCGCCGCCAGGCGATCGCGCGAGCCTATCTTCAATTTTGCGAGGCATCGCCGAGCAGAGGACCACGCCGAGCTCGCGCTCTGCAGACCGTGCGGATCTTTCCGTGTGTTTGAAGGGCGCTCTACAAGCAGGCGTCTGCGACCGCTCCGCGCGCTTCCCCGCGAAGAAGGGAAGAAGCTCTTGTGGAGATCCACGCGGGCGTATCGGGTCTCATCTCGCGCCGAGGTCATTGGTCGGCAAGGCATTGAGCAAGGCTTTCTTCGCCGATCGCCATCACCGACGCCCAAGACCTCGTGCGTCGGTGCGAGTGTCGATGGATGGGCGCGATCATCCGCAGCCCCGGCGAACCTCAACCCTATTCCCCGTATGGCGTTGTACGCCTGGGCGTCGACATAGTGGGACCACTCCCCTGAGCCCTAGGGGACCTGCGGTTCGTGGCAGTCGCGCTGGAATACTTTTCCAGATGGCCGGAGGCGGTAGCCCTAGCCAAGATAACATCGGCTACCATGCAGCGTTTCCTCTGGCAGAACATCATATGTCGCTTTGGCGTGCCCAGAGAACTTACCGTCGACAACGGCCTGCAATGTGATGCCACCCCAATCAAGGAGTTCTGCGATGACATGGGCATCGTGCTTCGGTTCGCCTCGGTTGGGCACCCCCAGTCCAACGGAGCAGTCGAAAGGGTGAACGGCGCTATCTCTATCGCCATCAAAAAACGCCTGGTTGGGCTGCCGAAGGGCAGGTGGCCAAACGAGCTTCACAGCGTCCTCTGGTCCCTTTGCACAACGGTAACACGCCCGACAGGGTTCACGCCCTTCAAGCTCCTTTTTGGTGATGAGGCAGTGACGCCTGAAGAAATTAAGGCTGGATCGCGGAGGGTCCTCATCCAAGCGCCCGACGAGGAGCGTCACGTATCCTTGGACCTCCTCGATGGGGCGCGGGCGAGCACGACCCACCATGTCGAGAAGTACGCGCGGCGGACAGTACGTACTCGAGACCGGTCTGTATACCCACGAAGGTTCAACCCTGGGGATCTCGTCCTCAGAACGGCGCTCCATGCGGAGACCGTCGGCAAGCTGGAGTCCAAGTGGGAAGGTCCATACATCGTGGCGGAAGCATTGCAGAAGGGGGCGTACCGCCTCGTTACGCTCGAGGGACAAACTCTCCGCCACACATGGAATGCGGAAAAGCTACAGCGGTATTACGCCTAGAAGCAGGACGAGGGTTATAATGGCATCAGCCCCTCCTTGTACGATGCTCGCCCGCGCAAACGGGAGTTCAATAAAGCTCGCTGTTTCCAAAAGTAGCAGTGTCGGGCCACGATATGCAGAAGTCTACGGACTCTAAATGAAGTCGTAGCGTCGAGGTCCGCCTCCTTGCGCACCAGTCTACGGACTCTAAATGAAGTCGAAGCGTCGAGGTCGCCTCGCACGCGCCGATGCGGACTCTAAATAAGGCGTGGCGTCGAAGTCGCCTCGCACGCGAGTCTACGGACTATAAATGAAGTTGAAGCGTCGAGTCGCCTCCGCACGCACGATCTGCGGACTCTAAATAAGTCGAAGCGTCGAGGTCCGCCTCGCGCGCGCACCGATCTACGGACTCTAAATGAAGTCGTGGCGTCGAGTCCGCCTCGCACGCGCGATCACGGACTCTAAATGAAGTCGAAGCGTCGAGTCGCCTCCGCACGCGCCGATCTGCGGATTCTAAATAAGGCGTGGCGTCGAGGTCCACCTCGCGCGCGAGTCTACGGACTATAAATGAAGTCGAGCGTCGAGTCGCCTCGCATGCACCGATCCACGGACTCTAAATGAAGTCGTAGCGTCGAGTCCGCCTCCGCACGCACGATTCTGGACTCTAAATGAAGTCGTGGCGTCGAGTCGCCTCCTCACGCGCGATCTACGGACTCTAAATGAAGTCGAAGGCGTCGAGGTGCGCCTCCGCACGCGCGATCACGGACTCTAAATGAAGTCGAAGCGTCGAGTCCGCCTCGCGCGCGCCGATCACGGACTCTAAATAAGGCGTGGCGTCGAGGTCGCCTCGCGCGCGAGTCTACGAACTATAAATAAAGTCGAAGCGTCGAGGTCTCGCCTCGCGCGCGCCCGATCTGCGACTCTAAATAAGGCGAAGCGTCGAGTCCGCCTCGCGCGCGAGTCTACGGACTATAAATAAAGTCGTAGCGTCGAGTCGCCTCCGCACACACCGATCACGGACTCTAAATGAGGTGCGTGGGGCGCCGCGCACTCGGAATATAAACAAGGCGAATTCGCGCGCGCACGACGTTGCTCTGTGCGTACTCAAAGTATAAAAACAAGCATACAATATCAAGAGAGGATGCCACTTGGGTTTTTCTACAAAAAAATGCAGGGGTTACATGACCTGGCGAGAGCGCATAGTACACGCTCCCTAAACAAACCGCTCACCCGCCGTGCGGTCGGCGAACTGCTCGCACCGCTGCGGCGACGCGGGAACGCCGAGCGGCGGAGGAGGTCCCCGCCCCCGTGTAGCGTATGCTGCACCGCGACCCTGGCCGCGTCCTCCCCGACATAGCCCCAGATCCGTCGGTGGAAGTTCCGGAGGCCAGGATCGATGAAGCGAATAGCGTCCGACAGCGCCTCCGGTCGGGCGGGAAGTTCCGGTGAGGTTCGCGGCTCGTGGACATGTACGCACCCATGAGTGTGAAGCATGGCAAGGGCGAGGCACGCACCGAGGAAGGCGCAATGCTCGCCGAAGGTCTTGGCGCTGCGAGAGCAACGCGGCACCTTCCTCGACCAGCCCAGCGTCTCCACCAAGTCCCGGCCCGTGGGGTAACGCCCGCACGTCGACACACAGTCTGGAGGGCGGTTCGAGACTCCATTGCCCTCCACGGCGAGTGGACGCATTGTCGAGCGTCGTCCTTCTCCGCAAGGGACTCCACCAACTAAACCTTCTCCTCCTCCAGAGTGGAGATCTGCTGCAAAAAGGAGGTGTGTTCCTCCGCCGCGGCGCGCTGGACCTTTTCGGTCTCCTGTTGCGCGGCGCCGCCACCCTCCGGCCTCCAAAGACACGGTTGTTCGCCGTCGCCGTGGCGTGGCGTCATCCGCGAGACGGCTCGACCTCCGGGCTCTCCGCTCCCGGATGCGGGCCTCATCTAGCGCGTGGCCAGGACAAGCGCCGGAAATGGCGAAAAAGTCGGCGAGTGCTCGGCGGTGCTCTAGCGACCACGAGCGCACATACTTACCCTTATCTCGAGGCTCGCGGGCGAGCGCGGAGGTCCCCTCGCACAGCGATAGCATCATTGTTCAAAGCCACCACGGGCGCGCTCCGCGGCTGCGTTAAAAGCGCGAAGCGTCTCCGGGCGCGGGAGGAAGTCGGAGAGGACGAGCCCCGCCCCTGTCGCGTAAGGGGCTGCGAAGCCTTCGGCCACGTCGGCGGCGGCAACGCTGCAGGTACCACTGTTCGGTCCGCACGTCGCGCACACCGTTGCTCGATCCTTCACGCGTCAGGAGACCGTCTCGCTGATGTCGACGGAATGGCGAGCAAATCGGGAGAGTTTCGCGGTCGTGCGAAGAAAGGGCTGCGCGCTTACCTACGCACGCGCTACCGTGTGATAGGAGGGTGCTTGTTCAACCGCCGATCGGGGCGAGTACCTCGGTGGCGGTCGGAAGACCTTTCGTCACGCCTGCCACGCCGGTGCGCACCTCAAGCACGGGGCGGCAACGCTGCATCTCACCCGCCGGCGAAGGGCGGACGCGAGCGTTCGCCTATGGCTCCACGAGGATTCTTCGCGATGTTGCGGTTGTAGCTCCGTCGCGCGCCGGTCATTATCGCCCCGGGCACATCCTCGACGGCCGCCGTGGGTGGCAAAGCACCGCCAGGCGCGACGTCCCCCCCGGGTTGGCAGGATCCGGCACAAGGAGCGGCGTCTTCACGGGCCCAACAGCGCCGGCGGAGGATGCCGCCAATGGGCTCGGCGCCGCGCTCTCCGAAGCGGCGGCCGGACCGCCACCGCGGCGTCTGTCCCATCGTGGTGCGGCCGAGGTGATTGGCGGATCGGGCGGCGACTTGGAGCACGCCCGGCAGCTACCGCCACCACGGCGGCTCGAAGGCCTGCGGAGCCTCCGCCGGCACCGCGCGCTCGGGCACAGCAATGCGTAGAACCTCGCACGTCGCGGTTTATCGCCTAACCGCCGCGCTTGATCGCAAAGATCGCGCGGCTTGTGCTCCTTGAGCGTGTACGGGCCCGAGGCGTCGCGATCGCGCGCTCTGCATCCTCTAGCCGAGCCACTGCACAAAAGGTAACAAGTTGGTCGGTCAAGGGCTACGCAGGCACAAAGGGGTGCGCACCAACGCACTACGAGACTCACAAGGGGTGGAGGGCGGAAGCAGGCAAGACAATGACGGGCGCACCCCGTCCTCTCGGTCATCGCCCCGTCGCCTGTACTCCCACCGGACGGAGAGTGGAGCCACCCCGTACATCGTAAACTCTTCAGCCAAGTCGCGCATACTTAGCCGGCGTGCCACGCCAGCAAGCCTCCATAGCCTCCGTGCATCGTCAGCCTCCGGCGTCACACTTGGCGAGCTGTTGAACGAGATCGGCCCACCTCGGCATAGCAGGCCACTCGTGCTAGTCACGACGTAATAAAACCACCGCCGCGTCCAGCCGAATTCCCACTTCTCCAAGCTAGCCGACGCAGGGAATAGCGTCGTGCAGGACCCTCGTAGCACGAAATCGACGCTACCAAAGTTGGATACAACCCCCTCAATCTTCTTGGGTCGGCGTAGCGCGTGCGTGCGGGGTGGCGAACAAGCTCGTCTTTGGGGCGCCGCCCTTCCGTCGCGTAGCCCATGTAAAGACAGCCAAGCGGACTATGGCGCTTGGCGTCAACTGCGCTAGCTCCAATCCGTAGGTCCGCAGGACTTCGCCCACAAACGTCGTGGAGGGCATTCGAAGACCGGCGTCGAAGAACGCGACGGCGAGCGATCGCCTCCGTTTCTGGGGCCGGCTCGTTTAAATCGCGGCGGGTGGCGAGCCCCATCGCGTTCTCGATCTTCCCTTCCGTACAAGTCATTGCGGCATCTCTTGATCGCGGCTCTTCCTCGGCACTGGAGCAGCGACCCCGAAGTTTTCCATGGCGTCCCACCGCTCGTCGCCATGCGAACGCCCCCGCAGCACCAACTCGTAATCCTCAGAAGGGAAGGACAACTCGTCCCGGCCAGACAAGGAGCCGCCGTCGGGATAGCGGGAGGCACCGTCGTGACTGGCCATTGTTCTCTAAGACTAGGGCAGACGGGCTATCAACACGAAGTAAGCAGAGATAGGCGGCAGGCGGGATAGAGCGCCCCCGCCACAGCGAATGGCGTCTTATAAAGCCCGCTCGCCTCCCCCACGACCAGAAGCGCAGCCAGATTCAAACCCCCGGCGGTTCGACTACCCACGACTGGAAAGAAGAACCGCCGGCATCTGGAGAGGCGTGCTCGTAGGTGGCGAGCAGCGCGCAACGCCGCATCGCGCCGACCACGCGCCCCGCTTGCCTAGGAAGAGGCGGCGGCGCGCCACGCAACCTCTCACATCCCACGACGCACCAGGCACAAACCGCCGCGTGCCCCATCCACGGAAGCGGGCGCACGGCGCGCGGCCTTCCTCGGCAAGCGGCGTCGGCACGATTCCAGTCACCATTAAAAGCGCTCCACGCACCGCGGGTCTGCGATTCCAAGACATAGCGACATCGGCGGCCGCTGCGCGCGCGTCTACTTCGGCTAAGGCGCTAGCTCCGCTGCCACCCGTTCGAAGGGTAGGGGACGGAGCGCGCGCGCGTCTACTTCGGCTAGGCGCCAGCTCCGCTGCCACCCATTCGAAGGGTAGGGGACAGAGCGTGCGCACGTCTACTTTGGCTAGGCGCCACCTCGGAACGGAGCGCTCGCGCGTCTACCCCAACCACCAATCAAGGCGTTGGGTTCAGTTACGGCCTCAGCCTTCGGTCCGGTTCGGAAAAGTTCACAGGCCGCAGGGACGGAGGGGGCCAAAGGACTCGGCAACATGGCTTCGGCCCTGTGAAGCCCTTTACCATGAGAGGCTCCTGTTGTAGGGGTGGCCCCCACCTAAACCCAGCAGGCCTGGTAGAAGATTATAAAGCCCAGAATGGGCCATGTGTAATGACATAAGTGCCCCTGGAGGGGATGCTCAGATGTAAGGGTATAATTATAAAAGCACTCCCCATGTATATATATACATAATACAGGCCATGGGGAAGGACCCAGGCCATTACCATCACTTACTCCCAACTCTCCACTACCATCTCTCTCTGTTTGGTCTGTAGCCACAACACACATGAAATAAGATTCTACACATTGGTTGACTTTTTCAGTTTGCCTATTCGTTTGGGGGTGGCAGGCTGTGCTAAACTTTAGTTGTATCTTCAGTTATTTGAATAATTCTTGACACAACTTACTTGTGAATATTCGGTCTTTATCCGATACAATGGCAATGAATGCCATTACAATAGAAAACCCATGTAATTTGAAAAAATTATCAATGAATGCCCAAGTAATAATCTGAACTAAATATGGGTGAGATAAAGGGACAAAGTGTGCATATTTCATGAGTCGATCCATTACAATAAAGATTACTCCCTTTCCCTTAGAGTTTGGCATCCCTTCAATGAAATCCATAGATATATGAGTCTAGGGGGTATTGGTAATGGCTATAGAAGTACTCAATAGTGGCAATGTTGATACAAATCATTGACAGCTTGCACATTCTTGGACAAAGGTGTGTACCTCTTTCTTCATCCCTAGCTAGAAGAATAAGCTCTTCACTCTTTGATATATAATTACCATACCTGAATGACCTCCAACTGCTGAGTTGTGAAGTGAGCTGATAATGTTTGCCTTAGTTTAGAAGCATTCCCAGCATAGATTCTTCCTCTATACCTCGGTACTCTCGAAAGGAAAGTATACCCCGATTCTGGATTAGGTGCTAATGCCAGTTGCTCCATCAATTCCTTAAAGTGTGCATCACTGAGGTAGTTGTTCTCAATTGTCTCCATCCAAGTTGGTACTACCATTGAGATTGCCATAGAACCGACTCCTCTCCTTGATAGGGCATCAGCTACTTTATTTTCTTTACCTTTCTTGTACTCAATGGCATAGTTAAATTCAAGTAATATCAACATTAATTTGTGTTGGATTCCATCATTCACCTTTTGTTCAGCCATAAACTTCAAGCTTTGCTTGTCAGTTTTAATGACTAGCTGAGTCCCAAATAAGTAGTGTTGCCGTCTCTTTAATGACTTAATGATTGCCATTGCTTCTTTATCATAGGTGGAGATAGCTATAGATCTTACTCCCAGAGTCTTGCTAAAATAAGCAATGGGCCTCCCTTTTGCATCAAGATAGTCCCAATTCCTATTCCACTAGCATCAGTTTCTAGAGTGAATGGTTTAGAGAAATCAGGTAAAGCCATAACTGAAGCTATGATTAATATGTGCTTCAATTCCTCAAATGCTTTGACTTTCCTTATAATCAAAACCACCTTTCAGTAACATGTCATACAAGGGCCTAGTCCATAGTTCTTAACAAACCTTCTATAATACCCAATCATGCCTAAAAAACTTCTTAATTAGGTAACATCTTGAGGCTTAGGCTAGTCCCTGATAGCACTAATTTTGTTAGGATCAGTAGCTACTCCTTGGCCAGATATAATATGCCCCAAATAGTCTACTTGAGGAGCAACAATCACACATTTGCTTGAATCTAGCATAGAGTTTGTGCTGCCTCAGTATTTCCAATACAATGGCTAAATATTGTTGATGATCTTTTCATTTTTGCTATATATAAGAATGTCATCGGAGAAAACCGATATGAACTTCCTTAAATACTTAGCAAAGATAGTGTTCGTTAAAGATTGAAATGTAGTAGGGACATTGGTGAGGCCAAAATGCATTACGAGGTATTCAAAATGGCCCAAGTAAGTCCTGAATGCAGTTTTGAAAATATCAACTTTGTTCATCCTGATCTGATGATAACCAGATCTCAAGTCCAACTTGGTGAAGACTGTAGCCCTATGTAACTCATCCAATAAATCCTCTATATCCGGTATAAGGTATTTATTCTTGTTAGTTTGAGCATTTAGCTTCCTATAATCAATGCAGAGCCTCCATGACCCATCCTTCTTTCTAACCAAAATTGCTAGCGAAGCATAAGGACTAGAACTGGGCCAAATAATCGAGGATTCCAACATTTTCTGAATTTGCTTTTCCATCTCCTCCTTGTGTCGATTTGGAAACCCATATGGCCTCATATTAGGAGGTTCAGCTCCTTCTTTGATGGGAATGGTGTGATCACACTCCCTTTCAGGTGGCAGCCCTTGAGGCTCCTTGAAAACATCCTGGTAAGATTCAATGAGTGACTGATATGAGGGCTTCACTGTTGCTGGCTCTTCTTGTGCCTTTATGGACTGGAGTTCTACAACATACTAGAAATTTCCTTCAATGAAATTTTGTCCAACTTTTTGGAGCTTAGTAGCTTAAGGGAAGCTACATGGGTATGGTCTTCAAAGATCACCTCTGTACTTCCTTCTTTCATAATTGTTAACCTTCTTGATTTGAGATCTAAACTGATAGGGTTGTTCTAGTAAATCCAATCATAACCCAGGACAATATCATACCCTTTCAGCGGGAGTATCTTAAATGAGTTGCAGAATTTCTCCCCATTGATGCAATAGTCAACACTTGATATATGTGAACCGGTTAGTAGTGCTCCACCACCAACCACTGTCATCTTTTGTAGGGGATTGCTTTGAATTTTACATGAGATCTTGGTGGCAAATTTTAGATCGATGAAGGTATGAGTACTCCCACTGTCAACTAATGCCACTCCTTTCTTTCTCCCAATGTTCACCTCCAGGTATAGGTGGTCACACTGTTCAGTCCATGAATAGCTTGTATTGAAATTTGCAGAAGCTGTTCTTCCTATTCAGGGTCAGATGGAGGAGTCTCAGCCGATTCCAGTGAACAATCATCCAACACAAGTTCATCTAGTGGAACTTCTTCACTCTCCAAAACCATAAGGTTCACATTCTGGTGTTTACATTTATGTCTCAAGGACCATTTACCACCACAATATCTGCAAATCCTAGGGATGAAAGACTTATTGGAACCTTCCTTCTTCTGAAAATTCTACCTGTTTGAGATTTGTTCTTGGTAGGGGTTACAGTGTATCCACTCTTTTATTGGCCTAAATTTACAGCATGAGAGCACTTCTTGGTCACTTCTCCTGCCCCTTTTCCATGTCCTTAACCATCCAATAAGCTTCACATAGTGTTTGAGGTTTCAAGGGCTTTAAATAATGCTTAATGTCATTCCTTAATCCATTCACAAAATATTTGATAAAGAAGTGATTATTTTGCAAGGGATTTTCACTATTGTATAATGCAATCAACTCTTCAAACTTGTCAATGTAATATGAGATACTGAAGTTGTATCGCTTCATGGAATGGAAGTTCTCCCGCACTTTGTATCCACTGTACTGAGCAAATCTGTCACTGTTGTAGGGGTGGCCCAACCCCCATGTGACTGAGCCTTGGAAATGGTCCAGTATCAGTATGTAATACACCTAATAGTACAGAGGAAGGAATATATCAATGTACCCTCACCTTTGTAATTAGTAAGGGGTAGGATGGGAATTTCCCATCCTACCCTACTCATGTAATAAACCCCTAAGAGGGGTATGAGGAAGGGCAAATCCACTCATTTTACACACAAGGTCTCTCTCTCCTACCGTTAGCTCTCTAGTTCCCAGTCCATATCCCCAAAGGGAAAACAGTACCTTGTACCCACTGTTGTGCTCATACCACGACAGTTGACGCCGTCCGTAGGAAGCACACAAGAAGCTGCGCAAGGAAGGGCGCTAGAGAAGGCTACCACTAGAGGGACTTTCTGGCGTGAAATAGGAGTATCTTAGGTTGCTTTTTCCGCAAGCGCCTCAGATAAGTTCATCCTGACGTTTATGGATTCATAATAATAGACAAATGCTGCTATATCTGGAACTGCTTCCAGCGGCTACCCCTCGCATTTGCAGAAGGGGAGCGGTGTCACACTCAGCAACCCTCTCATCCGAGGTGTTCTGCTGCGCCTGCTCGCACCTCAGCGGTATCAACAACACATCCTTCATCGTCGGCCATGTGCAAGGCTGAGCGCCGGTGCATACGATGCCGAGCTTGAACACAACCGTCAACCTCGACGCGCCATTGTCACGACACTAGGGAGTCGACCTGCATGCGATATCCAGATATTCTTATCGCCATCATCACGACACCAGGGAGTCACAACCACGAGGGTGACCATGTCATGGTCATAGACACCCGTCCGATGAATGGAGCATGCGCTTCAGAGCCGTGTCCTGCCGCCGCCTTCGTTGGCGTTGTCACGACCAATGTATGATCGTATGCTTTTCTATGACCATAATATGGTCGTGAACCTTGCCATGAACACTTCGTGATCATAGAATCTCTCCACGACTACTTTGTGGTCGTAGGCCCCTTCTATGAGCATAGTATGGTCGTGGGCATTGCCATGACCAATGTATGATCGTACGCTTTTCTAGGAACACGATAGAGTCGTGGACTTTGCCACGACCACTTAGTACTGTAGGCCTTTTCTACGAACATGATCTGATGGTGTGCCTCGCCACTACCTCTTCATGATCGTACCCCATCTCTCGACCATTTCTAGGTCACCTGAGCCTAGCGCCGGCATCCTTGCGGGATCTATGGAATATAAAAAAATCGCACGGTGGCCTCATGCCCCGGCGTACTTTGTAGAGTATTAAGCTCTAGAAACTTAGCCGTCCCAGGCAACTCTACGGAGTATAAAAAATCACCTGGTAGCCTCATGCCCCGGCGTACTCTATAGAGTATAAAGCATTGGGAACTTAGCCGTCCCAGGGAACTCTACGGAGTATAAAGCGCTGGGAACTTAGCCGTCCCAGGAACTCTATGGAGTATAAAAAATTGCACGGTGGCCTCGTGCCCCGGCATAATCTATAGAGTATAAAGCGTTGGGAACTTAGCCATCCCAAGAAACTCCATAGAGTATAAAAAATCGCATGGTGGCCTCATGCCTTGGCGTACTCTGTAGAGTATAAAGCGGTGGGAACTTAACCGTCCCAGGGAACTCTATGGAGTATTAAAAAAAATTCTCGGTGGCCTCGTGCCTCGGCGTACTCTACGGAGTATAAAGCGCCCACCAGGCAGTCCCTAGCGTGAACCCTAACCCCAGTGAGCTTCGCACATTTCACGGGTCACACCAGGGAGTTTGCCGCACTACTTCGTCCGATTGCTTTGCGATTGTGACCCTGTCCGGCCATGTCGTGGTCGTAGACCTTCGTCGTGCGCAACGGACTGTATGCGTCAGAGCTTTGTCTTGCTGCCAACTTCGTCGACGCTAAGTCCGAAGGGTAGGGGCGGGCGTGCGCTTCAAATCATCATCGACTTCCTCCAACCACGTGGTCGTAGATGCTTCGTCCAACCATATGGTCGTAGACTATTGTGTCATCGTAGACTCCGTTCGACCACGTCTTGGTCGTAGACCTCCGTGCGCGATGGACCATGTGCGTCAGAGCTTCGTCTCACCGTCGACTTCGTCAACGCCAAGTCCAAAGGGTGGGAGAAGGGTCATGTACTTCAAATCATCGTCGACTTCATCGACTTCCTCTGACCACCTAGTTATAGACGCTTCGTCTGACCATGTGGTCGTAGACTTCGTCCGACCCCGTCTTGGTCGTAGACACTCTACCTGACCACGTGGTCGTAGACCATCACGTGGTCGTAGACTCCGTTCGACCACGTCATGGTCGTAGACCTCCATCGTGCGCGACGGACCACGCGTGTTAGAACTTCGTCTCGCCTCCAACTTCATCGACTCCAAGTCCGAAGGGTAGGGGACAGGCCGCGCGCTTCAAATCATCATCGACTTCCTCCGACCACATGGTCATAGACCATCGCATGGTCGTAGGCTTCATTCGACCGTGTGGTCATAGACCATCGCTTGGTCATAGACTCCATCCGACCACGTCGTGGTCGTAGACCTCCGTCGTGCGTGACGAACTGCACGCGTCAGAGCTTTGTCTCGCCGCCGATTTCATCGACGCCAAGTCCGAAGGGTGGGGGACGGGCTGCGCGCTTCAAATCATCATCGACTTCATCGACTTCGTTCGACCACGTGGTCATAGTCGCTTCATCCGACCACGTGTCGTAGACCATTGTGTGGTCATAGACTTTGTCCGACCCCGTCGTCGTCATAGACGCTCTATCTGACCACGTGTTCGTAGACTCCGTCTAATCATGTTGTGGTCGTAGACCTCTGTCGTGCGCGATGGACCACGCGCATCTGTGCTTCGTTTCACCACTGACTTCATCGATGCCAAGTCCGAAGGGTGGGGGACGGGCTCCGTTGAAGACGCGATCTAACGAGAGAGAAAGCAACATGAAACACAAAATAAATGCAAATAAACTCCAAAAACTATAAAACCAGAAGAAAAAGATAGAGATCAATTTTAGATGGATTTAGGAAAAAGAATTAGGGAAATCCGAACTAGGACGGAGGAGAACAATCTCTCAAAAAATTAAGTTCTAAAGAAAAAGAAAAAGGGATTTATTGGAATTATTTTTCTAAAGGAAATACTAATTATGATGTCAGCATCTAATTTAGATTTTTGGCCAAATAATTTTTCTAAAGGAAAATAGGATTTATGATGTCAGCAGATGGCATGACAGCTGACTGGGACACTAGGGTTGATGTGGCGGACATGTGGCGGACACGTGGCTAGCAAGGTAGGGCTGACATGGCAGGTGATGTGGCATACTGACATGGCATGTGACGTAGCACCTGGGGTGGCTCGGAAGCTGATGTAGCGTTTACGTGGACGGACACGTGGCAGACACGTCAGACTAGGGCAGACGTGGTATGCTTGCGTGGTTTGCCGACTCGGATGTTGACGTGGCTGGTCTACTGGTTCATGAAATAGTAATTCTGACAGGTGGGCCTCACCTGTCAGTGGCTAGGCACAAGATGGACCTAGTCTACGGAGAAGGCGAAATGACGTCGGGCATGAGTGTGTGCTGGTGTCACCGTAGAGGTCAGCGGGCTGATCGGGGCGACATTTTGGGGGTACGAAGAGTTATGCGACGCATCTATCGAGGCAGCAAGCGCACGGACCGAAGGGCGGTGCAGCGAAGCAGTGTGGTGTGGGGCTCGATTGGAGACTCATCAGTAGGCCTGGGCGTTCGGGTTACCCGAATTTTTCGGGTCGGGTAGTTCGGGTAATTCAAAATTCGGGTAATGAAAACTGCTACCCGATATTAGCCCCAAAAAAACACTACCCGCAATTTCGGGTACCCGATAATTCGGGTTCGGGTATACCCAATATACCCGAATTTATAGAAAACCAGCTAATTTCCCGACAATTCGAATAATTTACGACAATTCAGTAATTTCTGAGACAATTTCCGACAATTGGGTAATTCTGAACAATTCGGATATTCGGGTAGTTCGGCACGGGGATATTACCCGAGCTACCCAAACTAATTTCGGGTAATCAGAATCGCTATCCGAATTTGGGATTGGGTACCTCGGGTTTGGGTATTTCGGGTTCGGATCCGGGTCATTCGGGTACGGGTAACGGGTATTTTGCCCAGGCCTACTCATCAGCAGCGTAGT
This sequence comes from Dendrocalamus sinicus, assembly GCA_036346575.1. Taxonomy (NCBI): domain Eukaryota; kingdom Viridiplantae; phylum Streptophyta; class Magnoliopsida; order Poales; family Poaceae; genus Dendrocalamus; species Dendrocalamus sinicus. Next base: position 25,051,949 of record CM070669.1, read on the forward strand.
TATCAGCGGTGACGAGGAAGACAAAGACCTTTGGCGGTGAGGGTGATCTGCGGTGGAGGGCGAACCGACGAAGAGGATAGCAACGGAAGCTCGACCGTCAGTGAAGATGAAGGCGACAGTGCTAGATGAAGATGGCGGCAACGAGTTCGGTGACTCCAGTGATTGGCGGCAGAGAAAACGACCGACGAAGCTCAGCGGCGAAGACTAGCGGAAGTTAGAGGTGGGACTTGGGCGGGCTTTTTGGGCGGCCCGGCACGGCGGCACGGCCGGCCCAAGCACGGCCGCCCGACATGTGGCGGGCGTCGCCGCACGCAAGACGAACGCGGGGCGGTGGGCTTCAAAATCCGACACGGTGGCGGCGCGAAGACGGCAGATTGGGCGTGCTCGGGCGCCAAGACGCACGAAGAGCACAGTTGGCGAAACTATTTAAAATTGATTTCTTAACTATAGTAAATTGTTCTCATGATTCTCCTTGGCCTATGCTAGATTGTCGGGCGATGTCCACGTACGCCATAGTCTAATTTGCACCAAGATATGCATTCCATTGGACTAGATGACCAAGTTCGAAGGTGAAATGGCATGAGACAATAGAATCGAATTTTAAGTAGGTTTTTAATAAGGCGGATACAAGAGAAAGGAAGATAGTGGCCACCGCTACCATTGTCGCTATCACTTTTGTCGTGTATAGTTACTTTGGGCTGGGCTTGGGCTGGCACGGCACGACGGGATGACTGGGCCGAACCGGCACGGCCCAATTCCCACCTCTAGCGGAAGTGATTTCACCTATTCATAGAATTCCCATTAACGATGATCTTAAAATCTGACAGCAAAAGTGATTTCACCTGTTCATAGAATTCCCATTACCGATGATCTTCAAGATGTGCCTGGTACAAGATAAAATAACAATGCATTGATAAGGTGTATCCTGAGAAAGGAGACTGAAATTATGATATTTCAGTTGCTTGAGATTTGAGAAGAAACACTCAAAACCCAAATCAAACAAATGAGAATATTGACCATGTCTATAGAACACAAACAAGTCTTGAATGTCACCTATGGCGTACCTAACATAAATACATATTGAGCCCTCTTAGTATACAACATGCAACCAGCGTTAAGCATACAACATCTACCGCACTATAAGATTTCCATCTTAATTTCGTTGTTCTTCCTATCACCTACAAATATGATTTGTAAGTTTTGTTTATTTCTAATTCTAATTTTTTATTTATTTACAGAATTTACTAACAAATTCCTATATAAATCAATTTACTAATGTAATGTATTTTCCCCCTAATTTTCTTATTTACAGATCTTACTTCGGAATTTCAATGAAAATTAAATTACAAATTTTCTTTTATTTTCACTCCTATATTGTATTATTATTGCTCATATTATTTCACAAATCCAACTAGTAATTTTTCTTCATTTTTACTTATTGTTCGAACTATTTTTTCAATCTGTTATTTAAACCAACAATCGAATTCACATACAAATTACATTACAATTTTTCTAATGTAATTTTTTTCTACTCATTCACAGTTAGTTGCTCTTTATTTCTAGCACCCAACAATGCACCATGCTTCATATATGGAGAGTTACGCTTCAACATATTTTTTTCAAAGATTGACATGCAGCTCTATATTTCTAGCACCCAACAATGCTGTCCACTTTTTCTTAATCCGACTAACTGTGACTTTTTTTCTAATTTGGCAACTTGTGCTATCACATACAAATAGAATTACTTAAATACTACTTGTTTTAACACTTACACGATCTGGACTCACTACAACAGTAAAAATAAAGTCTTCACAAAAAATAAAAATACTATACACTACAATACAACATGCTTCATATATGGAGGATTATCAAGGAAGTTCCTTGAGTTAGGTTAGACGCGGAGCATTATTTTGTTGAGCGCTCATTTTTAGGGCACATGCTATATATAAAAGTGATATATACGATTTTTTTAGCTTACCGAATTAATCTTAAAGTTTGGGTTCTTATTAAGTTTGGACATTAACAGGATCATATTTTATCAATGCCTTTCATTAGTAATTAGACCTCAATAAATATTCAAACTATGGTAATTGCTCAAATATGGCAATTGATTAAATGTTAAATCTTAAACAATCTTATTTACATTCTGATAAAATTTGTTGGCCTAATGTTCTAGTCAAAAGAAAAGAATCTCCTAATTGCAAGGGCATAAAAACATTAGTTTATGGTCTAGACTTTGCAATAGCTACTTCTATGACGTTTTCTAAATTGCAAGGGTTTATGTTTTATTGTTCATTCAATATCTATTTACTAAGTTACCATTTTATGTAAGCAATCCTCTACACAGAATTCTTATATACTAAATATGCCCTTACTCAATAATTTAACTTTTGGAATCCTCCATTCATGGCACCTTAGCTACCAATATATGAGGATTAACCCAAAATTAAATGTTTAATGAACTCTTTTATGTCCTAACAAATTTTAGTAGCTTTTGTGAGATTATTTCAGATTTTTAGGAATATTTTTCTAGCTGCAATCGGCTTGGCAACCAAACAAAAATTAAAACCTAGCTATTCTAATCACTGCGGTCCAGAGGAATCGAACCCAGACGGTCGGGGTGAGCGCGCTCCCTGATAGCCAGTCGGTCACTGGGTGTTACTCGAGTGAGCCGGGGAATGAATACTAATGAAGCAGGCGGGTATTGGGGGACTTAAGCAGAGCAGCCGCGACCGAGACAGAGGAAAGCATTGATGCCGGCAAGCGGCGGCTTCACCGGAGGGAAATGGCCGGGAGGCCGGGGCGTGCGGGAAAATGGGACGCGGGCAGCAAGGTGAAGCTACTGAGGTAGGTCTTACGGCCGGGGCGGCGGTTTTAGCGGCCGGCGGTGAGGATAAATTGGGCGTCGGTGACCGGAAAGGAGAACGAAAGGGATGGGGCGCGCATGAGCTTGCGTGGGGGTACAAGAGTTTACCGAAGGGGTTGGGATGACCGGCGGGAGGCTGAGTTGTGCCGGCGGCAGAGCTCCATGGCGGTGCGGGCATGCACACGGTGCCGGCGATGCACGGGCAGCGCGGGCTTCGGCTGGCGGTTGGGATGGAGTCGGGACGCCAAGGTGGTGCTCCCACCCCGCCCAATTGACCTGGGATTGCCCGAGGAGCGAACGGCGGTGGCGGTTGGCATTGAGGAAGAACGAAATTCCAGTGAGCTCGGCAAGAGTTTCTTCAATTAGGCCAGAGGGAAGGAAGAAGGCTCTTGGGCGCACACAAGGGCGGGGTCAATTTGGCGCGGGATTGTCGAAGCGACCGGAGCGGCGTGGAGGCGCGGCGTCTTGCGCACGGGCGGAAACGGGGAGGACTAGAGAGTGGCACGGGGACAATAGGGAAGGGAGGAAGATGTTTCGGTGGTGAGCATGAGGGCCTCGGCCGGTTTTTATAGCGGAGAATAGGGACAGGTGGCAGTTGGCCGGAATTCGCGCGACAGCCACGGCGTGGGCGCGGGTAGAGATGGCAACGGGTAAATACCCGTCGGGTATAGCCAAACCATACCCGCATTCGATACCCGCACCCGCACCCGCTAATACCGCATTCACTTTGCGGGTATAGAAACTTACCCATACCGTACGCGCGGTATTTATACCCGACGGGTAACCCATACCCGAATTGATAAGGGTATATACGGGCACGTGTATATACGAAAGCGGGTATTTCCATCGGCCGTTCGAATATATATACGGGCCACGGTATATGTACTGTTGCTATATCTAATATACACCGTGGGTATATTTTACCAGCGGGTATGCGGGTCTGGTAGTATACACCGCACACCGCACCTCGCATACCCGATGGGTAGAGATTTTTGCCCATTAGCATACCGCGGGTGAAGATATCTTTCCATACCCGCCTCTTATCGGGTAAAACCCATCGGTACTCGGGTTTCGGTACCCATTGCCATCTCTAGGCGCGGGGCTCGGGCTCGGCGTGGCTACTGGCGCAGGAGGCGTGCGGGTCGGCGCGAGAGAGGTAGGGGCGGCGGCGTGCGGCCCGAATGCGGCGCGGCGGGCACGGCTTTTGGCCGAGCGAAGAGAAGAAAGGGGACGACGTGGGAGTTGCTCGACCATGAGAAGGAAGAGAGAAGGAGAAGAAGGGCGGCCAGTGAGGCGCGAGGGACGGGTTCGGTCCGAAGGGGAAGGAAGAAAAAAGAGACCAGGGCCCAGCGGCAGGAGAAAAGAGGAATAGGGAAAGAAGAAAGAAAATGAGGCTCATGCTTTTACCTTAAAGTTTGGGTTTTTATTTTAGGTTTCTATCCCACCTTTGAGGTTATTTATTTAAATTCTTACATGCCATTTGCACTTTCAACTTTTATTTTCCCCATGGCTATGCTTAGCATAGTATTTATATTAATATATTGCATATTTTGTTTCACTTGTGTGTGTACATATATAAATTCATTTATTTTTATTTTGCTGGCTCATTTAATTTTTTTATTTTATTTCCTACATTGTTAAACTATTATCTGCACCATTTGTACACACACACACACACACACACACACACACACACACACACACACATATATATATATATATATATATATATATATATATATATATATATATATGTTTAAGTGTTTGTATTTTATTCATTCACTTGTTATTGCTACTTATGCTATGATTTTTTTAAAAAAAATTGAGATTTTATATTTTTAACTCAGGTTCCTCTCTTCTCTTGATGGATCATCTTTTCAAATTCGTAATTGAAATTTTATCTTTCTGTTATTTGCACATTCCTTTTTAGGGTATTGCTGATGTTTGTTTCTTTTTGAGCTTCTTAAAATTTTGAAACCTCAAATACCAAAATAATGCTATAAAAATCCAAACTCAAATAAAATATATTGCAAAACTATTCAAGAAATTCATATTTTAAATTTCAGATTTTTCAGGATGTTACAAGAGGCAACCGGATCTTTATCCGATCTGGTCTCCAAATTGAAACCAAGTCTTTATCCGACGTGGTCTCTAAATTGAAATCGAATAAAACTTCTTTGGCTTTAAAACAGACAAGAGGTAGGCTAACTAAACTTCTAAGAGAGAGAAAAAGGTCTTACCTTTCCTCTCGCGATGGCCGGCGGTTGGGCCTCCCTCCCCGCCGATCTCGTAAAGCAGGTCTCGGGCCGCCTGGCCTCCGACGCCGACCACCTCCACACCCACCAGGTCTGCGCCCACTGGCGATCTTCCACCTCTCTTCCGGCCGCCTACCGCCCGTGGGTCGTCGCCGGCCGCGCGTCGTCGAACGGATGGGGACGGGGCCCACTCGGCGAGTTCTCCCTCTGGCTCCCTCGCGGCGTCCAGCGCGTCGACTTGGTCGCAGCCCCGCTCGGGCTCCCCTGCTGCTGCGGCACGCCGCGCGGCTGGCTCGCCCTGGCGGACGACGCCCGGTCCCCCACGCGTCTCGTGCTGTGGGAGCCCCTCTCCGGCACCGAGATCCCGCTCCCTTGCCCGGGTCCCGTCATCCAGGTCTTCCTCTCCGGTGACCCGCTCGCCTCGTCGGACTGGATGGCTGTCGCGACCCGGCTCAAATGCGTGTCAGGGAACAACCTCTTCTTCTGGCGGCCTGGGGACGCCGCCTGGAGCGGGCCGGGCGAGAGGTGTATTGGCATGATCCGCAGCGTCGCGTTCCACGCGGGGAAGATATACTGCATCGACGACGTGCGTAATATTGCCGTCTACGATCTCAAGCTCGGGACGGCGTCTCCCCCGGTGCTTCTCCGGGCTAGGTTGATTCCCCTGCTCTGCTGTCTCAGCCGTGCGCCCGCAGGTGCGACCGTTTCCACGGCGCGCGCGCTGTGCATGTCGTGACCTGCAACGGCGAGTTGTTGCTTGTCCTGCTCTTCCACGCTCGCCACCCGTCGTTCGCCGAAGTCTATAAGCCGGAGTGGTTGACACGGGGTCAAGGCTCTGAACTCGGCGAGAGGATGACGGACCTCGGCGGCTACTCGCTCTTCGTGGGCCGGGGCGATGCCTTTGCCCTCTCTGCAGAGGAGTTTCCTGCGATCAAGAGGAATTGCGTATACTGCGTGGTGCACTCTCCAACCTCCTTCAAGAAGCACTGGGCATTTGTGTTCGATTTGGAGTCGGATGCTTTGGAGGAAATTCCCCGTCCCCAAGTGCACAAAGAGGACTGGTGGCCGTATTCCTGGTATTGTCCTGAAAGGCCTTTCCTGAAGCAGCAGTGAGCTTGAGCTTATTCTCTGGAATAAGCTGCCTGGGCAGATGCATTTTTTGAGGAGGAATAAGGAGTGAGCTTGAAGCAACTTGGATGAAATTCCTATTGTAACTGTTTAGGCTGCAGGAATTCCCGTATGAAATCCCCATAATATTATGCTTTGCATTGTGGAAGGTTGCTATCCCTCTTGAGCCCCCGTCTTGATGCTACTAGCAAATTTCTTAGTCGTTGGCTTGTTTTCAATCCTCAATTTTTGGCATCGTTCTTTCTTAGTAGTATTCTGAGTAGCAAAGCTCTTCTGTTTTCCTATTTCTTAATTCGTTGTTCTCGAGCCCGATTGTGCGCCACGAGGAACATAAAATTGACTGAGGTAAACGGACAGAATGGAAGGTGGCACAGTATGAGAGTTTTTTGCTATTATGGTACTCTTTAAGTTGGGTTTCGACGAAACGGTATCTACATCGTGGGCTTCTCTCAAATAGTATTCTCAGGGATTTTAACTCAAATAATTTGATTTTCGAATTTGTACTTCCCCAGTTGACTGAAATCCGCACGCGCTTTGGCTCCGCGATTTATTGCTCGGGGTTCTTGCTGGCTAGTTCTGCACCGCCACCACGTCGCGCGCGCAAGAACGAGCTGTTCTTGTGCGCGTGGTTCTATGCCTGCTTGTTTGGTTTGAGTTGAGGGTGTAGGTGGCGGCATTGGTGAGGTGTTGCGGGAGATACGGTAAACCGGATTCAGCGGCGCGGCGCTGGGCTGCGGGACAAGCGGATGCCAAGGCGGCGTGTTCGCGGATCTTGGCTCGCCGGTCTCGCCGCGCGCGGCGCGGCGGCGTAACGTCCTCATCGTTCGTCCGGTCTCGCATCAAATGGCGCTGGGAGGCGGGCCCGATGGCGGAGAACAAAATGTGCGATTCGATCAATTGGGAGTACAAACGAAAATCAAATTATTTGAGTTAAAACGAGAATAATATTTGAGAAGTCTTAAGTACAAAGTACGAGACACGTAGATAACGTTTTGTCGAAACCCAACTTAGAGGTACCATAATAGCAAAAACTCACAGTATGATGGTGTTCCGGACTTGTGCAGAAAATGGTCAAGCGATACTGAGGTTGAATGTATTGTAGAGGGATTGTCCCTTAAATGGGCGTGTATCCTCTGCCTTCAAAGGTAGTGACTTTGAGTCAGCGGCGTGTGGGCCCCACTCGTGGGGCCCACACGCCGATGACAAAGTCATCGCTTTTGAAGGCTTTGGGGCCCAGGGATCTCAATCCCTTAAATGGGCGAGGAAGGGAGATGGTTGCTCTGCGGCGCGGCTTTGCACGTTTCCCACATCTCCGACGATATCATCAAAAGGTTCATGCCGGCCATCCTCCACATCTCCGGCAAAGAAGCTTCGTCAAAGGCTAGTCATCGTTCCCATCTTAGGTGCGGCTTGTTCCGTGATTGTATAAGGAATAGGTTGCAATTTTCTTTTCTTTTTTTGTCCTTCGTTCGTTGCAATGTACTCAGATATGTATTAAAAAGCTAGCGATTCCTCTCAAAAGAAAAAAAGAAGGAAAAAAAGCGCGTGGTATTTATTGGAGGCGTACACCTTAACTCACACCCCGCGTGCAAAAATATATTTAGCCATGGTGGGAACCATCACTTGATCTCTCGATACACCTCCTTTGTGCCGCCCTTTGGTGTAGTCATGTTTCATCAAGTTTGCCCTCAGACATGGACTTGACATCGCTCAGAACTCATCGCCCGTTTGCAGGACACGCTGGAAAGTTGCATTTCTTTGGCCACCATGCCTTGCATTGAGAATTCTCGTTGCGGCCTTCTGGGAGTCTATTCGAGCCTGCACAGATTTCAGGAAAAAGAAGCTAAATCGGCATGAGATTTCAAGGTATGTGATGCAGAGGATCTTCATTAGGCACCTGTATTTTGTTAACGTGGACACAGAGGCTTCGAAGGCAGCAGCCATTGTGTTGAGATCAACAGATATCAATGGGACTATGGGAGTGTATACTGTATGGTAGCTTTGTGGCGAATGCCCTTGTACAGCGTTTCTACCATGCTCATGCAGATGCATATCCATTAGCAGATTCGGCTTCAGATTATGAAGATATCCCATACACAGACCCATAGCAACTGGCATGCATCTCCAAAAGAACTTGAAATCCCTCAGCTTTTGGTTAGTTTTGCCGGTTTCTTGAACCCTAGCTTGGAGAATGGCACAAAGTTGAAGACAATCATCGTTCTTTATTACTTCAAAACAAAATAATTTGTAACATACAGCAGAAATATAATCATATAATGGAAGGTCCATTGAGCAAATCAGCTATGATGAGTGCCAGAATAAAGGAGATGAAATGCTGCCATCTGAGGACATTATTTCTCAATCCATTATGATTAGAATGTATCTCCGGCCCCGTAAAATGAGCTTTCATATCTTGCCCTCTCGTCGCACAGTGATACGAGTGAGTGGTAATATTTGAGAGCAAGTACAGTCTCTTCTATCATGCCAAGTTGTTGGAAGGAATACCCCAAAATTTCAAATTATTTCTGAATTTTTATTGAATTTCGTTTGAATTCAAAAACTTTCTGAATTTTTGTTGAGTTTCGTTTGAATTCAAAAACTTTTCCAATTTAGCAACTCCCTGTGAAAAACCACTTTCCCTTATTGGTTCCTTCCCGTCTCCTGTGCACCGAGCCACCTAGCCACTCGCCCACGTCTGCCACTGCCAGCCAGCTTCACCTCGGCGTCCACACCTCTCTACGGCTCCGCCAGCGCAGACCGCTCATTAACTCGCTATCACCTCAGCGTCATCCTTGCCTCACGCGCCGTGCCCTTGATCGAGCTTCGCTGCAATTCGACATGCCATGCGGCTGACGCGCACGTCCATGCCATGCCGCCTCTGTCAGCACACGCCGTCGCGCCAGAGAACTGTAGTCCTCGCCGCGCCAGCTTGCCCCGCAACTCTCCCATCGAACCATCTCGACCACCACCGCTGCAGCCAAACGCCGATGCCGCCGGACCTCCTCCACTGCTCCCACCGTCATTCCCACTCTATAAAGTTCGCCCGACTGCTTGAGTGACTCACATAGCCTCCAATTGCACCACCGAAACACTCTCATCCCTAGCCCTGGCTTTCTTCGCCGCCGTCGCTCTCCCTTCGCCTATGAGCCCTAGTAACTATTCCCCTAGCTGCCATAGGTGATCACAAACTGGTTCATTGCGACCGTAGCATGCAGAGACACGTGGGGGAGCCAATTGGGCCTAGATGGCTGGGCTCAACCAGCTCGGCTACCTCTCGAATAACAAAGGGTAATCGGGCAAAGGCCAGAGGGAACAGAAGAATTGAGCCATGTCGGCGCCCTTGATAATTTTTTGGGGAGCCAATTGGGATACCCCGGCTCGTTTGTTTGTTATTGGGCCAATCTGGCCCGGCTACTTATTGAATATAAACAACCTAGTTCTTTCAAAATAGTTCTTTATCGAAAAAAAGAAAAGGAAAAAGAAGATGACAAGAAAGAAAGAAAAAACTAGTAGGTACCCACTGGAGATATACACCTTAACTCGCACTCCCCGTACTTAAATATTCAGCCACGGCGGGAATCACCCTTAGGAGTTAGGAGGTATTTGGTTTGATGCCTAATTTTACCGTGCCTAATTTTAGTCACGCCACAATTCCCTAAACATATGCTTGGTTCGTTGTCATATTTGTGGTTTGCTATATTTTCTTAGCCCATTGGCTCACGTATCATAGACTCGATTTCATGACAAATTTTGTCTAACTTGTGTCCACTATTTTGTGCGTCACACTTACGTGCTGTGCCGCACTTTAACTAAGCATATCCATGAACCAAACGTACCCTTAGGGTGTGATCATTTTGGTTTTTTTTTGAGTGGCTTATGACTGAAAAGCGCTGTAGCTGACGCTTGACAGAGTCTTATTTAGCATAATTAAAATTAAAAAATATAAAAAATATGTTAGCCCATTACGTATAATACAAACAAATACGGAAAAAAGAACCGGCAAAAAAGCTCAAAAAAAACCAAAAGTTCAGAAAAAATAAAATTTATAATAGTAAAAAATAAACCGAAAACTAAAAACTAAAGCCGAAATGATCACCACTAAACTCTCAACGCACCTCCCTTTGCCGCCTTTGTAGTTTGGTGTAGTCATGTTTCATCAAGTTTGCCCTGGAAAGCTTTCATCGAGAATCTCCCCGCCGCGATTTGACGTGCACAGCCGCGCCGCAGAGCAAGCATCCCCCTTCCTCGCCTATTTAAGGCAAACCCATCTGCGTTAATCTCCTCCCCGCTCCTCCGTCTACGTTCAACCTCAATCACTTGACCATTTTCTGCACTAAGTCGCCGGAATATCGTCATCGTCTTCAGCGCCGTCCGCCGCGGCCGCCACGCCATCATCCTGTTCCGCTGCGACATCCACGCGACGTTCACGTCATACTGTGCCACCTTCCATTCTGTCCGTTTACCCTCAAGTCAATTTTGTGTTCCTCGTAGCGCACAGCCGGGCTCGAGAACAAGCTGAGAAATAGGAAAACATTGGCAAGTTCGTTGCTACTCAAAATGCTCCTCCTAAACGTGGAGGGTGGGGGTTGAAACAATCCAGCTACTAAGAAAGTTGCTAGTAGCATCAAGGAGGGATAGAAATCTTCCACAATGCAAAGCATAATATCATGGAAATTTCATAAGGAAATTCCTGCAGTCTAAACAGTTACTGCAATAGGATTTTCATCCAAGTTGCTTATTCCCACAGACTTAGCTTCAAGCTCACAGATTAAATTCCCAAAGCATAATGTGCCTTCTTAAAATTCTGGACACAGGATTACAGAAAGAAGAAGTGAAGGGGATAATAATTGCAGGTGCAGAAGCTCTTCAGGACGAAGCACTCAAGCATCATGATCCAAGGCAAGGAGAACATGCAGGAGACACTAGCATCAAGAATCTGCCCAGGCTCGAAGATGGTGCAAATGCAAGGAAGCCCTATATAGCCTTCTCCGACACCGGCCGTTCCCTCCCCTCTCTCTTCTCGGCATGCACCAGCTCCCTCTCTCTTCTTAAGTGCCAGCCACAGCTCTGCACCCTTTCTCTGCCTAGTGGCAACATCGCTACCTCCCCCACCGCCCCATCCCACCCAACCTAATATTCAGTGCACCGTCGCCTTGCCGTGCCTCCCCCACAACTGAGCCAGGATCACCCCAGCCCTCGAGCCACTTAATATAAGTGACCCATCGAAGTACATCATCCACAAGTCGTAGAAATCGTACTGTTGGAGATCCTGAACAGGTTCAGGGTTTGTCCATTTAGCGACAAAGTCTGCCAAGATCTAGGATTTGATGACTGATCGGGACACGAAATGGAGGTCAAAATCCCCAAGTTCGACCAACCCTTTTGCCATGCGCCTTGTTGTACTTTCTCGAATCTATGAGAAGGGCATAGAGAAGTTTTAGACATGAGGATAGGGCTCCTTAGGACCATGTAAAACTTCACTTACATAGTATACTGTTCTTTGAACGCCCTTGCACTCTACAAGCAGCACAACACTTATTGCCTGTGGTGTGGCGTATAGATACACTAAGAGTATCTCGCCTGTTTTCAGAGAAACTAGGATAGGAGTACTCATAATATATCTCTTGACATCTTCAAAAACGTCATTGGCCTCTTTCAACCACTCGAAACCATCATATTTCCTCAAAATCTTAAAGAAATGAAGGCCTTTTTCTCCTAGTCGTGCGATGAAACGACTTAACGCCACCATGCACCCAGTGAGTTTCTGGACCACTTTCTTCATGGTCGGAGGGCGCATCAATTCGATGGCCTTGATCTTTTCAGGATTTGCTTCGATACCTCTTACCGAAACAAGGAATCCGAGTAGTTTTCCTAAGAAAACTGCGAACATACACTTTTCAAGATTGAGTTTCAAGCAATGCTTTCTCAGATTGTCGAAGTTCTCCTACAGATCTGAAATATGATTAAGCCATTCGATACTTTTTTACAACCACATCATCGACATAGGTTTCCAAGTTTCGGCCCATTTGATGTATGAAGGTTAATTGCATCAAACGCTGAAAAGTTGACTAGCATTTTTCAAATCGAATGGTATTTTGACATAGCAAAATACTCCAAACGGTGTGATAAACGTGGTTTTCTCTTCATCTTCTGAAAACATACTAATCTGGTGATAACTGGGGTATGCGTCTAGAAAGCTTAACATTTCATAACCAGCAGTAAAATCTACCAATTGATCAATATGAGGAAGCGGAAAGTCATCTTTAGGACAAGCTTTTTTGAATCGATATAGTATATACACATACGCCACTTATCGTTAGACTTTTTTTTTACCATTATAGGATTAGCTAACTATTCTAAATGATCGACTTCTCTTATGAAACCTGCTTTTAGTAGTTTGTCTAATTCCGACTTTATAGCTTCTCGTCTATCTAGTGCAAATCTCCGTAATTTTTGTTTTACGGGTTTCTTATCAAGCCGTAGAGCTAGCCTGTGCTTGATCACTTCCTTGGTGACCCCGGGTATGTTGGATGGCTACCATGCGAACACATCTTCGTTTGCCCAGAGGAAAGCGATGAGGGTGTCTTCCTATATAGGGTCGGAAGTAACCCCAATGCAAAATGTCTTCGAAGGTTCCTATGGGTCCAGAGAGACTTCTTTGACTTCTTCATCCGGCTTTGACACCGCTTTAGACTTCGAGTGTTTGCTCGAAGGCCGCACCGCGGTTATTGGATAAACGCACATTCTAATTGTCTTATCAGACGAACCCGCGTTGCATCTGTTCGTCGTAGACAAGTTAGTCGAAGATAGGTTGGTCGCAGAAAGGTCCACAATTATATGGTGGTCACAAGTCAACTTACGACTATATGGTCGTAAAAGGACTTACGACCGTATGGAGTTATCGCAGTAAGACTTACGACTATTTAGTCGTAGAAAAACTTACAACCAAAGGTAGTGGCAGTAAAACTTATGACTATGTAGTCTTAGAAGGACTTACGATGAAGGGGGTAGTTGCAGTAAGACTTACGACTACGTGGTCATAAAAGGACTTACGACTAAGAGATAGTCGTAGTAAGTCTTACGTCTATATAGTCGTAGAAGAGTTTACGATCATTTGATCATAGAAGAGGTTACGACCATCCTATCAAATTTACCTCTATCGATAATGAGTACATTTAAGAAATATAATAACATAATAATTTGAGAATTATTCTTTCCTCGTCACGATGAAGTTTCAATCGGAGCAGAGTAGTAACATGCTTTTTTTTTGTCTCAAGTCTGAACCTAACAAGATACAACATGATACCATGACCACAAACAGCTCACAAGAAAACGACACTTTTCTGTAGATGTTGCTGCAGATTGACGTGTTTTTGTGTGATACAGTGTTTTTCTCCATTAATCTGACGAAAGAAAATTTCAAGTCAACTCTTTTGGTGGACGACGTCACTTTCCTTTGCCTGCGGCCCTTCCCTTGATCTGGTCGCCCACTAGAGTGCAAAGCTGCCGTCCGAATATACGCACCAGACGATCAGAAGTATCCAAACCACTCCTCGGTGAGATCACCTAAATTCCACGAAGTCCCTATCGCTACAAAGATAGTTTGCAAAACAACCCCCAAAAATTGTTCATTCAAACAATAAGAACCCCAAAGGGCTAAAACGAAAAACATAATACCATCGAAACGGAACAAACGGCCATGAGCCGCGAGCGCGCGGGGGGACTCACCATGGCTCCGACGTCGAGAGCGGTGCGCACGGGCGACGGGACGAGCCGGAAGATGGCGTCGGCGCACGCGTGGACGGCTCCGGCGTCCGTGAACCGGAGCTCGTTGCCCACCCCTTGCCGTCGGCGGCCTCCGCGCCGCGGGCCGAGTTCCCCGCCCACACCACCCCGCGGCTGGCCGACCACGGGAACGGCCCGCGGTACCCCGTGCCCATGGGCTCCTCCCCGCGCAACGCCCGCCTCGCGCTCGTCGTTGCCGCCGTCGACACGGAGAGCCCGGCCTTCTCGGCGGTGTGGTGCGCCTCGAAGTCGAGCTCGTCGTCGGGGCCGCATAACGTGTCGCCGACGACGACGGTGGACGGGCCGAGGACGATGCTGTCCGCCGCGCCGCGGCTGTTGTGCCATATCGACAGGCAGTAGGACGCCGAGCAAAGCATCGCAGCGAGGGCAACGGTAAGGATGTCGCCACGCGTGAGCCTGCCCCACCTCCTTCCCGCGACGGCACGGTTGCTTGGCAAGCAGGTGTTCGCCATGGCCGGCAAAGGTAGAACGAGGACACGCGCAGAGGAAATGGAAGAGGATTTGTTGATACGTGTGTACAGGTGACACTCAAGGGAGGGTGGTGCAATAAATAAAGAATCGAAGGTTTTGTATGGTGTAGGCTTCAATTAACAGGGGTGCCAGAGCGTTGATCCATGGTTAACGTAAGTACTTATAGCAGGATTATGATGTGTAAAATTACTTTTCTTATTTGAAGTCTGGAGTTACCAAAGTATCCATGCTCTGAGTTATTTTGGGTTTATATGGCTTATGCTTAAGTACCTAGTTTTTAAATAGTATGTTTTTTTAAAACGAAGTCTATAAATGAAATGTGGTAGATACTATATTGAATTTATCTATATCAATCAAAATTACATTGAGTGTCTCTTTCATCATACTTTCTCTTGTAAACAGATGAAATTAAAAAATTTAAGCTAAAAGCCATGAGGCCGGATTGTGTGTTGGCTGGGCCAAGCTACTCGCAGGGCAAGATACAACGGAGAGTTAGTACACCAGGCCCATGAACAATTACGACATTGTTGTAGCCCATGGGCCAGTGCTCGCTAGCTAGCTCTGGCCAGTCCCATTTTCATCAAGATTCAAGATAGGCTACTAGAATAGAACTTCGCAGACTTCCATTGCACGATGCAGACACAGTTTCTTTTGCCTTTGGACCTCTTTTCTTTTCATCCTGTACCGCCGAGTAGTACAATTCTGCTGACCTCCACGTAACAAGAAACTCTTCCTGACGAGTTCAGGCAGCTGGGGCTCTGAGCTCACCGCTGAAGTAAGGCGCCGTGCACACATGCAATCGCACGCTTGCCTTCCCCGGCCCGGTTGAAGCACTCCCGTAATCAACCAGATTTTGAGCTCATGCACTGGAATACTGAATCCTAGCCACTCTACAGAGGAATCAAGTAGAGAGAAAATGACTTCTTTGAAATTATCCTTGATAAATATCTATTTTTATTGCTTTATTGCTGAAGTGATTGGCTTAGGGAGATTGGACTCCGAACTACACTTAAGAAGTACCTCTGTTGAACGGTGGAGCGGCGGACCTTCAGGCGACGGGGATCGACAGACTTTCAGGCAGTGCGAGAGGCAGGAGCGGCGGATCTCCAAGCGGTGCGAGCGGCGGACCTCGTCCCCTATCTTTACCAAGCTCGACAGCTGCTATATATCACCGCTGCCGCGCTACCGGAACTCGGCAGGACCTGCTAAGCTACAGTTAAGCTGCTTAGCCCCCAGCGGTAACAAATTAATGGCTCATGATCAGCACTAATTAAATACAATAAACACTAATTAAATATACATACTAATTATGACTGGCAACCTATCGAGATACCATAACTCGATAGGTATATAAAGGGGTTAGATTTATAGAAATAGATGTTTGAATGCTAATTTGTTTTTAAAAATAGCTACACTGCTATTTATATAAACAGTTCGAACGGCACATGGTTAAAATTAGCTTGGCGGTGACTTTAAGTACTTTTATCTAGAGCGCTGATGTTCGAGCCGGATAGGGGACGCACAAATAATCCCATTTTGTACCGACGTCAATCAGATTGACGGGTAAGCTCACGATGTTTAATCGCGGTCTGTCGACACAAGAATTTCATAAAAATTTCCTTACATCCAATCGGGTCCAACTTTTTACGCATTCCACAATTTTCGCATGTTATTGCGTTGACCGACGTGTCTCCTGAATTTGGAGATCCGCTACGGCAAACCTGAAATGGCATCGTCTCAATGCAAGATTCAAAACAAAAATGAAAAGAAAAGAAAAGAAAAAAACTTAGTATAAAACAGTTGAAGGCCTCTTTGATTCTAAGAAAGAAAATTCAAAGAAAAAAATAGAGGAATTTAATCCAAAGAAAAAATTGTACGAGGGGTATATGATTTGTATGATTGCTTCAAAGAAATTTCATAAGATAGAAAAAAAATCCTATAAATTGTAGAAGAATTCTTGCACGAGGATGTTAGCAATTCTTTTGAGAGTTCTGACACGCTCTCTCTTCCTCGCCATTCTCACTCAAATGAATTAACATTTAATCTTAAAATCCATGTATTTTTTCTGTTAGTCAATCAAACACATCTTTGGAACAATTTCAATGATTTTATTTCCTGTAGAACTCAACGAGTTATACTATCTCAATTATATATTTTTTCTATTTCTATATGTAACATCTCACATACCAATATGAGATATTACTATGGAACGTCATCGTCAAAGTAAAGAATAAAAGCAACAATAGAAATCGCAAGAATTAAAACTTTAAAAGTACTTTAATAGAGAACTAACAGAAGTTGAAATAAATATTTGAAATATAGGATCGGTCCACTTTTAACAAAATGAAGAACAAATGAAATAATAAATAGTGGCAAACCACGGTGTTGAAAACTTAAGTGCTCTCACCCATGCATGATATCACTCCACTGGCATTTTACCTGAGAATGAAAAGAACAAGCGTGAGTTTTGAAAATCTCAGCAAATACTCAACAACGGTCATAACACGGTGATTAAATGACAAGTAATGTAAGCAAGTAATTGGCACAAGTTAATTGCAATGAAACTAGGTTATTGGAAACATTGATACCGATCGGAGATAGAGGTAACAGGAACCGAGGAAATAAGGATATTTGTTATATAACAAGTTATGTCAATGGCACTAGCAATTACTTGTCACATACCCGATTATACGAGAGTAGTCAAGCACAACATTGTTCTCGATTGTATAACTGCAGATGGGGTGTAATGTCCTGAGAAACGAGACAACAGGAACGGTGGAATTAAAGATAATTTATTTACAAGTTATGGCAATGGCATTGACGATTACTCCCACATACCCAGTTATACGAGAATAGTTAGGCACAACATTATCCTCGATTGTATAACCACAGACGGGGTATAATATCCTGAGTAACGAAAGCGTACGCTCCCCGTACATTACTAGGTGGGTAGCAATCTCCCATATGTGTGGGTAACCCCAGGCCAGGTAACTATTAAGTTATTAACAGACATTATGATTAGAGATTGAAGCAACTGCGCTGGATCCAGGTATGGATACGATGAGTGAAAAGGTTACAAGGGTTGAGAATAGGAAAGCATAATTTTTGATATGAGTCGATGAGAGATGATACTATGGTTATAGCGAGATAAGAATTATTCTAATGAGGTATCATAACATGGCACACACAAGGTTTAGCAATCATCCAAGTTTTACTATATGATGAGTGATTATCAGTCTGATTAACATATATTAAATACATCAGTCATGACTCACATATGAAATCATACAAGTAATGGATCATAATATTAAGAAGAATAAACATAGCAGCCCTAATATTAAAAGATTACTAGTGGTTTAAACCTAGAATTGGAACATGTTCATATACTACCCTCTATTAATGATTTAAGCATGAAGTCTAAAACACTAATCAAAGGCATGAATTGTAGAGCATTATTAACTAAGCAGTCTAATAAACCTAAAAGCATGTGAAATAAGATAACCTAAAATGGCATGGTATGGATACACTATTAGTAGTCTATAAATAGGCAAGTATTAGTAATATGATAACAATCAGGCAAACATTGGTGATGTGATAATAACCAGGTAATTCTAGTGACATGATATTAGCCAGGTAACTTTAGTGATATGATATTAACCAGGTAACTATAGTGAGGTGATATTAGCTAGGTAATTTTAATGATTTGATAATAGCTAGGTAAGCATGCGTGATATGATAATTGTACTCAATAGCAAGGTGACAAGTAATATGGAAACACGTGATAGGCAAAATTGAAAGGTCACGGCCACGAGATACTTACCTTGAGCATACTCGGCTGAACCGCTGCAGAAAAGATCAAAGGTGCGCAACTGCATGAACGTTCCTTCAAAGGCTGTGTGCGAACCTACAAGATGAAACATAAACAAATCAGATCAAAACTAAGATAAACTTGTAGAAAGATGAACAGAAGTGCAATCGGTCGGAAGAATTTGCGTTCGCTAAGCCTCTATCGTGCTAAACGTCGTTCAGTTGTGCGAATCGTCGTTTGGCTGAGCGAATCCTTCGTTTGTCCTTGGGAATCATGTTCCACAGAATTCGCTAATCAAAGCCGTGCGTGAAACGCAATGCGGCCATGCCCCCGGTCATCCAAACCAGAGAAGCATGCACGACGCCACTAGCCCTTGCCGCCGCCGTCGGCCATCGCCAACATGCACGATGCCTGGCCACCAATTGACAATGGCCGCCACTCGGTGCTTGCTTGCGTTGGCCACGCTGTCGCCCGGCCGCGTCGCCGCCTCCTTGGCTCGACGCTAGCGGCGGTGCTCGGCCTGCATCGGGCCGACTTGGCCGCACCGCTGTAGGTCGTGGCGACACCGGTCGTGCTGCTGCTTGGCCACACCGCCGCCCAGCAACTTTTAATACACTGCATGTGCCACGGAAGGTAATTTGAATGGGTCAACTGCTAATAGAAATATTTAGTAACTTTTAAAATGATGTGATTACTTTCCGTTTTCAGGATGCTACACTATATATTTGAAATCCTTTTTTTTGAAACTATATATTTGAAATCCTTCTAACAAAAGAGGCACTCAAACAGCAGCGACCTGAATTAGAAAAAAAAAACCTCCGTTCTCTCTGAATGCACCGCATGTCAGCCAAACGCTGTAAAAAAAAGTCGCCGTGTGACTGTGAGGCAGCACAGCGACGGATCTGGCTCCTCTGACGTGGAGGAGGAATCATCGAGCACAGTGACGCACAGTGTGGTAAACACTAAACAGTAAGGAGGGAGTGCAAATCACTGTGTCAGCACTGTGCAGCGCTGTTTGACATCCCTGTGCAAATTGTACTGTCATCCCGACGTTACTGTAGCATGTAGTAGCAGCGTTCTTTTAGTATGTGTTTGCTTCTTGGGACTATGGGGGATGGGATTGGGCGATCCTCGTTCCAGAGCTGTTTAGTTCAGAGTTAAATGGGATAGGGGATATCCCTCTAGGAAATATTCTGCGAATATACTCTTAAATTGGGGATGCTCCTGTCTCCCAGAAATGAGGGGATGGTGAGGGATGAGGTGGGACGAGTGGGCCCCACGAGCTGTTGCAATCCCAGAAAAGAGGCTGACAGGTAGATCCCGCATGTCAGATTTGTTATCCCAAATCTTTTGTTCCTAAACCAAACAGAAAACAGAGACCGTCCTATCCCTTGCAACCAAACACGAAACAGGGTCGATTCTATCCCTAAAAAATGGGTTGGATCCGTCCTGTCCCACCATGACTCTGAACCAAACACACGATTAAACTGCTGGTACAGAATCATTGAAAATGACGCTGCTATGCTTGTCCTTTCGCACGTCTGAGGATCCAAATCCCACAGCGACACAGTCCAGTCCAGCTCAAACGGTCGGATTACACATACTGATTCATGTAGTTTTCTACTGTCCTTGGAAATAGTCGCAGATGGTCGATGACGGTGGCAGCCAGCTTTGATTGTAACGGAGAGGCAGGGTGCATGCGCGGTTAGGCATCTCGCCATGATCTTTAACAGATTAGAACGCTTAATCCAAAAGTGAGGAGGTGGGATACAGGATAACAAGGTTTAACTCTTAGGGTTTACGAGCTAAGGAATGCCAATCCTACCCTCGCTAAATTAATGGATAGATTCAACTGCAGTACCAATTCTACTTTCGCTAAATTAATGCATATATTCAACTAAGTATCTTCTTAGAAGATATGAGGTACAGTGAGCAAGAGGAGGGAGATGAGGCCATGAGGGGGCCTGTTCGTGTGATGGGCGCGTGATGACTGATGATTGGCATCTTGATCGCAGCAGCTCTAGCTCTAGTCGGTCTCCCCGTGCTGGCCGTCGGCGTCGCGAGGAGGGCGAGAGGGGGAGGGGGAGGCGCGTCCGGGGGAAGCGGAGGAGAGCTGATCGGAGGAAGAGGTAACCGAGCTAGACCTTTGCCTTTTGCATGTGACTTTCCGGTTTCGCGCCTTGCCTTTCTTTCTCGCGCGCGCTGCGCTTTCCCGTGCTCGGTTGGTGAGTTGGTGGGCTTCCATGCTGAGCATTCGCTTTCCTTGCTCCGCTCCACTCCTGGTTCCTGTGCCTTCCTTTCTCCACCGTGTTTCGCCTGCTATTTGCAGGAGATCCCTCGATCTTTTTACAGATTATTATTATGGCACATGAGCATATTTGGTCGAGGGAGTCTGGGTGATTTGAAAATTTCAAGAGCTTTATTTTTTTGGAAAAAATTACAGAAAGGTTCATTTTCTAGTGGTGTTTCTATAATTTTGAGAAAAGCGTAGGGCCACACGCAATAAATCCTGTCCCCATCCGTGCCGGCGCTGAGCCGCCGACGGTGTCCACGCCGGATTTTTGCACGGGACTGCTGTAAAATGACCGAACTGCCCCTGAACTATGCAAGCGCGAGAGCTATGAACTTTTAAAAATAATATATATTTTATTAATATTATATAAACGTATCATCACTAAAATTTATATAAATAACATTTTGTCGCCATTTGAAAAACGACAACATATGTGGAGCCCCATGGTAGTCAGTAGGTATCTGTCGCCAAATGAATTAATAACAGAGGTATGCCATCAATCCAATTGGATACATAACATCTGTCGCTATTTCAATTGGCAACAGAAGTTCTATCTTCTGTCGCCTTTTTTTATTTTAGTAGTTTTTAAAATAATGGCTAACTATTAAAGAGAAAATTTAACTAGTGAGCCTCTGGTTGTATTAATGAATTTTGTTTAGATAAACCAATTCAAGTCCGACATAATATTTTTATAATGAATGTGCAAATCACACAATGTGTAGGATTTGGTTAGGTGCATATGTTTATCTCACTACTACTACGATACAAATGACAATATGCATGAACTATTAACCCGAACTACATCTAAGATACATATACGTCCTTTGGAATCGAAAGCACTGAGGAATGAAAAAAAGAAGTCAGGCTTATGGTCGTACATCCTATGCATTAGGTCCATCAATGCATTTTCCTTATCTCCCTTGTGGGCACATGCTTTGGCCTTTCTCCATTGAACCCCCCCCTCGAAAACCTAATATTCGTCTTCTGGTCCATAGGATTGTACGGATTCAAAAATAACCTTATGTTCAAGAGGGGCCATCACCATCGGCGCCTTTCCCTTGTCCTCCTCCCTCTCGTCCTTTCCCTTGTTCTGTGGATTGTAAGGTTTTCAGTGGGTGAAGTTCTCAGGTGCCACTATGTAGTTGAGTATGTATTTTTGCTGGATGAAAGCCCTGTTATACTTTTCTGGACTATTGATCCACTGAAAGTAGTAACACTTCGACGACTACCATTATGCATGAAGAAAGTTAGTGATATGTGATGCAACATGCAATATGAAATATGAATACGTGGCATTCACTTACACGGTAATACCCATCAGCAACACTATAAGATCCCCACGGTAAGACGGTGCATATCATTGGCCGGTACTGCATAGAAGGCCAAGCCGTAGGGACCCAGCTTGATATGTGGATGACCGATCTGGAAGTGATCATCTGGAGAGTTTAGAGTTCTCCTCCGTCCTCCAACACCAGACCGATCTGGAAGTGATCATCTGGAGAGTTTAGAGTTCTCCTCCGTCCTCCAACACCAGTTACAAATACGGGTATGTGGTGCCAGTATGATCAGGCCCCAGGTGTGTTGTGGGATGTTGTTCAACTCTGCGTCCGCTATCTGCCTGGCGTACTAGATCATGTGCTTGTCCATGCTGTCCCCATGGGATAAGCAGAACATGACCAAACCAAAGAAACAAAGCAGGTAAGCCTCCAAGTGCCGCATCACAATGTAACCCCCCATATCGGGGCCATACTTTCTAGCTAAAAATTAATAACAAGTACTAGTTAGGACACCGATAGCACCCCTGAAACCTCGAGAGCACTGAGGGTGTCAATCCGGATCTATGTCCACTAGCACCACTGCGTCCCCTGTACAAGGGAGACCAGTGAGGTATGTCTCCGCAAATGGTTGAAAAGTGTCATGAGTAGACACCTATCGTGCCGTGCGAGAACCTCCTAGATGTATCACGCTTATCCTGGGCATCCTCGACTGTGGCCTCTAGAAGTTATTGTAGTGTATAATACAATTGACTAGTAGATCTCGTTTTGAAAAGATATTTCGTTGTTTGAAAGATAGATAGTTACAAAAAAAATATTTATTATAGAAAAAATAATTTTTAAAAATTAATATGAACTAGGGCAAACTATGGGAAAGCACGGTGGAGATTTATCGCATCCAGCCTTTTGAAGGACTAGGTTCGTTTACCATACGTCGCCCCACGGAATTATTTCGCCATGATTCTTTTGTGTTAAGAAAGAAAGCGCGACACGCCGACATCTATGGGTTAGAATACAAGAAAGTAATGTGAAGATTATGAGCACCCAAATCTTGCCCTTTTGCAAAGCAGTTTGTTAAGGGTTTGTTAAATGTCATCTGGATATTTTCTTTTTAACTATTATTTAGATTTAGGATTATTGGATTAGAGATCTATGGCCATGAATTCTCTCTCATCCCCTTGAATTCTACCCGCTCCCCCTTGAAAAAAATCACTCCCCTTTAAAAATAAGTGTCTCTTGATTTCTAATCTAAATATTATAAATTTAGATAATAATTACGAAGAAAATATCCAAGTGATACTATACACTCCCTTGTCTTAAACACACAAACTTTCGCTTCAGATAACTGCCTTTCTTGAAGCAAAGCAAATGGCAATTTTCTTTCAGATATGTTTTCTTACAAGAAGTCCAGTCCAGTGCATGGGCCAATCTGTTTGGATGTGAAGTAACATGCAGAACCAAATGCTAAATGTACAGTATTCCATTCCACTCGCTCCACTTGGTGATTTCTGCTACTAGTGTGTTTCTTTTTCCTTTGGTTTGTTCTCATTCACTCGTCACTTACCTAGCCATCATTTCATTCCTCTGAAATAGTCCGAATCTATTCGATTAACACAGCATTGAAACCAGCCAGAAAAGTTCGGGAATTTTGATAGGACCCCCGTACCAGCTCATAATTTT
Source organism: Dendrocalamus sinicus (assembly GCA_036346575.1). NCBI lineage: Eukaryota > Viridiplantae > Streptophyta > Magnoliopsida > Poales > Poaceae > Dendrocalamus > Dendrocalamus sinicus. The sequence goes on from CM070669.1 coordinate 25,075,530, forward strand.
GGGTGTCGTCGCAGCATTTACGCCGCTGGATTTCACATTTCGTCCAGCGAAAGCTAGAAGAGATCGGGGTGAGTAGCTCAGTGGGGCTAGCAGCTTCTCCGCTGTTTCCATTTCCAAGATTTGTCTGGTTGTTTCTGTGCTGAGGGGTGAGCACTAATCTAGTGTGCATACTGCAGATCACGAGGTGGGGTGTTGTAGCTGCGACCAAGAAATGAGCTTTCGGAGCTGTCCGGCCGCGGCCGGGGACGCGCCGGCCGGGACGGCGGAGGAGCTGCTGGAGCGGGCTCGGGGGCTGGTGCCGGCCGCGCTGGACGCGGCGCGCGCGGCGACCGGCTTCGGTGGGCGGTGGAAGGCCATCGCGGCGAGGCTGGAGAGGGTGCCGCCGTGCCTGTCGGACCTGTCCTGCCACCCCTGCTTCTCCAAGAACTCGCTCTGCCGGGAGCTGCTGCAGTCGGTGGCCACCACGCTTGCCGAGGCCGCGGAGCTCGGCGCACGCTGCCTCGAGCCGCCCAGGGCTGGGAAGCTGCAGATGCAGAGCGATCTCGACGCGCTCGCCGGCAAGCTGGACCTTAACCTCCGGGACTGCGCGCTTCTTGTCAAGACTGGTGTGCTGTCCGATGCGACGGTTCCGGCGCCTCCGGCTGAGGCGGCGGCTGCGGCCGCGCAGACGGACGTGCGAGAGCTGCTTGCTAGGCTGCAGATCGGGCATGCCGAGGCGAAGCACCGGGCGGCGGATGGGCTTCTCGATGCGCTGCGCGAGGACGAGAAGAGCGTGTTGTCGGCGCTCGGCCGTGGCAACGTGGCCGCGCTGGTGCAGTTGCTCACCTCGACGGCGCCCAAGATCAGGGAGAAGGCGGCCACAGTTCTCTGCTTGCTCGCCGAGTCCAGCAGCTGCGAGGGCTTGCTTGTGTCAGAAGGCGCGCTGCCGCCGCTCATCCGGCTGGCCGAGTCCGGCAGCCTTGTCGGCCGCGAGAAGGCCGTCATCACGCTGCAGCGGCTGTCCATGTCACCGGACATTGCCCGCGCAATCGTCGGCCACAGCGGCGTCCGCCCACTCATCGACATCTGCCAGACCGGGGATTCCATCTCGCAGTCCGCCGCGGCCGGCACGCTCAAGAACCTCTCCGCGGTGCCGGAAGTCCGACAAGCCTTGGCCGAGGAAGGCATCGTACGCGTCATGATCAACCTGCTCGATTGCGGCGTCGTGTTCGGCTCCAAGGAGTACGCCGCCGAGTGCCTGCAGAACCTCACATCAAGCAACGACATCCTGCGGCGCGCCGTCGTGTCCAAGGGCGGCCTGCCCAGCTTGCTCACCTATCTCGACGGCCCGTTGCCACAGGAATCCGCCGTGGGCGCCCTCCGCAACCTCGTATGCGCTGTCTCGCCGGACAGGCTCGTGTCACTTGGCGTGCTCCCGCGTCTTGTCCACGTGCTCCGGGACGGTTCCGTCGGCGCGCAGCAGGCTGCCGCGGCAGCCATCTGCAAGATCTCGAGCTCCGCAGACATGAAGCGCCTGGTCGGCGAGCACGGCTGCATACCGCTGCTCGTGCGCTTGCTGGAGGCCAAGTCGAACGGCGCGCGCGAGGTGGCCGCGCAGGCGGTGGCGAGCCTCATGAGCTGCCCTCCGAACGCCAGGGACATCAAGAAGGACGAGAAGAGCGTGCCCAACCTGGTGCAGCTGCTGGACCCGAGCCTCCAGAACACGGCCAAGAAGTACGCCATCTCCTGCCTCCTGTCGCTCTCGGCAAGCAAGCGCTGCAAGAAGCTGATGATCGCGCACGGCGCCATCGGGTACCTGAAGAAGCTCTCCGAGATAGACGTCGCCGGCGCCAAGAAGCTGCTCGAGAAGCTGGAGCGCGGCAGCTTGCGCAGCCTCTTCAGTAGGAAGTAGCATAAGCTGCAACCCAAGAGGTGCTACTACCTTCGGCAATGTTTTTTTCCCCCGTAACAAGTATAAAAATCCCGTGCTGTTTCATACTCTATGAAGTGAATGAGTTTTTGGTACTAATAATGTATTTAGAGTCTGTATTTATAAGAATGTTAGTATATACATGACAATAGCATAAATGTCCATTTTGATGTACGGTCGTTGGACGGCAGCGCCATAGAGTTGACACGTGGTTAGCGGTACCTTGTGGCTATGCAGCAGGAGTCGGCCGTCCGGCTACCGTGCGGCCGCGCAAAAGCCGCACGGCCACCGTGCGGCTTCCTCTATGCCACCCTGCTATCAGACGGCAGATAATTAAGTCGGAGCATTAGCCGCACATGTCATTCTGGAAGCGCCGCATGTGCTATGATATGCTACTATAGGATAGAGAAGGTACTTCTTTATATGGTTGGCAGGGTTGAGTGCTCCTACTTTCAAGGAGCGGCGCGTGCATTTTATAGCTGCGGGGAGGCAATGTGCTTTCGACACAGCGAGTCATGTGTTACTTTTGCGCAAGATGTGACCCAACGAGTCTCCTTTTTTGCAGCGATGTGATCTAACGAATTAGCTTTTCTCACCGACAAGATCTAACACTGCCGCTAGATACCTCCTCAAGCCCACGACATGACTCAACAAGCCTGCTTTCTGCACTGCTAAGACTAAACGAGATGGTCTTATACACTGATAAAATTCCAAAAAATTAGACAATTAGGTCGACTGTGTCGAGAGACTACACATAAAATTTTGTAAATTTAGAGCTCGTTTGCTATATGTAACAACTCCTACAAATAGCATAATTATATGAATTTTCGAGTAACATTCAGAACGGATACATTTATGAAAAACTTACACAATCAAGTACGTTGTGTTGAGAGGCTGCACATAACATAAAATTTTATAATTTTTTTAGCACATTTGTTATATTTAAAAATTCGAACAAGCAGTAAATATAAACTAGTGATTAAGATAGGTAATTAAACCGGCTTAATTACCTACCATATGGTGGTAGGGCGGCATAAAGGGAGCCTCACGATGGCCGTGCGGTCTTCGCGTGGCTGCACGGTGGCCGGACGGTCAGGGGCGGATGTATAGTGTTGGGCCGGGGTCAAGTGACACCGACGATCTCTCGCCCAACCCACATACCCCACCATATATTTTAGCTAGTGACCCTATGAAAATCACAGAACCCAGCCGCCCAGGCCGGCCCACTCGGCGACTCTAGTACTCTACCCAACCGTAGCCGCTCGATCCGCGGCGGCTCGACGCGACCGCGCCACCACCACCGCGCGCCGCCGCGACGCACTCCCACCGCCGGCTGCCGCCGCGCGCGCGCGCGTCCTCGGCCGCGCGGCCTCACCTCACACCTCGCTCCCGACGAGACCGTGCCCCACCATTGGCCGCTACTCGCGGCGCCGCACGTCGCGTCCGCCGCCTCCCGCGCTCCCGACACGACCGCGCCACCGTCGGCCGCCGCCGCTGCGCCGCGCGTCTGCGGTCCGCCACGCCTCGTCCTCGCTCCCGACGCTACGCGTCCCACCGCCGGCCGCTGCCTCTCTGCGCGCAGCGCCCACGGTCCGTCACGGCCTCGCCTCGCTCCCGACGCGATCGCGCCTTACCGCCGCCGCCGCCGTGATGCACCCCACCGCATCCGCCGCCTCGCGGCCTCGCCGCTCGCTCCCGATGCGACGCGCGCGCGCCCCACCTCCGGCCGTCGACCACTCGCGCGCTCCCACCATCGCCGCGCTCGCTGCGCTGCGCCGCGTGCCGCGTCCGCCGCCTCCCATGGTCCCACCGCCGAGTCGCGAGCACAGAGCTGAGAGCGGCGGGCGTGTAATCTGACATTAGTACTCTAGGTCTCTAGTAGTAGTAGTTTAGTAAGTAACCTTTAAGCTTCCAAATTTCCAAATTGGTTTGTTGATAGTTCATGCAATGAGAATACAATTAGTAAGAATTATTTTTATGTTTCAAAATTAGTACGAATGATCGATGAAGTAACATATGTTCAATGTTTTACATTTGCTATTTAGAGAATGATCGGATATTCGGATGAAGTAACATATGTTCAATGTTGTACATTTGCTATTTAGGAACTAAATATTAAGGTTTAAGGATACAAATTACAAAATAAAGAGAAGCAAGACATTGTTATCAATGATGCATTTGCGATGTATTTTTTGTTATATCGCTATATAGTTCTAGACTTATAGTATATTAGATTGTTACTTGATTGAAATTTAGCCCGGGGCGTGATCCAATCCTGGTTCCGCCACTGCATGGAACTATAGTACTAGTTTATTACTAGCTAATAGCCTCTACCAATTAGTGATGTATGTTTATAGTGACCCCGGCGATCGTTTTTCCTGGATCCGCCCCTGCGGACGGTAGGCCCTGCCGTACGGCCATAGGGCATCGTTGGCCACATGTTAGTTCTATGGCGTTGCCATCCGATGACCGGACGTCAAAACGGATATGTAACGCCCCCGTTTCCAGGGGCGCGTACGGACACGGCATTCCGTAACTATCCAAGCATGAACAGTTATGGAGTGTCGCGCAAGAGTATACCATCGCATGCTTACAACAAAAGTCCAGCATATACTTGACATAAGGATTAACATCCAGGGTTTTTACAGCGGGGCGTGCAAGCCCAAAGCATATTTACATTACAAAAAGTCTTCCAGAATCCGCCTGAGCGCGGCCGAGACCTACAGCCAAGGGTCCTCGTCGAAGAAAAGGTCCTCCGGGACTTCTTCAACGGGGAGACCTTCTCCTTCGCCTTGATCCTCTAAAGATTAGATTTAGCAAGCCGTGAGCCAACCAACCGGCTCAGCAAATCCCAAAGGGATCTTAACTTACTACATGCACGGAACTTCAAGGAAGGGAATATATTTGGTTTATTATCTTTCAGTGGATGCAGTTTTATTTGCAATCATTTTAATAAGACGGACTCAAAACTTACTTCTTAAGATCTCAGGGGTTTTCAACAAGAGTTCATTAACCAACCTAAACAAGTTAAATGTTTACAAAACTACTTAAGCTTTGCTGCTGGAATCACCCAAGTGACACAGCTCCAATAACCGGGAGCACGGCGTATTCGAATACCATTTATTTGACTCTGCAGAGTTTGCTCAGCTTTACCCACACGATCCCTTAACTCCCGCTAAAGAGTTAAGAAAGCCAGGTCGTTTCACTGCTCAGCTCTTTATATAGGCTCTACCCGGTAGAATTCACTCAGTCCGCTCGCCACACACACACACACAAAGAAAAGAAAACGGTGCCGCTCGAGTGAACTCCACCGTTGTTAGGCACCCAATCACGGCTTGCCTAACCTCACTGCTAAACCTCCTCCACCGCCACACCTGCAGAGTTTCAATCGAGTTGAGCAGCTACTAGACAAGTGTTGACAAGTCAACTCCTGTGGTTTGAGCGGGTTCTATGACATTTGCTCAGCATAAGGGTTTTAGTCCTTAATTTCACATGGTCCGCAACCTCACCAGGCCCGCGACCCAACCTAGGGTAAGCGGTGGGCGAAAACCGTCTAGCGGCGCACCTCAACCCCACTTACCCTACTCCAATCCTAGGGTAAGAGATGGGCGAAAACCGTCTCACGGCGCACCACAATCCCCTTACCCTACCTTGTGCCCGCAATCACTCTCCGCTCTAGGGCACGGTGTCCCATTCCACCCTACCCTAGAGTCGGGTTTGCAAATTCTATTGGCCCGCAGCCACAGCCTTATCAGTACAAGACTTTGCATGAAGATAATAATCTACAGTTATCTAGATTAACAGATAATTAATTCTAGGGTTTCAAAGGCATGGCTACAAATTAAACATGGCATTTAACGGTGATAGGATTAACTACATAACAAGTCATTCTAAACATTTTATTTTATTTCAAACTAACATTTCACAATTAACATAATGCAAATAGCATATTAACATATATGAACAGCATGGGTTTCAATATGATCAAAGGATTTGGGACTTGCCGTCAATCCGAATGATTTCCGCTAGCTCGAACGAAGAATCTCCTGGCTCCTGAGGCTGCAACTGAACTTCCGGAGTCTCCGACACTAGCGCAAACATACAAAACAAATTAAATCCAGCTTGAGACTAATCAAGCGAGGAAAAATAAACTATTTGAAAAGGAGTAAATTGCATAAACACCCCAAATGGATTTTAGGAATTTATGTGGGAGGATCTGTGAAATGGAGTTCACTGAGGGTCTGGGATAATATTTGGAGCAAAGTGGTGAAGTTTGGGAATTTTGGGATTTTCTGTGATTTTCTAGGATTTATTTGAGTTTTCGAATATTGGAAATTGGAAAATCGGGAAATTCAAATACACAAGATCGGCCGGTCCGGTCGCTACAAATGCGGCCCGGCCCAGGGTTTGAACGCGCGGCTGGAGCGAGCGGCCGGGAGGCCGCGCCCAGCGCGCAGCGCCACGAGCGCGGATGGCGACACGCGCCCGCGCGTGCGGCCGGATGCGCGCGGCGGTGACGCGCGGGTGATCCGACGGACGAGGGGTGACGTCTTTACGGATCGGACGGTGGGATTTAAGGAGGCGCGAACCGGCACAGAGGATCCAACGCGCGGTTAAACGGCAACGAGCGGATCCGGCGAGAGAGGGGCCACGCCATCGTCTTCACCTCCGGTACGCTGCGCGCAGCCGAGGGACGAGACGGCGCGCCTCGCTCTCCGGCCACGGCGAAGGGTCCCGACGGCAAAGAAGGGTACCACCGGGTAGGTCTGAGTGAGAGGAGTCCATTTTGGGGCTCTGGAGGGTGCGGGGACCAACGGGGATGGCAGGGGAGAGAAGGGGGTGATTCGGTCCGTCCGCGGTGGAGGGGGTCACCGACGGCGAGAGAGGTCAATCGGGGGCGGCTACACCATCTGGGGAGTTGGAGGCTTACATTGGAGGTGGCGGTGGGAGCTGGGAGGCGGCGAGGTGAGCTGGCCACGGGAGGGGTGCGACGGCCGGGGAGGAGCTTCGACGGCGGCGTTCCACGGGCGAGTACCTGGCCAAGGGGACCCACCAACAGGATCAGCACACGGAGGGGATGCTCTGGGCGAAAGCAATTGAGGAATAAGGGAGGGGAGCGGAAGATCCGCTTTACGGGGTTGCCGGCGCAGGGGGAGACGACGGCGGAGCCTCGGGCAGCGGGGCTCCAATTGGCAGCTCAGGGGGAGGCAGGGGAGTAGTGGGGAGCGAATGGGGTACTGGGGCGCTCGGGAAGCAAAGGAGTGAGGGGGAGCCGGAAGGGGGTATTTGTACCCGGGCGGAGGGAGAGGGAGTCCTTCGGGGAGAAGGCAACGGGAGGGCGCGGGAGTCAACAGGAATGACGGGGAGTTGGGGGAGCGTCTCCTCCGCGCAGACGGGGCGGTGACCGGGCGCTGAGCGGCCGTAATGGCGAGGTGACAGCACGGCCGAGGGTGGCGCTGCGGCATGGGAGGGGAGTGCGTCCGCGCGCGGTGGAGGGGACGGGCGGGGACTGCCAGGTGGGGTCGGACGCAGAAGCTGGGCGCCGCGTGGCGCGGAGTCTCGCGGGCGTCGGGACAGCTGGCGGCGGGCGAGCGGGAGCCGCGCGAGGGGCGCCGCGCGCGAGAGAGAGGGGAGCGCCGCGCAGCGGGCCAGCGCAGAGGGGCGGCGACGCGGCGCGGAGCGCCACGGTTTCGACCGTGGCGGTCGGGCGGCGCGCGGCGAGGCGACCGAGGCGGCGCTGCTCGCGAGGCGCGCAGAGCGCTGCGGCGCGCGAAAGCGGGGAGGAGCGGCGCGCCGAGGAGGAGGAGGCGTCCGCGCGGGAGGGGGCCGAGGAATGGAGAAGGCGGAAAGAAGCGGGGCACCGGAGAGAAAAGAAGACGCCCGGCCCAGAAAGGAAAGCGGGAACGGGGGAAACTTTCCCAAAAAGGAAAGTTTCTGAAATTCACCCAAAAACCGGCAAAAATTCACAAATTTTTGGATTTTGAAATTTTGGGGCTTTTCAGGATATTTCTGTTATTATCATGTATATATTGATATTTTTATAAATGTGGACTCCAAATACGGTATAATGCCAAAAACTCGAAGTGAAGTGGGGTGTAGTGCAGACGTGCAGTGCACAGAGTACTGATGTTATGTGAACTGAACATATATCTCGTTGTATTATGATCTCTGGCTAACGTTAATGGCAGGCAGTCCATTAGTCTCTAACTTAAGCTGAGTTGAGCCTGTTCATTCCGGCTTTGCCTTCTGACTTGTGGCCAGAAGGAATATTTGTTGGCTTCTTAATTTTAGTTTTTTTACATTTTTGTGAAGATGTAATGATATTTTATTTATTTATTATTTTTATTTAATTGAATGACTAAAAAAACTAATAGCCGCTATGTTCAATTTTAACCAAAAACTTCAAAAAAAAAAAGCCAAAATGAACCGCCCGATGTCCAGTCCTAAGGCCAATAAAAGCTGTTCAGGCAAGATCATCTGTTCGACCATTGTTCAATCTTTCAGAATAAGGGTCTCGGTTCTTGGATAATTTTAAAGTTGCATGCCCTTGTAACCTTAAAATCACGCTGATTTTGTTATCACTGTTAACGGCAGCAGCATCTGCTACTTGTGACCGACTTGTTGGAGCATGATGGGACAAATGACAAATTGCAAGTAGGTGCCTGCACTGCACTGCACACGCGCGTGGGTTTTCAATTCGGATGCCATCGCCGTCCGGTCCAAGGTGATGGGCAGCCGGTGATTACCATTACTGAGTAGGAGATTCGATTGCACGCCGCGAGTGTTTATCAGTTGGTAATTGGCCCCCTTCGCTCTGCAACAGTGAACAGATGAAGAAGTACCATCACAGAGGCCGCTGTTAGTATCAAACAAACTGAAATCTTCTGCTTTAGGCCGTGCCTCCGTTGTATTTTGTGATTTGAATCTAGTTAGATCTAATTACTCGAAGAGTTCGATCAAATTTCACTCAAAATGATATATTCCGACCAGTAAGCTGATCGGCAATGCGAACTGATCAAAGATTATGATGAGGATTATCTTTATGTTCGTGGTGGATTTTACACCGACTTGCACCAGACAAGGCGTCCGAAGGTTTGACACATTCCAATTTTAAAGAGGAATTTATCTCATTCAGTACTCTTAATGCCAAAGGGTACGAGATTTCAGGTGAAGATGGAGTTCTAAAAATCTCGAAAGGCTCTTTTGTTTGTGGTGAAGGGTGATATGAAGGTTGTCAACCTATATCATTTGCGAAGTACTACCTAGGTTGAGAAGGCTACTGTTACGTCAACCTAGTTGTCCGATACTAATTGGACAAGTCTATGGCATATGTGTCTAGGGCATATGAGTGAAGGCGACCTAAAAGAGTTGTGCAAAAGAAGTATGCTTCATGATTAAGACGTCGACCATTTAAAGTTTTGTGAAGACTGTATCTTTGGTAAATAAAAGAACGCGAGTTTAAGCTTTGCAATTCACTCTTCAAAAGACATATTGGAATATGTTCATTCTGATTTGTGGGGTGACTCCCACACTCCATTCCTTGGAGGCACAAATTATATGTTAAACATCATCGATGACTAACGTCGAAGAGTTTGGGCACACTTTATCAAAAACAAGTCTAATGTGTTAAAGATATTCAAAGAGTGGAAGATTATAATTGAGAAATAAACTGGCAAGCATGTCAGAAAAACTCCGAACATATTCTGGCCTGCAATTCTATTCAAGAGAATTTGAAGCCTTATGAGATCGGAGGGCGTTGTAAGGTAATACGTAGTTTTAGACACACCTCAGCAGAATGGTGTGACCGAGCACATGAATAAAACCATCATGGAAAAGGTGTGCTGCATGCTGTTTATGTCTGGTTTGTCAAAAAGTTTTCGGCCTGATGTCGCTTCCACTGCTTGTTACAAGAAAACTCCGATCGATATGTGGTCTGGTTCTCTTCTAGATTAATAGAGCACAAGGATTTTTGGCTATCCTACTTATGCTCATATTAATAAAGGTAAACTTGAACCAAGAGCCATTAGTGCATTTTCCTCGGCTATAAGCCTAAAATTAAAGGCTATAAGTTGTTGAATCCTGATACCCAAAAGTGGCCATGAGCATAAGTGTTACTTTCAATAAGTCTACTCTGTTGAGTCTGATCCGTTGAAAGGAATTAAGATCAGTGATGCTCCCATTGAGAAGTTGTAGAAGACTAGCATGCATGTGGAGCACACCATTGAGTCAGGATTCTTACTACAGGCCAACAAGGATAATACACAGGATATCCTTGTTCAAGCTTCGACCAGTAATCCCCGACAAGAACTGGTTAGAACTAGCAATCCATTGCAGCTGGTCGGGAAAAGGAGGAAAATCCAGCCTTCAAATAGGTTAATTGAAGAAGCCAAAATTGAAGGAACTGCTGAACCTTCAACTTATTTAGAGATCATTTGCTCTGATGAGTTAGAGAAGTGGATGGCTGTCATGCATGAAGAAATAGAATCCATCGAGAAGAATTCTACTTGGAAGTTGGTCGAGCTACCGATTGAAAAGAAACACATACACTGCAAGTAGATTTATAAGAAGAAGGAAGGCATGTCTCTGACCGATCATGTCGGGTACAAGGCAAAGCTCATTGCTAAAGAATATAGTCAAATACTAGATATTGACTTTATAGATGTCTTTCCCTGGTCGTGAAATATAGTTTTATTAATACTTTACTCAGCATTGTAGCTATGCATGATTGTGAGCTCGAGCAACTAGATGTTGAGGCCATATTCTTACATGAGGAGTTAGAAGAAGACATCTATATGGAGCAGGTAGAAGGTTTCGTTGTTCCAAAAAAGGGGAATTTTGCATGTAAATTGAAGAAGTCTCTTTATAGGTTAAAACAATCACCCAGACAATGGTACAAGAGATTTGACTCCTTTATGATCTCTCAAGACTTCAAGAGATCTGAATATGATAGCCGTGTTTATTTGAAGACAATCAACGGTTCATTTATCTACTTGCTCCTCTATGTATATGATATGTTGATCGTAGCAAAAGATAAGGCTGAAATATCAAAGTTAAAGGCACAATTAAGTAGTGAATTCGAGATGAAAGATCTTGGTGCACAAAGAAGATTCTTCGTATGAAAACTTCAAAGATCAACAATTTTAAATGTTATACCTGAGTCAGAGAGGATATATTGAAAAAGTGTTTTGTCGTTTCAACATGCATAAGGCAAAACCGACCATCACTCTGTTAGATGCACACTTCTAACTCTCTTTAGCATCAAATCTGCAAACAATTGAAGAAGTCGAATACATGTCAAGTGTTCCATATGCAAGTACAATTAGATCACTTATATATGCTATGGTCTGCTCTCGCCCCGACCTATCTCATGCTTTGAGTATTATCAGCAGATATATGGCCAATCCAGAAAAAAAACCACTGGAGAGCAATTCAATGGATCTTCAAATATTTGAGTAGCATTTCTAATACTTGTTTGCTGTTTGGAAAGACCAGTGGTGGACGGGTCGGATATGTGAATTTTGACTTTGCTAGTGATTTAGATAAGAGATCTCTTACTGGTTATATATTCACTGTTGGAGGCTATGCCTTGTGTCATAAGCTAAAAAGTTTGTCTGCAAACTACTATTGCCCTTTTAACCACTGAAGCCAAATACATGGCTATTTCAGAAGTCTGTAAAGAAGTTATTTAGTTAAGAGGTCTGTACAATGTGCTTTGTGAAAGTACATCTTCCACCGTATCCACCGTGATAGTAAACATGCTATTTGCCTTATAAAAGACCAAATATTTCATGAGAGAACAAAATACATTGATATCAGATATCACTTTATCCTAGGAGTTATTTCTCAAGGTGATGTTAAAGTTTGCAAGGTTAGTACTTATGATAATCTAGTTGATTTGATGACAAAGTCAGTTCTTATCGCTAAGTTTGAGCTCTACTTTGATTTGGTCGGTATTACGCATTAATCATTTTCAGACGTTGATGCACAAGAAGTGTTTTACAAGCTATATGAGAAGTTATTTGGGTTTTTTTTTTTGCCATAGAAGGAATTCGGCTCGAAATGAAGATTATTGTATTTTATGATATGAATCTGGTCTGGTTCGACCACTTAAAAAGTCCGATCCGGTTTCACCCAAAATGATATATTTTGACCAGGAGACTGGTCGGTAATACGAACTAGTCAGAGGTTATGATTGTGATCATCTTTATATTCGTGATGGACTTTGCACTGACTTGCACCAGATGTGGTCACCAAAGATGTTTGCACTAACTAAAGTCAGACGCTGCTACTCAAGTCGCTTCTTACTACAACTTTTCACCGTTATCTTCTGAGACTCTATTTCGTTTCCGAGCGGGGTGTTATTCCTGTCTTCGATCAGGTTATTGTTCCAGTTTTTTAGTATGTCTCTGTTTCCACTGCCGACTATGACTATGTTTTTTCCTCGTCTAGGACTCTTATTCCTAAGACTTTCTCTTCTGTAAGCATCATGGTAGACGACATACTTCAAATTATCTACACATATTATACGTCAATAGCGTTCTATAACTTCTCTATATAGTAGTTTGTCGATTGTGTGTCTATGATTTTTCATATTTTTTATATTAAAATTTTATTTTGTGTTGTTTATTATTCTTCATTGTTTCATATCATAACATGCTCAAAAGTGATTTTTTTTCATTGAACAAAATCGCAATAAGTGTGTTTAGGTGACGCTGGCCTTTCTTTCAAACTGTAGATACCGACAGCCCGATCGAAGGAAATCTGCGTCAAGCCTTCAGATGCAGGGGTGATCGTCGGAACTCGGAACCGTCTGGTAAGTCAATGCCCGGGGTTTTTATTTAAATTTGGCTTATATTTATACTGCTTATAGTAATTAGCTTTAAATGGTATATTTTTCAAGATAAGATAAATAGAAAATTGTAGTAAAAAGTATACTAAGTTCAACTGTACCGGCAAAAATCGTATACGACTATTTCTATCTGTATAATGTCTCTTACGAACAAGTAGAATTTAAATATCTAAATTATACGTCATTAATTTAAAAGAACTCATTCAATGATGAGCCTCGGACAATCATTATTACTATTTGTTCTTGTGTTGATTGATTCTGATGGATCAGACTGATGAAGTGATGATGATTGAGTGACGCTGGTGCCGGACAGGACATAATCCTTGTTGCTCTGTGCTAAAAGCTTGGTTTGATTCTTCCCGTACATGCAGCAACGGACCGTGCTGTGAACGAGTTACTGGGGTATGATGGGAGACGACTGGACAGAAAGATAGGTGCCTGGATGCACGCGCGCGTAGGAAACGATTAAGCTGCGGTCTTGGTCTGGGCTTTTGCTGATTCAGCAGCCACTCTCGATTAGCAAGCAGCTAATCGAAGGATGCTTGTGCCCTGTGTGTGTTTATCATACGGTAGTGGTGGATCGTTCTGATCTACTGCTGTCAGAGTACTCACAAAGGTAGCTAGAAATTGGGTTTAAGCACTACAATATCATTACTGTTCTACCGGCATTGCGCTTCCCTTGTAAGAGGTGAAAAAGAAACAAGTTTGGGGGTTGGAAATTTAATTTGGAAGATCAGAGAGTCAAGTGATAAAACTTTACAAGTTTTAAGGGAGTGGGAATTTAATTTGCAAGTTTAAGGGGATAAAGTGGTACAACCTTGCAAGATTACAAGGTAAATGTGAAAAGATAGCTACAATATATACAACTTTTAGTTACAAAAAGTCTGCAACCTTTTGCTCGTCTAAACCTCTCTCACTCCCATCATTCTCACTTATAGGATGATTAGTCTAGGTGTCTTATCTTATATCTGCATTTATGATTGTATTTTGTGTGGTACTGGATGAATTTAGAATTTATTCAGCGAATTTCATTTAAGTTCTAACGTGTATTTTAGTACGATGCACATGTGTATGTGTATGATGTGTGATATACGGTAAACGTGGTGTGTGTTGTCCATTGTAATTAAAAAAAGAGAAAAATTTAAAGGCACAGTCCAAAATGCGTCGTCACCAACACGAAATGCGCCTTCGAGGCCCCAAAGCGCCTCCGTCTCCGATTTGCCGGTGTTACATAGGGTGTGTTTGGTTGCCTGAATCTCCTTCGTCATGGCTGGGTGGATCCGTATAATCTGAGAAAGAGTCTGTTTGGTTGCCTGTATGAGTGGATGCAGCCTGTATGAGCGGATGCAAAAATACGCTCTCATCATGGATGGGTGGATACGCTCAAAATGAGCTTCACTGGCCATCCTGGATGGGTGGATACAGTGTATCTTATGTGGTCCCACGTGTCAGCCTCTCAGGTTTAGTAGATTGCATCCGCTCATACAGGTAACCAAACAGCATCTCAGGTTTTTTTGCATCCGCTCATGCAACCTCACCAAACATCTTCTTTTTCTGAAACACGATTCCACTCAGTCTGCATCCACTCAGTCAGGATATATACGATACAATCTCCATCCACGAACCAAACACACCCATGTCGGCGAGCACACCACCGTGCCCGTGCCGTGCTCCCTCCCACCACGGCAAGGCGAGTAGCTGACGGAGAAACGAAGCTTCAGCGAGTTCTGTCCCCATCCATGGGTAAATCGAAATCTCCTCTCTTCTTCTTCTCTCCCATTACGCCTAGTGACTTGCCCCAATTCGAAATTTCTAGTTTGGATTATGCGGTTCCTTAGTTGTAGGCTCAGTTGGTTTAGCGATTCGTCTTCGATGGTGGATTGGATTCTAGTACGGATGGGCCTGGCAGTACTCTCACACAATTTGTGTTTGCATTTTTTCTTCTTCTGTTGCTTCGATTGCTTGCAGCGATCGATCGATTGGCCATTTGAGGAGGATTCTTTGTTTTACTGTCTGAAATAAGCGAGAGATGATCTCTAATGAGTACAATTTGAGGGTGGTGGTGATGAGGCGCCGCTCAAGGAACTGCAGCGATGACATTGTTGTTGCCTGTGGGCTTGTTCTCCCATAATTTGGTGGTCCAGATTTATTTTTACCTGATATTTTTTATTTATATTGTGGTATTTCCGATTATCCTGACACTTTCAGAAGATAGTCCAAATCAAATACAATCTTAGCAAAATTATTTCACCACTTCACAAAAGTTGCAATAGTTTATGATAATAGTATCCTAGACCTTCTCACATGGTTCTTCAAAAATAATGCGTTAATAGTTACTAGCTACGTGTAATAAAAAACAAAGGGAACGATAGGCAGGCAAGTCTGGTCGGAGTACAAATGGGGGAAAGGTGAGCCAGCCGTCTAACCTTAAGGTTTTATTGTTACAAATATCAAATACACAATATTTACCAGCCGTCTAACCTTTCAAATACACAATATTTATTGGAACTGTGGTAGATAATATCTACCATTGCATCCAGAAAAGCAAGACCACATATCCATGTACATGCGGTGTCCTTCGATGTGCTTCAAGATTGGTGCACATTGTGGGGAAAATACAACACAAAAAAGAAACAATTTGTCTGAAGTGTGTCTCTCTCTTCTCTCTCCACCGACTCTTCTTTTGGATGGTGGACCGGAGGGCGACAACGGCGGACGGCGGATCCATCATGCCGACTTCAACAAAACTTCGGTTCATTCATCCTCAACTGTAGCACTCGATTTCTTTTTCTTTTTTCAAGAGGATACAAGATAACCACACACATAGAACACATACCCCACACACGCCACCACACGTACACATATGCATGCATGTTTTCTAACACATACTTAAATTTTTTTTTACAAAGACATCAGATTTTACGGAGTGTAAACACGTATTTTCTCACTGAACATGTCTACTCTATCTAAATCTAAAGGTGAGCATCGACACCGGGTACAAGGCTCGAACGCGGATGGGAACGTCTAGAACTGCACAGAGTCCAAATTACACATGTGAAATTCTCAATATCCAATTCGTAGTGGATCCCGGCCCATGCAGTGATGTATTGGCCCAGCCCAGCACGCAGAGAACCCAAGAGACCAAGATAGCGAGAGCAGCAGCAGCATCAGCAGCCGGGGTTCAGCAGAAGAGCAGCGGCGAGCCGGAGATGGTCGCCGGGAGCCTGGACCTCCCAGTGGTGGGCCTCGCGTCCTCCGACCTCGAAGCCACCGCCAAATTCATCCGAAAGGTGCTCCCCTGATTCCAGATTCTGCTCTTCTTCCTTGACCTTTCCTTGTAAAAATTTCTGCGAGGTCTTTGTTTTGTGGACGCAGCAAAGATAATACTGGTTACATTTGATTTGGTTTGGTAGGCGTGCGTGGAGTGCGGGTTCTTCTACGTGTCCAACCACGGGATCGAGGACCGCCTGCTGGGGGTGGTGCTTGCGGAGAGCAAGAAGTTCTTCGAGCTGCCGCTGGAGGAGAAGATGGCGCTGCAAAGGAACAGCAGCACCCACCGGGGCTACGCGCCGCCCTACGCAGAGAAGCTCGACGCGTCATCCAAATTCCAAGGTTGAATTTCTGATCTGGCCGACTCCTCCTTTGCACTTTGCACTGCCCGCTGTGTGGAATTGAAGCCTAAACTATGGCTGATAGCATATGCCAGGTTACTTTAATACTAGCACGTGATATAAGTTGGTGAATATATTCTTTGACGACAAGGGAATAAGAAAGATCTCGGAGGGTTTGCTGTTGGCATTGGCAGTGTTAAGTAACATTATAATGTTATTTGGAATTAAGTCGATACTATGACTGATAGGACATGATAGGTTACTTTAATCATAGCACATGATAAGTTGGTGAATATTCTTTAACGACAAGGACATTAAAAAGATTCCGGAGGGTTTGCTGTTGGCATTGTCAGTGTTAAGCAGCATTATTTTTCATTTAGAATGACCCGCTGGTGTTGAACTTGTGATATTTAGAACTGAACTAGAGTACTCTGTTCTAGTTCAGTCGGCGTGTTTTAGCAGCAATAGGTCAATTCACTGCTTGTTTTTTCAGCCGTGGTGGTAGCTAGCTAGGATGCCGTGATACGCGATACGGGTACGGCGATACGATATTTTCCAAAAACAAGGATACATCGATACGGCGAGTATGTGTGTATTTAAAAATAAATATTATAAACAGGCTACGAGAGAGGGAGAAACTGAGATTACCTTGATGAATTGAATGCTACAGACTAGTTTTCTTCTTCAGCCTCATCAGCCTCACTCTGAAGTTATTGAAGGATAGCTATTGTCACCTTTAGACACATTTTAATCCCAGCATTTGATATTTTAAGCAAGTGTGCTTTACCTCTATAGTAGCTTCCACAGTATTTCTAAGCACAATACTTGTATTTGAATCGCATATTTCCTCCACCACTGGTAAATCTCTCCAGAATATCAACATGCTTCCACAATAGCTTGGTGTTTAGATCAATTGGACCCATCTACTAAAATAGCAGGAGGTACAGTGTCAAAATAGCAAACAATAATTACCATGGTAGTATATAGTAAATAAGTAAACACCATAGAATAATTAACATTTACCACCGTGTAAATACTGCTATCAGTAACACCAATGCACCATAGACAACTATCTATCCACATTCTAGAACATCAATGCACCAGACATGTATCACAGCCAAAATATACTACAGACAAGTAAATTACATTAGGACTGCTATTATTTGTTTCCAACACTATAATCTGAAAGTCAGCTGCATGTCACCTTATTTGTTGTGTAA
Organism: Dendrocalamus sinicus; assembly: GCA_036346575.1. Classification (NCBI taxonomy): domain Eukaryota; kingdom Viridiplantae; phylum Streptophyta; class Magnoliopsida; order Poales; family Poaceae; genus Dendrocalamus; species Dendrocalamus sinicus. The sequence goes on from CM070669.1 coordinate 25,093,119, forward strand.
ATTAATGCAAACTGACTAGAGACTTCAAATTACTAGTCCAGTCAAACAATGTATAAACTCATTAACATCTCGCATCTTTGGCAAACAAGGTGCAACGAAGCTGAAACTGGGTGCATACCTTGTGGTTGTTGCTGAGGGCGATGGCCTCAGTGGAGGCTTGGCGGACTGGAGCTTGGCGATGCAAGAAAAGGATGGAGGGAGGAAGCAGCGGCGGTCCGAAGGCTTGGCACCACACGAAGACAAAGAAGGGCTCAGTGCTTACCGCTGAAAAGAGGGGGCGCGAGGAGGTTGGCAGCGACAGTGCGCATGGGGAGGACGAGGAGGCCGGCGATGAGACTACGGACGGCAGTGCCAATGGGAGGAGCCGAGGTGGGGCGAGAGTATGGGGAGCGGCAGGACCAGGGGAGTGGCGGGGAAGTAGCGGCGAGAGTGGCTGTGGAGCGGCCGGAGTAGGGGAGCGGCAGGGGAGAAGCGGCGAGAGAGGCGGCTGACCTGGAGGGGCCAGACAGGTGTTGGCGGCGAGGTGAAATCCAGGCGGTGGGAGCGCTAGGGATTGGCGGACCTCTAGGAAGTGTGAGCGGCGAGGGGGCGATGGGAGAGGTGGCAGCGGCCAGGTGACCTCCAGGCGGCGGGGATCGGCAAACCTCCAGGCAGTGCGAGCGGCGAGGGTGCGGTGGGAGCAACGGATGTCCAGGCGGTGGCTGGCCAGTGGCGGCAGCGGCGAGTGAGGAGAGGATTAGGGTTCGGCGTTGTTGGGTGTGACGGCGGCTCGGATGGGTGGGCGTGACGCCGTGAGCAGAGATGTTATCGTCTCCTCTGTTGGGTTGGGCGTCTCCTCTGTTAGGCCATATTCAATTGGGCCATACATATCGGACGCGTATCGCGCCGTATCGGAGATGTATCGGGGTATTTTTTTCAGCTGAAATTCGCCGATACCGTATCGCCGTGTATCAGAACGTATCGCCATATCGGATACGTCTCAGACATGCGTACGGCAGTTGTGTGCTGTATCGGTGCTTCCTAGGTAGCTAGAAGTGTCAAGGGATCTTCAATTGGGAGATCACATCGTGTTTCAATTACTTTGTTTAGGTTGTGCATGACCCTTGGAGCCAGATGTAGTAGGGAAAGGATATTTTCCAAAGGGAGCAGGCAAATGTTGAAGAATCCATTCTCCAAATCCTCGCTGCCTATAGTTTGAGACAACAACTGAATCTGTAGATTTTATCATTTACATTACTGGTGTTGCAATAATATGGTTGAGATCTCCGACTGTGATTAGTGATTACTGATGTAGGAGACCTCAATGAGAGTTTCAAAATTGGGCCTATCGTAGACTGAGATTTGCATAATGATGTTAACCAGTAGCCTTCTGAAGGTACTTACAACTTATCTGCTGTCTTGTCATTTCTTAAGAACTGATAAGTTTGTTAAGTGTCATCTAGCATTATATATGATGGATATCATTCATGTCATCAGATCTCTTTTTTGTGCTTTTCTTTTATAAAATATAAAAGATATTTGTATCTTTGTCTGGCTAAAATATCTGCAGAGCGCTTTTCCTTCTTGGAAGGAGACCATGAAGCTATACCATGCAACTGCACTGTAAGATTTTGTTTTGCATGTCTCAGCATACAGAATTCAACAAATGTACTACAACCACAATTGTTTCACATTGCATTTACATAAGTGTTTATTTCAATAATCAATATTGCCACTTATTCCCTACCAGGGCTACTGGCAAAAGGATACTCTCTCTAATTGCTCTGAGTTTGGATCTCGATGCTGAATTCTTTCATAACATTGGTGCATTCAACTGCCCGTCAGCATTTCTTCAGTTATTGCACTACCCAGGTTACACTACTGTATTTCTTTTTTCTTCTTTTTTTTTTCCCGATCCAGGAACATTCCCATTTTCCATTACAGATAATGGAAACAAAGAGTATTGGAGAGTAGATAGTATTACCCAGGTTACATTATTGTATTTCCTTATATATATCATACAAAAGAATGAAAAGTTCTATTGTAATGATATGCAATGGAGTGCTAAATACATGCTTGGTGTTGCTTGTTTGCTTGCTTCTTATCATTTCATGATTCTGATAGTTGGTTAGATGGTTTCTTTGGCACTTTTTTATGCATATGTCATGCTCCCACAAATTTAAAAATGGAAATACATATGTTTTTTCTTACATGCACAACAAATTTCTGCTTTATTTGAACATGAACGGATGCAATATATGTCATTCTAAAGAACGAAGATCTTTGCATCCTCCTGTTTGATGTGGCCTGGGGGATGGGGAACATCACTAATCCATCCAGCAAATGTATAGTGAAAAAAAGCAAATTGCAGATTTATCCAGCAAATGTATAGTGAAAAAAGTAAATTGCAGATTTATACTTGCATGATCTCAAGTGTAATTATTTCTTAAACATTGCATTTAAGATCACTTTTAATTTATAAGAGCAACTTAATGGTTAATATATGCCAACAAAGGCTATGTAGAATTTTAGATCTTGGTGATATTTCTTGTTAATAGTGTTAAGGAGATAGAGTTGTATTAGGAGATAGAGATGTATTCTATTCCATATATGCCTTATCTCTATATGGCATATCCTCTTGTACTCTCCTATATATATGGCCCTTTGGGTCTTATATCAATATGCACAATATTCATAACATGGTATCAGAGCTTAGGTTAAAACTCTAACCTCGATCTATTCCGCTCATCTGCTGCCCCCGGGAGAAACAATCCCCGCTCCCGGGGGTGGCCACGTTGCCGGCTGCTCTTGGCCGCCCTCTGCTGCCTCGGTTGCCGTCTCAACCGTCTGTGCTCGAGCCGTCGCCCGTGGCCGCCGCGCTGCACGCTGCCTCTCCGGATCTGGCCTCATCCTTGCAGCTGCGCCGCTCAGCCCTCTGGCTGGATCCAGGCCGCCGCGCTCCATCACCTCCGGATCCGGCCGCCGCCGGTCTGGCACCGCATGGATTCGGCTGCCTCCGGGCCCGATCCGGCCGCCGGCCATCGCGCGCGATCCGGCCGCGCGCGCGATCCGTCGCCGCCGCGACGCCGGCTGATCCGGCCGCCGGGCCCGATCCGGTCGTCTTCGGCCTCACCCCGCCTGGATCCGGCCGCCTTCGCGCCGGATTTGTTCGCCGCTGCACTGCTCGGGCCAGATCCGGTCGCCTCCGTCGCTCGTCATCGCCGCCCTCGACGTCTGCTCCCATGCCGTCTCCATCCACCTCTCCAAGGGCCTCCCCCTCGGCTTCGGCCTCGGCTCCTTCGCCGCATCCACCGCCGCCTGGGGTCGCCGTCGCCCGGAAGCCGCTGCCGCCGCCGCTCGGGCCTGGGCTCCTGCCGCTTGGCCTCCTCTGGCTTTGAGTAGCCTCCCTCTGCCTTTAAAAAGGCAAGAGTGAGGAGGGGAGTGGGACGGGTGGGAAGAGATGTGGGTGATGGTGTTTTGAGCGAGAAAAAAAAGGATTTTTTCCCGCTGCTAGTATCTGTTCTTTTGAGTCTTCTGTCGCGTCCATCCAAGTTCGTAGTTCTAATTTTTAGTTCGTCCAAGTCGTGCGAGTCCACAAATTTACTGTCAGTCATAGAAGTGTAGGAATTTTTTGCATGACAGCAGCCGCCGCTCTACTCTCTGAGCCGCGTGCAGATCGTAGAAGTCGTTATGATGCCGCCGCTTCTCTAGCTGCCGCCCCGAGCTTCAAAGGCCGCCGCGCGTCGTCTACACCTTGTGCACTGCGTCGCCGCCTCTTGGGCTTCGATTTGCGCCGTCATGCTTCTTCTATTCCTCTTCGGCTTAATTTGACAGTTTATTCAAAAACTGCACGCAACGATGACATTATCAAGACTCGGACTTCGGATTTTTTCTTGTTTAAATGTTCACCCTTTTTCAAATGCAATGCTATTGCATACGCCTTGCATTTGAGGGGGTGTTAAGGAGATAGAGTTGTATTAGGAGATAGAGTTGTATTCTATTCCATATATACCTTATCTCTATATGGCATAATCTCTTGCACTCTCCTATATATATGGCCCTTTGGGTCTCATATCAATATGCACAATATTCATAACAAATAGTTCAAACTTCAAAGTAATTTTCTTGCTGCTGTATACTGGAGCATAGCCTATGATTATGATTGGAAGCTCTCCTAAGCGATATGAATGTAAAGTATAGAAGCTCCTTGGGTAGCTTTGTTTTCTGCACTGCTTTGCTTACCTGTTTTTATACCAGAAGGGGATATAAACATAAGAATGACAAAGCATCTTCGATTTCCTTCAAGGAGCTTTTGTTTTGGTGAACATTGTGGTGCCAGTAAAGCAACTCAGTTTTATTTCCTTACATAGTATTTCTTGGTTTTGTCTTAATGGAAAGTAACATTTGATCAATTCAATGTAGGTGAAGTAAATGAGTCTGATAATGGAAATTATGGTGCATCAGCTCATTCAGATTATGGAATGATAACCATTCTAGCAACAGATGGCACTCCTGGCTTTGCAGGTATGCTATCTTTTAATTCATCAACTTAAGTTCTGTTCTCTTTTGCAGCAAATCACTCGTGTAAACAATATATATTCAGAAGGGTTTGGTTGAGCAGGGGGTTATGTGCCTGGCCCACCTTTTGCCACTTTCAAAAGAAACAAAAACTCTTGTTTTAGAAAAGTAGGAATAGTGGCTTCATTGTGTTTGCAATTATATGCTGGATTCATGCACTGTTGTGATTGTACAGATATGCAGGGAGAAGGATAAGCATCCCCAGCTCTGGGGAGATGTTCATTACATTGATGGGTAAATACTTCTTTCGTGATTTCCATGAATATCAATTTACTCTGGTGCCCTTTGTAGTGAATATATTTTAGAAACTTAAAGTGCCTTCTAATTCTATCTTTGCTTGTTGCTTTTGTTCTGTTAACTTGCTGGACCCCTGTTTTACGTGCTCTTTAGATAATACCTTGCAGGTATGATATGATGTTACCAATTATTGTGTACTCGTAGGGCCCTTATTGTTAACATTGGTGATTTGCTAGAAAGGTGGACGAATTGTGTTTTCAGGTACCATCCTTTCTTACCTGTATTGATCCATTCTGTAGTTGTGTGGGAGCCGTCATCTCTGTAGTAGCATCACAGTCGTTCCTAAGAAAAGTAGTAACAGTTGTGAGTACTTGCACCTGGAGAACTTTTTTTTTTTTTGCAGCTCTACATGGCTAAATATGATGAAAGATACAATGCATTTCTTGAAAATAAGTTGGCTTTGGCTTGTCAACACCATGAACATGTTTTTTAGGTAACATTTGGAACAAGTTCAAATATGACAGGTTAGTTTCTGAAATTTTATTAGAAGGTTCTTTGGAGTTCTTGTTGTTTGTTGATTTCAGAAGGGTTCTTCGCTGATCTGGAAGGGGCGGAAATAGTCAGAGGTGCGAGTCGGGCTGAGAGCGGAGAGGGTAGCGGCTGGAGGCGATCTGGCCCTCCGGCTCCCGTCCGGGCTGTTTTCCGTCCAGGACGAAGGCTCTGAGACACCAGGTATCGACTAACTTTTCTTTATTGCTTGTCTTTTAAAATTACAGACTCTCGTCCCCTTATAAAGGACTAACAACAAGACTCCTTATCATAAACGTAACCGAGTCGGATAAGCCAACTCGGAAGACTCTTCCATATAGAACAAGATCCGTTTCCTATTCTTAATATATCTCCTACCAAACCCCTTCACGTAGACTGTAGCCCATCTCCACTTTCCAAACGCAACCAGCTAAAACATCATCATCTCTGTAAACCCCTTCACGTAGACTGTAGCCCGTCTCGGCTATTGCCGTTGCCGCCATCTTCTGTATCCTGCCGCACGGCTGGACTTGTGCTGTCATCTGGGGCTATCTGTTGACGAGATCTTCGTGAGTAATATTTCCCACAATATGAGTCCACAACATTTCTCTCTTTCTGCTGAAACAGCTCGTCCTCGAGCTAAAAATCCGGATATTGCACACGAAACTCCGAAAGATGCATCCAAGCAGCTTCCGCCGGAGAAGAATCTTTCCATTGCACCAAGAGCTCCCACTGATCACGTCGAAGACGAGAACTCTGAACTAATGCATCGTGTTGTCGCAGTGGGTAAAGAGCGATAGTCTGTGAGTATATTAAGCACTGAGTTCAGAATTTCCTAGTTACGGGATTTCATGTCCCCATCGTGTTCTGTTTACAGCATTTCACTCTAGGAAGTTTGATAGTCCTTTTTGCACGGGAAAACCACCACCATTGGTAGAAGTAGCATTTCAGCCGTTAAATTGCATGCATGATGTTACAGCCTTTTACGACTGCGACCTCCTTTTGGCCGCTACGACCACCTCCTATAGCCGTACGACCACGTTTAAGAGGTTACGATCACCTCATGTGTCGCTACGACCGCTCTGCTAGTTCTTCGACCACGCTGACAGTCGTTACGATCACATTGTGATATCTCCGATTACGCCTCGTTGCTTCGATCACGTAGTCATAAATTTCAGCTGAAGTTACGACCATGTTCACCGCCTATGTGCTGCACTCTCTTCGACCACGGTCGATCACCGTAGTCGTAACTCCTTACAATCACACAGTGATTCTATCAACCACGTTTAAGGCTCTGTTGACTGCTGTAGTCATAACGCTCTACGACCATAGCTTCTGCTCCACGACCGTGGTCGTAACCCCTTTACGACCACGTCTGCGATCTTCTGCTCACCGTGGTCGTAACTCCTTTACGATCACACCTGCGATCTTCTGCTCACCGTGGCCGTAAGTCGTTTACGACCACGTCTGAGAACACACGATGAACTCGATAGATTTCCAGTGCCAAATTGCTCCTCTTTATTTTTTTTCTCTCGATCACACCGATCGCTACGATCACCCTAATTGTTTTCTCTCTCTTGCCTCTTGATCACACCGATTGCAGTGGCTTCTCTTGCCCCGCTCTCTCAGTTACATGGCTCTGCCTTTTATACCTTGCTCTACGTTTTCGACTCAAACTCAGCTACGACTATGACTCGAACTCGGCTATGACTATGAAGTGGACTCGTATACGACCACGACCAAACTCGTACACGACTCTGACCACTTGTACACGACCACGACTACAACCACGACTACCGACCGTGGTTTCTAAACTAAAAAACAAGATTACAACTTTAACAATCACCTCCTTAATCTTGATTTTCCTTCTTGATCACGCCAATCTCCTCTCTTGTTGTTGCTTCTTCCTTGCATGCCTGCCTGGGCTGGAGCACCTGCTCCCACAGCCGTATGTCTAGTCGTCTTCTACCTGCAGCGCCTGCTCACGCTTCCTCTACTAGCACCAACTCTTTCTATGTCGTGTGCTCTTACTTTCGACCACTGCCCTCCACGCTGTGCTTCCTCCTGCCACCTCGGGACCCATGCTCTAAGTCTACGACTGTCTTCTGCTGCACACGTGAGAGCTCCTCTCAAGTGTGTTACCGCAGGTCCGCAGTCGACTTTGCTCTCTCTACTTGTGTCATCTTTCACATCCTTTTCGTCGGTTACCGTAGGTCCGCAATCGACTTTGCTTCCGCTTACCTCTACCTTTTTAGTCCCTACACTTCGTGCTTTATGGGCTGCCGCACGGTTTCGAATGGGAGGCGATCTTTGCGACATAATTTTTCAAGAGTTGCACGCTATGATGACGTTTTCAAGACACGAACTTTGGATTTTTCACAGTGTTATTGCATATGTCTTGTATTTAAGGGGTGTTAAGGATATATATATATATATATATATATATATATATATATATATATATATATATATATATATATATATATATATATATATATATATATATATATATCTTTTCCCATTGTTCTAGATTTGAGACCTTTTGCTATATAAATTCTCTGGGCTATTACAATATAAGATAAGTTTCAGATATTCTTACAGCAGCGAGGCATCTCCACCGAGAAGACCGAGGTCCTCTTCTCTTAGCCATACATTGTACCAGTTCGTCGCCTATACTTTATAGATGCTTCTCATGCTTTTTGAAATTTGACACCTTTTCAGGTTTCCACCGATCAGGGGTGGCGACTATCTAACAGAGCGATTAAGCTCTACGTACAAATAGCCCTCCGTCATTACATGTGCAAAGCTAACATTAACTGAATTCCGTTCCGGTGTGGCAACGAGTAACAAGTATTATACTTTAGCTATGTTTGTTGGGCTTTTATCTTTTAACTTTTGGTTTCTCTAAAAGTTGAAATAAACTGAACGGTTTTTTTGAATTGGATATTTCTAAATGGTTTCTCAAGCCCAAAACCACATGCGTTGTTCGTGTCAGCGTCTCTATTGTCCATTACCATTTTAAAAATTACAGATAAAAACTATCAGTCGTAGTTAAAAACTATTAATAGTCCAAAAAGCTATCAGTGAACATGGTCTTTCAGTGCTACCCGTCCATGTTTGGAAGCGATTTAGTTTGCCGTGGGTGGAAGACTGGAAGTCTTTCGCCCAAGGCTCGAGTACACGGTAACACGCCACGCCATTGGCGTCATCCACGGGATGCGGCGGATGGTTGCTGCCAGGTGCCGATTTTCGTGACGACCGCCGCGCTGTAGGACGTTTCGGCCACCGTGACTCCGTGAGCGTGCCGCATCTGACACTGCCGCCAACAAAAGGCGCCTTCGCTTCGTCAGTCGGCACTTTCCACCGGCGCTCCTGGTCGCGGTAGCCACCTACCAGGCTGCCGCTGTATGGTGTGAATTGGATCTACAGAGAGCTGCTTGTGTGAACGGGATCGACACGCATGGCGCCGGTGCTGAGACGGCGGCGCTTTTCTGGATACGCTAACGCCATCGACGACGACCGGTCATGCCGATGGCCATCCGCCGAGATCAGATCGATCGTCAGCAAGCAGCACCGTATGCGTAAGCCGTGTGGATACGCAGGGCAGCGAGGAGACATAACATGTGCCGCACGTTCCAGCACTGGCTTTCTCCATGTCTGATGTCTTCGAGATCTGGACAGGACAAGAGTCAAGAGCTGTAATGGCGTGCGCCCGATGCTCAACTTGTCGCACCACACTTCGACATCGATCTCCTGAGCTTCAGTCGCCTGCGATCCGTGGAGTTTGGACTGGTATTCTTGACGGCCTCGCATAAATTCTTCTAGCTTGCTCCTTGGGAGGCAAGTGATTCCATTTCTATCCATCTCTTTCTTGACAAGGATAAATCAAGTATCTCGGTTTGTTCATACCTGAGGAACACGACCAACACACCATCTACTAGATGGCATCTAGAAGGTTGACATACAGTACGAGTGGTAGGCATCGATCACTACCATCTAGAACTAGTGTTTCACTATACTGACTGACTAGACGGGAAGGGGTCCCATATGCATCTGATCAAAATGGCTTCAGCTTCTGGTTTTGGCTTATTTCTCACTATTCATAAATTTCGTCTTTTTCTGAACTTTTAGCTTTTTGTTGAGCTTTTTTGCCGGTTCTTTTTTTCCGTATGTGTTTGTATTATACGTAATGAGCTAACATATTTTTTATATTTTTTAATTTTTTAAATTTAATTATGCTAAATAAGCATCTGTCAGCTACAATGTTTTTTCAGTGAGCTACAGTGCTTTTCAGTCATAAGACACAAAAAAAAAAGTCCAAATGATCACCACCATCACTTTTAACTTGGCCTGAAACAGTGAAATCCGTTCAGAAACTAACCAGTTAGCTCGTAGGCAGCACGCATGACTTGATCGGGACGGTCAAAATTAAGGTTGTAAAAGCTTCAGCTCGTGGGTAGAGTTGTCAGTTGATTAGCTACCCCTACCTCTGAAAGCTCTTAAATTTGGCGAAGACTGAAGACTAGTTGAATGGTCAAGTTGAGATGACAGATTAAAGTGCCACGTAAGTCTCAGCCCAACAAACAGGTCAATGCATGGTAGGTGTTGAGGTACTCTGTATACATAACTACATAATACAGACAAATACATAAACAGTTGTTATTTAAACACCAAATGGCAGACAAATACATGCACAGGTCAGCTTCAGTATGAAAGGCTTGCAATGCTTCTTGAAAATGCACAAGATGAATCATCATTAAATTAAGTTGACGTTTGAGATTTGACAATGTGCAGCATGTACATATACCTGTATCGAACATCTACTCAAACTGGAATTAGTATATGACGGATTCAAAGAAAGGGATGTCTATTTATACGCTTTTCAAACCACAGGTAATTTTTTTAACATTGTTTTAGAATCATAATTGACAGATAAAAACATGCACAGGTCAGCTTCAGTATGAAAGACTTGCAATGCTTCTTGAAAATGCACAAGACGAATCATCATTAAATTTAAGTTGACGTTTGAGATTTGACATTGTGCAGCATGCATGTACATATACCTGCATCGAACATCTATCAAACTGGAATTAGTATACGACGAATTCTAAGAAAGGGATGCCTATTTATATGCTTTTTAAACTACAGGAAATTTTTTAACATTGTTTTAGATATGGGTGAGTTGTTTTGGGCTGTGGCTTATGGTTTTGGATTTTGACTGTTTGCGAGAGAAAATACGAAGAGAGAGACAGTTGCATGCAATTTTGACCGGTATAGCTAAAGTCGGTATAATGTCTACTACAATCGATTTGTAGACCTCGTCTTAAAAAGACGTATAGTTTGAAAGATTGTTACCATAGCAAAAGCCATAAGCATAAGGCCCAAAAAAACCCAGCCATAATTAGATACACATGTCTTAAAGCTAATCCAAAACCAGGACAACCAACCTATAGTTGACAAAAAAATGGTCAATTAGTTAATAGAGCTGAGTATGACGAGTAAGAGGAGGGGTGAATGATTCTCACAAAATCTTTCCTTATGTATCGACACAATGCAGCGTGAACACAAACCCTCAAGAACTCAAAGCCAATAGCCCAGAACACCAGTCTAACCACGGGCAATTTGTGGTTTGACCGCTTGCTAGATCAACCACACTGATTTGACCACCGAGTGTGTACCGGTTTGACGCTGGCTTTAAGCCGGTCTGATCGTTTGGCGGTTCGACTGCCCGAGGCACCGGTTTGCCCCTCACCGTAGGAACAGTGCAATTAGCACGACATTAGATCCAAGAAAATATTCAACTCTCAAATCATTGATCCAAATGCAGTGAAACTTGGCACAAACACTATCAAGAATGTCAAGAACCTATTCCAATCATAGATCGAGGAGATCGATATCAAAGTTTTGACCTTTATATAAAACACCGAGAGTTGCACTAAAATTGGACAAAAGAGGAAAGTATCGATCTGCTCTTACTCGTGAGTCCTCGATATTCTAGATGATATTGGATGGGTTCTCACATGTCATAGCAAGCTAGATCACAACACGAATTCAACCCTAATCACTCACAAGAGCAAAACCTTAAATTACCTAGATGGATGGATCTTATCTCCAAGAGATATATTCACCTCTTACATATCCTTGGCATTAGAAAAGATTAAGAAGAGAGTAGTCCAAACAAGAAAGCTAAGCAAATCAAAAACACAAGAGGGGATACATAGCACAACTCACTTGAGCAAACTTTGGATATTCATTTCACCTAGAGAGAAATATTTTACAGCCAATCCCTTAGAATATCAGAGCTCCAAGCCTAGAGCACGCACAAGGCTCCAACACAAGAAAACCATAACCCTAATATCTCAAGTCTCAAGTGTTATCTCTCTCCTCAATACACAAGGCTTATATAGTGGAGGCTACCACCTCACACCAAAGTAGTCACTCCTTAGTGGATCACACCACTTATAATTGGGAAAACCTGAAAATCCACACATAAATAGGTTTTGCATTACACACACTTGCATGCTTTTCAAATCGTGATTTCCCAAAGGGTCCAATAGTCCGATAAGATATTCCATTCACAAAGACGTGACTTAAACCACTTAAGCCAATGCCGTGGTCTTGCAAACTGCAATTTCATCTGGTTTCGAACAATTTCCACCCATTGGTCTTCATGACGATGTGATGCCCATTACTTATCGTCAAGATCGTACACCTGCATCGAAACCGTCACCACTTGAAACATCCAAGTCCCATAGCACACCAACATCACACTATAGTCTGTGATGCCTAATACTTGCCATCAAAATCATACATATGCTCCGAGAATCGCCACCATTTGAAATGCACGAGACCAATTGGCACACCATATGCACGGATTGCCTCCTCACGATCCTTGCCATTCTCCCATGCTTCTCGGCTAAGATGATGCTCCACTTGGACTTGCACGACATGCCACGGCCACCAAGCTTTGGTCTTGCCGGTGGCCGCACTCAATCATCAAGCACCTGCATATCAAAGACAAAGCAATTGATTCTAATACAAATGACATGCACTTAACTCTCAATTGGTAAAATATATGCATGGACCTACACCATGACTAACCCTTGCAGGAAAACACCATGACTAACACTTGCAAGGACACACCATGACTAACAACAGCATGGACATCACCATTACTCACAAACAAAACCAGAACCAACTCAGTAACTGGATAGCTGGCCGGTTTGACCACGGAAACTAGGCCGGTCAAACCACCAAGACCAACCAATCAGACCGCCAGGCAATGCTGGTATGACCACCAATGCACATTGGTCAGACCGCCATCCTAAGCCAGTCTGATCGGTGCTATCAGAAGGCACAAGTCACATTGCACATTTACAAAAATCAAACTCAATTAACAAAAGCAAGGCACAAACAATATCAAATACTAATCACTCTCATGGGGCTGCCGTCATATGGTCTTACAATCTCCCCCTTAATAAGTAATTTGACAAGCACCCTAAAGGTAAGAATCCAAGTTTGAATTTTGGACTTCTAAAGCACACAAGTTGCGAAACTCACTAGTGGTCTGGATTTAGGAGAAAGAAGGAACATGACCACAATAGCAAGATGTGGAATAGTGCTATGACTAAAAAAGAGCAAGTTTTGAACAAAAGCTCCAATCCACACCTAAAACTCCTCAAATAGCACAATCTTGCTCATTTTCCAAATTAAAAGAACAATGGTTCTTAATGAACAATTTCATAACAAGGCAAGGCACCAAAAGACCAAACAAGAATAAATGCAATACCACTTGTAAACAAAAAGATCATGAATGACTTAAAATGCATTTTCTCACGTAAAAACACATTTTGTTCTAATACAACCTCAGAAAGCTCATTCCCCACTATTAACCATTCTAAGCATTCTCCCGCTTTTGAAGTTCATTCTTATCATTTTCGCCCTTTTAGACTAATACCAAATTTAGTCTTAAACATTCTCCTCCTTTTGGCAAAATAGTCATTAAGGGAAAGTACCTATGCAAGCTCACTACTAACCCCCTCAAAAGATGCATGAAAACACTTGTGAACAATAAGGGAGCAAGAAAGAGTATGTATACATGAATGAAAATACATAACCTAAAAGAGAGTTGTAAAAATTATCTAAAGTGAGGTTCAAGCTAAAAAATACAAAGCAATCAATCCGAGCATAAATAACATGCACTTAACTCTCAATTAACAAAACATATGCATGGACCTACACCATGACTAACCTTTACATGAAAACACCATGACTAACAACTGCTTGGACACCGCCATGACTTACAAGCAGAACCAGAACCAATTCAGCAATTAGACAGAGGGCCGATCTGATTGTGGCCACGCTGGTTAGACCACCAAGACCCACTGGTTAGACTAGTAAGCAATATCGGTCGACCGCTAACACACATCAACCAGACTACCATCGCAGGCCGGTTTGACCGATGCTACTAGAAGACATAGGTCACACTGCACATTCACAAAAATCAAACTCAATTTGCAAAAGCAAGGTACAAGCAATATCAAATACTCATCACTCTCATGGGTTTGCCACCACGTGGTCTTGCAATTCCCCCTTGATGAGTAATTTGACAAACACCCTAAAGGCAAGAATTTGAGTTTGAATTTTTAAAGCACACAAATTGCAAGAGTTACCAGTGGTCCAGATTTAAGAGTAAGAAGGAACATAATCACAGTGGCAAGATGTGAAATGGTGCTAAGACCAAGAAAGAACAAGTTTTCAATAAAATCTCCAACCCACACCAAAAACTCGTTAGATAGCACAATCTTATAACTCATGATCCATATTAAAAGAAGAATAGTTCTTTGTGACCAATTTTATAACAAGGCAAGACACTAAAAGAGCATACAAGAACAAATGTGATACCACTTGTAAACAAAAGATCATGAATGACACAAAATTTATTTTCCTCATATAAAATCTCATTTTGCCTTAATGCAACCTCACAAAGCTAATTCTCCCCCCTTTTAACCTTTTTATGTATTATCCCCCTTTTGAAGTTCATTCTCATCATTCTCACTCTATTTCGATTAATACCAAATTTTACCTTAAATATTTTCTGCTTTTAGCAAAATAGTCATCAAGAGTAAGATGCTATGCAAACTCACTACCACCCCCTTTAAAGATGCATGAAAACAATTATCAACAACAAGGTAGCAAAAAAGTGCATGTATGCATGAATAAAAATTTATAACCTAAAAGAGAGCTGTAAAAAGTATCCAAAGTGAGGTTGAAGCTAAAAAGATATCACTTAAAGCCATAAAATACATACAATGCCATCTAGATCATAATAATGTACACATAATCAATCTAAACAAGATAGCATAATTTAGAAAATTCAATTTGATTTCAAGTTAAGTAAGGCTTTAAAATGTCAAGGTCGTCTTAAGGTATCCAAATATGAGCTAAGCCATATGAAAAAAAAAAGCTAAATAGGACCAAGAAATTTAAATTGAATCAACTAAGGTGCTAGAGGTTCAATTTTAACCAATTACACTTAACCACTAGTTAAAACCCCATTTTGAAAATTTAACCAATTCTGCTAGAAACTAGCGAGGCAGGTCATGGTCTGCTTGCACGCCCTTACCGTTTCTTCCCTTTGTGATCGCAAAAGTCAAATGGTTGATACGGACTCCGCCGTCTATCGGCGTCCGCTCCATTCACCCGTCAAGTTTTACGGGAGCCCATGGGCCGCCTTTCAGGGCCGCTTTGACGCTGTTTACCACTAGTACCAGACCTACTTCCTCTCAGATAGTCAAAAAGACAAAGTACTAGTATTTCAACGTTTGACATGGTCTGTAAAATTGTACTTGCTCTCAACAGAAAGAAAAACACACAAGTACTGTAACTCCATTTGTTTCAGCATGTAAGTTTGACCTGACAATGGTCTCTAGTACTTGCTCTCCGTATAAAAAAATGCTAGTAATATTACTCCATTTGCTTCGAGATGTAATTAAGGTTCTGGTTCATCTTGTATGCTCTCTAAAGTTGAACTTTGGCTAAGTTTTCTGTAGGTACACTAGTAGTAGCTTCTTTTTTTTGCTCCTCGTTGCATGGTGATCCAACGATGAGTATCCATACAACGAGGAGTATTGCGTACCAGTTACTACGCTAAGTGTACATAGACATGTGAGGCACGTACGCTTAGCATGGTAACTGGTACGCAATACTACAAAATGAATTTAGTTGACCTTCTTACTGAGAAATAGTTGACATTTTGATTTGATTGTTAATTATGTCTTGATCAAGTAAGTCGTGCATTGTCTTGCCTGAAAATTAGTTTTCATAACAAGATAGCATATTCGTACATCATTTTAATTGGTTTGGATACGGTCACTACATATTGTCAGCTCCAACATTACAAGTAGCCTGCTATGCAAAATATTTGTTGACTACCATATACCAAGCTAATTAAGTCGGAAGAAAAGAAAATATTCAAATCATCCATAAAGAAAAATGTACTATTGATTATATATGTCCCATTTTTCAAAAGTAAAACAATCCACAGAAAAAGAACTGTCTTCTGTCTTCACAGTATGTTTGGCGAAAGGCCCTGTTAATTCCTAGAAACCTAGGTACATTTGTCTTCGGTACCTAAGTTATAGTTTCAAGCAGCTTCAAACGGTTACCATGCATCCAAACGAAGGAACGTGAGCATGTAAATGGCATAGACGGCTGTTTTATTTATAGTATCCTCTATATTATCTATAGATAATACTAAGACAACTCATATAATGAGTCGTCCCTAAATTATTTAAATAGGATCTCAAAATTTGTACTTGTCGTCCACAAAACACGTATGAGCCTTAAAAGCCATCTATCGCATACCAGACTGCTTCATTCTCTCTCCTTGCTCTCTCTCAACCATATCAATAGAAATCTTACGTGGTTAAGTCGTAAGAATAATAGACAACTGATGTTACCTAACCTTAACTAATGTTTTAGAACCTTTGTAGTAAAAAATTTTAAAATGTAAGCATCAACATGTTTAGAACTATCTATATTGGTCAGAAAACTATATAACTAAAATTTGTCGTTAAACTATGTTCATAATATTACAATTTTATTTCTTTTAACTGATATAAAGTTATAAAAAGCTGCATCTTAAAAACAGTAAAAAGTCACTAACATCAAATGAACGGAGAGAGTACTGTAGCATTGCAAAGCCGGAGGTGAAACAGACACAAAAAGATCTTCAACGACGTGCAAGCTTCATCTATGCTTTTTTACTTACACACTAGACGGTGCTTAGTTTGACTGAAATAACTGATTTATATATTTTTTACTATAGCTGGCTTATTTTGCATTATAGTTACTAGTGATTTTTTTACGTACTTAAATTTAAAAAATTTAAAAATAAAAAATAGATTAGCCTATCATAGATAATAGAAATCAATATGAAAAAAGAGAAAAAAATCTAAAAAACAGAAAGAAAAAAGAAATTAAGAAATACTGAACTAGAAGGAAGAAGCAAAAAACTAAAGCCGAAACGGGGATCTTACTAAAAAATCAGTTCTTCGAGAAGGTCAAGCATGCAATACTAATTTACTTTTATCTGCCTTGACCCATAAATTGAGGCAGATATTTATATGTTGTCACTTTATTCAAAGTGTGCCGAGGTAGAAAAAAAAAATTCAGAACGTCCAGCAAACCTGTACCGCCCAAAGTCCAACAAGCAATTACTAGTATATCAAAGCTTGAAAACGAATCGAACTTTTCAACTAATATTTTTTCACCTTAACAATTCAATTAAGATGGAATGATTAAAAAAACACACCCAAAGAAAAACCAGGCATTGTCTTGGTAAACCCGACAGCAAAATTACTTCAAAACCCCAAGCTAGCAGGGACTTCTAAATCCACATATAACATGCCACATAATTGCCCAACAAATTTCATAATGCAAATAAATTAAGGGTATTTATAAACATCATCCGGATATTTTATTTCTAACTATCATCCAGATTTGTGACCGTTTGATTAGAGATCCAAGGGCCACAAATTCTCTCCACCCCCTCCAAAAAAAATTCACCCCAAAAAAAAAACCTCCCCCTTAAAAAAAAGAGACCGTTGGATCTCTAATCCAACGGTTCGAAATTTGGATGATTATTGAGAAGAAAATATCCGGGTGATACCTATACACATAAGTGATATGCTGTAACATCCCCCAAATTTTTCATAAATTTGAAAAACAGTTGAATTTCCAAATTCTATTGCAAAATCTTAAACTAGAGCCTAATTCTCACCAATCTCAACCCAAAAATCGCGCACGAATCTCGGCGCCGCCTTCTTTCGTCGCCGACGCAGCTGCACTTGTCTTGCTGTCTGAAAACTTCGCCGCCACCTGCTGATTTTCGTTGCCAAGCCACCGAGTCTCCTTCAGCGCCTTTCCTCCCGCCACCTTGCGCCGGACCTCTTCCTCGCAACTAAAGCCGCGGATAACCGCCGACACCACAAACCCTAGAAATGAGCCCATGTTGCAATTCGACCTAGCCGACCGATTAAAACTCAATTGCTCCGTTCATAGACTCCTCAGCTCCCGGGAACTTGTCCAAGCCGTCACCTTTAGCTCCCGAGCCTTCTCCTTCCCGCCTTCGAGTTCTTCCGCCGGTCATGGCACTCCACCGTGGCGACCCTCTGTAAGTCTCCTAGCGCAAACCGCCACCACCATCATCTCCTTGGCCGTCCCTAGATGGTTTAATCGCCAAATCCGAAAATGGCCTCTCCTAGAGCTCCCAAGCCACTAAAACCGCCCGAGATCACCGGCTCGCCGCGCATTGCCGCCTCCCCGGCCGGTGCCGACCCCAAAAATGGGTTCCCGTCATCTCCCTGAGTCCACCCATGTCCTCGGTTGGCGTCGCAAAGCCCTGTAACGCTGGCAATCGCCGTTGCAAAATCTCCCCCGTTCGGCTGCTACAGTGCACGCGCGGGAGGTAGGAGATGAACAGTACCCGCCCGGTACTGTAGCATCCGCCCGTGATGAACAGTGTTTCGCCCGGTTTGAACAGTAATTATTCGCAATGAACAGTAACCAGACCCGTTAAACCATTTTAAGCCCAAAAATGCAAAAATATATCCGTTTCGACCGTTTCGAAGCCGCCAATCCATTTCTTAGCTCCAAATATTCATATCAAGCCTCCAAAAATCCCAAACCTATTTTATTTGAATTTTAATTGAATTTATTTTGTTATTTACATTTCTTTATTCCTAGCTCATTTTTTCGTCGAGCGTGGAATTAAAGTGATTTTCTTTATTTTACGCTAGCACGTGACGTCGAGGATCAGCTAATTCAAGAATACGAAGCCTCGGATCAAGGTCAAGGCCAAGAAGATGAAGAATACGAAATTGTCAAAATTATAAGCCCGCAAGGCAAGTCACATGTTTTTTATCATGTTGAATCCCATTAAATTACATTATTTAATGGATTTTCATTATTGATAGTTGCGAACTGATAATTGCTTAAAACAAAGATTTAGAATGTCATGCTATCTAGATAATCCTACCACTGATAAATAGCCATGTTTACCTTGATGGCCATATTCACCTTGACAACCTTAGTAAGAACTAACATATGATATAAATGTATACAAGATCATTTCATCCAGTATGACACACTACTAAGTGACTCTGGCTGTTGGCCGGTAGAGTTGAAAAACCCGGAGAGGGTAGGGTGGTATGGGACACCGTACCCTAGGCCGGTGATGCTGGTATGCACTTCTAAGGTGTTGGTGTGGGCGGTAGGATTTGAAAACGATACTAAGGTAAAGGTGTCTTGTGGGAAATCACGCGGTGATCTACGCCACGACTTTACCTTAGGGAATTGAGACGGGAAGGGTGTCTTGTGGGAAATCACGCGGTGATCTACGCCACGACCTTACTACTCGAGCCCGAGGTGCGGACCTCGGGAAAAAGTATAAGGGCAAGAACCTTATGCCAAGTAAAGACACGACATCGCCCAACCACAAGCGTTGACTCGTCAAACCTGGTTTAGTAGCTGCTCAAATCGATTGAATATCTACAACTTATTTTGGGGACTCCGATTAAGGGATGTCCCACGTACACAAAGTTGGTATGGAAACAATGAGACCATACTCAACAACGGTAGGATTACACGGAGTCGATGTGCGACTTTCTGCGTGGGCCAGCGGAATGCCGACTGCCTGTGTTGCCTCGTCCCTACCGGGTAGAGGCTATATAAAGAATTGAGCAGCGAAAAACCATGTTTTCTTAATGTCGACGTGGAATTAAGAAATCCTGTGGGTAAAGCAGGGCAGCTCTGCAGAGTGAAACAAATGGTATTCGAATACGCCGTGCTTAGGTTAATGAAGTGTGTTAATTGGGTGATTCCAAAAACAAGGCATAAGTAGTGTTTCGAGATTGTTAAATTGAGTAATGATGAGACTTTGTCCGATAACGAAAACCCACGATCTTAAGGAGCAAATGTTTTAAGTTTTACTTGATTGCAAATAAAGCGCATCCACCTCATAATAAAACCACTATACACCCTCCACCCGAGAACCCCGGCAATTAGTTATATAGTATTTCCACATGTGATTTGTTGAGTACGGGTGGGAGTACTCGAGCTTGCGAATTTTCCCAACAGATACCGAAGAAGAAAAGGAAGCAATTCAAGATTTCGCATTAGGGTTACGACCGCACTCAAGCGTTCCTGTGGAGTTTTCTTCGGCTCTTTTGTATGTAAGTTAAATTTTGGGCTTGAATGCCCTTATTGTCGTTAAAGCTGGCCATTAGGTCTTACTTTAATCCAATTAACTCTTTTTAAATAGCTTATAAGCAGGCATGATACACTGTTAAGCCGCAACAGAACTCCTGGGCTGTTGCAGACCGTACGACGTCCCCGTACCCAGAAATTGGGGGCGTTACATATGCGGCCATGCATGGGCTCGAACCTCCGTTTACTTATAAATACCCATCCCGTTCTGCCCTGTTTTTCCTCACCCCATTTGCCTCCTTCCTTAATTTGTTCCCTTCCATACGGACACCCTGAGGCGATCCAGCAGAGCAGAGCAGCCGAACGTACGTACGTACGCGAAGCCTCGTTGAGCGCGGCAAAATCAAGCTACGAGCCGCGTGATACGACAACAGCGCCCCGTGCGCTCGTCGTGATTTGCAGGGCCGGCCGAGACCGGCTTGGGAGGTAGCCACTTCGCAACAAGGCGGCGGCTGCTTCGCTCTAAATTAATCCAGCTCCGAATCTTCAGGCTTCGTTTCTTGATCTCCTGCTTCTCTTTTGCATCGACTGATCATACCCATTTCTGCCCGTAAATCTAGTGGCTTTGGTAGGGTTTGAAGTTTGACCCCCCCCCCCCCGGGGTTTCCCTCCAAAAGCTAGCTGCACACACGTGCAACAGACGAAGCTAGCTTGGATACAGCAGCCATGTGTGAGGGGCCCGTTATTGATCAGCCCTTTCCGCCGTGCCGGTGCAATGCCAAGAACGGCGGCGTCGGCGACGGTCAGCTCGGCGTGGTCGTCGACTCTCCTGACGTCACTGTCGTTGTTGTGACCAACTCGACCTTGACGACGTGCGAGCCGCCGGTCCTGGCCGACAAGCCGTCGTTGACCAGGGACGCGGTGAACGAGGCCGTGTCGATCTTGCGGCTGTCATTGCCGATGATCATGACGGGGCTCATACTCTACGTCCGGCCGATGATCTCCATGCTCTTCCTCGGCCGGCTCGGCGAGCTCGCCCTGGCCGGCGGGTCCCTCGCCATCGGCTTCGCCAACATCACGGGATACTCGGTCCTGTCCGGCCTCGCCATGGGCATGGAGCCGGTGTGCGGCCAGGCCGTAGGCGCCAAGAACCTCCCCCTCGTTGGCGCAACCATGCAGCGCATGGTGCTGCTCCTCCTCGCGGTGTCGGTGCCCGTCGCCTTCCTCTGGGCTCACATGGAGCCGCTCCTCCTGCTGTGCGGCCAGGACGCGGCCATCTCCGCCGCGGCGCAGCGCTACATTCTCTTCTGCCTCCCCGACCTCCTCTTCCAGTCGTTCCTCCACCCACTCCGCATCTACCTCCGCACGCAGTCCATCAACCTCCCGATCACCGCATGCGCCACGCTCGCCGTCGCCATCCACCTCCCCATTAACTACCTGCTTGTCTCCGTCCTCGGGCTCGGTGTCGAAGGCGTCGCCCTCGCCTCTGCCTGGGCCAACCTCAACCTCGTGCTTCTCCTCCTCGCCTACATCTACGTCTCCGGTGTGCACCATGCCACCGGCGGATTCTCGCTGTCTGACAAGCTCTTCAAGGACGTCGCCGGGTGGGTGCGGCTGGTCTGGCTCGCCGTTGAGAGCTGCGCCAGCGTCTGCCTCGAGTGGTGGTGGTACGAGATCATGATCCTTCTCTGCGGCCTCCTGGTCAACCCCAAGGCCACCGTCGCGTCCATGGGCGTGCTCATCCAAACCACGTCTCTGCTCTACATCTTCCCGTCGTCGCTCAGCTTCGGCGTCTCGACGCGGGTCAGTAATGAGCTCGGCGCGAACCGGCCGGCCACGGCGCACTCCGCGGCCAGTGCGGGACTCGTGTTAAGCGCACTCCAGGGCCTCATCTCATTCTTGTTCGCCGTGGCCGTGCGCAACGTGTGGGCGCGCACGTTCACGTCGGACGCGGCCATCCTCGCGCTCACGGCGTCGGTGCTGCCCATCCTCGGGCTGTGCGAGCTCGGCAACTGCCCTCAGACCACAGGCTGCGGCGTGCTCCGCGGGAGCGCGCGGCCCAAGGACGGGGCGCACATCAACCTCGGCGCGTTCTACGGCATCGGCATGCCCGTCGCCGTCGGGCTGGCGTTCTGGGCAGGCATGGACTTCAAGGGCCTCTGGTTCGGGCTCCTCGCCGCGCAGGTGGCGTGTGTCGCGGTGATGCTCGTGGTGATCGGGCGCGCGGACTGGGCCAAACAGGCCGAGCTCGCGCAGGTGCTCGCCGGACGCGGCGATGTGAACGGAGACGGTGGGAAAGACGCGGGCGCGCGCGTCAAGGTTGCGGCGCACCATGGCGACGAGGACTCGAGCTTGCTCATCACTATGCACGGCTGACCAGACATTACGCCTTGACAACGACGGCCGTCTACGTATGAAGCACGGTAACTAGCTAGTAGTACGCGTGTGAAGCTGATAGATTTCCAGTCAACAATTTTTGGGGAGTTCATATGAGTTGGTGAGTGTACGTATACGCACCACGTTATTGCGGAAAAACACCTGAAGCTTTCACGTCAAAAGGTTATGTGCTTTCTGTAATTACATGGTTTTTTATTAGGTATGTTGAGTGAACTAATCTGTACCTCTATTTCACTTTTAGGTGGCCTGATGGCTCGTATACTTTTGTAACTTCTATTATTTGTTTCATGAGAATTGCTACTATACACATGTACGGAGTAATTTATAAAAATTGGTTGGCTTTCTCATTCTCTCGTAGTCTCGCTTCTCTCACTCTCTTTCTCTCACTGGTGGCGATACCCTGACCCTATCCCCAGCCACACCATCTCAGGCGCAGGCCGCCACCATCGACCTCCTCTTTAGCCATTCTCGGGCGCAGCGCCGCCAGATCGGTCGACGCCGTCAATCTCCTCTCCGACAATTCCAGCCTTTCTCCCTTTCTCGGCAGCCTAGGAGGTTGAGTGCGGGGGGAAAGCTATGACCACAGTCACTTCAACCATGGCCGCTATGATTACGGTCACTTCGACCACGGTCATTACGACCACGGCCACTATGACCATTACTACGATGACCATGGTCGTGGTTGAAATGACCGTTGTTGTAGCAGTTGTGTTCGTAACGGCCATGGTTGAAGTCATAGTGGCCGTGGTTGAAGTTCCTACCATTTTCGCAGCCTCATCGACGACCTCACGCTCTGCATGCACACCGTCGCCGGCAATGGCTGCGGTCTCGCGCACAACACCATCCTCATGTTGACTCTCTGGGTACCTTCACATGAGCTGATGCCAATAGAAGATAGGGTAAATCATCAATTATCCCTTTTTGCTTTCATGAATGCAACATGTTGATTTTATGTGTGTAATATTTTAATTTCATGCGTGCAACATTGATATTCTTATTAATTTTTTTGTTGCATACACAACCGAGAAAATGGTACATAGATGGATAAAAAAATATTATGACCACCGTACGAAGCTAACGCTCGGATTAGATATTTAGGCGCTAGCAACTCCCTTGTTTCAACGGTTGTGTACTATACATGAACACGTAACATTGAGAATATATTCTTTAGTGAAACTTCTTGCATCATTTTTTGAGTATCCTTAGCTGTTGTTATTTAATTTACATACTCCCTCTAGTCACCAAAAAATGCTACCTTAGGAGACACGCAGGTAAAATTTTAAAACTTTGTCTATTGATATCTTTTTAAACATCTATATTGGATATATGAAAATCATATGGATAGATTTATCTCTAAAAATAATTTCATAGCATTATAAGTTTATTTGGTTTTTTATAATTATATTATAATAAATACTAGTTATCAAAGTTATGTTTAAGGAGCTATATTGAAATACAAAACGATCAGTCGGGGAATTACAAGATACGTCTCCGAATGTACCACTCGTGCAGACTCAGATGCTAATTTGTCACGTGGATATATGAACCAAAAGTCTGCAAGTAGCTAGCTAGTGCACACATGCGCGCGCAAGCATAAGATCCTATTTGTGTATTCATTGTTTTAGAAAAATCTAAAACTAATATAAACATTAGGTTTTTGAAACGATTTCTCTATTTTTCTCTATCATCTCGCTCTAGAGATAAGATAAGAATCGTAGGTGTATCATCCACTTTATTTCTTTTGCTTCCATCGTACGCACATATCGCTCTCTTATTTTTTATATCGCTCGCTCTATTCTTTTAAAAACAAAATTTTCTATTTACTACTGTTTATTTTCAATAAAAAAACTACCAGTAAAATCAATACGAATGTCTCCTCTATACAGGGTACAAGCGTAAGCTCCTAACGATGGTTAGACCCGTTCTTACAGGCCACAGCGTGGTTAAAACGTACGCACTTACGCACGTCAAGCCGGTGAGTTTGATGACCTTGCTAGATTACGTGCACGTTAACCGAGGCTGCCGCCCCGACCGCCGGCACCTCTCGCGGCGCAGGTGAGAACGGTGCGAGTAAATTCCCCATACCTCCTCCGCCGCCGTCGTTCACGTACGTACTCGTGCGCGCGCATGGCACCATCGTGCCTCAAGGCGTCAGCTGCTTTGCTGACATGTGGGCCATCGTATGCACACTAGCGCGAGAAACAGAGAAACTACCTCACTGCCACTTGCTGAACGCTCGACAGTGTCGACATGCAGCTGCATATGTACGTAGTATATGCATGTGCATCGAAAATGGCGGCCTACAGTTGTGTAGCAAAGGCACATCCTCTGCCCTGTGAAGTAAAGGCACAGTGCTATAGTACCACTTTTTTTTTCTGTACTTCTTGGGCATCGGATCAAGAAAGTAGGGCTGAGTCGATTTAGACACTGTAGCATTTACAGTAGCATTTTTCGACTTTAGCACAATTGACATAGCGGTTGATCTCGGCCGTTGCTTCCTCTGGAAATCCGAAGAATGAATACGGCCCCATAAACAGTAAAAACAGTGCTATTTCAAAATCAATAACATAAGTAACTTTTGATTTGTATATCTAAATGATTTAAAATTTGGTGTGCATCTTCTTTAAGATGTCACGAACATATTTAGTCAACTTACCAAAATATCTTTTCTTAACTCGATTTTCACCTTCCTTTGCAAGCAATCACCGTGCTTACCACGTGTATGTGTACCACTGGCGTGTCATGTGTCGGTAAGCCACATGGTACAACCCATTGCTCGAACGTTCCTTCAATATTTTTCACCTTTCTCATGCCATGCTTGAGTTCAACCATCTCATCCAGTATCCTTGGTCGTTCTGGGCCTCGGTTCCTTCATGAACACAGCTCCGATCCTCATCGTTCATCATGATTGACTCTAAGCGACCATTCATATCCAAAGACCAAGAATCGTTTTCGGGCATAAGTTCTTCACAATTTAACTTGCGTTAGTCAAAACATGTTTCATGCAACATTAATACATTGGCTTAGGTCAATCCAATTCAATAAATGGCTCAATTTTCCAAAATCCAAAAATTTCCAACTGGGCAGGTACTATTGCCCACCACAGGCCGATACTACCGTATCCCGCAACTGGACCTCTTTATAAATAAACTACCGGTAAGTAAATCGTGGTTTACCATTTTGTGGTATGGCCGTTGTGATCATACTGATTTGCTTGAAAATTCTAAAACTAATCTAGATGAAATATAATCTTTGCAAAATCAAATACTACTCCACAAAAGCCTTCACATGGTGTCACAGTGTCCTCCTTAGGATGCTTTCACAGGGAAGCTGACAGCGAGCAATTCGATCAGCATGTGCAACCCTGCTCCAACAAGTTTCTGTTTCTGGCTTCTTGTTTCTTAATTTCTTCTTCTTTTTGTTTTTTAGCTTTCTTTTTTCCCTTATTCCATTGCATTATCCATGATGATATATCTTTTTTATTTTTTAAATTTAATTACGCTGAAAAAACTAAAAGCAGTTACAATACATTTTCAATCGCTGCAGTGCAAAAAAGCCAGAAACATAGGCTTAATTATATGCCCAAATAAGCACTAAAATTTTTCTTTCGCTTGATCAGACGACTCAAATAAGTCGTTCACATCATCCGATTTTGAGTTGAGTTCTCATCTGATATGTTCCCATATGTATATGTAAAAGTATTGGTCAACACTTAGCACACAATGTTAGAACGCCATATGGAGAATTATAACGTACATCATTCCATCATTTTCACGGACCTGGCTGTGATCTAATTTACAATTGCCCAATTGTTACCTTTTCCTTTAGTTTGACAAAGAATCTAGCTAATATACTCCATATCGTACTCACGTATGGAAAAGGATTCCGTTTTAAATTCCATTATTTCATTTTGTTTACTGTCAAGCTTTCCAATGCATGTCAGCATCAGTCGTTTTTCCTTCGAGGACTTCAGTTATGATAAATAAACGGATGTAAGGTTAGGTTGGTCGTAGATCTTTCGATTTTACACACACACAATGCCGAAGCATGCATACTTAATTATGGAGAGCAACCTGACGAACTAGTTAGTAGTTTCTGAACCGAAGGCACCTCAGGGTGCAGCTCTGTGTTAATTGATATGCTATGTATATCAGTATATGCACACGTATAACTGAAAACTTCTATGAACATTGAGAGAGCAGTCGTAACTAACGCTGAGCTTAGCACCCAAGGTGAGATGCAAAAGACATCATATCCGCCATTGAACTATCTAGACAAACTTCGGTTTCACCTGTCCAAGGTAAAAGATAATCGGGCCTGCAGAAAGCTAACTAGTCAAATAAAATGGCACTGGAAGCGCTTGTTTCGACAGATGTCGCATGCAGAGTTTAACCAAAAGTGTAGTGTGGGTGATATCGTTTTTATCGGTTCGTTCGTGCCGTCCTCGAGTACGACGAGTAGACGAACAGTAAATCCATTATCTATGTGTGGCTGCATAGGAGGATGGATGCCGGCCACCATCTGAAAAGTACATTTAGCTATAGCTAGATTTCTCTTTTTTAGTTTATGTTTTATAGTTTTTTAAACAAATAAATTAGATAGTTTTTTCATCGTTTTTAAGACATTTATTAGGATAATTATTTTAAAATAATTTATTGATATTCGATTCATTTCTACAAATATTCACACTAAAATAAAAAATATTAAATATTATAAGACATCAATCATAGTAAAAAAGAATCAGAGCTGGCACGCGTGGCCTCTGATGCCCCAAAAAGAGCTAACTGAATGCAGAGGGGCAACGCGGCAAATCGATCGATCTTTATTTAGCATGGGATGGATGCTTCAGTTTCATTGGTTTCTAAAGGCTTGCATCGATCCATCAGTGCAACAACTGCAAAGGATTAAAGAAGAACAGAGGTAGTACTATCCTGTCATGTCATGCGTTCTGATGTGTCGCATTGCCTTTCGAGCTCCGGAGAGATTGGCCGGTGTTAAATTAATTTACTATACGTCAAGTGCAGACCTAATATTTTGGCCCTCTTGAAGTGCAACGAGCAAATTCAGATGTACTAAAAAAATGGCTGCTTTCGATCGAGAAGCTTTTAAAAAATAGTGTCTTGTGGTGCTCTAACTAACTAACTTATAAATTAAGGTTTAGTTCTTTTCTTTTTATATTTTATAATTTATACTATAATAACTAATTTTTAAATAGGATGTTTTTTTTAATATGAGGTCAATGGAAACATTATAGTAAAATATGTACTAATTCAGCTGTACCATTTTTCTTTGCGTATTGTCTCTCGTAAATAGCCAAAATTTAAAACTTTAACAATAAATTATAAGCTACAGTCCAAAAAATACACCCTAAGTTTATGGTTGTGGTTTTAGCTAAAATTGCACTGTAGGATTGGTAGTTTTTTTTTTAAAAAAAAAAGTAAAAAATGTTATATCATCACAGGAATAAGGAAAAAAAGCAAAAAAAACCAAAATAAACTAAAATTAAAAGCCGATGTGTTTCAAGTGGCTTCTGGCTTAAATAAGCCAAAAGTAAAAAAATCAGAAGCAGAAGCCGTTTGGAGCAGGGTAATATGCTTATCTGGTAAGTACGTTGACATGCATTTTGATGTTTCAGGATAGTTAACTATTGATTTTAGTTACTCTTATTTATATTGGTTGACTAGGAGAATGGTACAATTTTATACATACATATATATACAAATATATATACACATATATATACATATACACACATATATATATACACACACATATATAGGAAGTCTCTTTTCTACTCCTGGGTGTAATTACACCGTATATCGTATCTCATAATGTAGGGAGTATCTCGCGTAACAGAGGGTATGTACGTGTAGTATACGAGTATTTAAGACCATCTAGGTGGTATGAACAATTTTTCAAAGGTGGTATGTACATTTTTTGACATACTCCTTTTTATATGTGTATATGAAGCTATTTATAAAATACACCAAAAACTATGAACTCCTTTATAATTTTTTTCATGTGGTTCACATTGGAGTATCTTATATTTAATATAAGAGTATACCTAAAATGATAAAGGAGTCTTTCAAATTTATTTAGGTGATATGTTAGAGATAGATGTCAGCTATCTAAATTTTATTATGTAATAAGTGGTCATTACTCAGAGATTGTCAGATGATGGATGGCGAGCTGGGGAGAGTCTACATGTACCTGCACGGTTGCAGGCCGGCACTCTCACATGAAAAGTACAGGATGAACAGCTAAACACGGCCTTATTAACGGTTTCTTCATATGTGTAGCCAATGAGGATTCACTGACCTAGACGATATGGTTGTTTGGTCGAGGATTAATTATACTAGCCACATTCAGTTCTGGCATGTTCAAGGTGTAATTTATGTGCCATGCCCATGCTTTACTAAGAATTAAGAAATGGATCTAGAACAACTGTAGCCCATCTGAAAGGCAAATCTAATAGAATCATAATCAGTTTTGCTATTGCACAGTTGACTGAAATTTTTTATCTCTGTCACCTTAAGTTGTAGTGTACTAAATCCTCTCTACATAAAGTTGCACTCTCAGTCATCTAAAATTGCAGTATACAAAAGTAATTGAAGATGAAGGGAAAAATAGTCAACTGTACAATAGTCACTCCCAATCACAATTACTCAACTAGTAGCATAGCTTCTCGGCCTTCTCTGAATCTCTCTGAATAGAAATGGATGTGTTCATCTATATCGTCTAGAACGTTGAAACCGGTGATAGCCATAGCACGAGAAAACAATCATAGCAAGCACAAAAACACACAAGATACACGAATATTTGTTAACAAGGTTCGGCAATGCCTACGTCCCTGGGAGCCAAATTGTGATGACTCTGCCTATATGAGGAGTTTCTTTTTCACGATTAGCGTTACAAGAGGTCAAAGGTATATATTTACACCCCGGTTACATGTTCGACTACAACACCTAGTTCGTACCACGAGGGGACTTCACCCTCTGCACCCTGCAGGCCACAATATTTCATACCCTATATAAATTGTGTTTCCTTCTCCTGTAAGGTTGTGTCCGGAAAAATAACATTATGCTTTTCCGAACACAACCCCTTTCTTTGCATATGGGTGGGTTTGGTTGCACTTATGGCTTGTAGCTTATGCTATAGTAACTAACTTTTAAACAATGTGTTTTCTAAGGTGGAGTCTACAGGTAGATTGTAGTATAAACTGTACCGAGTTCAGCTATACTGGTCAAAATCGCATGTGACTATTTCCCTCTGCATACTACTTTTTGCGAACAGTCCAGAATTCAAAAATTTTAGCCATAAACCACAACCCAAAACAACCCACCCTATATGAGCCATACACAATGTAGAAAAACTATGGGCCTCTGAAAGGCACACAATTAATTAAACAATAAATAGGGTCGGCATTGGCATGCATGGCCTCCACTAGAGTTGTAAATGAGCCGAGCTCGAGTGAGCTCAGCTTACCAGGCTTGAGCCTGATAGAAGCTCGAGGCGATCAGGCTTTGAGCTCAGCTCGAGCTCGGCGAAGCTCATCTAGGCTCGGTAAGACATGACTCATGTTTTCATCAAGAAACATTCATTCTCACATGGACGGATAGGGCAATCACCAAACAAGCAACAAAGAAACAAATCGAAAATAACTAAAAGCATATAAAGAGCATAAGAAAATTAGTTAATAAAAGGGAAGAAATGAGAGGGGGAACTCACTAGAGGCCATGAAACCAGGGTTTTGTTGGCGCTAGGGGCGATCGGAGGAGGCGCAGGGGCCAGAGCCGGGGCCAGAGGAGGTGTAGGGGGCCGGAGCCGGGGCCAAAGGAGGCAAAGGGGTCGGGTCTGGAGGAGGCGCAACCGTGTAGGGGCTGGCCAGATGGCCCGAATCTGGTGCCTGGTGGTGGTGGGGAAATTTGGGGAGTAGTAGACTAGTAGGAGTGGGGTGGGGATTGGGGAATGGAATCTACAGACTAGGGCCTGGGGTTCGAATGGGTAGGCCGATGAGCTGATTGCCTCGCCCGTAAACTGTAATCTTGTCTTGAGGACCTGAGGACTTATCGACTGAGGAGCCGAGCTTTGGTCGAACTATTCGTGTTCGGCTCGAACAGGCCCACGAGCTCATGATGGGACTCGAGCTCGGCTTGTTGTAAACTCGAGCTGAACTTGAATCAAGTCTAAACTAAGTCAAGCTCAAATAATTTACAAGGCTCGAGATTTTTTTTACAGCCCTAGCCTGCGCCTCCCAAAAAGGAGGCAAACGATACGAACACATAGGGCCATCTGCCGGCAAATCGACCATCATGCATATTCTTCGTGATCCTTCAGGGTTTGGTTGGTTTCAACACTGCATTGAAGCCATCAAACCTAGCTCATGGGCGAAATGCATTGTGTCATAACATATTATTTGTGTCGAGTTATAGCTCCAAATAGTTCGATCAAGAACGTTTAATTTATAATAGATGAAGTTTGAAAACAAGGTTATATAGAAGAAAACATGCGTAGCATTCATGAGAGATTATGAGTTTCTGACTTAACATGCATAGCATTCATGAGAGATGTTACGAGTGTCTGACGACTTCAAGCATGCCCATTGACCATCTGTTTCTCATACTTGTTAATCAGCCTGCTATCTCCTATTTATAACTGGTTGACTAAGAAAAAACCCTGTATTTATATAGCGATGGAGACAGATGACACCACAAGCCATCATAATCATATATTCACATCTACGATAACCAATGGCAAACCGAGACAAATACCATATCTTCTTCTCCGATCTCTTTTTTATTCATTCACATTGTACTATGATAGGCAATACCAGCTAATTCTATAAATATGAGGGCTACTATTTTTTAGGACATGCTTGTGCCCTTGTTATATACGTACTTACATTGACAGAATCAAGCATTGAATATGTTGCGTATTGAATTCAATAGACTTATCAAGACCTAACGCTGACAGAGTAGCTAGGGACGGTTCTTTCACATGTCTAGCTTAGGAGGATCGATTGTTCACGTAGTTGGTATATCCGTATATGTCTTCAATTTCTGAAAGAAAATTTGAAAAGCCAAGCAAAAAGAAAAGTACAAATATCAGCGCGAGTAGACATTATTATAAGTTAATAACACATAATATTATGCTTGTTATTTAGGTAGACGTACCTAATTTAATACTAGCATGGTAACACCTGGCCCAAAACACACTAAATGTCCAGCCCACCCCAAGGGCGGACCTACGCATATCACTTCGCTTATATTTTTGTCATCGCTTTGTGTAAAAGCGTTAACTCGAAAGTGTTATGTTTGAATCAACAAATATTATATATTACTATAACTCATTTTAAATAAGCAATATGAGACTAATTTCACCACCACAACTCCACATGAGCCAACACACTATCAGACCGAGATATTACAGGCATATTGAGATGGTCTAGGTAGAACGGTTTTCACCTGCAGGGTGCAGACTGACTATTTGTGTCGTCTTAGTAACACACTTGCATCGGTATATTCAGAAGTTTCAATCAAACCTAGTGCCTTTGTTTAGAATAGAATTATTAAGTCCTTTTTTTCCTATATATATCACCATGGTGCCTGGACACTATAATCTAGAATATATATTTTCTTATATATCACGTGTAAAAAATTTTAGAATTTTTTAGATGTCGAGTTTAACTAGTTCAAACAAGTTTGAATGAAATTCGAATTATAGTTGTCTTTTTAGATAGTTTGATTGTAGGTATGTGCTGATTACATATATGAATCAGCAAAGCATACGATCTAAATTTATTTGAAACTTTGAAATCGAGTATATTTTTTCAAAGGTATATATTTCATTTAAATTGATACCCTAAAAGTGATATTTTTAAATTTGAGTTGAATTCGTGCATTTAAAATTATGGTATCCAAACATCATGGTACTCCCACCCCATTTCAATATCCTATATAGTAATTGATCGTAAGTGATAACATAAGTATTAACAAGTGGTAGAAGAGAATAGAATTTGATAAATTAAGTTCTGAATTCCTTAAGTTGGTTACATGGTCAGCCCTCACTTGCACTGCGGAGCCTCATGGTTTGTTGTAGGTCGTTATCCACAAAGTCTAGTTGCATACAAATTTACATTTCTCTTTGCCTTGTTATTCTTCTCCACGTCGTTATATATTTACAAGACAAAATGTGTTGTCCTTGGCATGCATATAAGGCCCAGTTTGATAGAGTTTTTGCTCCTATCTTCTCGTTCGGATCCAGTGAATTTATGTTAAATACCCAACTTTTAAAAATAACTGGATTCTGATTCTCATAAAAAGCAAAATAAAAAATGAACTGACAAAGAGAAGCGGCCTTGCTGTTGATTCTTGTGGAGCTAGCCCAACCGCAGCGTAAGAACCTTTGGAAGTTTGGGTTGTTTACGCGTAATTGCCATTGCATCCCCCTTTGTTGCCATCGCCTATGGGTCTGTTCTTTTTAGCTTTTAAAAGCTGTTTTTCGGCTTTTCTACAGTAAATAGCTTTTAAGCAAAGTATCTTTTTAAGATAAAGTCTACGAATTAATTGTAGTACATACTGTACCGACTTTATTTATATTGGTAAAAATCATATGTGAGTTCCTATTATTTTATAATCTCTCACAGTAACAACCTAAAAGCAATGAACTGCAGTAAAAAACCATAAGCTTCAAGGGAAAAAAAAGAACAGTCCCTATGTCGCGCAGTCGCGTGTTTGTGTGCGCACCGGGCAGAGAAGTAGATGAGCGGGTGACCTCGGTGGTGAGCTGGGAAACGGATCCTCTGACGTTAACGTCAGTGACGTTGGGTCACTGACGCGTGTCAGGCGAGACCCATCCGGTGAGCCCACGTGTCAGTGACCCAACGTCACTGATGTTAACGTCAGGCGAGACCCATCCGGTGAGCTGAGGGGGCGACCTCGGCGGCTTGCGCAGACAGCAGCAGTGATGTCGGCGACTTCCACGGTGACCTCCACTTCCTCCGCTGCTCCTGGCAAGGTTAGATGTCGCCCACTTAACCCTATTCTCCGCCCTCGCCCCTAACCCTACTTTTCGGCTAGTCCACCGATGTCCTCTTGCCATCCGCCGGCCTTCTTTCCTCGTCCACCGCCGCCGCTGTAGATGTGCGGTACCATCGCCAGCCGCAACCCTAAACCTCCGTTGCCGTTCCTCAAATCGGTGGAGGTACCTCTGGTAGGGTGTATCGGAAGAACCAAAAAGAAGGCAAGTGAGGGTGGTGGCGGTGGTGAGGAAGAAGATGAAGAATGAGAAGAAAAGGGGCAACTAGTTGTTTCCTGATGTTGCCGGAGTTTCCAGATCTGTTATGGTTGCTTTTTTGAATGATTTTGTTGGTGATGCTTTTCGTATTACAAGAATTGTAGCCTTTGAATTGGTTCTTCTGAGCTCTAGTCATGAAACTATGATTGTTGTAAGGTCTTACGACCTCCCAGGATCTTCCACGACTTGTTAGAGTCGTTTACGACCAGATAGAATTGAGTACGACCAGTCCTGGATGCTTTTGACCAGTTCCGATCGCTTCAAACTCTATCGATCAACTTTTCTTCGTAGTCGTAAAAACACTTTGTAGCAATTACGACCACTCCTCCTTATCGGTAGCTGTCTTCCTCCCACGCTCTCGAAAATACCGTGATCGTAAACTCTTACGAACACGCAGTGATGCTGGCGATCACCGTTCACCGTAGTTGTAGCCTTCTCAACGTGATCGAATACTTTACGACCACGTTCTGCCCTTCTTCAACGTAGTCGAAGAATTACTGTACCTTTTCCATGATCGTAGCGCCTCTCGATCACGCTGTTGAAACTTTGCGTGGTCGTAACTCCTCCGATCACGCTTGCGATGATCGTGAGTCCTTCCGACCACGTCTTGCACAATCACACGACAACACAAAGCTTTGTGGTTTTTCCCTCTTTTTGGTATTTTCTCAATTGCTTGGTACATCGAATACATGGCTCTAAGCCTCTTTTTATACCCGGCTATTCTACTTCAACACGGGTTCTCAACCTACTCCGACTACGAGTCTCATACGACTTCGACTCGGATTCCAACTACGACTTTGACTCGGTTTCTAACTTCGACTTTGAATTTGCGGCTGCAATTCAACCGATTACATCAAACTTTGTTCTGACTCCTAAACAAGATTATTTACAACATTCTCTCCTAATCTTGTTTTTCCACTTCAATCATGCCGATCTTTCTCCTCATCTCCGAGAACTTTATCCGCCCAAATGACCGTCGAGAATATCGCCTTTTGTTCATCATGCGATATAGTCGATAGCGATCTTCCCTTCTTCGACACAATCTACGATATAAAGATATCTTGTGTCTATGTGTTTGCTTCTATCATGTAGAACCGGATTCTTGCTCGCGATATTGCAGATTTGTTATCAACCACGAAGCGTCACCTTACGGATTGTCTCATCCGACAATTCACTTAACGATCGGCGAGCGGACTCCTTGGCAAGACGCTGCGCTTGCTGCGATGTACTCGGCTTCACACGAAGATAATGCAACTACCTTTGCTTCGAGATTGCCACTGATCAGACTCTCCCCAAGCACAAACATTATGCTGTGCCGTGCTCTTTCGATCGTCGATATCTCCCCGCCATGTTGTCATCATCGTAGCCCGTCGGTTGCAAAACCTTTCCACCTCCTCTTTTGTATCTGGATCCCGAGGTTCAAAGTGCCTTTGATATACCTCGAATGTGCTTCACAGCGTTCATATGCTCTTGGGTTGGTTTCTCCATGAACCGACTCACATATCCGACCGCGAAAGCAATGTCAGGTCGGGTATGTGTCAGGTAACGCAAGCTTCCGACAATGCTTCTATACTGCGTGGCATCGACGGTAGGTCCTGGGCCTGTTTTGCTTAACTTCAAGTTATTCTCCATTGGGATTTGGCAAGGATTGCACTCTTCCATACCGCACTTCTCCAGAATCTTTCGGGCGTACGCCGACTGACATAGTGATATGCCGTTGTCGGTTTGTTTCACCTCGATACCGAGTGAAAAGCCCTGGAAAAATTCAAAATAAATTTCTGCGCTTTTTGCTGCATTTTTGGGTGAATTTTGAAAACTTTCCTTTTCGGGAAAGTTTCGTCGAAATGCATTTTCCTTTCTCGGCCATTCCGCTTTCTCCACTTCATTGGCGCGCCTCCTCTCGCCTTCCCTTCTCTCGCGCGCGCGCGCGCGCCGGCCGTTGGCGCTCGCCTCCCCTTCCGCCCTCCCTCGCCCGGCGCCTCCGCTCCCCATCCGTTGGCGCGCGCGGCTCGCCTTCCCGCGCGCGCGCGCGAAGCGCCGCGCGCGCGCGCGCCGCCGCCGCCCGCTTCGCCGCGGCTGCGCCCGACCTCGGACCGCCTCCGCCCCCGACCGCCCTATCCGGCGCGTGGCCACCTCGCGCCACGTCGCCGCCTCGCCTCGACCCACCGCGGCGCGCCCCTCTCTCTCGCGACGCACCCGCCCGGCCGCAGCTCACCTGCTCCCGTCCCTCGCCTTTAATTCGCTACAGCGCCGGCGTCACTCCTCCGGTCACCGCCCGTCCTGCGGAGGAGACGCCCCGACCTGCTCCCCATCTCCTCCTGTCGCCCCAGCGCCCGCCGTGCCTTCTCCCCGAAGCCTCGCTCCCCTCCATTTCGGGTATAAAACGCCCCCCCGGATCCCCCTTTCCCCTTTGCTCCCCGAGCTTCCCCACCACCTCCTACTTTCTCCCACCACTCCAGAGAGCACCCCAGAGCAGCCGATTGAGCTCCCGCCGCCCGTAGCTCCGCCGCCGGTCTCCCCTGCGCCGGTCACCCCCGGGAGCCAATCTCCCCCTTCCTTCTTCTTTCTTCAATTGCTTTCGGCCAAAGCACCTCCTCGGTGTACTGATCACAATGGTGGGCTTGTTTGGACAGGTGGTCGCCCGTGGAGCGCCGTCACCGTAGCTCCTCCGCTGACCGAACCAGCTCCCCGTGGCCAGCTCTCCTCGAGGCTCCCCAGCTCCCGCCGCCATCGCCATTGTAAGCCCCGTGGCCCCCTTCCCGTGTAACCGAGGCCGATTGAACTCCCTTGCCGCCGACGACCTCCCTCGCCACCGAATGCCCGAATCTCCCCCTTCTACCTTCCGTCCTCTCCGCTGTTCTTCGCCTCCCGGTGCCCAAAATGGGTTCCCATGTCAAGACGCACCGATGGAACCCTTCCGGCCGTCGGAGGCCAACGCCGTCGCCGAACGCGGTGGCTCGCCTCTCGGCCCCTCACGCCGCCGCGCGCGCTGGAGGAAGACGACGACGGCGTGGCCTCTTCTCCGCCGACCGATCCAACCTCCACCTTCTAACGTCGGTCGTCGGATCTCCGCACCGATTCGCCGCCCGTTTCGCCGCAACCGTCGATCTTCGTCCACTCCATCCGAGCCTCCGGTCGCTCCGCATCCTCGCGCTCGCTCCGCCACGCGTCGGTCATCCGGACGCGCGGGCGCGCTGGCTGGTTGGCCGCCTCCCCTCGGCCGCTTCTCTCCGCGCGAGCGCGCTTGGCTGGGCGCTGGCGTTGGCCACGCGGGCCGTCCGTTGGGCCGAGCCACTGTAGCCATAAGGCCGGCCCGACACTGTTCACACTAATTTCCAGTGATTTGTTAATTTCTAAAATCCCAGAAAATCCAAATAAATCCTAGAAAATCACAGAAAATCCCAAAAATTCCCAAATTTCACCACTTTGCTCCAAATATTATTCCTGACCCAGTGGTGAACTCCTTTTCCACAGATTCATCCTAGAAAAATTCCTAAAATTCCATTTGGGGTGTTTATGCAATTTATTTCTTTTTAATTAGTTTATTTTGCCTCGCTTGATTAGTCTCAAGCTGGATTTAATTTATTTTAATTGTTTGCGTTAGTGTCGGAGATCCGGAAGCCAGGAGCGGTCGGGATCCGGTGCTTGACGTTCGAGCTTGCTGAGATCGTCCGGATAGACGGCAAGTCCCAAATCCTTTGATCATATTGTATCCCATAATGTTTAAATATGTTAATACATTATTTGCATTGAGCTAGTTCTGTAATATTAGTTCGAAAATAAAAATAAAATGTTTAGAATGTCATGTGATATAGTTAGTCCTACCACCGTTAAATGCCATGATTAAATTGTAGCCATGCCTTTGAAACCCTAGAAATAATTATCTGATATTCTAGAGAATTGTAGGTTATTATTATCATGCAAAAATGTTACACTAATAAGGTTGTGGTTGCGGACCAATTTTAGAATTCGGAAAACCCGACTCTAAGGTAGGGTGGTATGGGACACCGTATCTTAGAGCGGAGAGTGCCGGCGTGCACAAGGTAGGGTAAGGGTTGGGGGAGAGCCGCGGGACGGTCTTTGCCCACCTCTTATCCTAGGGCTGGAGTAGGGTAAGGGTGAGTGGGAAACCGCGGGACGGTCTACGCCCACCGCTTACCTTAGTTTGGGTCGCGGACCTGGCGAGGTTGCGGGCCATGTGAAAATATAAGGACTGAAACCCTTACGCCGAGCAAATGTCACAGTGATCGCTCAACCACAGGAGTTGACTTGTCAACACTTGTCGATTGGCTGCTCAACTCGATTGAAACTCTACAGGAGGGTAGCAGTGAGGTTAGGCTGGCTGTGCTGCGGAAGCCTAACAACGGTGGAATTCACTCGAAGCGGACGTTGTCCTCTCTGTGTGTGTGTGTGTGTGTGTGGGTGTGAGCCAGACCCGAGTGAATTCTACTGGGTAGAGCCTATATAAAGAGTTGAGTAGAGAAACGACCCGGCTTTCTTAACTCTTTAGCGGGAGTTGAGGAATCGTGTGGGTAAAGCTGAGCAAACTCTGCAGAGTCAAATAAATGGTATTCGAATACGCCGTGCTCCCGGTTATTGGAGCTGTGTCACTTGGGTGATTCCAGCCGCAAAGCTTAAGTAGATTTGTAAATACTTTAACTTGGTAGTTGGTTAATGAACTCTTGATGAAAACCCCTGAGATCTTAAGGAGTAAGTTTTGTGTCCGTCTTATGAAAATGTTTGCAAATGAAATTGCATCCACCAAATGTAATAAACCAAGTATACTCCCTTCCTTTGATGATTCCGTGCATGTAGTAAGTTAGGATCCCTTTGGGATTTGCTGAGCCGGTTGTTTGGCTCATGGCTTGCTTAATCTATTCTTTAGAGGATCAAGACGAAGGAGAGGGGCTCCCCGTTGAAGAAGTCCCAGAGGATCTTTTCTTCGACGAGGATCCTTGGCTGTAGGTCTCCGCCGCGCTCAAGCGCTGGAGCCTTTTGTAATGTAATATACTTTGGGCTTGCACGCCCCGCTGTAAAAACTGGATGTTAATCCGTATGTCAAATATATGCTGGACTTTTATTGTAAGCATGCAATGGTATACTCTTGCGCGACATTCCATAACTGTTCATGCGTGAATAGTTACGGGGTGCCGTGTCCGTACGCGCCCCTGGAAACGGGGGCGTTACACCGAGGTAATAGCTCAGAAGTCCCAAATCAGTCATCTTGAATAGCTTCTTCATCTCCTCCTTAAACTTCATAATGTCAATTGAACTTGACCCAGTGATGATCAAATCATCCACGTAAACGCCCACGATCAGTCTTGTCTTCTCATCACCTCGAGTGTACACGGCGTGTTCAGAGTTACTTCTTCTGAAACCGAGTGTCGTCAAACTTTTGTCGAGTTTCAAATTCCACGCACGTGGTGCTTGTTTAAGCCCGTAGAGAGCTTTGTTCAGCTTCAAAACTTTCTCACCTTGATTCTTGAAATGACATCCTGGCGGTTGAGAGACATACACCTCCTCCTCGATGTCTCCATTCAAAAACGCCGTTTTCACATCCATGTGGTGAATTTCCCATCCGCCGTTTCTTTGCTAGCGCAAGAAGTACTCGAATTGTTTCCATCCGAGCTACGGTGCAAAGACTTCTTCATAGTCGACTCCATGTTTCGAACATATCCTTTTGCAACAAGTCGTGCTTTGTGTTTCTGACTTCTCCTGGGTGTTCTTCTTTACCTTGTAGACCCACTTCAAACCGATCACTCATTGACCCTTTGGTAGATCAAGTAAGTTCCCATGTGTCATTGTCTTGATCGACTTCAACTCTTCCTGCATAGCAATTCTCCAGCATGCATCTCCCTTTGCTTCTTCATAACTCGTGGGTTCTTCTGCAGTCGTGTAAAGCAACAATTCTTCAGACTGCATTGGTTCAGTCTGTGCATAGATCTCGCTAATGCTCCTTATCTTCGGTACTCGACCGTTTGAATCTTCTTCATCGAGGTCTTCTATCTCAGGTAAGACTTCATGGTCGATATTTGAGTCTTGAGATGTGGTCGTAGCTTCTTCCGTATTGTCGGCATTTACGACGTCGACTTCGAAGGTTACCCACTTCGACATGTCCTTCT
Organism: Dendrocalamus sinicus; assembly: GCA_036346575.1. Classification (NCBI taxonomy): domain Eukaryota; kingdom Viridiplantae; phylum Streptophyta; class Magnoliopsida; order Poales; family Poaceae; genus Dendrocalamus; species Dendrocalamus sinicus. Next base: position 25,132,964 of record CM070669.1, read on the forward strand.
CAATGTCCTCGTGTTCTTCCCACTCCCAATGTTTGTTTTCTTCAAAGACCACGTCTCTGCTCACATGAATCTTCTTTTCGACCGGATCATAGCACCTGTACGCCTTGGTGCCTGGTTCCGAGCCAAGATAAATCATCAAATGCGCTCTGGTCGTCCGACTTCTTGAGATAAGTGGATGGCTTCACATGGGCTAAGCATCCAAGACCCTTAGATGCTCGACATTGGGTTTTCTTCCGACCACTTTGTTCATATGGAGTGACTCCATCCGGTGATCGCGTGGTCGCACGATTTAGCGGATAGACAAAGATGTCGCATCGCTTCGCCCAAAGTCTCCGGCAGAATCGGCTCTTCAACAGACTTCGTGCCGTTTCGACCACGGTCCGGTTTCTTCTTTCTACGACTCCGTTTTGTTGAGGTGAATACGGAGCCGTGAAGAGTCTTGCAATACCCTTCTCTTCACAAATCGAGTTGAACTCTTTCGCGAGGAATTCTCCTCCTCGATCTGACCTGACCGACTTCACCTTTTTGTCGACTTCGTTTTCGACAAGAGTTATGAACTTCTGAAAGTTTGTCTTTGTCTCATCTTTGCTCTTCTGCATGTACACCCACATGGCTCTTGAATAGTCATCCACGATCAACATGAAGTATTGATTCCCGGCATCTGTACGAGGTGTGATTGGTCCGCATGATCCACGTGAACCGGTTCGAGTGGTTGCGAAGCTCAAACTTGTCTGCGTGGAAAACCGCTACGAGTTTGTTTCGCCACGAGCGACCTTCGCAGACTTGCTCCGGGTGGTCGATTGTCGGTAATCCGACCACCATCTCTTTTCCCGCCATCGTGTTGAGACTCTGGAAATTCAGATGTCCGAATCTTGCGTGCCATAGCCAGGCCGCATCATCGGTTGTAGTCTTCATACACTTCGGCCTGCATGCTTCAATTTGAATTTTGTACAGACGATTTACCGTTCTTTGTACTTTCATTAGTAGTCGTTCGGTGTGGTCGTACATCTTCAGGTAGGTGTCTTTGAGTTCAATCCGACAACCTTCTTCAGTCAATTGTCCAAGGCTTATAATGTTGCTTCGTAGACTTGGAATGTAGTATACATTCGACAATCTCCTCTGGCTTCCATCCTTGCACTGCATCAGGATCGTGCCTCTCCCTTTTATCTGAATGGTCGAGCCATCTCCGAACTGTACTCTTCCAAGCACATTCTTATTTAATTCGTAAAACATTGAGTACGTACCCGTCATGTGGTTGCTGGCTCCGTTGTCGAGATACCAGTCTGCCGTCCGCTCTTGAGTCCGCTCTCCTTTCTCCAACGGACTGGAAACACTTTCTCCTCATTTAATAGAACCATTGTCGGTTCGATGCGGTCTGAGCGACAACAGCAATGTCGGCTCTTTGTGCTCATCCGTTTGAGCCAGGTTTGCTTCCTCTACTTTCTTCTTACTCCGGCAATTCGCAGCATAGTGACCATACTTCTTGCAGTTATGGCACTGGATGTGGCTCCGACATTCGGCAGCGTAATGTCCGAATTTCTCGCATGTGTAGCACTGGATATCAGACTTGTCTGTCTGGTGATTGCTTTCTCCACGGCCACCACGACCTCCTCGACCACCTCTTCCACGGCCACTCTGGCCATAGCCTCGTCCTTGTCCTCGCCCATGAGACGCGCCGCGGCCACGACCACGTCCACGACCGCCCCTTGATGACGATTCTCCTCGGTTCTTCGTGTCTTCCTTTACAAACAATGCTTGTTGGTTGTAAGGCCTTGTCCTTCATTGTCGGCTTGATAACTCTTCAGAAGCTGCTCGTGTGCTTTGAGCGCTCCGGTCACCTCTTCAATCTTCATCTTCGAGAGGTCCTGTGAGTACATGAGTGTAGTCACAACTGGGAGAAACTTCTCTGGCAGTACTCGTAAGTACTTCTTCACCGCCACTTCATCTTTTAGATCGTCGCCGAGAGATTTGATCTCATTTACGACTTCATTGAATCGACCAGAGAACTCTTCCACGGTCTGACTCTTCCCCATCTTCATGGCTTCAAACTCACTTCTTAAGGTTTGAAGTCGAACTTCCTTCACTCGATCTACTCCTTCATGCATGGTTCGCAGAGTAGTCCAGACTTCCTTCGCTGTCTCCTTGCCGACTAGCTGTCGCATCATTGAGTCGGGCACAGCTTGATAGATCGCTGCCATCGCCATTTTGTCGAGACGATCATCGAGGACCTTGTCCTTCTCCTTTGGTTCGACCGCACCCCAGACGCCTTGCGCGATCATGTTGACCTTCATCTTCATCGCCCAGACCGGATAGTTGTCCGAACTGAGGATCGGGTACTGCAGCGACACGCTCTGCTTTGCCGTGTCAGCCATGTTTAACCACGGCTCTGATACCAAATGTTGTAAGGTCTTACGACCTCCCAGGATCTTCCACGACTTGTTAGAGTCGTTTACGACCAGATAGAATTGAGTACGACCAGTCCTGGATGCTTTTGACCAATTCCGATCGCTTCAAACTCTATCGATCAACTTTTCTTCGTAGTCGTAAAAACACTGTAGCAATTACGACCACTCCTCCTTATCGAGCGCTGTCTTCCTCCAGCCGCTCTCGAAAATACCGTGATCGTAAACTCTTACGAACACGCAGTGATGCTGGCGATCACCGTTCACCGTAGTTGTAGCCTTCTCAACGTGATCGAATACTTTACGACCACGTTCTGCCCTTCTTCAACGTAGTCGAAGAATTACTGTACCTTTTCCATGATCGTAGCGCCTCTCGATCACGCCTGTTGGAAACTTTGCCGTGGTCGTAACTCCTCCCGATCACGCTTGCGATGATCGTGAGTCCTTCCGACCACGTCTTGCACAATCACACGACAACACAAAGCTTTGTGGTTTTTCCCTCTTTTTGGTATTTTCTCAATTGCTTGGTATATCGAATACATGGCTCTAAGCCTCTTTTTATACCCGGCTATTCTACTTCAACACGGGTTCTCAACCTACTCCGACTACGAGTCTCATACGACTTCGACTCGGATTCCAACTACGACTTTGACTCGGTTTCTAACTTCGACTTTGAATTTGCGGCTGCAATTCAACTTCGATTACATCCAAATTTTGTTCCTGACTCCTAAACAAGATTATTTACAACAATGATTGCTAGGTTGTTTCACAGGATAACTATGATTTTTAGTTGCTAATTGCTATTGACCTACCAACAGGTGTGATGTTATCTGAAGTTGTTGTTTTTGCTGTACTGGGAAATCGCAAATGAATCATGGCAACAGTGAATCTCTTAAGTAAATACTGTAATGAATTGGGAACCACTGCTCTTCACAGTCTTCACAGTGGATTATGTTATTGAGACACCCAATGATGCAGTCCTGTTTATAACTACAGATAGGCCAAGCATATATGCAATTTTTTACAGCTAGCTTCAGTCAATTTAGAAATTTTGTAAACTGCTGATTACTTTGCATGGAATGTTTTCCCTGTGCGTATTTGCTTTTGCTGAATTTATGTATGGCTATCAATCTATCATGCAGCTGCTTTTCTCCAGTTAATTAGTAGCAATGTATGTCTATCAATCTATCATGTGAGCTCTTTTCTCTAGTCAGTATATGTATATTCCTGTAGTTTTTATGCAGTTCATTAGTAGCAATGTAGCATAAGTAGATGAGCAGGCTGGTAGTTAGGTAAAAGGTTCATATGAGATCCCAGCTGATGGTTTGTAGATATCAGTGATGTTTGCTTGCCTGCCGTTGATAATGAACTATCATGGATGATTTTGTTGAGATAGTACAATAGTTTTGTCCTATCATTGTAACTAGGAAAAATTCCATGAGAAACTTTGCGTACTCTTATATTCATTTTCATGACATATCCAAATATTGTGTTCATGTACTATGCTAATGCAATGAATTCATGGTTTGTCATGGAAAAATTTCATGAGAAACTTTACTTACTCTTATATTCAGTTTCATTCTGAAGCCATTTTTTTATGCTGAAACAATTGCACTAGTGACAGAAGTGGTTCGTCTAGATCTTTGACATTAATTTTTTATGCTGAAATAGACAGATTGCCATACATGATCATAGCACTTAGATTGAGATATAAAATTGGTAACTGAAGCCATGTTTTCACAGTTGTTATAGCATTGGATTCACCGATCTTTTCTAAAGTGGGACTCTGAGGGCTTGTCAATTGTGATACATTCTGTCAGTTTACTCTATTGTATGCTGAAACTGTGCGCAAATCAAATCCTTTGACAAGCCATCAATCACGTGGTAGATTTGGGAATTGCCTGTCTATATTGCTTGTGCTAATGTTAACATTAACACTGCAGAGCTACATGCATTGGAAAAAAGCCGTGTTATGATACCAATGTGTTCCAAATGACTTTGGGCTTTCAGAAGCCAAAAACTATTTGGAACGGGGCCTAAGTCCTGAATTGACATAGGGTATTGCTAAATTTTTCACGATTCTTTTGATTTCTTTAAACAAATAAACTGAATCTATGAGTTATGATTTGAATGTTATGATAATTATTTGGTTTTGTTTTTTGTTAAATTATAGGGTTCGGATTTATGGTTTCAGTTTGGGTTTTTAAAAATTGAAATACCCACCTATTTTATCAAACTGCTCCTGTCAAACTGTTCTTCCTTTCATCCCACTATTTTTCTCATGGCGGCCTTCTAGAACGATTGCCTTTCTTGGATTAGTAGCATTGTTCGTTTATTCTGCTGGGTGGGCTGCACCTGCACACGTTTTGCCAAGTCTGGACAGCAATGCGTCCATGTGCCTCGTCGGATTGCATGCCCAATGGCAAGCCACCACATCATGCCACGCTATTTTCCCCCTTTTTTTTCAGCTTATCTTCTGGTGTGGTCGCATCGTTAGGATGGGCCTTTCTTTCATGAATTATGGTAGCCAAGATAACCGATAAAGTGTCTCGATATTGCAAGTGGTCGCGAGCTCCATGCTACCGTGTGTTCGTTTCTTCCTAACGAGGAGAGAATGAGCCTAGTATTGCGCTATTGCCATTGTTCAGATTTCAACATTTCACTCTCGGGTGAGGCTACAGCGCTACTAGATGCGCATAGCCTATTCACACACCCAGTTCCCTCCGCTCCGTCTCTCTTTTCCATCTCCATCTCGCTCCTATGTCGCCGCGCGCCACCACCGTCTTCTTCCTCCACGCCAATAGTCGTGAGTGCTCCCTCTCCATCTCCTTCTCCATCTCTGACGCTCCTCCATAGCCGTCACCGCTGCTCTACTTCTTCACAAGCTCTGCATGCCTCCGCCCCTCCCTCGTCCCTGTCTTCACCACCAACGGCTGGCGGCGTCCACACCGCCTCGCCATGACGCACCCCCTCTTTCCCATCGCCACAACACTGACCCCACCTAACCTAAAATTTCTCACACCACTATGTCGTGCCGTCCACTGCCCTCCTCCGATCCTACGACCGGCGGTGCCAGCGTCAGGCCGTTGTCTCCCTCTCTCTCTACATCTGCGCGGGGGGGGGGGGCACCAGTGAACCCTTTCCCAACTCTGATGAACCATAACATTAACCCCATCTTCTCATCGTCGTCGTCAAAAGCTGCGGTCACCGTCGTAGCGGAGAAGGGAGGGAGAAGAACCAGACAACCACCAAAAGTGGATGGATGCACGGGAGAAAGAAGGTGGGAGACACCATCGCGCAGGAGGAGAAAGAATTAGGTGAGTCTTGCGGCCAAATCTGATGGCTCCACACTAGCATCGGGGCGACAGAGAAGCGACGTGCGCTAGCGCTATAGCACGAATAGTAGTAGTGCAATAGATTTTCCGTTCACTCTCATTTGGTCTCACAAAGTAAAAAAGGGCAAATCTCCAATTTTAGAAAAGCCTATGGGCCAAAGCAGCGGAAATGGCCTTACCAGCGCCGACTTTCTGTAAATAGTTGGAGTAGGATGGGCTAGAAAGCCCAAAGAGTTTATGCCAATATGCATGCTACGCGGGCCATCTCTTGGGCCTGTTGGTGCAAAATCCAGCGTTGAAAAGCCAATTTTAAAACTTTATTGAAGGTCCATGGTGCTCGGCTCTCTGTGGCTACTTATGTAGGCCCAATTTGACCCCTCGAACTTCTGTACCATTTCGTACCAAATTTATGTGAAATCCTTAAGTTCTATTCTAAACAAGCTTTTAATTATTTCTGCTCGCTTGTGTTTAGTCTTGCATGTCGAACAAACTAGTATTAGTGATCAGTTAGCTTTAGGAAGGAAGCTTGCAGAAAATGGAAGAAGCTGAACGATCATAAAGGCATTGCTTTTTGATGCTGACAATACTATTTGGAGGATAAGATCAAGAGCCCCCCTTTTCCCTAAATTCCAAAAGCAGACAAATATGCTTCCTTGGATTGAGCTTTACTCCAAGCTAATTAAGATGGAGTGCAGCATCATCGAGTTGGGGCTAGCATCGCCATGTGGGACTGTGGGGTCGCCTAAATTCTTCAGGTCCATGCCGATGATAATGCTTGTGGGTCAAATTTGCTAGTGCAGCAGTAGTAGTGCCCAAAGATACATATGTACATCCACCTGGAAGATGGTTCTCTAGATGGAGCCTCGCGTGTTGCATGGCAATTCGTGGGAGCGGAAGATCATAAGCACTGATACCAAGAGCTATAGATGTGCGAATTACGCATGCTGCTGCTGGTAAAATTCAGTGTTTCGTCCCCTGGGAAACCATGCTCTTCTACGGGCATGCACCCATCCAACGCAAAGATTGTCATAGTTCTTAAGCTCAAGCACTTATCCAGACTATGAGTTAGGACCATTAGGATAACGCCTTTGGACAAGGGCATGGACTCTAGTCTCAAGCCTACGCAAATCTGTACCACGGAGATCTTAAGCTCAAACGTGAACCTCTGAATATGCATGGGGTTGCAGGTTCTTCCATCGTTCGTACGCAAAAATATCTGACCATGCAGCTCCGTGTAATCCGGTGCTGGATACGGTTGGTGGCAAGAAAACAAAACTAAGAATCAAAATGCATATCATCGATCCATCATTCCATCTGTCCCTTTCACCTTTCCATAAAACCCTTATTATAATGTCCGAGAACGAGTCAACACAGGTGTGATTACTGATTACTCGCCACCACACTGATGATCTATCGAGTTAACTTATGACTTATGCTTTTATTAAATTAATAAATAGAATAGTTTCTCTGTCACTATTTCGCTACGGCTTATCAAGATAGATTTTTTAAAACGATTTGTCAACATTTATAAATTCACATGAACACTTGTGCTAAGAATAGAAATCAAAATTACAAGTCATAAGACATAAGCCCCACAAAAGAACCCATCCTAAGCTAGCTAGTCAAGTACTGCAATGGCCCCTCCAGCGTGCCGCCACTTGGGACTTACTCCATGCGTCCCTAAGGCCCTGTTTGGATGAGTTTCAGATTCTTAAAAACCAACTATTACTTCTAGTTTTTAAAAACTGGTTTCTAAGCAAAAACTGATGGGGTGCTTGGATCCCCTAGTTTTTAAAAGCTGATTTCATTTATGATTGATGCTAATAGACTATTATACCCTTACATTTATTGCTCTTGAACAGCACATTAAACAACCATGTGTGGTCCTTAATAGGGTAAATGGGTATTTGTGCCAAAAAAAACTGGCAAAAGCTGGGTATCAACACTTCTTGGTTTTTAAGAATCTGGTAGGTAGGTTTTAAAATTGCCCAAAAAGCTGGTCATTTGGATCCCACCTGGTTCCAAAAGCCGATTCTTAAAATCAGGTGGATCCAAACAGCTCTAAATATAGGTGGTTTTTTTTTTTACAGCCTCCAATACAAATCTTTGATTGTAATTTATAATAATAATAATAATAATAATAATAATAATAATAATAATAATAATAATAATAATAATAATAATAATAATAATATATTATGAAAATATTTTACAAGACAAATTCAATGATACTATTTTTATATAGTCAATTTATATACCTAACATATATTGAAGATTAAAGTTTAAAAAACATTACCTTATGAAATCCACAACCGAGCGGGGCCTAGTTTAGGTCAGAGGGAGGTACATTCTTGACAACCCGGTAAAGATCATAGCAACGTCGCTGCGCACTAATGAAAAAGCGGCTTTTTAACATCCTGGATTGCCCCCAATGTGGCGAGCCTGCATTGGCCGGTCCGTGCTAAAGCATGATGCTTCACAGCTAATCCCTAGCCGAGCATCGATCGAGCGGGCAAGAAACGCGTCGATCCCGGCCGTCCCGGATGTCTTCACCAACTCCGGCTGCTTCGGAGCTTTTAAACCCTTCTCATGGTCCTCCATTTGGATGTACCTGCTCTAGTCTACTAGGCTACTGCCTATATATGTCCACTAATTAACAATCCTAATATTGCCGATTTGGTCACTTGTGCTAGCTACTAGGTTGCAAAGTGTTGTTGTCTTGGGCACATTTATTTGTAGCTAGTGTGCATGTCGATGAGCTGCTGATCTCGGTGCAATGCAGTGTGCATGTGTGTTGATAGGGAGTGTGTACGCGAGTTGATTGGCAAGTTGATGTATGGAGCAAGGGCAGGAGCGGAGGAGCGTGTGCGGCCGGCAGGCGCGGGCGGAGACGCGGCACCCGGTGTACCGCGGCGTGCGGTTACGGGCGGGCAAGTGGGTGTCGGAGATCCGGGAGCTGCGCAAGTCCAGCAGGATTTGGCTCGGCACGTACCCGACGCCCGAGATGGCCGCCGCGGCGTACGACGCGGCCGCATTGGCCCTGCGGGGCGCCGGCACGGCGCTCAACTTCCCGGACGCGGCGCGGTCGCGCCCGGCCCCGGCGTCCGTGTCCGCGGACGACGTCCGGGCCGCGGCGGCGGCCGCCGCCGCGGCGTCCGCAATGGTCGTCACTCACAGGAATGCCGACTATGACGAGCTGCATGGCAGCGGGGCGGACACGCGTGACGACGCAATGGGCTTCATGGACGAGGACGACGTGTTCGAGTTGCCGCGGCTGATGGTGAGCATGGCGGAGGGGCTGATGATCTGCCCGCCGGTGCTGGGCCCGGGGGCGGCGGCGGACGGTGCGGCGTCGCTGGAGGCGGAGGGTGGGGATGAGGACGGCGTGAGGCTGTGGGATCACTCCTGATCACGAGCCGAAGGTAGTGGAGGAGGTTGTGGTCGACCTAGATCGATGGGACGCCATGATCGACCTGGGGTGGTGGAGATGTACGGAGGAATGTGTGTCCGGGTGCAACGTATGTACGCGTTGCGATGCACCTGTACGTAGCATCGATGTGAAGTGGATGATGAAGACACAGCACGTACGGATACATACATATACAGTTACAGTACCACCTTTTTTCTTAGAAATATTTTTATCTACTATACATACTGTTCGAGTTTGAGCTCGGTAGCTACAGCTTTATTAGTACCGGAGTATATCCATCAATTACGCATAAAGATAATTATATGATATGATTCGGCAAAGGGGTTGTCTATTTGCAAGTGATTGAAATTTTCTTAAGCATAAGTCATATTTTAAATCCATTGAATCAACATATATCTAATCATATGGCACATCAAATATACACGTACATAAATCCGATATATACTAATAAAAGTTGACTTGGATTTAGAAAAAGAATCTCAAGTGACTTAGAAATAGCAAATCCGTTTGGCAAATCCCAATATGCAACCTGTCCTACATATACTGATGGATGGACAGCTAATTTTCTCACGTGCAAGGGTATGTTTGGATATTTAGAGTTGGGGTCGTCTATCTATCAAAAGTTGGGGCTGCCTATCAATCAATTGAAATTTTGCTAAATTTCAATCACTTTTCTCAACTCTTAGATGAAATTCTAATCACTCTCCTCACTTCCTATATAGATTCACCCCTCGCGCCTAGGACAAAGAATGAAACAAAGAACTATTCTAACTTAGGTAAAAAAAAATTATATCTAAGTTCGATGGACCTCTACAGAATACAAAGACAAAAAAATATTCTAACATAGACAAAAACAAGGTAAACCTAGGTGAACCATATAAATACGAAACAAATAGAGCTAAAATTTGCAGTAAAGTTGTGCTAAATTTGTATATTACTTAGATCAAATTGCAATTGTTTGCTACGCACTGTACAATTTTAGGTGACTTAGAGAAGCTGAGAATTAGCAAAACCGTTTAGAGTCTCAAGGGAAATTATCATGGTTTCCAAAAAAAATTACATATTCCTTGGGGGAAATAATCCAAACCACCGTATGTTGATGCATGGACAAACCACTTGTTGATGCAGACAAGAGGCAAAGCTATTGAAGTTGTGGAAAAGTACTGACTTAAAAGTAGGATAACAGGCTAGATAAGTAATTTGATACATCGATCTAAATAGGAAGATCGGGTTAAATAGTAAAAAGAAAAGACAATTCCCACGAAAAGGAAAGAGAAAGATAATTTGCCCAATTTCTATCTTTATGTTGTTCCAAATATGCCGCAGCGAAAGTTGATTATTGACGGGAAATGCTTACGGATTAATCAGAAATTTTGCATGGACAATAAATGAGCATCGTCTATTGGGCTATATTTTCAACTGCATTTACGTGAATCACCCTAAACTAAGTAATTTAACAAGAATTGGGCTGACTAACTGATTATTGAACTAAGTAATGTAGGATCAATGGTCGGCTATTGGGGGGAGGGCGGAATAGGAGCCTAACTTTTTCCAAAGTATTTCAAAATTCTTCACTCTAGGAGCTATATAGAGCTACAAAGATCAGAGACTAATCAAGCATAGCAGATAAACCATCGAGAAACTAAGCCAAACGAGCCAAAAAAACCTTGAGCTGACCACACTCATAAGGCCAGTCTGACCGCTCACTCCGGTCTGCACCAACTCGCCTCTTTACGATCCTTATCTTTTATGTACTTCCCGCTTGAGTCACGTAACCTTACCTAGACTTACCTGACCGTGCGGAACTTAGCTCTCCCGCCTAATCCCGGTCAATTACCATTGGCCGCTAACGTTCTCCAAGCCACATGCACATCCAAAGACTAAGCAACTATTCCGAGCATAAGTTTCACACACTTGACTCACATTAGTCATAACAATGTATATGCAACTCAACTCATCCAACCCTAGGTTCCCAAACCTAGTCTCAACCTAGAATCAACTCGAACCAACTCAACTCATCAAACTCAGCCCACTGCACTCTGGACACCATTAACCGGTTTGGCCGCTCTCCCTATGACGATCGGACCACCCACCGGTCTGACCGGTCCAAACCAACTCAACCTTTTCTTGGTAACAAAACACCGGTCTGACTGCTCCCCACATGCTGGGTAGACCGGACCCAACCTAATAGCAACCATGAACTTCAGCAAACACTCAAACTCAAACTTTTCAACAACTCTTGCACAACCAAGTTAAATACTCATCCCATAACATATGGTGATCTCCACAAGGTCTTACAATAGCCTAACATGGATTACATAGTTCTCTCACAACTTACTGATTATCAGGTCGAGATTGCCACATGAATCGGACTGAGTAATTGACTATTAGACTAAGTAACTTAACATAGCTTACATAGCTAGCTCTGCCATGACTTATTTATCACAGAGGCATGTCGAAATTTCAAAGGAGGTAGAACGAAATTGCCACGATGGCTCTCCGTAGATCTTAAATGAGGTCAGGTCAAAGAACAATAGCTAAATTACCCATTTATATATAAAAAGTTTCTCTTCTTAAGTTACCCCTCGTAAATCAAGGGTTGATCTTTTTCTGACAAAAGATACCCCGGGTACATTCCAAGCACCGGAGAAACTCTCCGCGGCGAAACCGTTACACGGCACATACCCTGCAGGCTGTGCAGGCCACAGCAGTACAACGCACTGGCAAAAACCATTTCCCCCCGTCGTCTCGTAATGCAAATTGGGCAAATGCGACCTGTTACAGGTTAGCTGTTGTCAACAACTCGATCTCACACAAAATTACTTCGTCGGATCCGGCGCATGTACGGGCGGTTAACTTGGCCAAAAGTGAGGCTGCATGCAGGCTCTGTCGCTCTGAGGCAGAAGGTTCTGCATTTTGCAGGAGGCTTTGTGTTTGGCTAGCTGCCCAGTCACTCGCACAGCCGCATTGCTGAGCCGTCTGCCATGGCCCATGGAGGAGGCAAGCGGTAGCGGCGACGCCAGAGGACGCTACATATCATGGTTCTGTCCCCGTGCTGTTGCCAGAGGACGTCTGTTTCGGCTTGAGGTTGATCTGTTCTGTTCATCACTTGCGCTCATACGCATTCGAAATTAAAATGGTTCGTGTGAGTTGAATTCACCTTGTTGAGTAAAGATCGGGTCAGTTGATGTTTTGGAGGAGTCAGAATCGATTCGCGAAAGTTCGCCCGGTCAGTGCACCATGCGCCTTTTCTCGCCCGGTCGGAAACATGAACAATCCAATCACACAGCATCGGTGGAGGCCGAGATGCTTTGAGATGGGCGTTCGATCTGCGCATGCTACGCGTGACACGTCACCGGATAATTACGCCACGTAGGCACGCGCGCACTAGTTTCCGACGCTACTCGTACCTGTTACAAACCCATAATGCCCAATGTACAGATGCCTCTTTGTAGAGATGTCTTCTCCAAACAGGCACCTTTTATGTCACCCTTTGTACATCTATAAATCATCTTGTACAGAATCAGAAAGATGAATGAAAGCAATAGTTTCTCTCTACACTTGTTGTCAATCTCTTGCAATACGTTATCAGCACACTACATTCACACACGACAAACAGAGAAGAACAAGAAAGGTAAAGATTTTTTCCTGGATGTTCTTGCTTGGACGGCACGTCCTCACGACACGACCGGCGGTCCGGCCAGGGCCGGCAGTTCGGTGCTTCCTCACGGCGCGGCCGGCGTAGCACCCCAAGGCACATGGCAGCCTTCGGCGTGGCGCCACGGCGCGGTGGTCAGCGCCAAGAAGCGTCGCGGCACGGCACGCCCACCCGAGATGGCGGCGCCGCCGTCGCGACGCCGCGGCGGCAACACTCGGCGGCGGCGCCGCCGTGGCGCGCCCGCGGCCGAGGCGCCACGGCAGCGGCGCCAGGCCGGCGACACCGCGGCCGGCAGCGCGCCGAACGAAGCCCGCGCCGCGCCGCACGCCCACATGGATGGCGGCGCGCCCACATGGCCGGGCGACAGATCGCGCCGCTTCACCCGCCCGTCGGCTCGGCTTGGCGGAGGCGGAGCGGCGCCGCGACGCCGAGGTCGCGCGAACGGGAAGCCGCGGTGCGGTGGCACGCCGGCGGGCGCGGCGCCTAGGACGGCGCGGTCATGGCGGCCCGACGCGCGCACCGACGCGGTAGGTAGCTGGCGCGCCAGCGCAGCCGGCGGCTCCTGGCGCGGCGCGCTAAAGGATAGGCCGACGGCGGCTCCATATGGGCTGGTGGCGGCGGCAGTTAGGGTTTGGGGGAGACCCTAAAATCCCCCCCCCCCCATCATTTATATATGCTGCCAATTCAATGGGTTTTGGCCCACATAATCCCACCTCTCCACATGGGCCCAAAGGCCGAACGGGCTTTAGCCCAGGTTTTCGGGATTTTGCATTTTCCCCCTTGTATTTCATAGAAAATGCAGAATTTTTGTTTTCAATCAATTACTATTGTAAGTTTTGCAGTATAATCCTTGTGCTTGTTTATAATTGTACCCATTAATCAGTACTTTTATAAATTAGCATTTCAGTCCCTACAGGATCTGAAAATTATGTAATTGTTCAAATAAATGTGCATGCACATTTCTATAACTTTTACATATTTAGGATTATTTTCTTCCAATTTATTTACAATATGAATTGCGACCATATTTAAATTTGGTATCGCTAGCAAATTTAAAATTAAATAATTCCTATTTAGTGAGTATCATTGTACTTAATAATTTGGAATTTTTATTGCAAAATATTATACCTAAAATAAATACCATAATTACAATTTATGGCACTTTGCTACATTTATTTGTACGCTATGCCATACAATAAATTGATGTTCACCACCAATATTGTGATTACATGGAATTATAAATATAACCACATGTTATATTTAATTTGGGTATATATATATTTGGATTACAATACTCATATTGTTCTCCACATATTTTGCATTTTATTACAACATTACCATACACATTAATTTACCTCATGTAAATTAATCATTTATGATATACTTTTCATGTAGGTTTTAAATGGCTACCAAAGATTTTGAGCCTCTCGCTCTAGATGGTGCCAATTACCCTACATGGGCTATGGACCTCAAAATCAACCTAACCACACGTGGGTTGCAAAGAGTGATATTTGATCCTCCAGATGATCAAATTCCACTGGAAATTATGAAATATTCCGTTTTGAACATAATACGGAATCACATACATCCGGATTTGAAGGCTGAATATCTATATGAGGAGAATCCACTCACATTATGGTTAGCCCTCAAAAATAGATATGAACAGCTATAACATCCTAAAAATTCGAATTTGAAAATATAAAGTTTTTCAATTATTTTTGCAATATATTCTAATTATTGGATTTGGATTTTATGGTGTTTTCTCGAGGTTTTTGTTAAGGTTCCCAAAATTTGAAATAAAAAGAAAATATACAATTAAAAGGAAAATTCAAATTGAGATTAAGAATCAAAAGATGATCCAGAAATTAGGGAGAGGAATTGAAATAATATCCGGGGTTTATGCGAAAATTGTGCCAAAGTTTAACCAAAATATAGCAAGAAATAATAATTTAAAAATGAAATGGAGTTGGGCCACCGGCCACCAACCCCACTCCCATCGGTCGGCCGAGCAGCCACTCCATGCCGCTGCCCGGCGGCTTGCGCAGCTGGCGCCGCGCGCTCTCGCAAAGCGGGCCACGCCTCTCCCGCCTCCTTCCATCGCCGCGGGCCGGCGCTTCTCCCGCTCATTCCTCGGCCGGTGGCCCCGCGCTCGCGTCCGCGCTCTCCTCCGGTCGGCCGGGCCTCCCGCCGCCCGCCTCTCTTCCCCTCTCCCTCTCCCGCCGACCGATGGGCCCGCCCGCCGCTTCTTCCTCCGCTCCTTTTCTCCATCTGCGGACGCGCTGGCACCACGGCGAGCTTTTGCTCCCGTGGCGCGCATGCACGGCTCGCCGCCCGCGCCGTCCCTTCGCCTAGGTGGAAAGCTGCGACCCCGCCGCCCTTGACTTGGCGCCACTGCGCGCGCAGCTTTCCCCGCTCACTACTTCGCCCGCTCGGTCCGCTGCGCTTCACGCGGCAAAAGGGGGAGGAGGAGGCAGCGCTGAGACAACCACCACAGGCGTAGCCGCGCATCGTAGCTTCATCGATGAGACGAGCATTAATCGCCGCCGCATCCCTACCGCCTCGCCACCAGCTCCGACGCGACCGCACGGCTCGCCGCGCGCTACCGGCCGGCTCGCGCGCTTATAAATGCGGCCGAGGGCTCCACTGGTTCCCACGCACCTCTTCGCTCCCTCACGTGTAATTGTCCAATCAAGCCCCGTAGCCACCGAGAGCCCGTTCTTCCCCAACTCCGGCGAGCACACCGCCCCGCCGTTCCCTAGCTCTAGCGTCCGATTCCCTTCGCCCACACCATCCCCGGAGCACCGCGAAGCGATTCCCTGCCTCGCCCGAGCTTCCCATTGGCCGTACGCCACCGGCACCGCGGACCTCCCCGAACCGCCGCCGCACGACGCCAGCCGCCACCGTGCCCCCTCGGCCCCTGCAAAGCTCACCACCGGCACCCCCGAAGCTTGAGGAACGCGTCTAGCTTCTCCACCGGACCTCCCCGACTCTCCTTCGCCGCCGGCCACCGTCACCCTGACCCTGCTGCAGACCAACCTTAAGGGACTTAATCGCCCTATAGAGGTAGGCAAAGCCTCCCCGCTCACTTGGCTATCAGCGCTAACTCTCGATCCCCGGTTCCTCGGCGCTGCTCGAGCCTCCGCTCCGCAGTGTTTATGAATGACCAGTTTTTCGAAAATAAAAATAAATGAATAAATAATTAAAAATTGGTTAAAATAAAATTAAAATTAAAATAAGTATTTTTGTGCCTAAGTTTTAAATTTGGATTTGCCCTGAATTTCTGTTTTTGAAAAAGCTGGATTTGAAAAACAATTTCAGAAAAACCTAAAATTATTATTAAATAAAATGATATTTTGATTTAATATGAAAATCCTATTTCAAATTAATTATCTGGAGTTATTTGGCTTTTATTTGGTTTTCTGGATTTTCTGGAGTTTAAAAATGTATATTTGAAAATAAAAAATATTTTTAAGTATGAAAATTAAATACCAACATTAGTTGGAAATATTTTTATTAAGTCCAAAATGTCTCCAGGAGATTCTGTGAATTTTCCTGGAATTTTTGGAAGTATTTTTGTATTTTTCTGAGGCCAATGGAATTTTCTGGGATTTTCTGAAAATCCAAAAACAAAAATCAGAAAATAAAATCCCTTCCTCCCCCTCCGGCCGCCACGTGGACGGCTGGGATCAGCCCACGCACCCCGCCCGATCCCGCCTTCCCCCTCCACCCGGCTGCCACGCGTGCGGTCTGATTCGCGCCATGCGCCTCCCACCGGCCCATCTCGGCCGCTCCCTCCCCACTTCCACCGCCATGCAGGCCCGGCCCGTCAGCCTCCACCCGCTGCTCTTCCGCACCCGCCCTCCGATCGCCATCCGACGCCCGTGCCTCCTCGCGTCCTCTCTCTCGCTGCTCCCTGGGGCCCGCCCGTCGGGGTCGTCTTCCCCGCACGCTGTCTCCCTCCTGCCGCGCGGCCGCGCCTTCACCGCCGCCATTTGCGCCGCCCCCTCGGTCGCCCGATCTCCTTCCTTTCTCCCTCTCTCCTCTTCCCCGACACGACCCCGCCATCTCCGCGCCGGATCTCGCCATCCCCGCGCCGTGTCCCCCCTAATCCCCGCCATATCCGCCGCCGCCCCGTGCCATCTCCGGCGAGAAATCCGGCCCGCATCCGCCCTCCCCGACCCCTATAAATACCGCCCCCGGCCTCCCCTCCTTCCGCACTCCCTTCCCCTCCACTCCCATCTCCCTCTCGGCCGCCCTACCGCCGCGCTAAAACCCAGCGCCTCGCCGCCTTTGCTCGCGCCGGCCATCTCCGCGCCACCGAGCTCGCGACAAGGTGAGCCGCCCCGTCGCCGCTCTCTCCTCTGCGCGCTCGCCGCGCACACGGAGCGCCGGCGAGCACTGGGCCCGAGCCTCCCGGCCGGCAGCCATGCCACGCCCGCGCCACGTGGCGCCACTGGTGCCGCGTCACTGCCACCTCGGGCCTCCTTGCCCCGTCGGCCGCCACGCCACCGCCCCGCCACCTCAGCGCCTTCCCCCTCCCGTGGGCTTGGTCCATGGACCAAGGCCCCACCAGTCAGCCGGTTCCCCTCGGGCTGACGTCATGCTGGCGTCATTAATCCGAATTTCCCGTAGAAAAATAATCCGGCCGAGAAAAGAAATTCCTCGCTGACGCAATAATTCCAATTTCCTTTAGGAAAATAATTCTAAAAATCCTGATTTTCCATTTTCTCTCTTTTCAAAATTCCCGGAGCCCGTTCTCCTTCGTCCTAACTCCGATTTGACCCATTAAAATTTCTAAATTCATCAAAAATTCCCCTCTATCCATTGCTGGCCTCAATTCAAATATTTGAAGTCAATTTGAATTTATTTTGAATTTATTTGAATTTGGTGGGTTATTTTCACGTGTAGACTTCGACGATTCGGGAAAATTCGACGACGAAGGTTTAAACCAAATTGAAGAGCAAGGCAAGTCACCCTCCTTGATCATGTTGATCCCAGATTTTCAAATAAAATTATGTTGATTTAAATTATATTGCATGCATAATTTTATTCAATGTATTTCAATTCAGTTTTAACTTTAGTTAATACCTGTTTGTTAATACCTCCTTTGACATTGCAAATCCTTATACCTTGTCACCTTAGAATCAAACTCTAGTTAGTACACTAGTATTGGCTAGAGAATTTTAAAATCAAATGCCCCTGCTTAATCATATAATTTTGTTTTGGGATATCTTTCTCACATAAAATGATAACCCTGTTTACATAAAATGATATACTCTTGACTTTGGTGAGTCAAGGAGGATTATGAAACTATTTTGAAAACAAATGTAAAACTGGTTTAGACTTAGGCAATTGGTTAGAGTGGTGGGTGCAGGCATGCCCTGTTGTTGGAGCCGCAGTGGTTGATTGTCGTGCACGGGGGTAAGTGGTTGGGCCTGAGTCAATTAAGGACCGGTCTATGAGCTACTGTTGCAAAGCCCTATCGTACTACCACAAGGCTGGTATGGGACAGCCCTGGCTGAATAATTTGCGGGTCCCAACCTGAGCCATTTTGTAGGTTGAAAGTGAGCGTGGCGTAGGCCATGAGAAGTCTCACTCGGCTCAAGAGGGGTCCTGCAGTGGATTCCTCATCGGGTGAAACCTTAGAGTTGGCTTGGCCAGGTTGAAGGCTTTGCATTGTAAAGGCCTTGTCGTGATCTCCTCGCCGCACACCTAAGGAAGTGTGTAACTCGCGTGGCAAAACGGGATGATCATGTCTTGTGGGTAAAGCTGTACAACCTCTGCAGAGTGTATAATCTATCCTGGATAGCCGTGCCCACGGTCACGGGTATGCTGAGTAAAAGTTTTTCATGGATTAGACTTTGGTTTTTCAAAATGTTTTAGAAAACCTTGCGGATGGATGGAATCCGTGAGAGATTGAAATCTGGTGAATGGATGGAATTCATCAGAGTTGCGCAGTGAAAGCGTGTGGATGGATGGAATCCATACGTGAGCTTTTGGAAAAGATGGTCCGGGTGGGATGCCCATGAATAGGTTGGTGTTTGGTCGGAGCCTGCACTGACGGTAATAATTTTAATTACAAGTACTGTTTTTACTTACTGTATTAAATTCAGCAATTTCAATCTATTTATTGTATTTCTAAATGTTGTTTTATGCAAACTAACCCTATAAGTCTTCCTTTGAAGCCTTTATCATTATGTTGCATTTTCCCGGGTGACTTGCGGAGTACAATTTTGTACTCACATTGCTTTTTCCACACAGAGGAAGATGACGTTGACTACGGAGAAGATCAGAACGAGTAGGCCACGTCTTGCAGTTGTTTGCCTGTGGGCAGGCTTGGGCTTCGCCTTTCGGCCGCTTCGCAGTTTCTTTTGCGTTATTTTTGCCAATGTGCGATGATAAACGCTGGCCATAAGGCCGCACTCTTTAAATTAAATAAATGTCATTATGCTTGGTATTTATCTTTGTTGTCCACTGTGTGCACTAGCTGATCCTGGACTAGTGCAATTTACACAGAGGATCCTGGAGTCGTTGCTCCGGGTTCCGACAAGCGCGCCGAGGTCGAACATTTCTTTTGTTTCCATCTGACAGGTGGGCCCCACATGTTAGCCACGGTAGCCAGAGCCAAGGCTGACCGCTGGACCCCACCGGTCAGTGGAACTCTTACACCAAACCCGTACTGACATGTGGACCCCATGAACAGTATCTGGACCCACATGTCAGTGGCACAGAGAAAATAAAAGAAAAATAAATGGGAGAACCAAATAATGCCAGAGAATGACAATGGGCCCCACACGTCAGGATTTAATAATTTTTGGATTTGACCGAAACAGAGGACTTTGACCAATCATAACTTCTTCGTTTTTGCTCCAATTTGAATGAAACAAATTTCTAAATTAGTATAAATTCAAGATCTATCTAATGGAATCAGAACCATAATTTTTGGAGTTCATTTGAATTTCTGGTGATATTTTGTTGATTGGTTGCTTTCCTTTTATTTGGGTATTTCGCACGATTAAATAGCATATGAGGCTCGTGAAGAGGAGGTTGAGGCAGCTAGCTTGGAAGCTTCAAGACCTGCACCAAGACCCCATGAGCAAGGCGAGTCAATACTTTGGTCATATTGAACCCAATATTGCAAAGTTATTTCCTTTTAAATTAACAAAGTGCATGCTATTATTTCATGAGCTATGTTATGTCCAAATTTCAGCAAGCTAGTTATGCCTGTTATTGCCATTGTTTATATTAATCTTCTTGCCATACTTGACGTGAACCTTGTCGCTCTAGCAAAAATTACGATATTAACCTTTTGAAAATAAGTCCGTAATTTATATGCCATGCTTAGTGTTGTTTAGGTAATCATGGGCGCAAGAGCGCCCAAGCATCACTTTTAATCCTGAGAAAAATTGGTTGGGTAGTCATGGTGGTAATGACTGATAAATGTTGGTTATGATTATTTTATGTTTCCAAAAACCCCAACATGCTTAAATATCTGGGCGGATGGTTCGGGGGTATGGTGCAGTGGTGCACGAGAGTGTGGTTTGTGGTAGAACCGCCCAGATACCACTAAGGACCGAATCTTGTCATGACCTCCGGGTAAACAAGACAACCACAAGTTCGTAAAGTATGACTTGGCTTAGTAGATTTGGGACCTAGAAGTCATCCTTCCAGGAGGTGGTGTGGGTTAGTGCAAGCGCGATCGGTGAGACGGCTTGAATGGGACACCGGGTAGGGTGAAGTTCTCTGTGGCGGGCTAGCAGGTGGGGAGCCGGTGCTAGACGTTCGAAGGAGGACATCCCGCACAACGTATGGGACCCACCGCAAGTGGGAGCGACCCATAGGGTGAAATGATGGAAGGGGCGAGGTACTTTGAAAAGTCACCGATGATGGTCGCTCAACCACACGCCTAAGGAATCGTGTGGGGCAACGAGTTGATTGTCTCTTGTGGTGAAAGTGTACAAACTCGCAGAGTCTAAAACTATTCGAATAGCCGTGCCCACGGTCAAGGGCGGACATGGGAACTTAATCGATATAGTTCATTTTAAAAACATTGGAAACCGAATGGAAACTTGAAGGCGAAGGATCGCCTGGTTTGGAATTGTCCCGGTGTTGTCCGATGGTACGTTAAGCGGCTATAACGTTGAAAGAGGCTATATGGTGCAGATGCCATGTAATGGTGGATGGAATCTGTGTCATTTATATGATCAACTTACTTTATAAACAAAGGTTTTGAGTTTAAAATTGCTAGGTCTCGTGATTTTCCTATAATTGTATTCAAAAGCACTCTCCTTAAAATAAAATGAGCCCAAGCCTTCCTTTGATTAGCCGGACATGTTTAAATATTGCATTCGTGTGTTGGCTTGCCGAGCACGGGTCGGAGTGCTCATTCTCGCTTTGCGATAAAATTCGAAACAGAGTTCAAGGACACTACGCCCACGAGGAAGCCCTGCCAAAGATCGACGGAAGCAAAGGCGATAATTAAGGCGTAGGCCTCGGTGGTTAGGCATAGATAAGTAGACTCTAGGCGTTGTGTACATTTATGTTACCGGGACCACGTGGCATATATTGTGCACATTACCCTACCGGTCGCTGCTCGTGGATTTGGGTTTGCTTTGCTATAATTTCATTGCATTTGTGTAATGAAGGCATTTGGCCAAAGCGCCCTTTGTAAACACCGATCACCCGACGCGTGTATTTCAATTTATGTAATATAATGAATGATTAAGCGATGTATGAAATGATTCAAGAATGTTACTTGTGTGCACAAACCATCGATCCAGGAATAGTGAAAAGAGACACGATAAATTCGGATTGAAAATCAAGTTCGACAACAAAGAATGAGCTGTTATCTTACTCGAGGCTAATCATGAATGGGCACATCTTAGACTCCAAGATTTCAAATCTGTTGGAGACTACAACCATGCCCTTCACACAATTTGCTCCAAATTGCGTTTTTGTGACAAGGAACCAATGGATGCAGACAAAATAGAGAAGACACTCTCGACTATGCTCCCATCTGATAGGGTCCTACAGCAGCAATGGCGTGCTGCAAATTACCAAACTTATTTTGATCTTATGCATACTATGCTTTAGGCAGAAAAACATGCTGAACTCCTTTTAAAGAACAATCAGCAACGTCCCATTGGGGCTGCTCCGGTTCCTGAAGTTCATGCTAATCAAAATAACAACAAGTTCAGTGGTTCACACAATCACTCAAAGAACTTTAAAGGTAAACACAAACGCAATAAGAAGCAAAAACCGAGTGGATTCAAGAAAGGTAAAGGCAATTTTGGTAAGAGAGTTGACAAAACTGAAATTTGTCAAAAGTGTGGTTGCTACAACCATCCTACCAAGAAATGCCGCACCCCGAAGCATCTTGTGAACCTCTGCCTCCAGTCTTTGGCTCACGGCAAGAATGCTCAAGAGAAGCGATTTGAAGCACACTTTAATCTCACATCCAACCATGCAGCCGGATGTTCTCCAAAGTTCCTTCAAGAACTCAAAGACACATGTGCTTCTCCAAAGCAGGATGATCTCATGTGCACCGAGGACACACTTGAAGAATTTCATTCTCAAGATATGTTTGGAGATCTCAGTTAAACTTCTCGTTCCATAGCTAATAAGTACTATAGTGTTGTAATATAAATAATGTTGTCATTTATATTGTAAGCTTGTATGCTACAATTATATATCGAACACATTCGATATTGTCAATAAAGTTTGTATGTGTTCTATATATACCACTATAAGAATTTCATTAAATTCTTCTTTTGTGTATATAGATTTTTAGAGTCAATCCAATAGAGGAGGAATTATGCCTTATGGATAGTGGTACCACAAACTCTATACTTAGGGACACAAAATATTTCCTAACTCTTACTAAGAGAAAAGGAAATGTTTTAACCATCGCTGGACGCGATGCAACGATAGTAGGCTCTGGTCGCGCCTCTATCACTCTCCCTATGGGTACACAATTGGAAATTGCGGATGCACTCTTGTATCCTGATTCAACACGTACCCTACTCAGTTATAGAGATATCCGTAAAGATGGTTTCCATGTTGAAACCCAAAATG
The DNA here is from genome assembly GCA_036346575.1 of Dendrocalamus sinicus. Lineage (NCBI taxonomy): Eukaryota > Viridiplantae > Streptophyta > Magnoliopsida > Poales > Poaceae > Dendrocalamus > Dendrocalamus sinicus. Next base: position 25,155,863 of record CM070669.1, read on the forward strand.
ACAACAAAGAGGAATATCTCCTCTTAACCAAAAACAACGGATATGGCAAACAAGTACTAGAAAAAATATCATCTTTAAACTCCGGATTGTACTATACATACATCAAACCCATTCAACATATTGCGTACAAAGTAATTTTCCAAAATACTAACACATTCCAAACAAGGCATGATCACCTTGGCCATCCGGGCATTGGAATGATGAGGAAAATTATTAGCAATTCAATTGGTCATACATACCATAAAACAAAATTTCCGGAATCCTTAGATTTTGTGTGTACTTCATGTGCCACCGGAAAATTGATTTTAAGACCCTCTTATCTTAAAATCAGAGCTGAACCACTTAAATTCCTTGAACGCATTCAAGGAGATATATGTGGTCCTATGCAACCATTGTGTGGACTGTTCAGATACTTCATGGTTCTAATTGACGCATCTACTAGATGGTCACACGTGTGTCTTTTATCCACACGAAATCATGCATTTGCTAAGTTAATTGGTCAAATTATCCAATTACGAGCACATTACCCTGAATATCGAATTCAATCAATTCAAATGGATAATGCTGCTGAATTTTCATACCATGCCTTCAAAGACGATTGTATGGCTCTTCGGATACAAGTTCAACACTCTGTTCCATATGTCCATACACAAAATGGTTTAGCAGAATCTCTTATCAAGAGAATCAAGCTCATTGCAAGACTATTACTACAGAATTGCAACTTACTAACATCATGTTGGGGTCATGCAGTTTTACACGCTGCTGACTTAATACAATTGCGTCCAACTGCATATCATAGCACTTCCCCGCTACAATTAGTACGTGGAAATCCACCAGATATTTCCCATCTGCGAAAGTTCGGTTGCGCTACATACGTACCGATCTCACCACCGCAGCGTACCTCAATGGGACCGCACAGGAAACTTGGGATCTATGTTGGGTATAAATCTCCGTCAATCATAAAATACCTCGAGCCCCTAACAGGGGACCTGTTTACGGCCCGGTACGCTGATTGCATATTCAATTAGGAATATTTTCCGGCATTAGGGGGAGACAATAAGTACCAAACTGAATGCCAGGAAATTAATTGGAATGTACAAGGCATTCCTGCCTCAGACCCACGTACCAGAGAAACTGAACTTCAAGTTCAGAAACTCATTCATTTGCAAAACATTGCAAATAATCTGCCAGATGCATTTACTGATTATAAGGGTGTCACAAAATCCTATAATCCTGCCAGAAATATACCTGAAAGAGTGGAGGTACCGCAAAATACCACTCAACTCCCAGTTCAAAATAAGAGGGGGAGAAGTACGGTACAAATGGCGGATACAGCTTCTAACAAGCGACAAAGGAAACAAAAGAATGTAAATGCAGATCAACCTCAAGTTGATAGACACCAAAGGATCCTTGAACCCAGATCAATAGTGCACTCAAATACTGATCCTGGGACATCGGAATACCCCGACTCAAATGTTTTGGGAAATAACATTGAGTCATCAGGGGTCCAAGAAATTTCCACAAACTATACTGATTCTGGAGAATCATACAATCGTAAGACTACAATTGTCGACATTTATTTCTTCACAACAATTGCAAACAACCTTCAAAATGATCCAGATCCCAAGACCATGGCAGAGTGCAAACAGCGCTCGGACTGGACTCAATGGAAGGATGCAATTCAAGAGGAGTTAGCCTCGCTCAAGAAAAGAAAAGTATTCACCAATGTGATACATACACCTCCCAAAGTATTCCCTGTCGGTTTCAAATGGGTTTTCGTCCGCAAACGGAATGAAAACAATGAGGTGGTGAGATACAAAGCAAGGCTTGTAGCACAAGGGTTCACGCAGAGACCCGGTATTGATTTCAATGAAACTTATTCTCCAGTAATGAGTGGAATAACATTCCGATACTTAATCTCATTGGCAGTACAAAATCATCTATCTTTTCAGTTGATGAATGTAGTGACCGCATATCTTTATGGGTCACTTGATTCGGACATATACATGAAAGGTCCCGATGGAATTTCAATTCCGAATCCAAACGCAAATCGCAATATGTATTGTGTAAAATTAAACAAGTCTTTATACGGCTTGAAATAGTCGGGAAGAATTTGGTACAACCGACTAAGTGAGTTCCTAACCAAAAAGGGATACTCCAACAATGATTATTGCCCATGCGTGTTCATCAAAAGATCCTCAACAGGATTTTGCATTATATCTGTGTATGTTGATGATCTTAATATCATTGGTAACACACAAGATATAGATGAAGCACATAATCATCTTATGACGGAATTTGAAATGAAGGATTTGGGTAAAACCAAATTTTGCTTAGGTATACAACTTGAGCACCTTCATTCAGGCATCATAGTGCATCAATCAGCCTATGTCCAGAAAATATTGGAGAAATTCAATATGGACAAAGCATATCCATCGAAAACCCCCATGGTTGTTCGATCTCTCGACAGGGATAAAGATCCATTTAGACCCTGAGATGACAATGAAGAGTTATTGGGACCTGAGGTTCCATATCTCAGTGCCATCGGAGCGCTTATGTACCTTGCAAATTGCACCCGGACGGATATCGCATTTGCAGTAAATCTACATGCTAGATATAGCGCTGCTCCAACCAAAAGACATTGGGTAGGCGTGAAGAATATCATTAGATATCTTCAAGGCACTAAAGATCTCGGTCTATTCTTCCAGAAGAATAAAAATATGGATTTATCAGGATATACAGATGCTGGCTATTTATCAGATCCCCATAATGCCAGATCTCAAACAGGCTTTGTATTTTTACATGGTGGAACAGCCATCTCTTGGAAGTCTTCAAACAGACCTAGTGGCTACATCCACTAATCATTCGAAATAATTGCATTATATGAAGCATCACGTGAATGTGCATGGTCAGAGAATGATTAACCACATACAACAATCATGTGGTATAGGTGTTATTGCATCACCTACCATTATCTACGAAGATAATGCTGCTTGCGTTGTTCAAATGCAAACGGGTTACATAAAGAGCAATATCACAAAACATATTGCACCTAAATTATTTTACCCACATGAATTGCAAGAGAGTGGGGAAATAAATATTCTGCAAACTAAGTCTTGTGATAATCTCGCAGACTTATTCACTAAGTCATTACCAACCTCCACATTCCAAAAATGTGTTTATGGAATTGGTATGCGAAGACTACGTGATTTGCAGATGTCAGGGGGAGAAATCTCCTAAGACTTAACCTGTTCAATACAAATATTGTACTCTTTTTCCTTTATGAGTTTTCCCTCTAAGGTTTCTCATCAAGGTTTTTAATGAGGCAATATAACAACGTAATCATAAATATATCTCTATTTTCCCCACAGGGGTTTTAAGGAGATATAATCAAATATATGCCATATCATTTTCTCCTTAAATTTTCCTACCGGGTTTTAAAGGAGTTTTTCATGGCACATCTACTCTATCGGTTCTCCTCATATTTTTCCCTACAGGGTTTTGGAGGAGTTTTCCCAAGATGATGAATTAAGGTGATCATATGAAGACACATTGGTCAAGGGGGAGTGTTACAAACCAGTTAATGCCCAATGTACAGATGCCTCTTTGTAGAGATGTCTTCTCCAAACAGGCACCTTTTATGCCACCCTTTGTACATCTATAAATCATCTTGTACAGAATCAGAAAGATGAATGAAAGCAATAGTTTCTCTCTACACTTGTTGTCAATCTCTTGCAATAGTACCCTTGGCTCACCGTAACCCGCCACGTGGCTTTCGGGATCGGTTGAGACCAGTTCAAGATGTTTGAACTCCTGCTGCTCTCGGTGGGCTGCGCACTTGTACACCGAACCGGAAAAATCGAGTTGTTTCAGTCACTTTGGTTTGATCGGTATTTAGTTCGAGGTCTAAAAATTAGGTTTTTTTATTATTCAGTATTTTTGTAAAAATAGATTGAAAACCAAAAATCCGAACTGCCCAATCGCGGGTCCACCGGACTGTCTCACGATCACGATCTCAGGAGTTGGGCGGTCGGCCAGACCCCAAACCCAAAGACTCAAAGCCAGCGCATGTCCACACTAACCACGCCCACCTTTCCTTGCTGAAATGCTGAGCAGAGCACACACAGGCTTTGGCAGAGTTGCTTTGGGAGAATCCAAGTTGAACAGAGAGCTCCTACCTAAAATGCTTTGTTGAAAGTCTGAAATCCAACACACAAAATAATGACAATTGCAAGCATCTAGCTCTAGCTAATAATGATCCAGTGCTAATTAATCAAGCTACATTATGTTCGTGATCTAGCTATAGCGCAAGTGTCCTTTCAATATCTAGGTTAACAGAGAAGGTTGTCTAGAAGTGTTGGCTCGGATGATAACAGAGAGGGTGTGAGTGGTGCTAACTTAAATTTTTTGCTCAAGTATTCAAGATTCTATTATCACATAACTACAAAGTTACAGAAAATAGAGTTTTCATCCAAAAACTCAAGACAAATGGCGGAAGAACACAAAACCTTGAAGCAACTACTTTCCGGCGGTCTAACCAGCATAGAAATGGTGGTCTGCTACAGTAAAATCAGGTAAATAAATAGTGTTTTTAGCCCAATTTCAAATATCAATATCGAGCTAACTTTTGATCCATAGATCCAAATGAGATAAAATTTTGCAGGAATCTTCTCTAGGTATTGTGAACCTATTCTAACAAACGATCATAAAAATCATGACCAAAATTGAGACTTTTTTGGTTTGTTGGAAGGTTGCACTAAAATCGAGTCAAAACCAAAATCTATGAATAAAACTTGGTTGTTGGTGGATGATGACAAAGATGGGTCTAGATGTATTCCCACATGTCACAATAAGTTAGAACACTGAAGAAATCAAATCAAAACCCTCGAATCAAGAAATCGTTGGAGGAGGCCAAAATCAAGCAAAACTGGTTTCCCAAGAACTTCCTCTAGATCATACCTAGATGAATGGGACCTTGTCTCTAAGAGATATCTCCATCTCTTATATGTTCTTAGCACCAGAAAAGCTCAAGAGAAGAGAAATCCAAATAAGAAAGGCTTGAAAATCAAAAACACATGAGGGGATTTATGGCACAACTCATTTGGACAAAGTTTGGATGTCTATTTTACCTGGAGAGGAATGTTTTTACAGCCAATTCCTTAGAATAATCGAGTTCTAAGCCTAGAACACATACACACAAAATTCCAACCTAAGGAACCCTAATCTCACATAGGAGGGAGGAAGAGCTAGCCACCACAAAGACTTAGCCAAAATCCTCTAAACCCTAGCTCTTGCCTCTCCTCCCCTTATATAGCTTCACGACCTGAACCAAAACCTAATGGATCTATCCAGTCCGGTCCTATAGTGGCCCTATAGGTTCATATATACTTAATTGTAACTCGGAAACACCTTTCCGATCACTAGTTGGTAGCAGTCCGTAACAGGACATATCGACTTCTAAATACACAAAAAGATCAATCTGAACGAATCTTATGCAATATGATCTGTAACAAAGTCTTAGTCACTCACAATCAGCTCATAACTCCTTATGACTAGATCGTATATGGTCACAACCAGTTCATATCTCTATACGACCAGATCATAGATCAATTTATGATATGTCCAACCGGGTCACGACTAGTCAGTATACTCATACTACCAGTACACATCTAGTCAGAGTGTCAGACCTATCGACTTATTTACGTATTCTTCTTCTACCTCATGATACCCGGTTGAACTCTAGGTGAGAAACGTCCCATTTAGTAATGAATAATTTCATGTGGTCGACTTTTCAATCACTCATAGTATGACTATGCTCTTTCTTTATCCGACCACGTTGAGGGGTCTAGGAATATCTCTCATATTATATAGAAGAGGCAAATCCAATATCCAACTAGTCATATTCCTTCGTTAGTTCCATAACATACTCGAAAGCTACATTTATAAGTAGCTAGTTATGGTGCAACGTTTAGTAGCCCCTGATAGTACTATTATACATGTAGAATACTATGTTGATCATTACTTGAGAATAATTGATGACATATAAATATAATAATATCAATAGTGTCTCAAGGTGGACCGATCTAACATCATATTTCCTAACATATATCCATATTATTGATTTGGGAGTTTTATCATTTGCCCCATAGTTGTTTGCACTCGGTGATTTGCTCCCATGATATGTCACCGACATGTGGGCCCTAGACCCACATGTCAACGAGATATCATGGTGCAATTCATCAAGTGCACATCAACTATAGGGCAAATGATCAAATATTTTTTATTGATTTGATATTTTTATATTTATGGCTGGTAAAACATGATCATCGATCAATACATATACTGATATATAAGTCACTAGTGTTTCGATTAGTAACATCCGATCAGTGATCTTTTTGTATTGATATTATATAACAAATAAAGAGTTTTACTAATAAATTATATATTTATTAACCTTTATAAATAATAATTCATTTAAAGAACATAATAACTTTTGTTATAAATGTAGAAGATGACACCAGGCCTCTCGCTTCTCCCTCAAATCACACGCACTTGAGTTCTAGCTGAGCAGTGCTTAGCAGTTCAACACGCGACCACGCGTACGCTCGCCAGCCCGTTTCTCACTTCACCTGAGATCCGAGGCGAGCAGTGCGTGAGTGGGTGACGTGACGCAGGTGACGGATGGAAATGGAGGGTATGGGTAAGCCGCTGAGGCTGAAGGATCTCCTGGAGCTGGACTATGACTCGTGCAGCGCCGCCGGCTTCCGCTGCTACCCGCGCCTCCTGTGCATCGCCGGCGCTGCGGGCGCGGCCACCGCGTCGTCGCCAATGCGCCACCTGCTGGAGGCCGAGGCGCTCCGCTTCGGCCGATCGCCCTCCCTGCGCCCCAAGCTGTCACGCCTCTCGAGGAGCCTGTCGCGCCGGCTAAGGGGAGGCTTCTGGAGGCGCCGCGAGGAGGAGGAAGCCGCGGCGGGCTCGCCGGTGGCCGCCGTGAGCAGCTGTGGCTGCACCTCCGACTCGGAGACGTCGGAGTCTAGTAATTCGACCGAGAGGAAGTCATCCCAGTCCGACTCCGACTTCTCGTCGGCGAACTCGGAGAGCGTGCACGCCGGTGTGTCCGCCGCCGCGGGAGGTGAGCGCGAGGTAATTAGCGTTCTCTCTCGCTTAATTTGGTTCAACAGTAATGCTTCAATAATTGGGCGTTAATTCAGTTGGGGCATATCGCCCCACTAGCTTTATTTGATTAGTTGCATTATTCGCCTAAGCTTTTGAGGGTGTTTTCTTTCGTTTTCTGACTTCTGATTTTTGTTTCTCTAAAAATTAAAAAGCCAAGTATCAAAACAGAGCGATTTTTAAAGTAGATTATCTAAATAATTTTTCAACTTCAAAACTATATATATCGTTTATATTGATATCTCAATCATTTGTCAATATTTAAAAAAATGTAAATAAAAATCATGACTTAGGGCATGTACAATGGTATGAGCTAGTTACTAACTCTAAGATAACTTCTCCAATGATATTAACTTTTAGCACATAGCTCATAACATGAATAGTCCCACATGACATCCTCATATAATCTTGGAATGTGTGTATGAGACTAGCTCTTGATCAAGAGCTAGCTTTTCTCTCTCTTCTATTAAAATATAAAATAATATATTTAGAACTAGCTCATAGGTATGCCTTATGCATATTCATGTATGCAAGGGAGGCTATCAGGCTACGACATTGATGAGTAGGCAACATAGCCTGCATTGATGAGTAGGCAACATAGCCTGTATTTGTACAGAGTAAGTAGCCTGCATGATACTGCAAGGGCGACTACGTACGTACCCTTTTGCTCCAATTGTGGTGATTGATTGATGGAAAAGACCGGTCTAGAATGTACCCTGGCCAGCTAAATTTAGGGCCTTAACCGTTTACGTGCCCTACTGTTGGCTGTTCTCCTGTTGGAATTTGTCCGAAGCGTAGTAGCAGTAGCAATGGAGTTTGCAGTAGCACTGCACTCCTTTTAACCAACTCATTAGCACACTTCACGACCAAAACCATGGAGATAACACAGTGCTTTGCAAATGGTCGGTGCAATGAGATTTGTGCCTTGAAAGTTGTGATTACGCTGTTGCTTATTTCGGTTTATTTTCACCGTTTGGTACCGTGTGAGGTTTATTTTGTATTATAGTTGTTGGTATCTTTTTTTAACATGATTAAATTAAAAAAATAAAAATAGAAAAAATATATTACTCCATCACAGATAATATAAAAAACACAGAAAAAGACAAAAAAAAAAGTCTAAATAAATCATAAAATAAAATAAAATTAAGAGGTTAAGGCCCCGTTTGGCATAGCTCAGCTTCACTAGTGAAGCTGTTTTTTTGTTTCAGCTTTACGAGCAGCTTTACCGATGAAGCTAAACTGTTTTGGAAAACTGCTTGGCAAAACAGCTTCACCAATGACTTCATGCATGGTGAGAGAGGGCAATTATCCAAGATGCCCTGTCTACGACTTGTTCTAACATTTGGAGTTGTATGTTTGTATATGGTCATATGAATTAAAAAATAATATATTTGAATGAGTATGAATTAAAAAATTAAAATAAAAGATAATAAAAAAATTAAAATCATTAGGAAGCAATATTAGTGCCTTGTTTATGTTTCGTAGTCAAATCATTAGGAGCAGTGAAATTTTGGTGAACGGGAGAGGTGAACGGGATGGACTAGTGGCAAATGCGTGTAATTTTAGGGAACCAGAGGGGCAGTGGGTTCCTAGGACTACGGGCCTGAGGGAGAGAGTTGTGAAAAGCTACTTTTTTCAGCTTCACCTCTCCCTATTCCTTTGTTAGAGCAGAAAAAAAGGAGTTTCACCTATGAAGCTGTTTACAAAAAGGGTGTTTGGCAAAAAACAACTCACAACAGCACATGAAGCTGTTGGTGAAGCTGTGCCAAACAAGGCCTAAAACTAAAGCCTAAACAAAGGGAGCTAGGCTTTGCTCCGAGGAACACGCTCTTTTATTAGATTGGTGAAAAATGAAGCAGTGGTAGTACTACTGCACTTCTACAAGTACGGGTGTCTGCGTAGAGCTCTCTATGTTCGACCAGCCAGACGATCCTGTTCATTGCCCAACGTCCCGCGCACGTCTAGGAGGGCTGTGGACCACCAAAAGGCAGTAGCTGCAAAAGCATAATAAATCGTCCTGCGCACGTCTACTTGGGCTGTGGACCAAAAGGCAATAGCTGCAGACCTGCGGCAGGCCGATGCATAGTTAATAGTGCAAAAACTGCTTTTGGCTGTTAGCTTTTTAAACATTCAATTAGAGCAAATCCAATAATAGAGTCAAGTGCTTAGCTATAAATCAAATTATAAAAGCCAAGTTATACAATAATCTGTCTTCTATTTGTCTACAAAAGATTTTTTTTATTATTATGTGGTATCATATCTCACATTCTCTTTCCTACTCCTCCTCACATACATTTATTATCTGGACCCACCACTGCATAGGCTCCCGTGTGCAGCTTGTTGCTTGCATGAGAGCCAAGCTCTCCTCTCTCTCCTCTCTTCTCTCCTCCACATCAGCAAAAATGCTGACTAGCTTGGCTATAAGACCATTGTTGCACTTGCTCTTAGGAAAATATAAAAAAAATAAAAATAAAAAAGCAGTTATATCGCTACGACCAATACAATTTTTAAACATTCAATTAAGAGAATATAAAAAAGAAGAAGAAAATTAAAAAAACAGTTATATTGACTAATACAAAGAAAAAAAAGAGAAAAAAGCAGTGTTAAAAAACCTAGAGAAATGGCCAGCAGAGGGCTGCAGGATAGGCGTAGCTTCCACTGAGAGAAACGCCCAGTAATGGCTTGTACTGTTCCGGCCGGTTGCCCCATCCGCCGGTTGCTGGTTTCTGCCATTGCCACGTTGCATTATTGAGCTGCGTGTATACGCTCACCAACCGTTAAGGGCATGTACAATGGTATGAGCTAGTTATTAGCTCTAAGATAGCTTCTTCAATGATATTAACTTTTAGCACATAGCTCATAACATGAATAGTCTCACATGACATCCTCATATAATCTTGGAATGTGTGTATGAGACTAGCTCTTGATCAAGAGCTAGCTTTTCTCTCTCTTCTATTAAAATATGAAATAATATGTTTAGAGTTAGCTCATAAGTCACCATTGGACATACCTACCAAGCCCAACCGCTACTACCAAGCTAGCCTAAGCCCTGTCTGTCTTTGCCGGCAACCATCGCATTCGCATGTGCCATGGCCACATGGTTCAATGGCCGAATTAACTCATCAGTTAAGCAGCAAAGGCGCTCGCTAATTAAGCCGCCGCACGTTCTGCTTGAGCTAGACGCTGTGTCTTGCTTTGTTTGATCTGCGTTTGTCTTTTGGGAAGAGTTAAGAACGGCACCGGCACAAAACGACCGGGAGATTAGCCGGACACCGAGCAGGCCACGCGTGCGTCCTTCCCGCTCGCTGCTTCGTGCTCTCCTCCTCGTTGTCCACTGTTGCGAGGACGCGCGGCCGCCCGTTGTCGGGTGATAGTTTAACTTACTCGGAGCTAGCTAGGACCTGCTCAAAAGGTATTATTTTAAGTGATTTATGGCCGAAAAATACTGTAGCTAACGGTGACTTATTTAGCGTAATTAAATTTAAAAAATTTAAAAATAGAAAAAATAGGTTAGCCCGTCACGGACAGTACAAACGAATACGAGAAAAAAGAACCGACAAAAAACTTAAAAAGCCAGAAAAAAACGAAATTGTTGAATAGTAAAAAATAAGCTAGAAGCTCAAGCAGAAGTGAGCAAGGCAGTTCATAGTTGGTAGCGAGCTAACGTACGTACATGGTTAACGTGCAATGCAGGAGATGAAGAGGGAATCCAAGGAACAGCTCAGCCCGGTGGCCGTCATGGACTTCCCGTTCGACGACGGCGGCGGCGGCGGCCAAGGCTACGACGACGTAGAGGAGGAAGAAAAGGACGCCGATAGTGTGTTTTCGCCTTCTTTCAGCGACAGCCTCGCACAGCTCCAGAGTAAGTGCCATCTTCTGAATCACACTAAACAAAAAGAGAATTATGAAGTAGTTTTGTGTGTATATACATCGACAATCCTGGGAAACAATCATATACAGAAAGAAAAAAAAGAAAGTACAGTTAAATTCCAAAGGTACGGTGATCATATAATTATGTGGCAGTGGACTTGTACCCAATCTAGTTCAGAATCTCTTGATCCACGGTAGAAGTTGAGGTCACATGGTAAGTGTATCTTGTCGGTTTGAAGAAACTGTACTGAATATAGCAGAGAAACTTACCATCGCTTCTGAAATGGCATCTGGTACTACTAAACCCAATGCAGAAATATATACACCATCACATATACAAAGATAAATATAAGGGTCACTAAATGTCGGTTCTGTTAGTACATTACTAGTACTGTTACTACTGTTAGTCCACAAAAAACTATCAAATCCTAAGAGGGAGGAGCGGTAATGGGATAGCTAGAGGTGTTCGTCTGGTAGTGCTAATGCCAAACCGGAATCTCCTCAGTTCCTGTCTTTTGCTCGGACAAGATACGGACATTATAAAAGCCGTGCCAATTGTTCTACTGCCCATTCGGGCCCCCGAAAAAGGCGAAAGGCCCGGATCGTTTGAAGATCCTACTGGACCCACACGACCAGTGACGGTCGGAAAAGGGCTATGAACTGAACTGAACTGAACTGACGCATCTCGAATAATTGACCGTAGTTTGACTCACGCTAGTATTGGCGCCAGAATCTGTTAGTGTTAATGCTCACTAGTAACTCACTTTTGTCATGGAACAGGAAGAAAGATGCAGCTGCAGAACAAGATCCGACGGTTCGGGGGCATCGGGGAGCTGGGCCCCGTGGATCTCGAGGCGCGCTTCGCCGCCTCCGACTCCGATGGCCCCGGCAACGTCCCAGTACAGCGGCTCCGGTGCTGCGCCGACGCAACAGCACCGCCACGTCCGAGCGTCGTCGGTCACCGAAGTGTCAGTATCCACGAAGAGGCCGACGAGTGCAGCCTTCTGGAGCTACTGACGGACACCGTTTCGGCCGGCGTGGATGACGTCTCCGAGCGGCTCCTCCTCGACTTCTTTGTCGAGACGAAACAACGTTCTGCGTGTATTGAGTTTCATGCACCGATTGGTCGGGCTGAGAAGCTTAACCTGCTGAGGAATGGTGAGGCAGTGACACTGGCTAAGAGATGGCTGGAAGGCACGGGGGCTCGGTGGGGCCTGAAAGACGTGCTTTGCCGCCGGGAGGACCTCGTGGCGGAGATGGAACGGAGCCGGCGGTGGATGCGCGCCGGCGAGGAGGAGCGCGAGGTCGGCGTGGCGGCGGCGGTCTTGCTGATTGACGAGCTGGTGGATGAGCTGGTGAGGGATCTGGTTGTGTAGGTTTGGAAAAGGGAAGTGTACTTGTTCGGATGTTAACTTGAATGTTAACGTGCGAGGGAATAGATTCCTTTAAGTTTCCGGTTTTGCTAAGGCCCCGATCGGTTGAGCTTCAACTTCTGGCTTATTTTTTACTATTTATACATTTCGTCTTTTTCTGAACTGTTAACTTTTTGTTGAGTTTTTTGCTGGTTCTTTTTTCCCGTATGTGTTTGTATTATACATAATGGGCTAACATATTTTTAATTTTTTTAAAAATTTAATTATGCTAAATAAGTCTCTGTCAGCTACAGTGTTTTTTTCAGCTAGCTACAGTGTTTTCAGCCATAAGCCACAAAAAAGCCCAACTGATCACCACCTAATTCAGTTGTCTGAAAATTTGGTATTCTTTAATAGGGATGAGAACAGATCGAATATAAATTAAAATGGTACCTTTACAGTATTCATATTTGTATTTTTAACCGAATATGAATTCAAATTCTAATATTCTAGAATATGAATACGAATCAAATGATGTAACGAATATGAATTCAAATTAAATATCTACTCAATTTAGTTGGATACAAATATCATTCAAGTAGAACATTTATATAATATGAGAATGGCGGCAAGTTGTATCATAACAAACCACTGTTTTCCAAGTGACAATGTACTACAAACTAGTATATTACATTCGTTTTAGATCATTAGAGACGTAAAGCATAGATGTAGCACCTTCTATACCAATGTGAGATACTATTATGGAACATTGTCGATGTTTTAATATCGATCTTACGTATAATTTGTTTGGATTTAGAAAAACTCTTAGAAGACCTGGTGTATACACATGCAGAGTAAAGACACAGAAAACTTTATCCAGGTTAGGGCATTCTCCTAAGAGAATAATAACCCTAAGTCATGTATATTGCCAATTGCTAGAAAGAGGAATTACAACAGAGAATTATGTGAATGGCTAGCACTATCTGCTCCTTCGATCAGAATGGCTCGCTCGATCAGAATGCGTCCCTCCGTCCGAGTGTGTCCCCTTTCTCTTTGAAGTTAACCTTTATATAGCCAGCGAAGCAACAGCAGTTGTCCTGCGCTAGAAGATTCCTCAACACTTCAGATGATAACTGTCTGACGGAAGTTCCTATGAAAGAGACGTAAAAGGCCATTTGCTGTGTAGCGGTTATTGTCATAGAGAGATTGTGTGCGGTTATTGGATAAATGCATGTTCTAACTGCCTTATTAGACGAATCCACGATGCAGTTGTTCGTCGTAGGCAAGTTAATCGGAGATAGGTTGGTCACAGGAAAGTCCACGGCCATAAGGTGGTCACAAGATAACTTACGACTACGTGGTCGCCGAAGGACTTACAACTAGGTAGTAATCGCAGTAAGATTAATGACTATGTGGTCATAGAAAGACTTACGACCAGGGAGATAGTCGCAATAAGACTTACGACTATATGGTCGTAGAAGGATTTATGACCAGGGAGGTAATCGCAATAAGACTTATAACTATGTGGTCATACAAGAACTTACGACCAGGGAGGTAGTCACATTAAGACTTACGACTACATAGTCGTAGAAGAATTTACCACCAAGAAGTAGTCGTAGTAAGACTTACGACTATCCTAAGGAACCCCCAAGTAATAAGGGGTATATTCAAGGAATATAATGACGTAATAATTTGACGATTATTCTATCATTATCAAACATCATTACCAAAGTAAAGAACATAAAATAAAATCAACAATAAAAATCGTGAGAAAATTAAAACTTTAAGTGTACTTTATTAGAGAACCAACAGAAGCTGAAATAAATATTTGGAACATGGGGCCGGTCCACTTTTAAACAAATGAGAATAAATAAGATGACATAAATAGTAGTAAGCCACGATGTTAAAAACTTGAGTGCTCCCACCCATGCATGATGTTATCACTCCACTTGCCTTTTACCTGAGAATGAAAAGAGCAAGTGTGAGATTTGAAAATCTCAGAAAGTACCTAGCAACGGTCACAACAAAGTGTGTAAAGGACAAGTAATGTAAGCAAGTAATTAACACAGATTAAAGTAATGAAACTAAGTTACCGAAGACAATTAATGATAAGAATCGGAGATAGAGATAACAGGAACGATGGAATTAAGGATAATTGTTATTTAGCAAGTTATGGTAATAGCACTGGCGATTGCTTCCCACATACCCGGTTGTACAAGAATAGTCAGGCACGTCACTCTCGTCCATGTAACCACAAACGGGGTGTAATATCTTGAGTAACGAAAGCGTACGACCCCTATACGTTACTATGTAGGTGGCAACTTCCCCTATATATGGGTAACCCTAAGCCAGGTAACAATTATATTATCAACAGTGCATATGGTTAAGAGATTAAGGTAACTAAGGGAATGCTAGGATAAGGTTATGATAAGTATAAGGATTTGCTAAGGTAGAGAACGGAAAGCGTAATTTCCGATATGAGGCGAAGGGAAAATGATAATATAGTGAAGGTGATCTAGGGATTATTCTGTAAGGAGTATTATAATATAACTCACACAAGGTTGTCAACCATCCAAGTTTTTTTACATGATAAGTGATTATTAATCAGATTAACAGGTATATATATAATCTGTCATGGCACACATACAACATCATACAAGAAAAGGATCATGCTATCGGAAATTAAAGCATAGCAGTCCTAATGCTAAAAGAGTGCTAGTGGTTTGAGTTTAAGTTAACACATATTCATAAACTACACAAATTAATGAATTAAGCATTACTTCTAAAACACTACATTAAAAACATGAAGTCTAGATATCATTAACTGAGTATTCTAATAAACCTAACAACATGTAACACCAAACAACCTAGAATAACATGCTATAAATACAATATTAGAAATCTATAATCAGACGAGCATTAGTAATGTGATAATTGTACTCAGTGGCGGTGTCGACAATAATCATGATAGATGTGATATATGGAACGGAGAGGTTATGGCTACGAGCCTACGAGGTACTTGCCTTAAGCACGTTCGACGGACTTGCAGCACGAGGGATCAGGGATGCGCAACTGCCCAAACGTCCCCTCAAAGGCTGCGTGTGAACTTACAAGATAGAACGGAGATGGATCAGATCAAAACTAAGATAAACTTGTGGAAAAATGGACGAAATAGCAATCGGCCGAAAGAATTTATGTTCGCTAAACCTCCATCGTGTGCATCGCCGTTTGGCTGTGCAAATCATTGTTCGACTATGCAAAACACGACCTGTTGTGTATCCACAAAAGCGCCATGCGAATGCAAAACACGACCTGTTGTGTATCCACAAAAGCGCCATGCGAAACGTGATTTGACTGTGCACCCCGCCAGCCGAATCACGTTGCCATGCAGGTTGGCCACCGGCTCCAGCCACCACCGCCCCTGCGGTCACGCTACCTCAACCGGCTGCCTACGGCCGTGCAGCCGAGCTTCCTCCGCCGGCCGTTCGTGCCGGCTCATGCCTCAGCCACACTAGCCCGCGCCGCCGCCGTCTACCACGAAGTCACCGCCTCTATCGCCGGCGGCTGTCGACCCCACAACAGCCCGAGTGAGCGGGAGAGAGAAATAATAGATAGGAAAAGAGAGGGATAGATGGAAGAGAGAGGGACTTGATTGGCGAAAAAAGTCTGCGCGTGGAGAAAAAAACAGGCCTCCTTTTATTATCCCCTAACCCAGAGTAGGAAAGTTAACTAGGGTTTTGCTGTCCAAGTTTCAGGGTGCTACAATAGAGACTATAACATGCACACAACATACAATATATAACTAAGTATTGACTACAAAATGAAATAACATTTGTTTCAGGCTAAATAAATATGGTCTTGAGTAGTTGGGCCAGACTATGGCCTGAGGGCTGGACTGATGGGATAATATTTGCATTCGTATCAGATAACAAAGAGAGAACTTTGTTAGAATGTGAATGTACAATTTTTTAGAGTGCTACGGGAACCTACCAGGCCATCAATCTGCGACACGTTAACCATTGCCTCTCAGGTTATGCGTGAAAACTGGCCCGTCCCACGACAATGGAGATAAGGGCGGCCCAGTATGGTGCTGACAAATCTACGATGCACTCGTTCTGGACAAAAAAAGTTCTTCTCTGGCTGGATCACCAGTTCACCACAAATCTTGAGCGACCTCTCAATTCGTATACAATGTCACGGGAAAAACATTCGCTTAACGATAGCATGAGATATCCTTCAGTTCAGAAAGAGATAACCTACGACTCCACAGAACAGGAAAAAGGCAAAGCAGGGGCCAACAAGGCACATGAATCCATAATGATACATCCAGAAAGCTTCAAAACTAAGCTCCTATGTTAACACGGCTACAACATACCGTGTTACACTGTCGGATTACAACTAAACGAATATACCAGGCTAGTCACACCCTAAACCTTCTAAGCTGAGGCAAAAAGGGATGAAAACAATAAACCGTAACTGACAAGTTGCCTAGAAAAGAACATGACAAAAATTAACTTTACAAGGTGAGACTGGATCTAAGGCATAACATTTCACATAGGTGCAAACACTTGTGCCATTCGCTTGTGCAGAACACACTACCTTGTCTTCTTGATGACTGCTGAAGTGCGCATCTCAGCGTCTTCCTTGGCAAATCTCCACCAGAGATATGTGAGAGGAATAGAGACAGCTAGGCAGATTGCATGACCATCCACATATCCCCAGCGTGGAGGGATGTCATAGGCTTCCAAGACCATTGAAATTACACTTCCCATGGTGACAAACATGATCTTACAATATGAAGGATGTTTCGTCAAGACAGCCCAAATTGCCCATAGGAGGAACTGAGCAACGCTAGCAGCTGTACAAACCTTTGTGTTCAGATCTGCAGAGAACAAAATACATACATGTAAAGGGAGATGCTTCTGTACTTTTTCAATAGTGATTTGTATAATTTTTGAAGTATAATGAATAGTGGATAGATGTTACTTACTAATTTCGTGCTAAAATGATGTGTACCAGTATAGCCTTTTAACACAAACGTAATGAAATGCTGTCATACGACCTACATTTTACCTAGTTGGCTCCCTAAGGATTAAGGATTAACATTACGCAACAAATTGTAGCAATGGAAAATTAAGCTACATGGTAACAGGTTGAAATACAGCACTATGCTACCTACTCTGAACTCCAGTACTGGGGGCATGCTAGATTGCTAGGACTAATAGAGCAAGAAAGTAGTGCCAACAAAAGAAACATATTGTCCAGCATTCCAGTATTGCAATTATCCGCAGGAAGGATGCAATCAACATCCAAAACTATAAGTTAAACAGGTTTCGCCAAGTTTGATATCTATTGTCCTGATAAAATTTACCTTTGTCAAGTACATAGAAATTGAGATACAAAATATGAGTTGTTGTGAATGCCAGAATTGGAGCTGCAACCATCACTCTGGAAGCTTCGTCCCTCAGATTTAAAGTTCGCAATATCGCCAGAATAAGGGAGTACCCAATAAAAGCAGCAACTGATGAATAATATAACTTTTCTGTCCAAAATGTATCGCTGTACCAGATGAAGAATCAAGGTCAACCAATTATAATCAAGCGCATACACTGGAATCATACTGTCGGTCAGCGGGTTGGACTTACCAGCTATGATATATGGCACGCCAAAACCATGCATTCATGGACAAGAGACCGTAAATGTGCCATAAGCCCGTGTATTCATAGTATGTCTTGTGAGTTTCGGGCCTACGAGGAAGCTTGTAAGAAAGCAAGAGGAAAAAGGATAGCCACCCATTAAATTGCACAAGAAGAGCCAGTGCAGAGAGAGCAGCAGAAATAGGATCCTGGGAGAAGAGGAGGTAAGTTGGTATGTGGTGACGATAATAATATGATGGCCACAAGAGAGTGAAAATGCTACAAGGATCTTAACACAATTCAAGTGAAAAGAAATGCAGTTCACCAGTACATGATTCAAGAAACAGTTAACTACCTGAAACACAGATGCACGCTTCAAAGGCCATTTGCCATGATACTTAACTGGTCCAAATCCAAGTTGCTCCCTTTCACTTTCCCTCTCCATCATGCAGTGATATCTGCACTCACTCTTGCAGTTCCACTCTTTCCATTGTAAGTATAGTGGTTCGTGTACGTACCATGATTTGTCAGCAGGCTGGTTATCAGTCGGAACCTGACAGTGCTTAATAGAGGTCTCTTTGAGGGAACCCGTCTTTTCGCATTCTTCAACACAAGCTCTGGTAAAAGTAGGACAAATCCGTTCAATTAGCTTGTTAATTGCTCATCAAAGCAACAAAATCCCTGACTCAAAAAACCCTCAATACCCAACAAAGCTTTGTCCCTCCATACATGATCATGGATAGATTACCAAGAGAACAGCACACGCATCGGCAGCTTCTTCTAAAAGGCATATCTTTCTTGGTGCTATACTGCAATATTTGCAATCTTTACATAAGATGGTGCACGGGTGCAACGTCAGAAGTACTTAACCAAATCTATCACCAGAATACCATATGATCAATGGGCACACAGAGTCACAGAGTGATCCGGGCGTATCGTGCTTCGACGCGAAACCAAACCTCGCGCTCCACGGCCAAACGACCAGTGTGTTCGCGCAAACATCTATCGCCACACTAGCTCTGATTCCACCGCACAAGGTGATCAACTCCTCAAACCAAAACGAAACAGAGCCCCAGGGTCTTACCAAACCACCGAATCTTGCGAGCAAGAAAACGACACTGAACAAGAACCCACGGGAACAAACCTACCTGTAGAGCGGATCGGCGTCGCCCTCGGCGGCGGCCGCCGCCGCGGCGGCCACAAGGCCGACGAGCAGCGCCAGCCAGGGCGTCCCCCGGCCTAGTCCCATCTCCTCCTCCCGCGCTCCTCCCGCGCCTCCTCCCAATTCGAGTAGGCTTAAACGCGAGGTGGAAAGAGGAGATCCACGGTCGGCGAAGTCCCAAGAACTGCA
The DNA here is from genome assembly GCA_036346575.1 of Dendrocalamus sinicus. Lineage (NCBI taxonomy): Eukaryota > Viridiplantae > Streptophyta > Magnoliopsida > Poales > Poaceae > Dendrocalamus > Dendrocalamus sinicus. The sequence goes on from CM070669.1 coordinate 25,175,245, forward strand.
CGACGGGAACTGGTAGCGAGCCGGGCCAAGGAAGGGGAGACTTGCGACGAGCTGCGGGAATCGCAGGTCGTCGGGCCTGGGAGGGGATCGCGAGTTGATGGGGCTGCGGGATTTCTCTGTAGGATGCGTGCTCTTGTTTTTGTGTCCCGGGTTTGTTCTTGGGCACCACCACGACGAGACTCTCAGACTCGTGAGGTGCTAAAAATAAACACTTCAGAAAGAGTATTTTCGAGGGGGGCGAGTGGGGAAAACAAGCAGTGAAGCGCCCAGTTTTTGCTTGAATTGAATCGTCCGCTTATGGCTCAATTCTTTGGACTGCCGATAGTTTTTTTGCTATATTTTTTTAGATAGTGATGAATAATAGAGATCGTGATGAAAATAATTCATATAATTTTAGACTCAAAAAGTTATTTTAAAAAGTAGCTTCGAGAGTCTCTTGAGAAGTCGCCCATTTGCTTAAGCCAAAAACAAAAACAAAACACAAAAAACAAAAAAAGAACAGAACATATACTACTTCCATCCATTCCCAAATGTGACGTGCCCTATTGTCCTTGCAAGTAGGGCTGGACGAAAAACTCGAAGCTCGTTAGCTCGCTCGGCTCGTGGCTGGCTCGGCTCGGCTCGGCTCGTTAGGCCAAGATTTTAGCTCGTTAGCTATAACGAGCCAACTCGAGCCAGCTCGCGAGCCGCTCACGAGCCAAACGAGCCATACTTCCAGGAATTTAGATATGCATATGTTGCTTCCATGGACCTAATTTGTACTCTATTGCATATGTTAATGTGTAAATTTGTACTCTATTGTACCCAAACGAGCCATGCATGTGTTAATTTGTACTCTATTGTACCCAAACGAGCCTAACGAGCCAAACTTCCATGGATGAATATATGATGGAGATATTTTTTGGCCCTGGCTCACGAGCCAAACGAGCTAACTCGAGCTTTTTGTCGAGCCGAGCCGAGCTGGCTTTTTAGCTCGTTAGTTATAACGAGGCAGCTCGTTATCCTACCGAGCCAGACCGAGCCGAGCCGAGCCAGCTCGATATCCAGCCCTACTTGCAAGTAAGGCTGCGTTCGACTTGTTCTAGATTTAATTTGAGATCGGCTCGAACTTTAAACGAGCCGAATTTGAACTTTAACTCAAGCTTCATCTCAAGTTCACGAGTTTCATCGAGCCGATCACGAATAGTTCGTGAGTCTCGATTCGAGCTTAAATAGTGATACATACTAACTCTTACTGAGCTTATCTGAGCCGAACTCGAGGTCGAGCTTTTCTTATTATTGAAAATTAGTGTATGTTTGAATTATTTTGACTGTTATCAAGTTTACTTAAGCCGAGCTCGAGTTCAAACTTTTCTTATTATTAAAAATTAGTGCATAGTAAATTATTTTAATTGTTATCGAGCTTCAACGAGCCTAGTTCGAGTTTACTTGAACTTAGGCCGAGCCGAGCTCGAGCCCAGGTCCAGACTCAGACCATAACTCAAACTTAGCTTGAACTTCTACTGAACTCAAACCTAAAAGATCAGGCTCGCTCGAATTCGACTCGTTTACAGCCCACTTGCAAGTATGCTCTTGCGAACATTCATCTAACTTTTTTTTCATCTTGATTCAGGTTCTCTATTTGAAAAAAAAACCCCAGGAATTTCACATTCATAGCCTTTAAACCGGAATCATCATTCCAAACCGGGTCTTGGTTGATTGTACAATTAAATTATTTGTGTACCTGGCAACCTCACTTGGATTCTTTTGAACTATGATTTACGTTTTTTTGAATTTTGGCTATTCACGAGAGAGATTACAAACAGAGAGATAGTCGCACTCGCACATGATTTTGACCGATATATTTGAAGTTGGTATAATAGTGCATATGAATGAAAACATAAAATGTGGGCTTGTAGAGTAAAATATTTTGTAATATAAGATAAGTTGTGTTCCACCTTACCGGCATGTCCACAGCGAACTTTCGTGGGTGTACACCCATCGCAATGCAGTAGATCTTATATACTGTAATTCGTTAGTTAGAATTATTTATAAAAGAAATAGCATCGTGGGAAGCCTGAAGATATGGATCCAACCTCTTCAAACCAGTTTTAACTATAAGATTAATAATATAACAGGCGCATTGCTGATGTAGCAAGAAGTATTTGGCGTATGTACAAATAAGGGAGTGAGAATATCCATTGTCCTAGAGTTTGCTATATCATTATCTAGGGTAAATCAAAAATTTTATTTGTAAAACGAAAATTTTCAACGACTTTGATAATACATTTTGCTATATTCTCACCCGTGTGTGCTACATAATTAGTTTAAAATCTATTATTCTCTTTTGTAATACCCAGTCATCATTTATATAATCAGCAACTGCATTAAGATAATGCTTCCCAGCATGACCTCTCCATATGTCTGAGGTTAAGGCTACTGAAAATGTCCAGGTTCCAAAGAGTTCTTTAATTTTTTTTTCCATGACCATCATTGTAGTACTTAACTAAATCTCTAGTGGTTGTCTGTCTACAAATGTGTGTAAACCTAGGATTGTGAGCATTTCTAATGTATTTTTGTAATGCATCAGACATGTATTTTTGGAATGCATCAGACACACCAAAATTCAAAGGAAGATCTTACAAAGCAATTAAACAGGCTAAAGATTCTCGAGCTACCTCGGGATTGTAATCCCAATTATGTACCACACTGTCAAGGTTGTACATCAGCTGCGTTTGCCTCATGGTGATACTTTGTTTTTCTTTACATCTCTAGGCATGCCTATGCAAGTGTCCGATTTCACCTATAGATTTTGTAGATAATTCATGATGACATATTTTACAAACAGCAACTCTTACCTGATCTTTGAACAGGAATTACTTCATGACCTTATTGAAATCTCCCCACACATTTGACGCGCTGGGTTTAGACCTCTTCACTTTAGTGCTCGCTAACGCAGAGGCACTTATAGAGTTTGACGATGGTATAACCACAATCTACTCAACGGCGGCGGCCTTGGCCATTTGAGGTGGAAGCGGCGCTGTCCCGAGCGATGCAAAATCTTCCAAATCAATTCTGTACTCACTCGTAGCAAATTCGTCAAAATGTTCCATAAAGAAATTTGGAAATGCGTTAAACTAGAAACATACAAATTTAAAATTAAACTAGTACCTATTTTATATCATAATAAAGAGGAATAAGAACAATATAACAAAATTCAAATTATTACCTCTTTACTTGAATCCACGCAGTATTTCGAATTTTTAGAATTTTTGCAAAATTATTTCAAATTTTGCCAAATCACCATAAATAGCTTCAAAATTTTCACAAGAGAGTAAGGAGAGGATAATGCTGGTTTGAGTGTGGGTTGATGAGGAGGGTATGCTGGCTATTTACAGAAAAAATTTAGATTTTATGATTTTTCGTATTTTTAAACTCACAAACAGCCTCAAAACGGCTATATTTTTCAAAAAAAAATTGACCGTTGTCGTACTAAATGGGCTAAACGGGCCAAATAGGCCATGGCTACCATGTTGTGTCCATGCCCAATGATCAGCAACAATTAGCTTTCGTGCCAAATGGATCGTGCCCACGGGCTATGCACACTAAATGGGTCACGTCGTGCCTGTGGGCCGTGTCGTGCCCGGGCATGACAATGTTCATGCCGTGCCATGCTGGCACGATGGGCTGAAGCGGTGGCCCAAGCATAGCCCATGCCTTCATGTTGTGCCGATGTAGCCTGTGGGCGATCATGCCATGGGTCAGCCTGTTTGGCACGACCCATTTGGACACGACTAAACAACCATTTGTGGGCCTAGAAGTGCGGAGCACTTGGTGCCTTACGTACTCAGTCATACTCCGTGCTTGGATAGCGGGCTCGCAAGGCCACAGCCTGGCAATACACACGGGTGCAGATGGGGGTACGAGAGCTACGTGTCGAAAAATCTGTCTCGTCCACGTGGCAACTAGGCTCCTCACAGGTCATTGTCCTCTAAGTACTAAGTACCGTGCTAGCCGCGTCCGTCTCGTGAGCCCCGCCGCGCCGCGTCTCATATATTGTATAACCAAATATTTTTGTCACAAAATGAATGTCACATAAATACGTGACGGTCGGAACCACCCACACGCAATGCTCAAAAGCCTACGACCGATTCCGGGCCTTGCGCGACGCTTCGCGAGACCATACGACCGTTAACGAAGCTACGACCGTTTATCACGTGATTTAAACACCTTCCCGACCACATACAACACTTTTCGCCGTGGTGAAGCCACTTCGACCATGTGCACCGAGTTTGTGTTGGTGAAGCCCTTCGGACTACATACAACACTTTTCGTCGTGGTGAAGCCCCCGACCACATACATGGGCTCACATCGGTTTTTAATTCGTTCATCGAGCGCTCACACTAAAACCAAAATCTATAAACTATAACCGAAAAGAACCCATTCACCAACGTGATGACTTGCTACATGTTGGCCAAAATTCTTTGAACATTTAGAGCACTAAAAAATAACTGAATCGACAATTTCATATGTAGAGATGCTATGAAAATTATTCCTCCATACATAATACAAGTGACCAAAGCATTGAAGCGACATGTACATCACAAAAAAATTGCAACAACACGACGGCTTGGCTGCAATGCTGCGCATCATCCATGTTAAATATCATGCCGGCAATGAAACCACGGTGAAGTCATCATCACCGTAAGGATCCATCACATTTAGCAAGCAATAGTTCACCACTTGGACATAATCCACCACCGAGATTGTCAAATTTGAAGACAGAATGGCGCGGCGATGGCGATTTCATGCCGCGATTTGCAATACGAGTAGGCATTCCATGCGGCGATTGAGTAATAAGTTACAAAATAGCTTCTCATTTTGAATAAAAAGAAGAAATGGCTTCTCTTTTTTAAAAGAAAAAAGTGACCTAATGGAAAACTTCCAGAAATTTAAGAAATCTATCTGAAAATGACCTGTACAATCCCAACTCTGCAGATAACGTGTAATCACCACCAAATTAGTAAGGCAGCCAGATATACCATCAACTCCTGTTTGAACAAAAGAATCAGCAAAACTGAACAGAATATCTTCTGATGGGAAATAACGGACATTCTCAAAAAGATCACTAAACAGATGATACATCACGGGTGCAGTGATGGATAAGAAACATAAGATCTTAGCATGGTATAACAGAATAACTCTCTTCTACATACTGCAGGGCACATTGCACTCGGTCGTAGTAAGAAATAATTACATCTAGCGGTAATCCACCGCTTTTGACCCAATGTGAATGGAAAGGTTAGAGAACACGTGTTGCAATTAGCACCATCGGTATGTATGTGGCAACAATAAAATTTTACATGGGAACATAATCATACTTAAATAAGTACCATCAGTGAGCCATTGATAAAATTAGTATGACTGTAGACCTTCGTGACAATATTGTCAAGCTGGATTTTGAGTTCGGTCACGATTAGCACCAATAATAGCGACTATGTCGGGGGCCTGGTTTGGAGAACTTGTTCTACTTGATTCATAAGTATGCTTGATTGGCTTTCCATATATGCAAATGACTCATGAGAGGTTGCAGCCCTAGTCGCTGCTATATGAATATCCGACACAACAAAGTGTAACGCTTTTGTCGTCGATCGAGGATCACCATCAAACGGGAATGCATAGCCACCATGTGATGATCCTGTTTTTGCATCTTTCCTCCACCTCTTCAAGATGTACTGAGGAGGGAGGTCCTTCCTGAATCAATCAATCAAAATCTCTGCCTGGGATGCCCTTCCTGCCCACCATTCATATACCTGAATGCCGGAATCGTGGAAGTGATTGACAAGCAAGAGTACAAGACAAATGCAGGTGGATGTTAATGATTTCATGACCAAGTTAAATGGAAACAGAGAAGAGCAGTTTTGTTCTTCTTGTCTGTCTTTTCGAGGAATGCTAAGCGAAGGAACATTACATAAAATTAATCGCATAACCATTTGGTCTTCAACACCATCGGTTGAAGAGTATTCATTCTTCAAGTAAATGGTGAACCCACCACCTATGCACATGGTACAGACCATGCAACACCGACGCGCTTGTGATTTGAATGGGCCCTCAAATAGCTTTAGCGGATTCAACATAGATACCGTTGATCCAACAAATCCAACACAAATGATGACCTTGTTCTCATGTCCTACTTGTCACCCCATTTGTCCAACCCTAGGCTATACCTCATGTTTGCTGTCAAGTATAGCCAGATCAAGAATCATGACCTACATATACAAAGACACGACAAACACCCAATGTCATCAACATTGCCATAAGGTTAACAAATTTTTTCACGATGAACATAACCATGTATCCTTCACGGTGATAGTAAATTTGTTAGTGAACTGATTTGCCAAGCCCGCTAAAAAAAGAAAAGCTCGGACCACGATGAATGGTTATCATCAAAATGCACCACATGCGAGGAATAAGTAGGGCTAATTTCTTTGGACCTCCATGGGGAAAATTAGGCGATATCCTATAATCGCCTTTTACGGATGTAAATGTAAGAGTTAAAATGTAATCAATGCAAGTATATCACAAAGAGGAGTTTTCCACGCATGCATTGTTTTAATAAGCAATAAGTCAATGGTGTATTTGACAACTAAAATAGAAATGAAACAATAAGAACTTTGTGGAACCTTAGGTCGGGAAACTCTATGGCATACAGGATGTTGGCCCAAGGGTAAAATATAAAATTAAGCATATGGATAACAGGATGGGGAAAGGCATGGAGCAGCTGTCCACTATTATAAATAAGCTTCCCCACTTAGTTAACTCATAATTAATTAACTTCCCAGAGATGATTGATGTCTCTTTTCTTTTCCTAAAGCAAATAAAGCATACATAATAACAAATGCAACCATGACGGCGTAGAAGTCGGTGGGTTAAGTTTTCTAGTTGAGGCCGGCTCATGGAGAAATTTAAGCTTCCATTTTTGAACTGGATCATTTGTATAAATATCATAAATATCATTGTTGGCGCAGATGAGGATGCGATGGCCTTGGCGGCGTGGAGGTTCTAAATATCATAAATATGCAAAGGATTTAATTTAGAAAAAGGGAAAGAGAGTTTGTGAGAGGAAAGAGAGTATAATCGTAAAATGAAGCAAAATTGAGTAGCAAGGGGACAGGAAAAGAAAAGTTATTATACTCGTATTATTGATAGTTTGAACACAAATTATATCATGCCTTGTAAAGTGTACAATGAAATATCAAAGATGAGGGCTGGTCTAAAAGCATACACCACAAATTGAAGAATTTTCGATCGTCTGTGGCTGAAATCGATGTATCCAAGTGCCACTCATTTGAGTTTGCCAATTTTATTGCATGATTAAATTAGTGCAGTCACGATTAAAGAATTCAGCACTAACAAGCGACTATCCATCTAATGCAAGAATGAGCAAGACTATATGACTTCTACAGAGCAAGTTAGAAACATACAAAGAAAGGAATATCTCCGTGCTAAGGACATTGCCACCCGGTTTATCATCGAATAAGAATAGGACGACTTGGTGTGGTACAAAACCTGAAGCGAAAGGTGCGGTGAGTGCAGTGCTTATTAACATAGGCACTGCACAAGAGATGAAGGAAGCTTAGACCAAATAAGGCAAATATACACGACTCTCTATATTGATATCAGCACCTCACCTAGAGATTTCAAGTTACAAGAAAGGTCCATGGAGAATGACCCTACCAATGGTTGACAAAAACCAATCACGAGATACATCAATACATGAAGAACACGATTACCAACTATCAAGGGAAAACAACAAAACGATCATATAATCATACAACTATCATCTACGAGATTTAGACTTAACTTGAAAGAGTCAAAGATAACATTTTCATTCGATTGTACAGTACCATTTGCCAACATTATTAATATGCTAGGACAATGCAAGCGCCGGTGGGTGAGAATACGGAATCCTTGATTCCGAGGAGTTTGATTCTGACCTCAAACTAATGTCAATCAACATACCCAAAGAAAAGGGTTTAAAAAAAACATACCCAAAGAAAAGACATGTACCCCAAAATCATATCCTTGCGGAAAGAAAATGAGTTCACAATCCCCATTTGTTCACATAGTTCACCTAGACAACATTAACATTCGCTTCCTATCGCTTCAGATCAAATGAGAGGCCACCTCTAACGGACCACAATTCCATGATAAATTTCAGGGTACTTTGTAAATAACCATTATCTCTCTCAAAATTTAACGAACATTTGCAAACGCAGAGACATCTTGGCCCAAATCGAGCACCACAAGAAACATTTCGTCAACAATTCTAGCATTCTCTAGATACCGTCACACGCATCCGGAGCAATCCAAACAACCAAGAGCAACAGCGAGAACGAAGCGATCAAATCGTGTCAGCGAAAAAGAATCCCCGATCTCGGATCGTGGTGGGCCGGTGCGGGCAAGGTCAAGAGGGTCTTACCAGGCGCAGAGGCTACCTGCTGTGCGGACACGAGGAGGCGGAGGCGGAGAGGACACCGCGGTTGAGAGCCATCTCTTCCGGTGGTCGCCGTCCGGCGTCTGCGCGACCGGCTCGTCCCTGCGCGCCTTTCGGCCGCTCGGCGGGCGCCATTGGTGGCGGCGGCGGAGGTGGCGTAAGATTCGGGATCGCGCGCGGCGGCGGCGGCTGGCGAGGCGCGGCTTGGAGCCGGGTCCGGCGGCGGATCTGCGCGGCGGAGGAGGTCTCCATGGGGCGCGAGGCGCGCATGGTGGGCGCGAGCTAGGTGCGGGAGGCATGGGACGATTAGGGTTTGCGAGAGAGGAGAGGCGGCTTGGCTTTGGCGAGAGAGGTAGGGCTGCGGCTCGGCGAGGGTCGCGCGCGGCGCGGGGGGAGGAGGAGGCGGCGGCGCGGGGGGGGAGGAGGCGGCGGCGGAGCGGAGGGTGGGAGGAGGAGGCGGCGGCGCGAGGTGGGGAGGAGAGAGGCGGCGGCGGAGGCGGAGGGGGGGGAGGAGGAGGCGGCGACGGCGGAGGAGCATAATCGAATAGGTTGGCATCTACTAAGTATGTACAATGGTATAGACAACTGTTGTCTATAATATGCTCTATGTTATCTATAGACAGCATTAACGACAGCTTGTACAATAAATTTTCTTTTTACATGTCTTTATAAATAGCTTTTTCATGACACAATATGTGTTATTTCTCGTGTTACAATCGACTGTTACATGAAATGTTACATGAAAGATGACCCAATTCTCTATACTCTCTCTCCTTCACATCATTTCGTGTTCTACATATCAATATTTATAGATAACTAACGTTACACGATTGTACATGCTCTAAGCCAAAAGTTAGTCTTGGACATGGGCCACTTACGTGTCAGAACGGACGGTGATTGTTAAGTCATGTGCGCACCGCCAAGCTGTCGTGCGTCGTCCGATCTAGCTAGTGGGGTATCATTGGCATTGTTTGTTTCTATAGGAGAAGATAGATTGGTAGATGGGCAGAAGGGCCCGTCACGCTTAGTCCTAATGTTACATGTAGATGATCAGATAAGCATATGTTTATGTAACGAATCAACGTCAGATATATAAACAAAGTACTTATCCTACCGAACATGCTCAACTTTTCTCTTTTTTAAAAGGAAAACTCAGTAAAGATGCACCACTAACAATTTGTATAAATTGAAACTAAGATGGCAACATTGACAAAAAGGGGAGGTGGAGTCAGGATCTAATCATGAGCTTAATTAATGCTAATCATATTTAATTAATACTAATCATAATTAATTAGTACTAATCGTATTTAATTTAGTACTTTAATTTGTAATAATTAAAGCATTAAATTAATCTTATTTTATTTAGTGTTTTAATTAGTGATGATCATATTTAATTATCACTAATCATAAGCATAATTAAGTGCTTATAGTGTGCATGATTGATGTACTTAATTACATAGTATTATCCATAAGATTCAGTTATACAAGCCATGTTACTTTGACCATTATAAACCCCCAATTATTACATTTTATTTTACCGTTCGAAGGCTTTCAAGTGTAAAAATCTCTAGTTGCCTCACAAGGTTGGTACTAATAATAATGCATTTTAAAAATGTTAGAATCATTGGCAGTTTAATATATGTATACGCTTGCATCTGACTATTCAGCTAGTAACTTTGCGACAAATAAGCACTAACCAACACAATGGTTGGACAAAATCCTTATACTAGGATAAGGTAGTCTGCCTCATTAATAAGCTGCATGCACTTTGATACATGAATTCATCATTAGCATTAGAAAATACCTCCTCTACTTGCTAATTTGTTTTAACAAGTTACAAACTAGATCAGTTTAGCTCTAGTTCTTACTCTATTGTAGGGGCATTTGTATTAGCTTTCACTAATGACTTTTGGCAGTGACTTATGACTGAAAGTAATAGTAATGACTGAAGGAAGTAGCTTTAGAAGGAGGAGCCGACTAGTGGAAAAAGTGAAAGAGAGATGTGAGCGCGTGATAGGAGCGAGAGGAGTGAGATACGTGATCACCCATGACCTCTTGCCTTATCCCTAAAGTGAGATAGTAGCGAGAGGAGTGTAGAAACCGCTTTAAGAAGTTGTATGTTCGTATTGGCTTTTGCCTTTTCTAAACAGAAACCAATACGAACAGGGCATATATCTAGCTAGTCCCTAGAGGAGAATATACCTTGTACAATGGAAGCTTGATCCGACCTTCTGTATTTTCTACTCGATGGGCCTGTTTGATAGGGCTACGACTTATGATTTTTGGCTGAAATTTTTGAATTTTAAGCTGTTTACGACAAAGATTACGAAGAGAGAGATACTCGCTTGCGATTTTGATTGATACAGATGTTGAGCTTTTAACGTGTATTACAATTAACTTGTAGACCCCGTCTTGAGAAAATACTCCATTTGAAAGTTAAGTACTGTAGCAAAAGCTAAAAGCCGCTTTTAGAAGCCGTTAAAGAACAGGCTCGATGTCTCGCTGATATGTAAGTTGTGACTCAAATAACTGCAATCTCATGATGATTAGTTTGTTCCCGCACTATTTATGTCATCGACAACTTACCGAAAGACACCTGGAGCTGAAAGCATCCAATCTATCTCATGATTAGTACTTAATTAAGATCATGATTAGCACTAATTATTTTTATTAGTACTAAATAAATACCACTAGCACAAAATAAAATGTAATCAATGTAGCACTTTAATTATCACTAATTAAATATGATTAGTACTAATTAACTATTATTAGTACTAATTAAATGCAATTATTATTAATTAAGCTCATGATTAGAGCTATAGTTGTCGCCCGGCTTGCTGCCACACAGGGAATCGTCGAGCTCGACACTGAGGGATTAGAGCTCGAGCATTGAGAGGTTAAATTTGAAAAAAATCTACAATAACAGAGGATCAGATTTACTAAACTCAAAACAAATGTTGAAGAACATTTTGCCAATTTCCGGATTTGAGCTTGCATGTTCTGTGTATGTCTTTAGTCTCCACTGATTGGACCTGACAATTTCCTTTCTTGTCCCACTTAATTTTACACAGGGAAAACGGTTGTTAAGGCTATTACTTCACCCTTTTTCAAGAGGAAATGCCATTATTCCTTTCAATCACAAAAAATATTGCTTTTGATATTGACATAGTCCCCAAAATGTAACTTTGACTAATTTATATTGTAACATATTTATAAAACCCAATAAAATTATAATATTTGTCTAAAAATAAAACTATAATATTATAAAAGTATTTTTCAAGATAAATCTATATTTATAATTTTTATATATCTAATCTAAATATTTAAAAAGATATCAATAGTTAAAATTTTAAAATTTTAACTCCAAGGTATCCTAATACGATGTTCTTTCGTGAGTGGATGGAGTGCATCACTCGTGAAGCAAGGTTTGTCAAATGCCCTAATACCTTTTTTCTTGGGCTGGTTTCTGTTTGGACAAAAGATGCAGCATTCCAAGACGGCCTAACTTTCGATTTGTGTCAGCATGTGAGCTGGATCATTTTTATTTGTCAACCTTGGGCTCGAAAGTATGAATGGACCGGGAAAATCTTGCCATCAGGCCTAGTGGACTGTCTAGTACTGCTGTTTGTTTCGATCTCCTGCTTCTGAATGCTGCTGTGCCAATTAGTGGCCTTGTTTTTTTTTTTGCTGCTACTTATCTTTTTCGACTGCAGCTTATTAATCTTTTCACTGCAGTTTATTAATCTAATGAATTGAAAGAAGTTAAACCTAAAAGTTACGTAAAAAGCCGAAAGCAACGGATGCCTTGTTCTTTTCAGTTTCTAAAAAATGATTTTTGACTTTTTTACAATAACTAGCTTGTAAACAGAGTATCTTTTAAGATAGTTAATTGTAATATATACTGTACCGACTTCATTTATATCGATAAAAACCGTATGTGAGTTTCTGTTACTCTGTAATCTCTCACACAAATAACCCAAAAATCATAAACCCCTTGGAAAAAAAAGAATAGACCCCAGAGTCCTGCGTGGAGTCGACCCGGCGGTCACGCGATCGAGCCGACAACAACGCGCCGAAAGTGACTTGGATCGCAAACGCATGGACGAGGAGGCGCCACCTGGTGGTTGGATCGGTGCGTGGTCATTCAGCTGCATCCTGCGTTGTGCCATTGCGGATGTGGGCGGCCACTAATTCAGATCGCTTGAAACTTCAGTCCAGTATTGCGCAACGTAAAACAGGCTAGAATTTCAGAACAAATAGAATCGAAAGAACAACTTTCTGGCACACAAGGAGATAACAATGAAGTCTTATTCTAATGAGTGAAAATTCTAGTAACTGAAAAGCCCTGCAAAAATTCAAAATAAAATTTCTGTGCTTTTTGCTGCTTTTTAAGTAAAATTCTGAAACTTTCCTTTTCGGGAAAGTCCCGCCGGAATGCATTTTCCTTTTTGGGCCGTTCCGCTTTCCTCCTTCGTTTGGCGCCCGTTGTTTTCCGCTTTCCCTTCTCCCGGCGCCTCCGCTCTCCCTCCGCATGTTGGCGCTGCGCTCGTTCCCGCCTTCTCTCGCGCGACTTGCGCTTAGCGGCTGCGCGCGCTGCCCGCGGCCGTGCCCCAACTCCGACCGCCTCGCCCGACAACCCCGGTCCGGCGTGCGGCCGTCCTCGCGCCACGTCGCCGCTTCGCCCGCCCCTTTGCGATCGCCGCGCCTCCCTCTCCGCGCGAGCGCGCTCGATCGACTCGCTCCGTCTCCTCGTCATCAAGCCGCTGCGATGCGTGCGTCACCCGTTACCGCCCGCCCTGCGGAGGAGACGCCTCAACCACTCCCGTCATTCTCGTCGGCCGGAGCCCGCCGTGCCTTCTCCCCAAAGGATCGCCACAGTGCGGGTATAAACCCCCCTCGGCTCCCTCTTCCCCCTTTGCTTTCCAAACTCTCCCACTGCCTTCAATCCCCTCCCCACACTCCCAGCCACCTCCCAGGGCGTCCGATTGAAGCCCCGCCGCCTGGAGCTCCGCCACTGCCGCTCCCTGCGCCGGCAAGCCCCGCGAGCGGATCTCCCTTCTCCTCCCTCCATTTCTCAATTGCTTCTGCCCCGAGCTCCTTCCTTACCTCCTAATCACCGTGTTACCTTTGTTTGGACAGGAGACTCACCAAGGAACTCCGGCGACGAAGCTCCCCTTCGGCCGCCGCCCCTCCCGTGGCCAGCTCACTCCAGACTCTCCCCGCCGCCGCCACCGCCGCCATTGTGAGCACCTCACTCCCCAGATGGTGAAACCACCCCCGATTAGCCCCTCTCGCCGCCGGTGACCCTCTCCACCGCGAAATCCCCGAGCCATCCCCTTCTCCCTCCCTCTCTCTTCTTTGGTCCCCACAGATTCTAACTACCCAAAAAGGGTCCCCCGTGCTCTGCTCTACCCGATGGTACCCCTCCTTGCCCTCGGGAGCCATCGACGTCGCCGGAGCACCGCAGCCCCGCCGTCCCGTCTCTCTACTGCTCGCGCCCGGCCGGAGGAAGACGACGACGACGTGGCCTCTCCCGTCGTCGGATCCCCTAACGCTCTCGATCTCCGCCATCCACCTCCGTCACGGTTCACCGCCTCCTCTTATCCCCACCGTCCGATCCTCGTAAAGACACCACCCTTGTCCGTCGGATCGCGCGCGCGCTGCACGCCGCGCCGCATCCGGGCCGACCGCGGACGCGTGTCGTCCATCCACCGCTTGGCGGCGCGCATGCTGGGCCGCGGCCTCCCGGCCCGCTCCACTCCCGCGCGCGCGTTCAAACCCCTGGGCCGGGCCGCACTGTAGCGACCGGACCGGCCCGATGCTGTGTATTTGATTTTCCCCGGATTTTCCAATTTCCAATATTCCAGAAAACTCAATTAAATCCTAGAAAATCACAGAAAATCCCAAAAATTCCCAAATTTCACCACTTTGCTCCAAATATTATTCCAGACCCTCTGGTGAACTCCATTTCCACAGATTCTCCCCAAATAAATTCCTAAAAATCCATTTGGAGTGTTTATGCATTTTACTCCTTTTTAAATAGTTTATTTTCCCTCGCTTGATTAGTCTCAAGCTGGACTTATTTATTTTTGTGTGTTTGCGCTAGTTTCGAAGTTCCCGGAAGTTCAAGTGCAGTCGCAGGATCCAGGAGCTTCTACGTTCAAGCTAGCCGAGTTCGTCCAAATTGCCGGCAAGTCCCAAATCCATTGATCATTTTGTGTCCTATGATGTTTAATTATGTTAATATGTTATTTGCATTATGCTAATTGTGAAATGTTAGTTCGAAAATAAAATAAAATGTTTAGAATGACATGTTATGTAGTTAATCCTACCACCGTCAAATGCCGTGTTAAACTTGTAGCCATGCCTTTGTAACCCTAGAAATAATTATCTGCTAATCTAGATAATTGTAGGTTATTATTATCATGCAAAGTCTTACACCAATAAGGTTGTGGCTGTGGGCCAATAGAATTTAGAAAACCCGACTCTAAGGTAGCGTGGTATGGGACACCGTATCTTAGAGCGGAGAGTGCCGGCGTGCACAAGGTAGGGTAAGGAGTGGGGAACCGCGAGACGGTCTTCGCCCATCTTTACCCTAGGGTTTGGAGTAGGGTAAGGGTGAGTGGGAAATCGCAAGACGATCTACGCCCACCGCTTACCTTAGGTTGGGTCGCGGGCCTGACGAGGTTGCGGACCATGTAAAAAATATAAGGACTGAAACCCTTACGCTGAGCAAATGTCACGATGTCGCTCAACCACGGAGTTGACTTGTCAACACTTGTCTAGTAGCCGCTCAACTCGATTGAAACTCTACAGGAAGTTTAGCAGTGAGGTTAGGTGAGCCGCGCTATGGGTGCCTAACAACGGTAGAGTTCACTCGAAGCGGACACTGTTTTCTCTTGTGTGGGTGTACGTGTGTGTGTGTGTGTGGGATCCAGACCCGAGTGAATTCTACCGGGTAGAGTCTATATAAAGAGTTGAGCAGTAAAACGACCTGGCTTTCTTAACTCTTTAGCGGGAGTTAAGAGATCGTGTGGGTAAAGCTGAGCAAACTCTGCAGAGTCTAATAAATGGTATTCGAATACGCCGTGCTCCCGGTTATTGGAGTTGTGTCACTTGGGTGATTCCATCAGCGAAGCATAAGTAGTTTTGTACATGCTTTAACTTGATTAGTTGGTTAATTAACTCTTTATGAAAAACCCCTGAGATCTTAAGAAGTAGTTTTGAGTCCATCTTATCAAAATGCTTGCAAATAAAACTGCATCCACTCAAAGTTAATAAACCAAATATACTCCCTTCCATTGTTATTCCGTGTATATAGTAAGATAGAGTCCCTTTGGGGCTTACTGAGCCGGTTGTTTGGCTCACGGCTTGCTTAATCCACTCTTTAGAGGATCAAGACAAAGGTGAAGGTTTCCGCGTCAAGGACGCCCCTGAGGATCGCTTCTTCGGCAAGAACCCGTGGCTTTAGGTCTTGGCCGCGCTCAAGCGGATTCTGGAGTTTTTGTGATGTAAGTATACTTTGGGTTTGCACGCCCCGCTGTCGAAAAATGGATGTTAATCCTTATGTAAATTATATGCTGGACTTTTGTTGTAAGCATGCAATGGTATACTCTTGCGCGACGTTCCATAACTGTTCATACGTGAATAGTTGCGGAATGCCGTGTCCGTACGCGCCCCTGGAAACGGGGGCGTTACAGTAACCAACTTGATCCTGCAGTACAGCACGGGACGACAACCACAAACTGAGTACTGAACCTTAGCCACACAAAGCCTATTGGAGGCAAGTGTTCTACAGCTTGGGAAGCTACATCCTAAAGATCTGAAACAATTTAGGTACACGCATTCTCAAATTTATCTGTTCGTTCTATTCAACAAATCATAAAATCTACCAGTAAACAGCTGGTTTATCAAGCTCATGGAAGGATTCACATGTTCCCTAGCTAAGGGGAAGAATATCTGGGAGGCGGCCAGTGATCGTGAGCAATAACAAATTGCAGCCTTTGTCTCCATGGCCACAAAGGACAGCACCAAATCGCCAAAAGAAGCTGCTTTGTTAGACTTTCTGAGATCGTGGCAGCTCTGCCTGTTCAGATAAATCGCTTTCCTTTTCCTCCCCGGCGACAAGTTTTCGTTCACGAATGTTTGGATGACATGGAATCACATTACATGATTGAGAGCCTGTGGGCCTTTTATGGCACTTTCCGACGCACTCGCAAGTCGCAACCAATTGAACATGCGTGCTTTGTTGAATTAGCTGCCTTTGTGACGTGTCTTATGTCTAATAGTACTCTCTCTTTTGCTGCTGCACGTTTAAAGATCTTTCTCAGTTAATTACTCAAGGAGGAGGATTGCTGATTGCTGCATGTGAGACAGGTAATTCCATACCTAACACCTAGTTTTATGTTGTCCTATATGGTTAACCTCCCAAAATCATTGCAACTCCTAAAAATTTTCATTGTAACTCATGTAGCTGTACAAAGCAATACAAGTGTCCAGCTTGTTACTCTATTTATGGATCATGTTTTCTCTGACAGAAAGCAATTGACGATGCTGGCTATACTGAAGTCTGAACCCTCCTGGAAAAAAAAGATGGCCAGAACAGATAAGCTCAGCTCATAACTCTCCATCAATTGCCCACTCCAAAAACCCCTATTTTTTTCCTTTTTCAAGAACTGAAAAAGATGACGGGTCTGTTAGCCATCTCAAACGGAATATTTTCTAGATGCAAGTTAAAGATCTACACGTTGCTCTGCATGTGATGAAACCATCAACTAAAAGCCATAAGTCGCAGCCGAAAAGAACAGGCCCGTTAGCCATCTCTCTAGTGCATCTTTGCTCTCATGTGATGAAACCATCTCAGCTTCTTCCCCTCCCTACAAGGCTACTGCCCCACCTCCATCCTTCATCTATATAAAGCCCTACTCGCTACTCGGCTACTCCACACACACCAAGCAAAGCAGAGCAAAGGCAAAAGAACAAACACATTGCACGTTACCACAGCTCTGTCTCGTTCTTGTTGTTGATTTGCTGCAATCGCGCGCACTGTAATAGCTAGGCACTAGCAGTGATGGCGGGAGAGCGGAGGCGGTCGTCGGGGGTGGCGGTGGCGGCGGACGCGGCGTCGTGGTGCTGCGTTCTGGCGCTGGTGGCGCTGCTGGTGGTGGGGTCGCTCGGCGCCGGCGCGGAGGAGCGCCGGGTGGTGCGCGGGGCGCGGCTGGCGGCGCGGCCGTGCGAGGAGATATACGTGGTGGGGGAGGGAGAGACGCTGCACAGCATCAGCGACAAGTGCGGCGACCCCTACATCCTGGAGCAGAACTCCCACGTCCACGACCCCGACGACGTCTTCCCCGGACTAGTCATCAAGATCACGCCGCGCGCCGCCAACTTCAATTCCAGCCCCAAGTGAATGTATCATCCAGTTGCTCGATCTGTAGTTCTGTACAGCACATATATACCAACGCGCCTGTAGTCCTGTACGTCTTGTTCGAATCATGCTTTCGACAGAACAAGCTCAGGGCAAGCTAGAATGCCTCTTGAATCTTGATTATTTTCAAGCTTGGCTGTCTGTATATGTGAACCGGATTCTCACGCGACTCTGAATAGAAATAAGAAGCTGCTCGAGGAGATCCGCGTAGTCTTCCGCTGCTGGCAGAGAGATTTCTTGTTCTACTCCGAAAGATTCTGATTAACGGACGACGTATCCGCGGTGGCTGTGTAACATCTTCAAATTTGTATGTTTAAAAATGTAAATTTTTAAAAAAATTATGTGTTTTGGCGTACTTGATTTTTTTTCTGGATTTTTGTTTGAGATTTTTTTTTATATTTCGTGATTAACCAAATAAGTAAATGAAAATAAAAACAAAACCTAGGACTAAGAGCCATGTAATTGAAAAAAACAAACCAAAAATTGAATTGAATTGCCAAGCTTATATTGAATTCATAATCTGAAAAGAAAAAGGAAAGATAAATAAAAGGATAGCAATAATAATAATAATGAGAGAATAGCCAAATTTAAATCTAGGGTAAATTCCCTAAGAAATTGAAAGCATCAAGAAGAATGAAATTCAAATTTGAGTTCAAAATCGAACCAAAACCGAAATTAAATTCAAATAATAAATAAAATTAAAAATCAAAACTTGAATTTGGGCCGGCCATTTTCTTCCCCTTTCTTTCCTCTTCCCCCGGTCCAGTCGGTCCACAAGCCCAATCTTCTTTTCTCCCTCTCCCTCTCCTTCTCTTTCTCCCCCTCTCTTTGTTCTCTGGTCGGAACCGGCCTGGCTCCGCCGCACGCACGTGTGCCCGCCGAGTTCGCCACATGCACGACTCACCACGCCTCACCAACGCTCCGACTCAACCTGGTTGCATCATGCCCTTTTTTACCCGTGGTGTCAGTTTGTCATCAGATCTGATCCCGTGGTTAGTTTCGAAAAAAAAAAGGTTTGATGCTATGATCACTTGCATATTTACCTGCAGCATTGGCCGTATAGACGTTACAATATTCTACCATGGAATGTCTAGGCCGTGCAACTCTTAATACGGGAGCAATTAGTAGTCTAGGGTATGTTCCTAGAGCGGTTTTGATTTATAAATAGTAACAATTTGTCGAGAAAATTGTAGAAAGATATTTATATGTGATTTTGATCGATATAAATGAAATCAATATAGTATGTACTATAATCAACTAGTAAATTCTACCTTAAAAATACTCTATTTAAAAGCTATGTATTATAGAAAAACTATTTACTATAGAAAATCAGATTTTAAAAGTCAATATGAAGTGGTATGCGCAGGACAGAAAAACGAAATTCTGGCTTTTGTGTAACCCAATGCTTTGACATGTTATTGTTCAGCATACAGTGTCAATTGGCATTAAATCGTGGCAAGATTATGATAAGAAGTACTCGCAAGCGATTATTTCATTCCGTGTGTGATCGTCAAGTTAAAGAGGCACCCGATTTTTCTCTGTTTGGTTCACATGAGGGCGTATTCGCTTAATTCAATCATCGAGGAGAACTGAGTTTGCACAGTTGCCTTGGGCAGCCGTTCGGGCGCTCAGCTCACGCTCATCAGCGATGGAATCCTCGATTCCGCGCTCGTGCTGACCGATTTAGTAACTAGTTACACACGTGTGTTCGCTAAGGGAGACAGTACGTGACCTATAATATCTGATCACCGGTTATTTGTAGATGTGTGTATAGTATGTGAGATATGTGTTAAGTGTGCGTATATGGTGTACAATCTATACAAATTCAATCATCAAGCTTACAATATAATAGCCTTCTTAGTTTCGTAAAACAAACTATCCGAGTGCTCATTTGAGCGTTTTAGGAAAACAACACAACAACTTCAGCTGTCCTAATTGCTATCTAAACAAGGACACGGGGCATTGACTTCCAGCTTTTTCCAAATAGATTGGGCCGTTATTACGTTTCGGCTAAGGGCCATTAGATCGCTGAAAACTGGCCCATTTAAATTGTGCAGTCAAGGCATTGCCCAACTCAAAGTACAATTAAGCCTTTTTTGTATTTAAAAAAATCCCCGTGTAGTTCAGCCTGCTCCGTCGGCCTCGTAAGAGAAAAATAACCCGCGAAAGATTTGAGTATGCGATGCACTAAAAATCATGTACGTGCGAAACAATCTCAAGATTGGCCGGTAAACTCTCCTGCTTGCTGCTCACGACCACGCCCTCGCATTTGGTATAATCATTTACCTCTGTTTAAAACGCTCATCGTTTTCTGCATGCACTAGCGCCATTTCATGGGCTCTCAACAGTATTCAGCACAGCTACTCTCGATCTACCTGTGCGCTAACCCCGGTTATATAAACAAACCGAACTTTTCACCTCGGCGAAACACAAGGATTGCTGAATTGGCCTGCGAAAATGGCGGTTGGGCTTGCGGGCTCGGTGGCGCTGGTGCTCGCCGCCGTTCTTGGCTCATTCCGCCTCGTCGCACTCGCGGAGGATGGTGCGTATGCTCACCTGTTCTTCTGTATATTTTGGGTTTTGCACGCCGACCACGTGTGCCGTGCCATCCTCACTGAGGCGTGCTTGGTGCTGTGCAGAGCAGCTAGAGAACCTGCGGTTCGTGCGGCACGCGCAGGACGCGCCCCTCGTGTCGCACTACAACTACATCGTGATCGGCGGCGGCACGGCGGGGTGCCCGCTCGCCGCGACGCTGTCGGAGCACTCGCGCGTGCTGCTGCTGGAGCGCGGCGGGCTCCCCTACCGCAACATGTCGAACCAGCAGCACTTCACGGACGCGCTGGCCGACACGTCCATGGCGTCGCCCGCGCAGCGGTTCGTCTCCGAGGACGGCGTGGTGAACGCGCGCGCGCGGGTGCTGGGCGGCGGCAGCTGCCTCAACGCGGGGTTCTACACGCGGGCCAGCAACGAGTACGTGCGCGCCGCGGGGTGGGACGCGCGGCTGGTGAACTCGTCCTACCGGTGGGTGGAGCGCGCGCTGGTGTTCCGCCCCGAGGTGCCGCCGTGGCAGGCCGCGCTCCGCGACGCGCTGCTCGAGGCCGGCGTCACGCCTGACAACGGGTTCACCTTCGACCACGTCACCGGGACGAAGATCGGCGGCACCATCTTCGACAACAGCGGGCAGCGGCACACCGCTGCTGACTTCCTCCGGCACGCGCGGCCCAGGGGGCTCACCGTGCTCCTCTACGCCACCGTGTCAAGGATCCTCTTCAGACGCCAAGGTACGCACATACCATTTCTTGCATTCGTTTTTCTCGCTCTGCGCGGACCAGATCATCCGTTCTGAAGAAGGTGTACAAATTTTAACATGACAGAGGGGGTGCCGTATCCCGTGGCGTACGGGGTGGTGTTCACCGACCCGCTGGGAGTGCAGCACCGGGTGTACCTCCGGGACGGCGCGAAGAACGAGGTTATACTGTCGGCGGGGACGCTGGGGAGCCCGCAGCTGCTGATGCTGAGCGGCGTCGGCCCGCAGGCGCACCTGGAGGCGCACGGCATCCAGGTGCTGGTCGACCAGCCCATGGTCGGGCAGGGCGTCGCCGACAACCCCATGAACTCGGTCTTCATCCCGTCGCCCGTGCCCGTCGGGCTCTCCCTCGTGCAGGTCGTCGGAATCACCCGGTCCGGCAGCTTCATCGAGGGCGTCAGCGGCTCCGAGTTCGGCATCACCGTCTCCGACGGCGCCCGCCGCCTAGCCCGCAACTTCGGCATGTTCTCTCCCCAGGTATGATCAGCCTGTTTTTGCTTCCCTTTGTTGCTGCCGTGTATTGAGTACTGATCACCGGCCGGTGTACGACAGACCGGGCAGCTCGGCACGTTGCCGCCGAAGCAGAGGACGCCGGAGGCGCTGCAGCGCGCGGCGGAGGCGATGCGGCGGCTGGACAGGAGGGCGTTCCGGGGCGGCTTCATCCTGGAGAAGATCCTCGGCCCGGTGTCGTCGGGCCACATCGAGCTGCGCACCACCGACCCGCGCGCGAACCCGGCCGTGACGTTCAACTACTTCCAGGAGGCCGAGGACCTGGAGCGCTGCGTCCGCGGCATCGAGACGATCGAGCGGGTCATCCAGTCGCGCGCCTTCTCCAACTTCACCTACGCCAACGCGTCCGTGGAGTCCATCTTCAGCGACTCCGCCAACTTCCCCGTCAACCTGCTGCCGCGGCACGTCAACGACTCGCGGTCGCCGGAGCAGTACTGCAGGGACACCGTCATGACCATCTGGCACTACCACGGCGGCTGCCACGTCGGCGCCGTCGTCGACGACGATTACCGGGTGTTCGGTGTGCAGGGGCTGAGGGTGATCGACAGCTCCGCGTTCAAGTACTCCCCCGGCACGAACCCGCAGGCCACCGTCATGATGCTCGGCAGGTAACCGGAATGGCTTTGCTTCTGTAGCACCATGTGGGGTTATGCTGATTTGAACTTTTGCACATGAGCGAGTATGAGACGAGTAAAAATACTATTTTGAATCTATACAGGTATATGGGTGTGAAGATTCAGGCCGAGAGATGGAGGAAATGATCAAGAGAGATTTCAGAATGGTCTAGGCACCAAAAATTGCATGTAATTCAGGCAAAAAAAATTGTAATTGGGTACCTGCTTTAGAATAGGTTTTGTTTTCCCCCTTAGATTTTACTCCCCTACACATAGTATCTGCTTGATGATTCTGAATCTCTGACATCCCTTGAGATGCATTGCTCAGCATTGCTAAAGAAAAAGGAAAACCTGTGTTGCAAAGGCATTATGAAGAAATAAATGAAGTGACATTTCAGAACACAGGATAATGGTTCGAGCAACAATAATTCAGAATTTTTTTAGAGCTCGAAGGCCATATTCTACCTCCCAATTTCAACTGATACGGACAGTAGCTGAAAACCACCAAATCAAGGTTCAACATTACTTCAGAATGCTCTGCAGGATCCATTTACAATAGGCACTTCATTTCCTGGCTTTACATGTTACATACAAATATCTGTTGGTGGTTGTTACATGCTACAAACGCCAGAGGGATCTGGCATATAACGTTCTTGATCATCTATACATGGATCAAATACATGTTTAAAAAAGGAATGACTGGTTAAGATGGAGGTATATGCACTACATAGAAAAAGGCACAAAAAGAACAAAAAAATGAGGGGAAAAAATCTTCTAAGCATTTGCCCTACTTGCCTGCAACCTATATGCTTGCAAATTTTTCACCCTATCCATGTTCTCAGGAAGCAGAAGGTGCCTAATTGCCAATTTGCCATCATTGTTGTCCAGAATACCCCAAAGTCGCTAGCAATTATATACTTAACCAAATTTCATATTGTGAGGTTTTCTTGGATAGCCAGAAATGAGCCACAAATGTTCCCGCCCATGTCTGGGAATGCCGTACATCCTGGCAAGGGTTTCACCTTGCCTTTACGGTCAACAGTTACAGGGTACTTCAGGAGGTGACCTCTCATCTCAGTAACCTCATTAGCAATGAACTGCTTCCAGTTCTCTTCCCCAAGAAGCCGAACTCGTCTCATGCATTCCAGGCTCTCTGGATGGTTAAAGTCTTCCTCAATAGCTCCAATATGCTCAGCCCAGAGGGACATTCTGTAGCCGTAAATCTACACATGAAATCACAAAATAGGGTTTACAGTATGATTGGAGAAATATCAGGATGATTGGAGAAATATCAGTTGCATAATACAATGGATTATTCCCCTGTTGAACCGAATGTGAGTTTCGGCCCATTTGGGCCCATGTACACTTGTATGTATTCCATTTGAGAGTGAGGAGAAAATATCAAGAAAACAATTCCCCATTCCACCAATAGACTTCATGGTATCAGATCCATGGGTGATGGGTGAGGTGACCGGTGAAATCCATGCTAATTTCTGGCGAGGTGGCGCCGTATCTTAGCGGGGCTGAAGGAGGCGCCAAAGCCAGCGACAGGGTGGCGATGGCAGCTAGCGCTGTAGAGGAGCGGGCCGCAGAGAAGGGCCGGATGCCGAGGGCGTAATGGGGCACGGCGCCGTCGGCTGGGCAGCGAGGTGGAAAGGACGGTGAAGGTGTCAAGGGGCGACAACGACAGCGAGATGTAGGCGAGGACTCCGAGTGGTGGCGGGGAAGAAGAGACAAGTGGTGGTGGTGGTAGTTTCGGTGACTTCTAATTCAGGGAGGCAATGGATTTAGTCATAAAGGCAGTGGGTACGGGTGGTGCTCATGAAGTTTTGGTGGTGGATTTAGCCATTCTGGCAGTACCCCGTTCAGCGGGCCCAACGGTGGAGGCAGAGGCACCCCATTCAGTGGATCCGGCGGCGTGGCGGGTATCACGGGTATACACATAGTGAAACAATCCAAACTGCTGATGGAACATCTTGCCCCATTAGAGGCGTTGTTGCAGTACAATGCACTCCTATCACATTATCATTAGTGTTATATGTTCCCTCCTTCCCGGTTAATTTAATCTCAATAAGTGCTTTCGTTGATCATATGGACCGTTGGGTTTCCCTTGATCGTGAGAATTGTTTAAGTCAGGAGAGACTATCAGGGAAGAGACTTGGGATTGGAGTCAGGCGTGATGGACTCTGGTACTTAGATCGAAGGGGAACAAGTGAAGTAGTGTATCTTGCATCGATAGCTGTTGCAAGTGAGGAGGCTAGGGTAATACTTTTGCATTGTCGGTTAGGACATATATCTTTTTGAGACAATGAGCAAAATGTTTCCTAATGACATGAGTAAGGTAGATAAACGTAAATTAGTATGTGATGCATGCAAGTTTGGAAAATATACGAGGACACCATATGTGAGTAGGGGGCTTCGAAGTATATCACTCTTTGTATTAATTCACTCTAATGTGTGGACCTCTCCTGTTATATTTGTGAGTGGAATGAAGTACTTTGTTACTTTCATTGACTGCTATTCTCGTATGATTTGGATATATCTTATGAAACATAAGAACAAGGTGCTTAAATGCTTTCAAGACTCCTATGCTTACGTTAGAAACCAATTCGATACACATGTTCAAATTACCAGAACTAATAATGGGACAGGGTATGTGAACAATGAATTTGGTAGCTCTCTCAACAGAAGGAATACTACAATAAACTTCGTGTCTTGATACACCTCAAAATGGAGTGGCTAAAAGGAAGAATCATCATCTCTTGGAGGTAGCTCGATCACTTATGTATACAATGAATGTGCTAAAATTCCTATGGAGTGAAGCAGTTATGACTGCTACATATCTTATTAACCGCATGCCATCACTGTACTTGGGATGAAAGCTCCTTGTGAAATGGTGTTTGGGAAGAATGAATTTATTATTCCTCCAAAAGTTTTTGGATGCACTTGTTTTGTTAGAGATCATAGGCCTTCAGTCGAAAAGCTAGATCCTCAAGCTATCAAGTGCATCTTTATAGGCTATTAATCTGGACAAAAGGGGTACAAATGTTGGAGCCCATATGAAAGGCGTACATTTGGGAGCAAGGATGTGACCTTCAGAGAGTCCATCCCATTTTATAGAAGGTAAATAGATCTGAGTACCTTATTTAGTGAGCTTGACCCCACTGATGTATGTGATGATCGTCACGAGAAGGATGATGAGATGCTAGACACTGAAGAAGATAAGCAATTAAAAGTGCTCAATCCCATGTCCTATGAGTGAATCCACATGTGGGCATAAATAGAGAAGACTGAACGAAGAAGGAAATTTGCAGGTTTACACAATGAGAGTCAAAAACTTCAGTAGTGCAGCCAATGGAGCAGCAATGGTCTCAAGCTATTGTTGAGGTGGAAGATCAGTCATCTAACTCTTTAAACCTTGTACAGTTGTCCTCTGATACAGGGGGAGAAGAGTTTGAAATAGGGGGAGAGGAATCTGACTTGCCTATTGCTATAAGAAAGGGAAAGAGAAGCTCCGCAGGAAAACCTCCAAGATATGGCTTTGAAGATATCACTACCAACGATGATAATGAGAATGACATAGCTAACTATGTCTCATGTGTGTCTATCTCTTGCCTACAAGGCCTTTATTGCATCATTACAATTAGCAGTGATTCTGAAGGATTGGACAGAAGCAAAACAGGATCCAAAGTGGTACGAAGCTGTGTTGGAGGAGTTGGCAGCTCTTGAGAAAAACAAGACCTGGGATCTTGTACCTTTCCCAGTGAGAAAGGTGGTGGTTAGCCGCAAGCGGGTGTACACTATGAAGCAAAATCCTGATGGAAAGGTAGAGAGGTATAAAGCGAGGCTTGTGGCAAAGGGATATGCCAAACATATGGAATTGACTATGATAAAACCTTTGCACCGATGGCAAAGATGAGCACAGTAAGAACAATAGTATCTTGTGCAGCTAACTTTGATTGGCCATTGCATCAACTAGATGTTAAAAATGCGTTTCTACGTAGAGACCTCCAGGAGGAAGTGTGTATAGAAATTCCACTTGGGTTTGCCACCTCACAAACTAAGGGAAAAGTACTGAGATTAAACAAATCTTTGTATGGTCTCAAGAAGTCACCAAGGGCATAGTTTGATCAACTCAGACATGCATTGTGTGGTTTGGGGTATAGGCAATGTAATGGAGATCATACAATGTTTTACCACCATTCTGAAAGGCATTCTTGCTGCGTATGTGGATGATATGATTATTACAGGGGGTGATACTTAGGAAATAGCTCGACTGAAGGAGAATCTAAGCAGGGAGTTTGAAGTCAAGGATCTAGGCCAACTCAGATATTTTTTGGGCATTGAGATTGCAAGATCCCCTAGGGGGATAGTTCTTTCACAACGAAAATGTGTTGAATCTACTTAATGACACAGGCATGCTTGGATGTCGCCCAGCTTCAACTCCTATTGAACCGAACCACAAGTTATGTGCCTAGTCAGGATATCCAGTACATAGAGAGATATCAGAGGTTTGTGGAACGGTTGATTTATTTGTCACACTAGGACAGATATAGCCTACGTTGTGAGTGTGGTAAGTTAATACATGCATGATCCTAGAAGTGGTCATTTGGAAGCTGCACTTAGAATCCTGAGATACTTGAAGGGAAGCCTAAGAAATGGGTTTTGGTTCAAGAAGAATGGACACCTAAATGTGCAAGGATACTGCGATGCAGACTGGGCTAGTTGTCTTGATGACAGGTCAACTTCAGGCTATTGTGTGTTTATAGGTGGTAATTTAGTATCCTGGGGGAGTAAGAAGCAACCAGTGGTATCTCGCTCTACTGCTGAAGCAGAATACAAGGCAATGTCAATAAGTTTGAGTGAGATGTTATGGATGAGAAATCTTCTATCTGAGTTGAAGTTGCTAAAGGATATTTTCATGAAGTTATGGTGCGATAAAAAGTCAGCGATAAATATTGCTAATAATCCAGTCCAACATGATTGGACAGAACATGTAGAGATAAATCGTTTCTTTATCAAAGAGAGATTGGATGAAGGCACACTAAAGTTGGGCTTTGTAATATCTGGAGAACTGATTGTCTAATAAAAAGGTTTAGGTGTTAGAGAGTGTATATTAGCATGTAACAAGATGGGAATGATAGATATCTATCACCCATCTTGAGGAGTGTTGGACTGAATGTGAGTTTCGGCCGATTTGAGCCCATGTACACTTGTATGTATTCCGTATGAGAGTGAGGAGAAAATATCAAGAAAACAATTTCCCATTCCACTGATCGACTTCATCCCCTAAAACATGAGATGCAACTAATATACAACACTAACTAAGCAGCAGCTGTGAGCAACAATCAACAGCAGCGCAACACAAACATGAAGGTACAATAGCTACTGGTAAAATATCAAAATACGAGCTTGTGAGAACATCTCAGTGCTGTAGGTCTCAAGAAATGTGAGCTATTAGTGAGCTTGAGACATGAGGAATTACCTGTCCACGGGGGGCAGAAATCTTATTTGCCCACGTATACTGTGGTTGATACGCTCCCATTGCAATCTCCGTATCTCTGATTCCTTCCATGGATCTCTGGTTGATATTAGCTGATCCAATGATCACGTATTCATCATCCACAATCATGCCTTTTGAATGTACATAGACCATGAATCTCCTATTTTTCCTAGCTTGTTCCTGAATAGTTGGTGCAAACATGGATAACTGAGCTTGCATGCAGGGCATGTTTGGGGGAAAAATCACAGCATATTAAAAAAAATCATGTCAAGGGTCAAGAGATTGCACGACATCTAGTACACCTAATATCTAATGGTAATTTTGATACAATTGAAAAGCTCAATATTATCCATACAAGATGCAACTCTTTGGTAGAGCATCTACACAACTGAGCTTGTGAATCAAATCATCCAATCATTGATCCAAAGGCTTCCTATTAAACAAAATACTCGAGCATGAAACCTTAATTCTCAAGTAACCTCTTAACACAGAAACTCAAGTGGATGTCAATGTCATTGGCCATTTGGCCTTCAAGTACTTTGAGAATTAGTATGATATGGCCATTCCTAGTAAAATTCATCTGCAGAGGCAGAAAGGTTTGAAGATTTGACATTGTGGTGCATCATACAGGGGCTAACAAAGCCATGTCAGTGCTTTGCTTAGACAAACAGAGAACTGTCAAGCTCAGTCCACATAAAGGTTACACAGATTCAACATGTCGTTAACTACTCTATTTACTATTATATCTGAAAACTAAAACAACTCAACCTTGTTGGGGAAAACAAAAGGTGTCAGGGATCCCCCCTTCCCTAGCACAGTTTATTGAAATAAAACACGACAGAAGCCTCACCTGAGGGTTATTTGATGAATTTGATGCATTTGAAGTGCTAGTGCTGTCGGCAACTTCACGATTGCCAAGACAAAAGAAGTTCAAATAATCCTGAGGCTCGTATACATCATCCAGACCTACTTCTTTCAAGGCCCTATATATTGTCTCGTACATCATTTGCATTGTTTTGTTCTACAATGTGAAGAAACAAGATGTGATTAAACCATGGACAAACTGGTTATATAATCTACAGAAGCACATTAAACAAGAGTACAAGACACAAGGCACTGGCAGAGATGTTAAAACTAACCTGCCAGTAAAGAATTCTTTGTGTAGCAGCACCAGTTGGATTGCCCTCAGGCCACATAGGAATTACTATATATGCAGAAAATCTCTCGTTTGCCTTAATCTTGTTTGCAATTTTGAGAGCAATTTCGATTGGTATTAAATTATTAGCCCCTGAAAGATCACAAATTTGAAATCCTGAGTTAGCATCAAGCTATCAATTAAGGAATTTGGTGTAATCTGTTTCGTCATTAGATGGCTAGTGAATCAAGGAATGAAACAAAATTGGACTGTGCACTATTTTTTCTGGAAGCATGACAAAAATAAAACTTTAAACTACATGCTTACCAATATCTTTGTTTGAATCCCAATTAAATGAAGAACCAATGAAGTACTGATTCTCAATATAAATAAAATGTTGGGCTGCCCGGATAGCATTCACATAAGCTGTATGTATGCTCATATCAATGAGTACATTATTCCCACAAACAAGATTCTGTTATCCAAAGCAGAAGAAGTGTTAGTCAAAATCACAAAACCAGCAACCACAGAATGTAATGTTGCTAGATGGTAACTATATTTCAGGTACCTTCATGGTTGCTCCTCGTGGATCCTTAGGAAATCCCTTGGCAGAGTTTGAATCAATAGACCGAAACACCTAAATATCAAAGTGAGAGGGTTCAATGCACAAAAGTGGAAACAAGTAGAAACTTTGATTCTCCAACTACAGAATACTATAAATACCTGAACATGCCATGTCTCTGGATCATTGTCGCTAAAATATATTGCATCATTAATGCTTATGATATCAGGTATTCTTTCAATCCTGAGAAGTGCATCATCATATGATTTTGCCAACTTTTTAATCCCATGGCGTTTAGATGCCTTTAACCAACGCTCCTGAAAGTTTTGCAAAACATCATAAGCAGCTGGACCATCAATCTTGGAATGCAAGTCATGCCATGGTTCCCTTGGTCCACGAGCATCAACTGCCTGCAAACAAATGACAAAGGAGAATTACTTTTTAGAACAGCCACAAAATAAGCACTGAGAAAAAGGCAAGATGCAACGATTCTTCCTGTAATATGATAATTTAATTTTCATGATTAAGGACCAAACATGACATAAAGCTCCTACCCATGTCAAACTTAAGAAGATTCCAGTAGTTGTAACACAAGAAAATTGTATCAACACACAAGTATATGACATAGGAATCAGATACTTACGGCAAAGTTTGGATTGTAATAATCTTCCTTGTGCACAGTCTGAAGAGTCCGAAACAGAGGATGCCAAGGTGTATCATATCGCCCACCACATAAATCAAGGCCTCCAACAAAAGCAATTATTTTTCTCCTATAATTGCCAGCATCAGCGTCCACAATAACTGTTTTCTGATGATGAGTAAAAATGGTTCCTGTTTCCTGGTTTCCAACACCTTCGTATGATAAATAGATGGTACTAAAGAAATGATAAAAATACAAGATCACTTGATAAATAAATAAGTGGGCATAATTGTTTTCCTTTGGGGGAACAACTGTTGGGTTTGAGTTCATAAATGATATAGGGTAATGGATGCATCTTGTGAAGCTCTATAAATTCTTTTCTTGGTCAAATGGTAGGAACTGCTATTCTAAAGAGCACAGGAGAACAATATAATTCAATGATGCATAAAGCATGAATGGCAGATTAAGTGAAGCCATTCACATTCACACGTGGCACACCGAACTGAATATAATACTTTCAGTGACCAACAACAAATGATTAATCATAATGGATAAGTTTGTATGCCATCACAATAGAGATAACCTGCTGTTTCACCCAGCTGTGTCGTTTCCCAGCAGATCGTGGGCAAAGCAATACTTGAACCGAAGAGTGCTTGAAAAATCTACGTGTCTCCTCGTCTCGTGTGCCCATGAAACCATCCTATAAATGAACTTTTGATAAGCACGGTGTACTTCAATTCTTCAGCATCATGAAATATGAGACCAAATGTGGTGCACGTATCTAACAAGTAAGCTACTAAATTGTATCATAGAAAATTCGACACCAAGTTGAGGCATATCTTCTCAATATTATCCAGATGACAGCTAGATATTTTTTGCAAATCCTTTGAGTTGATAACCACAGGTATCATGGTAAATTTGCAGCATATATCAATCATGAAATTTGCGTAGCAAATTATATTACAAACGAAGATCAGTGGTGCCGCACTCCATCTACTTAGCAGCTTAACATTTGAAAATGTATCATAACTATTTGAACATAGGTGGCATTATAAATTTGCAGGTTGGATGCAAAAGTATGTTTCTCATGTAGTGTAACGACCTCAACATAGCAGTTTTGGACACAATAAATAATTCATACCATCTTAAATCCAAGAATGCTCCTTGATGTTGGATCATCCCATACAAGAAGCAGAACCCTCACACCTTCCTGTGACTTAATTTTCAACAGGTCCCCAAGTGACGGCACCTTCTCAGCTCCATCCCTCACGAGGTGGATCGTGTGGAACACTGACCACCCCACGATGTAAATCAACCGCCGTGCCTGGCAAATGGCATTGTAAATGTCGTACCAGCACTGCCCATGCTGGTAGCGAACTCCATGGTCAAGCCAGATATCTGGGAGACAACCATCGGGCACATGTGCATCCTGATACAGGGTCACCCTCATGCCACGCCGCAGAGGGAAGTAAGTATTGGGCACCCCAAGGCAGTCCGGGCCAGCAATGACACCATGGTGGTACATTGTGAGGTGAGCCACTGGGATGTATTCTATGGACAACCGCAATACAGCACCCGGAGCACATGGCTTGCCATTGGGCTCGAGAACAGGGTAGACGCCCTCGATCCTCTCCCCAGAAAGAAGCTTCTCAGCAGGGATGGCCACGGTGCCGATGAGCTGAGCGCCGAAGACGTCGCTGTCCTTGACAACAAACTGGACCTCGGCGGCCTCGTGCCCGACGGGCACGAGGAAGTTCTGGGCCCAGACGGGGTTTTCGTTGTTGGGAACAACATAGGTGCGCGCGACAGTGGCGTAAGATACCTGGATGGTGACGTAGGGGTCGCTGGTCATGTTGGCGTTGGACATCTTGCTGCCGACGGCGCCGGTGATTCGCGGGCCGAGGAGGTCGCTGATCGTCTTGGAGAACATGTCCTTGTTGGGGAGGCTCCGCGCGTCGTGCACCCAGATGTCGAGGGTGCCGTGAAGCAGCACCACCTTCAGCGACGGCCTCACGCCGCCGTGCTGCGACCCTCCCGCCGCGGCACCGTATGACACCATCTGCATCTCGCCGCCTCCGTGGCTGCTCCCGCCGCTCGAGAAGGAGGTAGAAGACGGCGGCACAGACGGGGACGACACGGCCACCGGCGCGTAATCGGGGCGGTCCGACAGGCCCATGGTGGCGAGCACATCGGCGATGGGGTAGGACGGCGCGGAGGGCGAGGGGGATTGGGGCACCGAGGCCGAGGGCTGTTCGTGGAAGCTGGAGCTAGGGAGAGGTTGGGGCTCGGGTAGGAGGGGTACGCGCCGGGGTAGGGGTCGTAGCGGTACGACGAGGAGGCAGCGGCGGGTACGCGTACTGCGGGTGCGGCGGTGGCGGGTAGGGCTGGAGCGGGCCGGAGTGGTGCGCGAATTGCTGCGGCGGGGGCGGCGCGGGGGAGTACCCCGGGAAGGAGGGCGACGGCGCGAGGTAGGGGTAGGCCGGCGAGGCGGACGCCGGCGGCGGCGGGTACTGGTACTGGTAAGGGGAAGGATACGGGTGCTGGTAGGGCGGGTACTGCCCTTGCCCGCCGTGGTTGCTGCCCTCCATTTCCGGCCGCCTCCGTCCAAAGCTTTCGTGGGGTAGTGGATCCGCTTACTTTTCTCGCTCTCGCGGGTTTGAAACGGGGGGCGTGGTAGGGGGCGGCAGCCGTACGCGGGGTGGTGGTGGAATGGAAGAGCCGTGGGCGGCGGGGCGACCGCGACGGTGTGGAGATGGGATCGGGGAGGAAGAGGAGGAGAAATCAGAGAGGCGGTGGTTGGGGCGGGGTAGACCTGGCCTGGCGCGGCGGCCCATTGGATTCCCCATGCCCAGGTGGGTCGCGGCGGCTGACCGGTTCGTCCATCCTAACGTTCTATTCTAGCCGTGAAGGTTGAAAGATATCCACGTGGGGTCGCGTGTCATCCGTGCGCGCGCGCGTGGAAGATTGTTTTGTTAGCCAGGTATGCTTCCGAAAGCCTGTTCACAGTGACCGTAACTGACGCATTTTCGGCTTTTAGCCGATTTTTTTTATCTACTACTATTAGTTGATACTAATTATAAAAGATACTAATTATCAAACTTATCAATTATAATATAAAAAGGACATTTTAGCTATAGCTAATGTATTTTAGTTAAAAATAAATTATAGTGGCTAATAAGCGGCTTTTAAAAAAATGTGAGCAATAGGAAAAATAAGAGAGGGATACACACGCGAGCCAGGAAGTGAGAGGAGTGAGATGCGTGATGCGTACGTGACCTCCTGTTTATATGATTTTTGAATTCTGTCTATTCATAAAATAAAGTATGAAAAGAAATAGTTATATATGATTTTAATCGATATAGTAAAAATTAAAAATCATAAGCCGTATATTTAAAGAACCCAACCCTTAATGGGCTGAATGGGCAGTGGCGATGAACTCGGTGGAATCGGTGACCCGCAGATAGATTTCTTTCTTTAAATGCTTTGGTAGATGATCTAATTCCTCTAGTTATAAGGTACGTTTCCTGAACTTGGCACACGGTTCACGGTAGCTTCTAAATGCCATTTCAGTGGTGTTTAGTGGGGACATGGCATGGAGCAGTATTGTCCCTCTGCAAACTGCTAGCGAGACGGCAATTCCTGCAACGCTTCTGTATATCACGCGTGACTTTTCATTAACCGCGTCGTGTGTTGCATTCTTCCACATGACCAAATGGGTACCAAACATATATAGGTAAATGCAGTTTTCTTGCATATTTGAACAGTTGACTTCTCATGTCTTAGTGGGTAAGCATTACGACTGCTGTGCTGCTAAGATTTCCCATGACACCCACTCTTAAACTTGCAGACTTTGGTCGTGACAGCACGTTTGTGTAATGCAAGACCGTATGATGGCAGTCTCATCATGATGATGAGTATTTAATCGTACTCTTCTGGTGTTGTCAATCGGTTAAGTTTAATTTTGGGCTTTTGAATCCTCTGATTTCTCCTATCAAAGTGGTGGTAGTTTGACTGGCCTTGGACTGACGGTCAGACTGGTCGGCAGTGTAACCAATTTGTGGTCTAATTGACGATTAGACCGTCTAACGGTTTAACCGGGCATTGCATGATGGTCTGACTGGTGTGGGTATTAAGGCGGTTCGACTGGCTTGGTGGTTGCAGTTAGATCGGTTCTTATGCCGAAAGGCTGTTGAGTTCAGCTGTTTTGGGTTGTTTTGCTATGTTAGTCATGGTGTGTCCATACAAGTGTTAGTCATACAGTTTCTATGCAGTGTGAGTCATGGTGTAGGTCCATGCATGTATTTTGCTAATTGAGAATTTAAGTGCATGTCATTTGTATTTGGATTGATTGCTTTGATTTTGGTGTGCAGGTGTTTCATGATTGTTGAGGTCAACGACAACACTAAGGCTTAGTGGCCATGGCGAGTCACGTAAGTCCGGATAGAGCATCATGATTTTTTTTGAAATAATCTATGTTTTATTTGAAAATACAAAATTATAGCTGTGATTTTATTTTTTGCAAAAGTAGCCTACTGTCGCCGAACCGTTTGGTGACTGCCCTCTGTCGCCCAATGGTTGAGCGACACGAAGGCAGTAGTTGCGCCGTTGGGCAACAGGAATGCAGTCGCCCAACGTCGAACGATACTATCGCCCAACCGCTAGGCAACAGAACCTCCTGTCATCCAATAGTTGGGCGACTCGAGTCTGTTTTTTATTATTTAATTCATTTTAAAAAAATATTTTAAAGTTAATCCCTTGTGACTTTATTTCCAATTCTGACCCCTTTGGCCACGCCACCACCCGTGGCATGGCCAAATCGTACTGTCACGCCACACACTACGGCATAACAAAACATGCCATGCCAGCCCTCGTCCACCCACCGTGCCAGCATGGAGGCTTGCATGGCAGTAGTCACATCATCCCACGGCATGACAGTAGTCACGCCAGATCCCATGTGTGACAATTGTCATGCCTTGATATATGGCGTGACAGGGCCTATCGTATTTCACTTTTACATGTATGCCCAGACTGAGCCATTGCTTAGACTTGAAGAACTTGCATGGGTCCCTGCACCAACAGAGGGGTGGCATCTCTCCCTCAGGCGGGTGTTGCAATGAATGCTCGGTTAGAACTTTCACGATGGGGTTGCTGCTACAGGAGGCATCATTGCAGGGAGTTGGCCTCCTGGCACGCTCCGCTTGTTCGTCTCGGGCCATAGCAGCCCTTGCTCGTCACATAGATATCATGCATGTGTATTATTGTTCTTGTCCTTCTTCTTCCTGTGACTTTTGCTTCTACCTACAACACCTAATGCAACCAATGCTTGATCATGTAAGGATGAATATTTTGATGGTTTTTCAAAGACTCTACATCCAATAGATATGCAACTGCCTTATTGAAGTTGCGAGTGGTTTCCTGATGAGAATATTCATCACCAAGTGTTTCTATGATGGTGGTAGAGATAATACCAATATGGCAATATTGTCATTACGCTCAATTTTTTATTCACACTAATCAGCTATATAATAAGGTTATTAAAGACATTGAGGGAGTGTTCGGCAGGGCACAAGCCGCCCGGCTTTTGGCAGCCGCTACAGTACCTAACTTTTAAACGGAATATTTTCTCAAGACGGGGTCTACAATTTAAAAGTAGTACATGTTAAAAGCCCAACATCTATACCAGCCAAAATCGCAACTGAGTATCGATCTCTCCGTAATCTGTACTGTAAACAGTCAAAATTCAAAAATTTTAGCCAAAGCCATAAGCCGCAGCAAAAAAGAACAGGCCCTGAGATGGTCAATGAACTATGTACTTTTCTTCATGCACAACTTGTAAGTTGTCGCTTCAACACTCACTGATTTGTCAATGATTTTACCATATACAATTTTTCTAAATCCGCCCATAATTTCTTCAGTGAGTTATCCTTGATCACTGAGTACTTTACTTCATTGGAGAGACATAGAAGAATTGTACTGACAGGCTTCCACTCTATCACCTTCCAGTCTTCAGCAGACATATTTTCCGATTCGTCCCCTTTATAGCATCGATTAGCCCTGCTGGACAAAAACATCCTTCACCACATATTGTCACACGCTGAAATTTCCTCCACCATCAAATTTCTCTATTTGATTCCACATCATCGACATCGATCTTAATTTTATGGCACATAATGCTTTACCGACCTTCTCACAAATTAGATTAATCTGATATTGGCTCTGATACCACTTGTTACACTCTAATATCCCTTCTTATGCACAGCAGCCATCAGATTGGATTAGAGTTTGTGAGATACAACATGAGCATGCACGGTATTAAGAACGAAGAAGAATCTCGTAGAGAGATCCAAAATAACAACATTGAAGCAACCACGATGAGAGAGAAATGATTTGGCGAAACTGACCATAAATTTCTCAAGGATAACCTCAAAAGAATACAAGGAATTGTCGTTCTCTTACAACCCTCTCGAATATTTTAGAACCCTCAAATATTTAACCTATACAAGAATCTAGCGCTAAAAAATAATCTAGCCTCTAATCTTCTCATGTATATCTACCTTTGAACGAGTGGCTTCTTTCTTTTGTTATTTGGTTGTTTTGGTTCTCCATAACCATCTCTCATGATCTTATATAGTCTCACTAGCCTTTCTCCAAAATAAAGTAAAAAATTCTACTCTAAAAGAAAATAGAAACCCTAATTCAGATAGGATTTATTTATGACTACTTATAGCACCACTTTTCAAATTAAAAAAACTAGATACGAGTCTAAATAATCTACGTAAGGGTAAATAACTAAATATCGTTTGCTCAGATGCTGTCCTGTTCGATGTCCTCGTCTCATCACTAAGGTCAGCGTCAGGATTATCGCTGTCTCTTTCCGAAAAACCTGTTATTGGAATGGAACTTGATGTAACTGGCACTTGATGCTGTCCCTGCGGGACCGCTTATATAGAACGCTATTATGTGCATTGGTGTTTTCCTGTTGTCACTTGATTCACCTACATTATTCAGGAAAGGGTTATCAGTTATTCAGTTTTGTACACCAGTTTATCGTCGCATAGACAGATCAAGCTGATGTTAATATCTACCTGAAGATTTCGGTCTTTTGACAGCCCTGAATATTTGGAGTATTCTTTTAAACTGTACTTTTTGACATGGCAGCGGACAGCAGAGACGTCAATACAGATAATGTATATAATTTTAGGCTCGAAAAGCCGTTTAGATAATCCGTTTCAATATGCTGTTCCATTTTGAAGTTTAACCTTCTAACTTCCAAAGAAACAAAGATCAAAAGTAGAAACCAAAAGCCAAAAAAAGAGCTTTTGTGTGGTCTTTGAGAACTCTGAAGTCCCAAAAGATGTTGCTGTTCAGG
Organism: Dendrocalamus sinicus; assembly: GCA_036346575.1. Lineage (NCBI taxonomy): Eukaryota > Viridiplantae > Streptophyta > Magnoliopsida > Poales > Poaceae > Dendrocalamus > Dendrocalamus sinicus. The sequence goes on from CM070669.1 coordinate 25,212,788, forward strand.
TACGTTCGGAAATAGTAATTTGATTGTCTGAACACCCACGTTAGTTGCAGTCATTCCTGTTTCTTAAAAGTCTCTGTTTCAGTATACTATTCAAGGGGTGGACACCGTATATATCTGCAGAAGATACAGCATCACATTGCTGCAGACGACAAACTATTTTCTTTATGAAGACAGGGAAATAGAAACCACTATCATTGTCATTTGAACTTGTACTTCTATTCCTAAAAAGAACTGTAACACAGACAACACTCACTTGGATCAGTCTTTGTTTTCCCCTTCCACAACTTTTGTCTATTTTCTGAAGTTTGATCATGGGCAATGTAGAGGCAAGGCACTGCAATGCATAAACACTAGGGTCTAGGTCTGCATTTCAGCACAATTTCTGCTATTTTCAACTTCAGATGAAAACGCTGAAAATTCCAACGGTAGCTGGTATTAGAGAAGAGTCAACCACAAAATTGTCTGGAACAGACGCACACAATACATATCCACACAGAGATGTGATGACGTGCAGTTTAGAAGAATTCAGTACGGTAAGGTTTTGCATAGAACATGCAAAAGACTTGCACATCATTGCATCAAGAAGGGGTTTGTATTAATTTTTACTGATAGCTTTTAGCTGTAGATTATAGCTAAAATGAACAATAATAGCTAAAAGAAATATCTTCTAGAAAGAGTGGGCGAATGGTGGAAAAAATGAGGGAGAGACATATGCGCATGACGGAAGCGAGAAGAGTGAGGTACGTGATACACTCATAATCACATGCTTTATCCCGGAGTGAGACGATAGCGAGAGGAGCAAAGAATCTGCTTCAAGAAACTGGGTGTTTGTATTGATTTTTGGGTTTTCTAAGAAGCTAGAAACAACAAAGCCTAAAAAGTAAAACTAACAGTGGTACACAGTACGTAAGGAGAAGTAATTCAGAAAATAATCCTATAAAATCTGGTTTTTATGGGAGGTTTTTATGAGGTGGTTAATGAAATCAAAGTTAAATGACACGTTATGCTTGGATGAGGGCCTAACCTCACATGCTCTTCCCCTTGAAGACCCCTTTGCATTTTGCTCTTTCCAAATGCACCACAAAATGAAATGGCAAAGGGAATCGAATCATCTTCTCCTTTCCTTTGCCACCTACTCAAGGCATATTTATTTAGGCTTAGGTTTTTCTGATTTATAGCTTAAATCTAATTTTTTTATCTTAAGCAACTTATAAGCACCTAATTTTTAAGTCAAGCCAAAGGTAATTGGTAACTTGGCTTTTTTGGCTTTTGAGCTATGGCTTATTATTGAATTGTCTAAAATACCCATAGATCAGGTTGTACCCCACCACATGACACCTTTGGATCCGGCCACCTCCTACTCACCAGCATTGAATAAGGCTAGATCGGGTCGTCTCCCACCACGCCACCGTCAAATCCGGCCACCTCCCATCACGCGCATATTGGATCCGGATGTCTCCCGCCGTAAGCCGGCAATAATGAGGTCCTCTTCCGACTACATGCGGCCTCACCTCCCCGGCTTGGTAGAGGAGGATGGTAGCGCCAGTGGAGGATGACGACATTGAGGAAGCGAGGACGGAGGGGGTTGTCGATGGCACGCACACGAATAGAGAGGAGCGGTGGTGGGCTCGGAGGAGGAGACAACGCGGGGGACTTGGGGTATGATAATGACAGCGACGGACACAGGGAGTACAGATGCATGGGGGAGGAGGAGGGCAGCAAGAGGCGTGGGGGAGGAGGAAGGTGGTGTGGGTGCAGGGGAAAAGGAGGGCGACAACGAGCATGGGGTTGCTGACCTTGGCCAGCAGTGAGGAGGCAACCAAGTGTTGCCCTTTCCTTCACATGAGAGGAGCAAAAGAGGAGGATGGGGGATGGGAATTAGGGTTTGAGGAAAGACATTTTATACCCTGTTAGAAGTGGTTAAATAACTCGAACTTTAGTGGCAAAGACAAATTCTAACTCCCAAAAGCAAAAAAAAAAGCACCTCTAGACTAGCATTTGACTCATAGATATAAAATGGCTTAGCCATTTTTTAAAAGTCCGGTTAAAAAGCCTCTCTTTGTTTAGGCTTTAGCCTTTTGGCATTTAAGCTAAAAAAAGATTAAATAAATAGGGTCATAGTACAACACAATATTTTTTTAAAAAATCTCTGTATAATACAATAATGAATACTCCCTATATCTAATAATATATGACGTGTTTTTGAATGGTATTGTCCATAAATATAAATCATAATTTATATTTTAATATAAAATTAGTGTGATGTTTTTCTATAATTCTAACAAATATATAACTTTATTTTAAATATAATGTTTAGATATAATAATAATTTAAAGTAGTTTAGCTATTTTCAATACGTCATATGATTTTCCCCGCTCGGTTGGGCTGAAAAGTTGTGGCTTATGACTGAAATTGCACTGTAGCGGCTGAAATTTCACTTTAGCTGAAATTGGCTTATTTGGCTTAATTAAATTTAAAAAATCTAAAAATAGAAAAATATGCTAGCTTATCATGGACAATGCAAACGAATACGGGGAAAAAAGAATCGGCAAAAAAGCTCAAAAAAGTCAAAAGTTCAGAAAAAGATAAAATTTTATAAATAATGAAAATAAGCCAAAAACCAGAAGCTGAAATCAAAATGAGCGGGGGCAACTGCTTGTAGCCACCTGACCATAGATGGTAGATCCAATAGTTTGCGCAAGAACTGGTGGAAGGCATGTGCAAGGCAACCAAAAATTAGATGATACACTGGTACTGCATGTACGTACTTTACTGCTTACTACTGTTTAGTCTTAGCTTTTATCCAAGCCCCAACACTTAGCTAGCTGGGAATCGGACCAGAAGAAATCACGTCAAAGTGCCACGTAGATAGATCTGTCACCATCCTTGTACCAAACTGCAGTTTTTCAGGAAGCATCGCAACCAGTACTTCCCTGAGTTATCCAATGATTGTGTTTCCGCAAGCATTGAATCATCGCTTTGCCGCAGTACAGTCGTTGCGATCGAAGGAAAGGTACATGTTTGATGCTACTGAACACGTTGGAAAATAAATTAGTAATCGTCACTAGTCATGTTCTTCATGAAATCTTGTCCTTACATAACACAGGTCAAAGATAGACAAAACATTTGTCGGATTTCAGAAATAGTACAGGAAGGTGTTTTCTGCCTTCTCGATTTCGATTTTTTGGCTTTTTAATTTTTTAAAAGCTTTTTATTTTTATTTCTTTATATTATTTATAATGATATAATTTTTTTATTTTTTAAATTTAATTACTTAGAAAATCCAATGAACACTATACTATAAATAAATCAAAAACCACGACTTATGAGCCACATAGAGCAGGCCCTCACAAAGCCAGCATAAACGAGTAAATGCGCATTGATACTCCATTTTCGCCAGTGGCGGAGTCAGGATTTGATTACGTCTCGGACTTAGTGGTGGAATGATCTAGATTATTTGGGCTGGATCATGAAAATATTACTCAGATTGGACTAAATTTACCTAGGTTGTACACTAAATATTTTTCACGTCTCGAGCTGAAGTCTACTTTATTCGGGGTGTAGATTCGCCCCTGATTTTCGCTATTGATAGAACAAAATTGTAGCTGAGATCACATACATAAGGCAGGAAATACTCCAGTTTCGCAATAAATTTTTCCAGTTGACGGTACAATAAATAGTCCCAAAAAAACTAAGCCAATCCATAGAAGTGCAGTAGCCTAGGGAGTAGTGACGCTATCCACACTACAGTTGCAAAATTACTAGCCTTTGAGCAAAAGCAGAGACCTCCCGGCCGCTGCTCGCGTACTACGCGGCCTTGGCTGGAATCACAATGGGGCTCCTCACAATGTGATCGTCGGAGACCCACTTCAGGTTGCCCTCTGCGCCGGCAACGTCCGGCTCGCCGGCCCACCGCACCGTCACCGTGAAGTTCTGCTGCTCCTTCAGCTCCGTGAAGCGCAGCATTGGTGGCCGCACGATCACCGACACTCCTTTGGGCATGTCCAAGACGGCCGTGTACACGGAGTTTGGCTTCCCGACGTTGGTCACCGTACGGTTCACCGTGATCGGTTGGGCTAGTAGGTTAACGACGAGGGATGGGTAATTCAGCTCTGCTTCGGTGATGGCCTTGAGGTTTGCGCAGGCGACGGGGCGGTGGGCTATCTCTTTCACGCCGTCGTCCCCGATCCCCAGCCCGCAGAGGTAGGGGATGTAGTCGTCGGCGTGGAGGTCGTATACTAGGCCGGGATCAACGGCGCGCACGGGGTTGACATAGCCCGCGCCCATGGCGTAGAAGGTGGCGTGGCGGTACTGCTCGTCCTTGATGGGCACGCCGGTGCGGTCCACCGCGTCCGACGTCGTCATGATTGCCGACTTGATCGCCGCAGGGGACCAGTCCGGGTGCAGGCCCTTGAGAAGAGCGGCAATGCCGCTCAGATGCGGCGTCGACATGGACGTGCCCGACTCTACGAAGAAAGAGAGGCCGACGCCGTCGGAGAACTCCTTGTGCGACTCGCTCGGCGCCCACGCCGCGAGAATGTTCATACCGGGTCCGGTGATGTCCGGCTTCAGAATGCCCGGGCTGGCCTTGTTTGGCCCGCGGGACGAGAAGAACGTGACGACCGGAGACGGGGACGAGCCGACGACCGTCCCTTGAACGCGATGCTCGTCGTCGGGTTGGCCGTGGAGTTCACGTAGGACGCGATCTTGGTCCCGGCCTCGTAGCTCACGTGCGACGCCGGGAGCACGTGCGCGTCGGCGAAGGTGGTGTACCCTCGGCTGCTTTGTTCATCACGATCATGCCCACACCGCCATACGCCGCCACGGTCTGGCCAGCCTCGATGCGGCCGTTTATGCCCCTGCTCTCGCATAGCACCACCTTGCCGCTCACCTCGGCGCCGCGCAGCACGCTGCAATCGCGGCTTGTGTCGGAGCCATCAGCGCCGGGGTACACGAGCGGGAGCGGCTTCGCGGCTGAGTTGTTCCCTGGCTGGAACAGGGACTCGCCGTCGAACTCCTCGCCGTTGCCAAGCACCACTGTGGTGCGTATCGCGCGGTCCATCGTGCCGGCCGCGACGGTGAGCATCCACGGCGCCCCGTTGCCGACCGTCCCGGGCTCCGGACCCGCGTTGCCCGCCGCGCAGCTGACGACAATGCCGCGCTCCATGGCCTTGAACGCGGCGATGGCGATGGGGTCGTAGTTGAACTGCGTGCCGGAGGATGCGCCGATGGAGATGGACATCACGTCAACGCCGTCCTTCACGGCGGCGTCCAGCCCGGCGATGATGTCCATGACGGAGCAGCGGCTCCTTGTGCACACCTTGTATATCGCCAGGTGCGCGTGCGGCGCCATCCCGGAGGCCGTGCCGTCCGCGTTGCCCCGGATGTTGGCGTTCTCCACGAAGTTGCCCGCGGCCGTGCTCGCCGTGTGCGTGCCATGCCCCGCGTCGTCCACCGGCGGCGCCGTCGAGTTCACCGCCGCGCTCCCGAACGCGCGCTCCCCGATGATCTTGTTGTTGCATCCACCCCCGGCGATCTCCTTGAACTCGCACGTGCCCTTCCAGCTCTTCGGCGGCGGCTGGAGGCCGTCGTCGCCGAACGACGGGTGGCTGGGCAGTATCCCCGTGTCCAAGATCCCAATCACCACCCCCCGGCCAAACCCGGACTGGCTCCATAATCCCTCGTTCCCGAGGTGGAGCCCGAGGAACCCCGGCGAGCGGGTGGTGGCCAGCGGCAAGAACTCCTCCAGGTACAGCCTGAGGCACCCCTCCGTGCGCCGCAGCTCCTCGGCCTCCTCGTCCGTGAGCCGCGCGGCGAAGCCGGTGAATACGTCGCTGTACGAGTATATAATACGCGGGCCATCGTCGCCGCTGCCGTCCGCCGAGTCGAGCGCAGCCGCCCGCGGAAGGAACGAGCGGTGCCACTCCTCGACGGAGTCGACGACGCCGTCCCTCGGCTCGAGGTGCACGATGTAGTTCTTCCTCTCCTGCAGGTACGACGCGCCAAGGAGCGGCAGGGACAGGAACAGGAAGGCGAGAAACCACCGGGACTCCATGAGTGGCGTTGTACAAGCTAGTGTCTGAGCTAGCCGGGCAATGCTGGTGAGGGAGAGGAGAGCGAAGTGAGGTGGGCGGCAACGATGAGGCGATTTGCTCGAGATTTTATAGGGAGCTCTTTTAAGGTACACCCATCTGTCAGTGGTAAGTATTCCAGCAATACAATACACCTTGTATATAAAAAAAATACTATTTAGAGAGAACATATTTAAGCAGCAATTGAATGATAAGCTAAGAGCATCTCCAACAATATGAGCTAGTTACTAGCTCTAAGACAACTTCTTCAATGGTATTAACTTTTAGCACATAGCTCATAACATAAATAGCTTCATATGACATTCACATAATCTTGGAATGTGTGTATGAGCCTAGCTCTTGATCAAGAGCTAGCTTTTCTCTCTCTTCTATTAAAATATGAAATAATATATTTAGAGTTAGCTCATAAGTCACTATTGGAGATGCTCTAAAATACACTTCATTGGATTGATTTGTATCTAAAAATTCATTCACCTTTCTCTCTCCTTCTAGATACTACAGGCTATTGGAATTGTTCTTATCAGTGAAAGATGGAATTTAGTGGAGTAAAATGGAGGACAACCACCTACATATTAAATGACTTCAATAATAATCCTCAAGGATTAATGGCGCGTATACCGTATGCATGCTTCTTTTGGCACGAGTACACTGTACACCAGCATATTTCGCTCCTACGTACAAGTATTTGGTATTTGCTTATTTGGTGTTTTTATCACACATGGAATAGTCATAACAGCATGACGTAAAATAATCAATTTTGACTTGCTTTTTAAATTGAGTACGACTAGCGCACGGTATACCATCGAGCTCTATCTCGATAGGATAGCATCCTGCCATTGGATCGTGTTTCATCGAACGATCCACAACTCACCTCGACTCGCATATAGCGTTCGCTTCCAGCGCCCACTCACAGACACCGTCTTCTGGTGTGGGCCCCCCAACACCTTCCCTTGTCGTCCACCTCCACTGGTTTTCCTCTGCAACGCGTGAAACCTCGCCGCTGTTGTAGGATCAAAGATAACCGACTAGAAGGGGGGTGAATGGGAGGCTAAAAAATTATCTTGCCTTCTAAAACAATTCCCACAATTTAGTCAAGCAAGATTCTAAAGAAATTCAAATCTACATAACTCTATTATGTCTAAGATACTACAAGCACAAGTTTCTATAAGAATAACTATGCCACAAATAAATATGACAATCACAATACGCTAACAATACAAAGGCGGAAAGAAATGATAAAGAAATAACCAATTGACACATGATGTTTTACTGTGGTGTTCAAAAATTTGCCAGTTTTCCCTAATACATGTTGAAAAAACCCAAGCAACTTGGACCGGCTCTACGAATTAAGCTTAAACTCCTCAATCCACTAGTGGTTGTCTTTTCTCTGCTCTGGAGATGATGGATACCAAACCACTCATAAGTCGATGCCGGGCTTTTTCATAACTTTTTTAAGAAGTCACCGTGCAAGCTCCCGCTAAGCCGTCTAGATGCCGGCAAGTGCAAATAGTAATAGATCACAACTTCATTTGACAGCGATCAAGTGACAAAAGGTTCAATCTAAGATGTATGTACTTGATTTTGGCTCAACCACCTCAAATGAATGCACAATGTGAAAGTGAGGTGTGGAGTGAATGGTCAATGCTTAAGAGTGTTCAATTGAGCCTCTTTTTTTTGTCCTTGAGCAGGTGGAGGAGCATTTATACCCCCACCAACAAAAGCTAGCCGTTACAAGGTAATCTTTGAAAAAATCAGGGCGAGCGGAAGTACCGCCGTTTATCGGCCGGTACTACCACATCTATTCTGACACAATAGTAACGGTTATTTCAAAGCTTCTAAACTAGCCATTGAAAGTTGGTGCAGTACTATCGCCGTTGTAATCGCGGTAGTTCCAATATTTGAAAGTTCCAAAATTTTAGCGTAGTACTTCCGTTTGCTTCAAGGCCAAAAGTTGGCGCTCTCTAGAAAAAATGTACCGCCCGAATTTTTGGAATTTCCATGATCCGGAAGTACTGTTTAAGGTTACGGTACTACTGCCCTACGGTAGTTCTGTCGTTGAAACTCTGGTACATCCGTTTTTCACAATGACAAAGTGATTCCAATGGTGGTCTCTGGAAAAAACGTACCGCTCATTTTGACGAAACTTCCGGAAAGCAAAAGTACCGCCATTTACACTTTGATACTTCCGATTATCCAGACAAAGCACAAATTGGCTATCAATTTTAGTTTAAGAAAATGCATAATCCTAAATTGGTCCAAATGGCACAACAATTTGTTGTCAAGTTATGAGCCATAATCCCTCTTAATAATACGGCATTTATCCTATAATCCAGTTTTCCACCTTTTCTCCTAAGATCGGTAAAAGCAAAAGGGATTCTAGTTTACATATACCTTTGTCTTGAACCACGTTGAACTTCATGTTGACCTTTAGCATGCGTCTCATCATCATTTTAAAGACTAAACCTTTTAACACACAGTAAATATGTTAGTCACATATTCATATAAATTAATTAATTACCAAAATCATTTTTAGGGGCCTAGATGCTTTTAGCTGTCTTGCGGCTGCGCGCATGGGAGTGCACACTGAATGACTCTGGCCTACCTCCCCTCGTGTGGTAGCACAGTATGGCGTTACTAGCTTCCTGTATGATTTGGTGAATTATGTCAACATCCTCCTCATGCAGGGAACTATTCATAGTCCTCCTCCACGCACTCAGGAACTTATCACAATCCACGAGCACAACACCCTATCGAGCTAGTCATTGTCCTCCACTTACTGTGGCCTATAAAAGGTTTCAACCTGTACAAACTGAAACATATGAAAGTTTCACATTACAAAGTTGTTTCCGTTGGTATAACAACTCAACAAGTTTCAATCCAGTTTCATGTTTCGGATAAAGTTTTGCCCAAGTTTTTGAGAGTTTCACGCATGTTTCAAAGAGTTTCAAAACTAAAATATCAAATCTAAAAGTAAGTTTAATTTTGCCAAAACTAAAATTCATGTTTCAAAGAATTTCAAAACTGAAACATCAAACCTCAACATGAGTTTCATATTTCAATCTTGAAATTCATTTCTAAGACTGAAAGTTTTAGAATTGAAACTCCCTGAAACTTGAGTTTCAGAATTTAAAAACCGTGGAAACTTCATGTTTTAGATTTGAAACACTCTATATCATCACAGACTACGACTAGTGCATGATATACTATGACAGACATCTAGACGGGATAGGTCTCGCACGATCTTGCATGTGCTCTTATGCGCGAACGTGTGGGAGCCCATTGTCATCCGTGAGCACGAGGCCCCATCATCGTCCGCAAATGCGATGCCCCATTGTCGTCCACCTCTGCGCACGGGAACCCGTCGCCATCCATGAGCACAAGACCTATCAACATCCTCTTTTGCACATCAAGGAGCTGATCGTCCTCTTGACCTCTAGCATATCAAAAGCTCTAGAATCTGAAACATATCAAAGTTTTAGATTTAAGAAAGGGGTTCAAACATGTATGAACTGAAATATATCAAAGTTTCATATTACAAAATGTTTTCAACAATGTAGCATCTTAGCAAGTTTGAGCTAGGTTTCAAGCTTACCTAAAGTTCACCCATGTTTCATAGAGTTTCAATCATAAAACCTTATGAAACTTTGATACATTTGTCATGAAACCTTATAAAACTTGATCATGAAACCATATGAAACTTGATGAAAACTTCAAAAAAAAATCATGAACCTTAATAATAAAATTTGGACATAGGACCTCATGAAACTTCATAAAGTGTTATGGTTTTTGGCTAATTGCGAGAGAGATTGAGGGAGGAAGAGATGCTCACTTTGAGAAGCTAATCTGTTCAAAGTGACTCCTACAATGACTCCTACAAATGGCTTATAGAATTCATCTTGAGAAGCTACTCCGTTTTAAAAGCTGGCTTCTAAAAGCTTCTATAGTAACTAGTTTTTAAACGGAATATCTTTTTAAGACGGGGTCTGCAAGTTAATTGTATCATACACTAGAGCGATTTCATTTATATGATTAAAATTCCACACGAGTCTCTTACTCTATACTCTTTATCACGAATAACCTAAAAGTCATAAATTGCAACAAAAAGAATAGGCCCAATAGAAATTGGAGAAGGCAAATGAGGAGGAAGTGCATAGAGGACAATTCACATGCCGATGTCCGCCTAAAAAGAAAAAAAAGTAAATCCTAAATATTTCTTTGAATTTGGTGTCATAGCAAGAAAGATGATCTTTAAGGTAGCATTTCTTACGCCCTGCTTATTTCGGCTTGAGATTCTGGCTTCTGACTTATTTTCCACTATTCATAAATTTCATCTTTTTTTGAACTTTTGGGGGGTTTTTTTTTTGAGCTTTTTCCTGTTCTTTTTTCGTTTTCGTTTGCGTTGTCTGTGATGAGTTAACATATTTTTTCTATTTTTAAATTTTTTAAATTTAATTACATCAAATAAGCTACATTTAACTACATTGTAATTTCAGCTAACTATAATATAATTTCAGTCGTAAATCACTATTTTTCAGTCTAACCGAGCACACCATTAAAGTGGTAGTATTCGTGGTGGCAAATAATCTATTTACCATAAAAGAATCCAATATAGGGTGGCAGCTGCAGCTGAAGTCTCTGTTGCAATGTGTGAGACGGGGGAGTTGACGAGCGAACACTGGCTACTGGAACTGACAGTGAGATGCAGAGCAGTGACGCTGCATTGCGTCGGTGTGCGGTCGTCGTCGTCGTACTGTGCCCGCGTCCCAATGGATCGCCGTGCCGCTGCTGACTGCTGTTCGGCGTCCCGTTGCCTCTGTCTCATGCTCCTCGATCCGCCTGGTGATAGCCGGATCGGTCGGGGGATCGGATTCCGGCAATATTCGGTTAAATTTTAGCTTTTTTATTTTGCTATCGCATGTGACAATAATAATTTGGTGCTAATCGAATTCGGTATTAAATACTAAATTACATTTCTGTATTCTGTTTGCACCATAATTCCATAACCTTTATAATTAGGTCTTGGCCTTCACTAGTGATTGGTTTGTTCACACGTACCGCTGCCAATCCTCCAAATATACTTCGCCAGGTATATGACACCGCCAACAGGTTTTGCATCAAGGAATAATATTAGCACTCCCCTGATAGCACCCGAGCACACAGAGAAATTGGGATTTTGAAGCATTCTCCACGCCTGTTTCGCCAACATATAGCAATATTTAACGCATGCATGCTGGTATAGATTTGGCTCCGTTTGGCACAGGAATTTTGGAGTCTAGCGTTGTTTCGGAAAGTTTTGGTCCGTGTGCGTTTGGAACACAAGAAAGCATGGTTCCATTCCTCAGAAAAGGGGGTGTTGCTTGTGTATTTCACGGGAAATAAAACTTCTATGGGAGATGCTAGCGTTCCGATGTTCCATCTAGGTGCTAGCTTCGTCGGTCGTCTACTACATTTCAAGCCAATGAATGCAATATTTTTTAGCCATGTTTGCAATAAAAAATTTTGATAAAAATTTTAATGTTGCACACATAAAAATAAAATATTACACACATAAAATCAAAATATTGCATACATAAAATAAAAAATGTTGCACAAATAAACATCTATCTCTATACATAGCTAGCGACGAGCGCGTTTCAAGTGACACGGTCCCTGATAGGTATTCGGTCGAACACCCTGTGGGCGTCAGTGGGGGGTGACGGTACTTGGCGTACATGTTGGCGAGGGCGGTCGGCGAGGCCCCGCGTGGTGAGCTGGGCGTGGATGGTGTTGCTGTTGGCGAGGTCAGCATGGATGGCGTAGAGCTTGAGGAGGGAGGTGACGGAGCGGAGGATGGGCGCGTGCCCGTGGAGGACATGGCGACGAAGGCGGCGAGCGCGCCTGGCAGGTGGTAGCACGCGGCTCTCGCCCTCAAACGCACGTGGTGGGAGGCGTCGGTGGGCCGTCGGTGGGAGGAGTTCATTGGGAAATGGGTGAATGAGGCATAGTGGAGTGGCCGTCCGATATAAAAGATTTCCCCCGTGTGTATGAACAGTAGTGTTTTCCATCTTCTAGTCCAATTTCGACGGCCCATTTTCCTTTAATCAAACGGCCCTAAAGGATTACGGCCCAATAAGAGGTTGCACGTTACATTAGCATCCGGAAGCATCGGGAAGAAAACCCATGCGTTGCTAATTTGCCATCCTCCTGGGAAAGGAAAGAGAAGGAAAGCAGATAAAGAGAGGGAGAGAGGCCCCCCCTCCTTCCCGTCGAAGGCTCAACGAAACGAAGCAACCGAGCCGAGCAAAACCCTCTTCCTTCTTCTAGAAGCTTCCGCGCCTCCCAGTCCCCACTAGCCTCCTCTCCAATGGCCCCCTCCCTCCTCGCCGCTGCCTCGCCCTTCCTCTTCCACGGCGCCGCCGGTGGCAGCCGCAGGCCGCTCGCCGCCGCCGCCGCCCCCGTCCGCCGCGCCGCCCCCGTTCTCCGCGTCGCTGCCCTCAAGCACGACCCTACCAAGGTGACTGCGCTACCGAGGCAAAGAGATGCGTCTATTTCTAGTTTCAGGGCTTTTGGTAGGGTTCTGACTTCTGAGGCCTGATGCTCTGGTGCTTGCGTTGGTTTTCGTCAGGTGGCGCCGCAAGCCGACCGGGTGCTTGTCCGTCTCGAGCAGATCCCTGAGGTCTCTGCCACTCTACTACGACCCAATGTCTTTTTGGTTTGCCAAAATTTTGTTTGTTTAGATTGGTTGCTTGCTGTTTGGTTGTGTTTAGTCCCCACCCGAATGCTTCTAGCTAAACGAATCCTTTTAAGGAGTATCGAAGTAGCGCTACTTGGGGTGTGGCTTGTGAACATGTGGTCATTCTAGTTCGTAAGTCAACACTGCATACTGATTAACTAATGACTCAGAAATTGTAGGAAGGCTGTGATTAGGGGGGATTTTTAACGTGCTGAGACGTTAAACTTAGACTTCAGTTTTTTCCTTTTTCGCATTTTTAGTTATGTATTTAATAAGGTTGTAATTTTCCCCCGACTTCTCAACTGTTTCAATTCATTTAAGCTGGAACTTGAATCATACACATTTAGTTACATAGTAAGGTGGCTTATAAAAATTCATGTTACATACTAAGGTGGCTTACGAAAATTCATCATTTTGATGCGCTGAAGAGTACAACTTAAACCATAAGCACAGTAGTTATTTGGCTTACAAAGCACTATCGGTGAGTGGGGATTTGAAAATTTGTCAGGAAAAGATCTCACTGATTTTAATTCTGCGTGTGGTAAAATTGATGGACAAACATGATCGACAGTCAGATAGTATTCCTTGGAATTGGAATAAATTATGATCGGATTTTCAGAGTATATCTATATGTAGATGTAGGGCGGAACTAGAACAAAATGACCGGCTTCACCACTTCACCATATATGTAACAATATATATAATTTTCAAGCAACATTATACCAAACAGTAGTGTGTCGGGCAGTTTTAGCATCAGTAATTTAACATAACCGATGGCATTGTACGATTACAAAGAAATAGCTATCAAAATGCTTACCAACATTAGTAACATTATCTGACGCCTTCCTTTTTAGAAACTGTTCCATAAATTTACCTACTGTAATTGAAAACTCAATTAGATAGTGCTATGTTCAACGGTTCAAGAACAATATGACAGAAAAAATACATGTAGAAGTTTACTTGCTTGACATTGTAATCAAACACTGTTAAGTTAAATCCAAATCTTAGTCCAATATGAGCACATAGATCACAATCACAGATCACTACAATTTTGTCTCCGATTTGCAATAAACTAGACCGGTATTCTAAAAACCCATTTTGAAACTCTAAGCTTAACCCTACAATTCGACAAAAATAAACCAAAAATCATCACATCAAAACCCTAACTTACAAATTTAGCCCTTAAAAAAATCGAAAGAATTGAGAGAAATTTGGAGTAAAGTACATACAAATCGGTGGATCAAAACCTCCTTTGGCCGGCGAGAGCGTAAGGCAACGGGAACCGGGGCCAGGAAACGCTGCATGTGAGATGGCAACCAAGGGCGGCTGATTTCTCCTGTTCTCCGGCGACCGGTTGCTACATGCCTGGCTGCAGCCATGGGGCATGGCACACATCTACTGGCTTCTGCAACCGTGCGAGATGAATAGGTGTTGAGGAGGGTTGCAATGCGCTCGGCACTTCGGTATCGATTAATTGTTCTCATACAGTCTTGACACTCATGGGTAGCGCTAGGTCCTCGGTCTACTGCATTTCTCTTTCTTGGAATGAGTGTTGCCTCATGGGTCGGTGTGAGTTTGTCTTCTTGTGGGTTGCTACTGGTTGCCGGGTGCACCGAGTTTGGGCTAGAGGGTTCACACATGGATCAGAGGCGTTGATTTCTACAAAAAAAAAATTGGACCTGGTGTCCTGTGACACTGGGTGGGCCACCATGGCTTTGCCCCTGTGTAGATGACATGTGTATTGCTGGATTTTGTTTTGACTAAGCTTCTGAAATAAGTCAGCTGCCAAGTACAATTGTGGTTATCCATTTAGTGCAGTGCCAAGAGATTGTAGCTAATAGTACAAGGAGACAACTGCACAACACTATAAGGTTGGAATCAATTCCAACAATATAGCAAGCTTCATGTTTCAGCTTAACAGGTTTCAGCAAGTTTCGTCGAAGTTTCACATTGAAGTTGATATTTCACGTGAGTTTCAAGTGGTTTCATGTGTCACAAACACACGTTTCATAAAAGTTTCGTGAGTTTTAGGTGGTTTGCATGTTCCAAAATGTAAGTTCTATGAGGTTTCATATTTCAAAATGCAAGTTTCATATGAGTTTTACGAGGTTTCATGTTCCAAAACACAAAGTTTCAAGTGGTTTCATGTTCTAAATTGCAAGTTTCATAAGATTTCATGTTCCAAAATGCAAGTTTCATGTGAGTTTCATGAGGCTGCATGTTCCAAAACGCAAAGTTTCAGGTGGTTTCATGTTACAAATTGCAAGTTTCATGAGGTTTCATATTCCAAAATGCAAGTTCATGTGAGTTTCATGAGGTTTCATGTTCCAAAACACAAAGTTTCAACATGTTTTCGTGAGTTTCAGGAGGAAAAGCAAAGGAATATGTCATTTCAATGCAAAATAAAAAATCGGAATAAAATTACAAGGAAGGTGCAAAATTTCCACAAATTTCAAAAAAAATAAAACCAAAGCTTCAAAGAGATGCAACAGATTGGGGCTAGGGAAAAGCAGTGTCACCCGAAGTAGGCTTAGGATTCACAACGATTCTTGTTGATCCGACAACACGGGAGAGCATTCCAACTCCTGTTGGCTTGTTGCGCCATTGGCCTGCCGCGTCACTGGCACCGCGCCACTGCAAGCCTCCTGGACATACCTGGAACTACCGTTGCTCCCAAATGTTGCCATCGCTGCTCCTGCACAACAGCCGGCTGGCACTAGCTCACTGCTCCCCCTACATGTGGCGCCCCTTGCTGCTCTCCTGCGCCGCTTACGACAACCACACGACGGCCGCCGCGCTCTAGACCAAGCTCTCAAGCATTGGGAGGGAAGGACGGAGAGAGAGATTGAGACGAGAGATGCAACAGGGTGGTGACCTCGCGGGAACTAGTGGGAGTATGGATAAAGTTTTTCACAGTGTTGGAATCGTGGTTGTGGGATGGATTGATCGGACGGTGAAGTCCTGTCCCATTGAAAAGCAAAGTAACGGTATAGCATTTTCTAGCAATTCTAAAAAAAAAAAACTCGACCTGCAGAGGTACAAGACACCCCCCTGGCATTAGCTTAAGAAGAAAGATCCTCTCACAGATCAAGAAAATCCCCGAACCCTTGCCCCACGACACGCGGCATCGGCCCGTGTGAGAGCGCCTAGGGAGCTTAACGCTCGGCCTGCACGACTGGTCCCGACCCTAACGACCAGCGATCGGGCGAGCCTTTCGGCCCGTGCTTTGGCTTATGGGGCAAGCGAGGATTTTTGCCCCACTGAGTCGAACCCGGGACTGGGGTGCTACTAGAGCGTTCTACCACTACGATAGAAGCTCGTTCGCTTTTCTAGCAATTCTCATAGTACAATACTGCAGTCTTCTTGTTCAGCTGTTCGGAATCCAACAGAATTTTGCCATGCCTATTCTGAAGTGTGGATAGTTTGACATGCTGCGGATTAGCTAGGATGGCAACTCTATTTTTTTTTCAGAGAATAGCAATAATTCAATAGCCTTGTTCATCTAGAAGCAACTGCTGCAAAGTTTGCTTTCCTGCAGCTGTATCACTGTATATTACCATGAAGTCATGTCATTGGTATTCTGATGCTATTGCTAAAGTTATTAGGTGCAGATTGTCTTTTTCATCTAGCTAATTGTTCCAAGAAAATTGTTTGATACCTACAGAAATCTGCTGGAGGAGTTATGCTACCAAATCTGCTGTTAAGTTTGAGAGATATTTGATGGGTGAGGTAAGATCTAAAGGCACTATAAGCTGCTCCTGTAGTTAACTTCATCAGGCTATAGTCCCACTATGTTGCACTGTTCATGCCAGATTTTATCGGTTGGTGCTGACGTTAGTGAAGTCAAAGCTGGAAAGAAGGTAAGTTCTCATGGAACTCTTCTTGATGCCTGTCCGAGATCTTATGTATACCTACCTACAAAGAAGCATCTCATGCTTGCATGTGAAGTGAATTTATACTTTAAAAACCAATATTCCCCCTTTTAAATAACACTACCATTCTATGCTTGCACATTGCTCCTTGCACAGTAAATGTATGGATGCTATTTTCAGTTTGAGGGTGTGCTTAATTACTTTGACCTGTGGTTACCAACAAATGTTGTAGTGGTGCTGTTGTGGCACACTTCATCCGTAAGAACATGCAATCTGCTGTTTAGATACACCCCTTTAGTAAGCTACTTTCCACTTATTTTAATGGCCAGAAACAAGCTAGCGGCCATTGCTGTGTCTTGCATAACCAGGTAGAAACTTAAACAGTGGCTCAGTGTCTTGAAAAATACATTTGTGCTAACCTGCAAACTGCAGTTTCCTTGTATGCCTAAGTCTAGGTGGAAATGACCTCCATGAAAAAGCAAGGGCTCCTGATGCTTGTGTAACAACATGTGCTTCTACAGAAGTTATTATGTTTTCTTTTATTGGCTTAGTGGTGGTGTATAAATCATAGGATATCACTATACCGATAAGTAGAATATTCAAGTTTTTGCTGTGTTATATGGCAAGATATGCTGAGCCTTGTTGGAAAGAATGCCGATTGTATGTCATATTAACTGCCCCAAAGACTTCTGCATTGAATGTCAAATGTCTGTATGACTTGATGAAAATTGAGCAGCATCTTTGTTTTCTTAGCAATTCCATTTTAAGGGAACTAACTTCAATTTCAGAACATGTTTTTCGCTACTGCAATCTGCTTAGGTGATACAAACATGTTCTGCATAAATCTGAAACAACCTCTGCTTGATTGTTACTTTTCTGCCCTTTATGCCTGTGTGTTTTACACTTGCTTTGCACACACACAACTTATTTTCTTCTATCGGCTTCTACAGTTGACATAATTGTTTCATCTTTATTCTTTTATCCAAGTAAAATGTCTAGCTATCCAGGATTTTCTAACCATGCTCTGCTTGTGATTGTTGCAGGTTCTCTTCTCAGACATAAATGCTTATGAGGTAAACGAATGTCTTCTAACTGAAAGTATATTGTGGCCTTGTCCTGAGGACAAGCCTCTTGACTCCATTTATGTGACTGCTTATTGTGCCGATGCATACCTGCAGGTGGACCTGGGTACAGATGAGAAGCACTGCTTCTGCCGAGAGTCAGATCTATTAGCCATCGTCGAATAAATTGTACTCTTGAATTTTCACTGTCGTGCGCCTATCTCCAATGCCTTTCCAGTCTCACGGGCTAGGGCTAGTCCCAAATTTGTTGTCTGCCATTTGATGTTCGTGAATTCAACAATTTGACGAGTCTTAGCCACCAATAAATTTTGGCTGCCATAAACTGGGATAATTGTCATCTTCATCTTTAATACAGTTACACTGTGGTCTCTTAAACTGATAGGATGGTTAAGATGGGGACATAAAATGAATCAAGTCAGACCAAACCTGCAGAATATGGGAATGTGATTTTACAAATGGTGACAAGAGTAACAGCTTGGCTTGCTTACGTTGCTCAGCTGGAGCTTGGGCTAGCTGTTGACCATTCCTGAAGCAACGCCTTGTGTATTTGTGCCAGGGAATGTTACGTTCCCATTTTCTTATACCTACTATGGCCCTCAAATTACATATTATACTACTACAGCTTGGACTATTTTGAAGAGCGTATGGTATACAATAGGGTCTGTTGTTCTGAATTGTGACTTTTGGCTATGACTTATTGGCCCTTTTTTTTGGGGTTTTTTTTGCTTCTCTCCGCAATCAAGACCATTTAGAGAGAGCTCGATGTCCAGATCAAGATTTGAAACATCCTCAAAATTTCAAAATTTTTGAGTAATCAAAATTTTGCTTGAAACGCCCTCAGGCCGCTGCGACTTCACCCTGCTCCTACTGTCGCGTGCCATGATGCTGTTCACGCTCGCCAGCGCTACCTCACTCACCAGTCGCCGACAACCGCGTCAAAAGCTGCATAGCGTTTGCGCCACCTCGTCGACCGGTCGTAACTAGCCTTAACGCCGCAGCTGACCATGCGTTGTTACCCCCACCGCCAACCCACACTACTGCCATCTCTGGCTATTAGCCGCTTCACACGCACCGCAGCGCCGCTGCTTACCACACCAGCTCGTGCGCCCACGCTAGTGAGAGTAGGAGTGTAAACGGATCGGATTCGGTCGGATATTGCTTAAACCGTATCCTAATCCATATTTTTTTTCGGATTCGGAGTCGAATACGGTAAGACCGGATACGAATACGAATTCGGAATATTCGGAGTTTCGAATACGGTACCGTCGGGACGGATATATAACGAATTCGGCTCGGAAACAGATAATATAGGCGGATAATACAGATGATTACTCATTCCATATCATATCCCATATTTTATTGGATTTGTTGAAATTTATTTGGATTTTTTAGATTTTATTTTTAAGCCAAGAGCAAAAAAACTTATTTTAACTATTTTCTAAAAGCTAAAAATAGTTTATGTTATTTCCCTAAGTTCTCCTAGATTTATAGTATTTTTTGTGCATTTTCTGGAATTTTTTATTTGCATTTATTGGATTTGTTGGAATTTATTTAGATTTGCTAATGGGCTGATGGGCTGAAAATGATGATTTGGCTGATGGGCCGGATATCCGAAAACTATATCCGGATATTATCCGATAAAATTCCGGATAGTATCCGTATCCGTCGGATAGTCCGCTCCCGAATCCGAATCCGTATCCGAAAACAACTATCCGAATCCGATAATTATCCGATATGACTATCCGAATTCGATCCAACTCGGATTCGCGGTCGCTTCGATCGGAAATATCCGATCCGTTTTCACCCCTAAGTGAGAGGCGGGGTTCTCCTCATGACGTCCACGCTAGCACGCCACGCTAGTGCTCCTCCGACCCGGAATGAGGGCTCGAAGGGAGATTTGAGGCCCCTATTTTTGAGGGCTCAAGTAGAGAGCTCACTGAGTGGGTTTTGCCCTCACCCTTAAAAGTAGGATGAGGTTTAAGTAGAGGCCTGCTGTAGTTGCACTTAGCCGCTTCACACGCACCGCAGCGCCGCTGCTTACCACACCAGCTCGTGCGCCCACGCTAGTGAGAGGCAGAGGTTCTCCCGCTGCTAGCGCACCTGCCAGCTCTGCTGCGATGCCCAATTACTCGGAAGTGGTTCCTTTCTACTTCTTTCGAGAAAGAAATCAAACTAGCATAATTTCCTGCCTGGAGCATGTCCCATGTCCTACAGTTGATCACCAACAATTAGATTTCTTCAGAAATATTATCCTTTATTGAAAGAAAGGGATGCCAGTATATGCTAGACACTCCCAACTAGAAGAACACGACGACTACATGTGATACTTGTTGGAGTACAGGTATTCCCCTACAATATCACATCAATCAGCTGACACAAGATACAACCAGCGGCATTGTATAATGTCTAATCCGCAGTAGATAATTTTCTCCGGACCTGCCGGATCCACGTCGCCTTGCCGGTTTAATTAGCTGTTTGCCGCCGTGCCTGCAACAACTTGACGTACTCAATAAACCTGTCGACGTCCTGTATGATCTCCTTGGCGACGGCGAGCTCACCGAAGCGCTCCATCCACGCCGCCAGGAGTGGGGCCTTGGCGGCGTCGAAGAGCTTGTCACCGAAGAGCGCCTCGTTCGCGTGCAGCGCCGTGACCGCACCCCCCAGCACGACGTCAACGTACCCGATGCTGTCGCCGCCGAAGAAAGCCTTCCCCTTGGAGCACTCCTTCAGGCCTCCCTCCAGAGCATCCACCGCCGCTAGCGTCTTCTTCATCCACTCAGCCCTCTCCTCGTCTGTATTGGCCCTGAACACCTGGTCCCATGGCGCCACCAGCTGCACACGCGCGCACACATCGCATCATTGATTCCATAGATAATTCAGCATTAAATCGCTTGAAATGGATATTGACACACGACAAGAACACTGTATGAAAAAGGTGATAATAAGCACCTTGCCTTCAATGTAGGCGGCCCAGAAGCGAGCGACGGCGCGCTCGTAGGGGTCGGCGGGGAGGAGGGATGGGCCGGCGCCGCCGAAAGCCTCGTCGATGTACTGTACGATGATCTGCGATTCGCAGACGGGCTTGCCGTTGTGGATAAGCACGGGCACCGTCTTGTGCACCGGGTTGGAGCTGAGTAGGAGCTCGCTCTTGTTGCGTAGATCTTCCTCGACGTACTCGTAGCTCACGCCCTTGAGGTGGAGTGCAAGTTTCGCTCTGTTGACGAACGCGCTCGACCACGTGCCGAGCAGCTTCAGCTCATCTCCTCCTCCTTCCATCTCCTACGTACTACGGAGCTGCGTCCGTGTGTGTAGGTTCTAACCAAAGCTTGTGTTTTGCTTGGTTTTCTATCAAGGATATATATAGAGGTGGTTCTAGTCCTCTTCAACGTGAATTTGGTGGACTATTTTCTTTTGTTATGTTAAAGGTATTCTCCTTTTTTCTTGCCACGTATCATTTCTTCTTATTTAAAAAAATACGAAGTTCCTCCTGGCTATTCTTCTTTTTTTCCCCTTGCTCACGTATCAAATACTTTCCAAGGAAGATTTCTTCTTTTTTTTAAAAAAAATACATAGTTCCTCCCAGGTACACACACAACCGTCTTGTTACAGAGCACTGACGCATAAAATCCTCCGCTGATACAAGTTCAACGTTTGACTAAATTGGCATAAGGATTGCATTGCAGTAGTTAGACATTGCAATTCCAAGGGCTAAACTAATCGCCAGCTGGACTTGTAAGGCAAGTTATCCTGCGTTTGACGTGGACGGGTCGCCGGCCTTACTTGAGCACATTAATTTCTTCGGATCCTTTTTTTTCAGTGAAGCATGGTGGAGGCCCTCAAGGATGACAGCATGACACATCTGCACTATGTATCCTTAGAGCAAGTACAACAATGGTCTTATAGCCAAGCTAGTCAGCATTTTTACTGATGTGGAGGAGAGAAGAGAGGAGAGAGAAGAGAGTTTGGCTCTCATGCAAGCAACAAGCTACACACGGGAGTCTATGCAGTGGTGGGTCCAGATAATAAATGTATGTGAGGAGGAGTAGGAAAGAGAATGTGAGACATGATACCACATAATAATAAAAAAAATCTTTTGTAGACAAATAGAAGACAGATTATTGTATAACTTGGCTCTTATAACTTGACTTATAGCCAAACACTTGGCTCTATTATTGGACTTGCTCTTACAGATGCTGCCACACAGTTCTATGTTATAATTCTTGCACAGAAAGAAAGCACGACACATCTGCACTATATGTCCTTCTATTTATTGCTTATAACTGTAGCATATGGTTTTAGATTATTCGTAAAAGAGAATATATAGTAAAAAACTTGTGTGCGATTTTGACTGATATAAATAAAGTTATTATAGCATATACTATAATCAATTTATATACAATTTATTTAAAAATAAAGTAGTTTTTAGAGATTCGGTACCGTACGCGTGGTCAATGGTACACATGCGCGAGTGAGTGCTGGCGCTAGACTCTCGACCTGCGCAAGAACAGGATATTGTTGTCTATGCATGCTCTGTTTTCAGGGTGCTCCGTAGTCAAAGTAAACGGATTTCATCAACGTGCAATAAGCCAAAACTAACACGATGGGGGCAAGGAATTGGATAAGCATCGCAAAACTAGATCGGAAAAGTAAACTACTCTAGCAAATAATGGGTCAAGTCAATGACAGGAACTGTCACATCACACCTCAGGTTTTTTAGTGTTGATAAGATTTTCTTTTGAGGATTTAGTGTTGATAAGATCGCCGTTCATATGTACGGATTGGCTGCATGTACGCGTGTACATATCACTATATGCTACATCACATGCTAAGAACAACTGACACGTAGGCTCCTTCAAATTATGGAATTTTTTTATACGAATATTCAATATTTTAATTAAAATTACAGAAATATAACTGCAACAACAGTTCTCTAATGGGAGGATGACATGTGGACAATGTAGTAACCGTTCGGCGAGTTATTGCTGTCGCTCAACAGGAGGGCGACAGGGGGTTAAAAGGGGCGCACGGCTCGGCCACCGCCGCCGCCAGCTCATTCGATCCATTCGCTTGGCCGAGAAAGAGAAGAGAAAAGGAGAGAAAGGAGGGGAAGAAGAGAAGGAGGGGAGAAGAGGAGAGGGAGAGGAGGAGAGGGAGGAAGGAGGAGTGGGAGCTATTCCATCCACGCCGCCAGGGAGCGGGGCCTTGGTGGCATCGAAGAGCTTGACACCGGAGAGCTTCTCGATCACGTGCACCCACAAGACAGAACACCCCAGCAAGACATTGATGTTGTCGCCGCCGAAGAAAGCCTTCCCCTTGGAGCACTCCTTTAGGCCTCCCTCCAGAGCATCCACCGCTGAGATCGTCTTCTTCAGCCACTCGGCCCTCTCCTCGTCCGTCCTGACCCTAAACACCCGGTCCCACGGCGCCTCCAGCTGCACACACTTGCAGACATTGCATCAATGATTCCATAGTTAATTCAGCATCGAAACGCTTGAAATGCAAATTGATACACGGCAAGGGGCATCGTATGAGAAACGATAATAGAGAGCAATCAAGTGAACATACCAAGATCTAAGAGCAAGTGGCGGCGGCTTTTCTTGTCTTCTGAGCGGTTTGCTCCAGCGAACTCACTGGGGTTTCGGTAATTTCTACGCCGGCGAGGCTATGCTAATTCTCTGTGGTGTAGTTGGTTTTGTTGGTCGTTTAGCTGTGGTCGTCTAGCCGCGGTCGTTTCATTGCGATCGATTTGTCATGGTCGGTCAGCCATGGTTGACTTACCGTAGTCGATCGGGTGTGATCGACCTGTAGTAATCGATCTGCCGTGTTCGAGTTGCTTCATCTGATTAGAGATTACGTTGGCTTTGTGCGGTAATACTTGCATCTCAGCTTCACGATTTGGTGAGTATTGATTTGTGAAGTTGGGCACTATATCTCCATTAACCTCTCCGGCATTATACAGGCATATGCCAGTGATTGGTTTTCTAGGATATCGTCCTCGCAACGAGCCTTGCCTTTATTGTCGTCTTGGTGGCTTGGATTGCCACTACCCAGTAAACTGTTATTTACATTCTTAATTCATAATATGCATATGTTTTATTTAAATGACTTGAATGTTATGTTAGTCTCAAAAGACATTTTCTTATATTATTTATTTTCTGCTGGTCAAATGCTTTACTATTATTAATTATATATGGAATTAATCTGAAAATAATGCTAACACTGCTTAATCTCCAACAATATCTAGGCTAGAGATGGAGAGTTCTAAGAGATTACAAAACCGAGTTACTGGCAGTGTATGTGTTTACTTACATGTATACTAATTCATATCATATTTTAACCGATTCAATTCTTGCTTTTCTTTTTGAGAGGATTCGATTCTTGCTCTTGGTCTCGCGGTTCTTGCAGCTTCAGAGTGGGAAAGAAAAACAGAAAGAAATGTTCAGAAGAGAGAAGAAAATGAAGAGGGGAAGACAGTCAGCAGGCCATACGACGAACTACAAAGTCCAGCGAGTAAAGTCTATTACCGGTCCTTAAACTTTTTATGCTGTGTTATCCCGGTCCATAAACTTTTAAAGTATGTCATCCCGGTCCTTAAACTTTCAAAGT
Source organism: Dendrocalamus sinicus (assembly GCA_036346575.1). Classification (NCBI taxonomy): domain Eukaryota; kingdom Viridiplantae; phylum Streptophyta; class Magnoliopsida; order Poales; family Poaceae; genus Dendrocalamus; species Dendrocalamus sinicus. Next base: position 25,237,152 of record CM070669.1, read on the forward strand.
GTGGCAATTTCTTTTGAAAGTCTATGGACCGGGATGACACAGCATAAAAAGTTCACTGCTATAACTACATAGGATATTGCCACACTTTGAAAGTTTAAGGACCGAGATGACATACTTTAAAAGTTTATAGACCAGGATGACACAGCATAAAAAGTTTAAGAACCGGTAATGGACTTTACTAAGTCCAGCCTACTTCAGCCGAGTCCAACGGATGGAACTGTGGAAGAGCAAAACCGATGCATGCTTTACATCAATAACAAAATGATGGCCTCCAGAGTCGGTCATGTGTCCTCGAGACCCAGCTTTAGGCCGTCTCGATCGATGCAACACGTAGAGGCGGACTAGATAGGTCAACCCAGATGGCCTATGCACCATCGCAGTATCTATTGAGTTATCAGAGAGAAACGAGGTTGGAAGTTGGAACTTGGAAGTGATTCCTTTCTACTTTTTTTCGAGAAAGAAATCAAACTAGCATAATTTCTCTGTCTGGAGCATGTCCGGCCATGTCCTACAGTTGATCACCAACAATTAAATTTCTTCAGAAATATTATCCTTCTATTGAAAGAAACGGATACAAGTATGTGCTAGACATAGAAGAACACGACGACTACATGTGATACTTGTTGGAGTACAGGTATCCCCCTACAATATTGCATCAATCAGCTGACACAAGATACAACCAGCAACATTGTCTAATGTCTAATCCGGAGTAGATAATTTTCTCCGGACCGGCCGGATTCACGTCGCTTTGCCGGTTTAATTAGCTGTTTGCCGCCCTGTCGGCAACGTCTTGCCGTACTCAACCAACCTGTCGACGTCCGGCAGGATCTCTTTGGCGGCGGCGAGCTCGCAGAAGCGCTCCATCCACGCCACCAGGAGCGGGGCCTTAGCGGCGTCGAAGAGCTTGACACCGAAGAGCTTCTCAGTCGCGTGCACCCACGAGACAGAACACCCTAGCACGACGTCGACGTACCCGATGTTGTCGCCGAAGTTGATCCTCCAAGTCCCCAAGTTGAAGAAGAAGCTTACGAAGCCCAAAAGAATACAATCCTCGAGAATTTAGCGGTTGATCCTCCAAGTCCCCAAGTTGAAGAAGAAGCTTACGAAGCCCAAAAGAATACAATCTGGGAAACTCTTTACCTGTGCGACTTTTGTAATAAATTTGCCTCTAATTGAAATTAATAAATTTGCCTTAAATTTGTGACCTCTTCTCTCGAGAGTTACGTAGTTAAGTTATTAGAAGCAATGTGTACTTATATATTAACCTCGATCTAGATTATGACAGACAAAGGGACATCACAGCGGTTCTTGTGAAAACCGTCATGAACATTCCCGAGCGGTTCTTAACAACAACCGGCTGTGATAGTCGACACAACACGACGATTTTTAATAAAAATCGTCGTGATAATCTCAGATTATCGCGCACGGTTTTAATAAAAACCGCTCGTGATATTCCGATATCGCGCAGCGGTTCATCGCGAAGAACCATCGTGATACTCCTTTTCCCGCCACAAATACCACAGACGGCCTTCAAATTAAAAACCGCTGTAATAGTGTACATTACAGACGGTTTCACAAAACCGTCTATGATTTGGCGTCTACTATTAGCCTTTCTGTAATAGTGTGACACAAGATACAACCAGCGGCATTGTATAATGTCTAATCCGGAGTAGATAATTTTCTCGGACTGCCGGATTCACGCCGCTTGCGGTTTAATTAGTCGCTTGCCGCCAGCCGGCAACGTCTTGCCGTACTCAACCAACCTGTCGACGTCCGGCAGGATCTCTTTGGCGGCGGCGAGCTCACAGAAGCGCTCCATCCACGCCACCAGGAGCGGGGCCTTAGCGGCGTCGAAGAGCTTGACACCGAAGAGCTTCTCAGTCGCGTGCACCCACGAGACAGAACACCCTAGCACGACGTCGACGTACCCGATGTTGTCGCCGCCGAAGAAAGCCTTCCCCTTGGAGCACTCCTTCAGGCCTCCCTCCAGAGCATCCACCGCCACGACCATCTTCTTCAGCCACTCGGCCTTCTCCTCGTCCGTCTTGACCCTGAACACTCGGTCCCATGGCGCCTCCAGCTGCATGCACGCACACACATAGGTAATTCTGCATTGAAACGCTCGAAATGCAAATTGATACACGACAAGGGCACCATATGAGAGGTGATAATAAGAACCTTGTCTTCAATGTAGGCGGTCCAGAAGCGAGCGACGGCGCGCTCGTAGGGGTCGGCGGGGAGAAGGGATGGGCCGGCGGAGGCGAAAGCCTCGTCGATGTACTGCACGATGAGCTGCGACTCGCAGATAGGCTTGCCATTGTGGATAAGCACGGGCACCGTCTTGTGCACTGGGTTGGAGCTGAGTAGGAGCTCGCTCTTGTTGCGGAAATCTTCCTCGACGTACTCGTAGCTCACGCCCTTGAGGTGGAGTGCAAGTTTCACTCTAATGACGAACGGGCTCGCCCACATGCCGAGCAGCTTCAGCTCATCTCCTCCTCCTTCCATCTCCTACGTACTACGGAGATGTGTCCGTGTGTGAAGGTTCTAACCAAAGCTTGTGTTTTGCTTGGTTCTCTATCAGGGATATATAGAGGTGGTTCTAGAGTCCTCTTCAACGTGAATTTGGAGGACTATGGGAAATCTCTATGTAACATCACTTGCTTCTGAATGAAGGAAAAAAAAAAGGATTTTTCACACACAACCGGCTTGTTACAGAGCACTGACGCATAAAATCCTCCGCTGATACAAGTTCAACGTTTGACTAAATTGGCATAAGGATTGCATTGCAGTAGTTAGACACTTAGACATTGCAATTCCAACAGCTAAACTAATCGTCAGCTGGACTATAAAGCAAGTTATCCTGCGTTTGATGTGGACGGGTTGCCGGCCTTACTTGAGCACATTAATTTCTTCGGATCCTTTTTTTTTTCAGTGAAGCATGGTGGAGGACCTCAAGGATGACAGGGTGAACACATTTGCACTCTATATCCTTACAGATGCTGCCACACAGTTCTATGTTATAATTCTTGCACAGAAAGAAAGCACCACACATCTGCACTATATGTCCTTCGATTTATTGCTTATAATTGTAGCATATGTACGGATTGGCTGCATGTACATATCACTGTATGCAGCATCACATGCTAAGAACAACTGACACGTAGGCTCCTTCGAATTATGAATTTTTTGGTACGAATATTCACTATTTTATTCAAAATTACAGAAATATACCTGCAACAACATTTTTTTTATACAAATAGGCTCCAGTCGTCTAATGGGAGGGTGATACGTGGACAATGTGGTAACCGTTCGGTGAGTTATTGCTGTCGCTCAACAGGAGGGCGACAGGGGGGTTAAAAGGGGCGCACGGCTTGGCCGTCGCCACCGCCAGCTCATTCGATCCATTCGCTTGGCCGAGAAAGAGAGGAGAAGAGGAGAGGAAGGAGAGGGAGAAGAGAAAAGGAGAGGAAGGAGGGGAAGAAGAGGAGGGGAGAGGAGGAGAGGGAGGAAGGAGGAGTGGGAGCTATTCCATCCACGCCGCCAGGGAGCGGGGCCTTGGTGGCATCGAAGAGCTTGACACCAGAGAGCTTCTCGGTCGTGTGCACCCACAAGACAGAACACCCCAGCAAGACATTGATGTACCCGATGCTGTCGCCGCCGAAGAAAGCCTTCCCCTTGGAGCACTCCTTCAGGCCTCCCTCCAGAGCATCCACCGCTGAGATCGTCTTCTTCAGCCACTCGGCCCTCTCCTCGTCCGTCCTGACCCTAAACACCCGGTCCCATGGTGCCTCCAGCTGCACAGACGTGCAGACATTGCATCAATGATTCCATAGTTAATTCAGCATCGAAACGCTTGAAATGCAAATTGATACACGACAAGGGCATCATATGAGAAACAATAATAGAGAGCAATCAAGTGAACATACCAAGATCTGAGAGCAAGTGGCGGCGGCTTTTCTTGTCTTCTGAGCGGTCGTTTAGCGGTGGTCGTCTAGCCGCGATCGTTTCATTGCGATCGATTTGTCATGGTCGGTCAGCCGTGGTTGACTTGCCGTAGTCGATCGGGCGTGATTGACCTGTAGTAATCGATCTGCCGTGTTCGAGTTGCTTCATCTGATTAGAGATTGCGTTGGCTTTGTGCGGTAATACTTGCATCTCAGCTTCACGATTTGGTGAGTACTGATTTGTGAAGTTGTGCACTATATCTCCATTAACCTCTCCGACGTTATACGGGCATACACCAGTTATTGGTTTTCTGGGATATCGTCCTCGCAACGAGCCTTGCCTTTACTATCGTCTTGGTGGCTTGGATTGCCACTGCCCAATAAGCTGTTATTTACATTCTTAATTCCTAATATGCATATGTTTATCGTGCTACTGTGATATCTAATTATCTCTAAAATCTATGATAATTACTAGCACTAGGAGTGCTTTGCATAATAGATTGTGGATCTTTAAGATTGCTCGATGAGGAAACTAGTCATATTTGAGATCATAGTGACAGTTTAGATATATTACGCTAGTTTAGTTTGTTGATTATACACAAGAGTTAGTGCATATTCTTTGTTGTTACATTACGATTTAGCTTTGAAGTCTCATTGATTCAGCCATAATACATTTTATTTCATTCGAATATTGTCGACTGCAGATTAATACTACAGTAGTTCATTTCTGCTATATGTTTTGATTAGAACATGAAATTGATTCAGTCACTACTCTGAAATAATGTTTAGATTGACAAATTAGTAGAATATACAAGGTTCTCACTTAGATTGTTGATATATTGGCTAGAGTTGAAAAGGCCAAGTTGAGAACTTAGTAACTCCTCTGTTGAGAGCAAATTCACACTAAATAACATATGTACTATGCATAATTCAATTGCCCTTGTCTTGATCAGTTAAGCATATTGTTTTGTTGAAATGACTTGAATGTTATATATGTTAGTCTCAAGAGACATTTTCTTATAATATTTATTTTCTGCTGGTCATATGCTTTACTATTATTAATTATATATGGAATTAATATGAAAATAATGCTAACACTGCTTAATCTCCAACAATATCTAGGCTAGAGATGGAGAGTTCTAAGAGATTATAAAACCGAGTTAAAGTCAGTGTATGTGTTTACTTAGACATGTGTTATCAGAGAGAAACGAGGTTGGAACTTGGAAGTGGTTCCTTTCTACTTTTTTCGAGAAAGAAATCAAACTAGCATAATTTCCTGTCTGGAGCATGTCCCATGTCATACAGTTGATCACCAACAATTAAATTTCTCCAGAAATATTATCCTTCTATTGAAAGAAACGAATACAAGTATATGCTAGACATAGAAGAACGCGACGACTACATGTGATACTTGTTGGAGTACAGGTATTCCTCTACAATATTACATCAATCAGCTGACACAAGATACAACCAGCGGCATTGTATAATGTCGCAGTAGATAATTTTCTCTGGACCTGCCGGATCCACGTCGCTTTGCCGGTTTAATTAGCTGTTTGCCGCCTTGTCGGCAACGTCTTGCCGTACTCAACCAACCTGTCGACGTCCGGCAGGATCTCCTTGGCGGCGGCGAGCTCGCAGAAGCGCTCCATCCACGCCACTAGGAGCGGGGCCTTAGCGGCGTCGAAGAGCTTGACACCGAAGAGCTTCTCGGTCGCGTGCACCCACGAGGCAAAACACCCCAGCACGACGTCGACGTACCCGATGCTGTCGCCGCCGAAGAAAGCCTTCCCCTTGGAGCATTCCTTCAGGCCTCCCTCCAGAGCATCCACCGCCGCGACCGTCTTCTTCAGCCACTCGGCCTTCTCCTCATCCGTCTTGACCCTGAACACCCGGTCCCACGGCGCCTCCAGCTGCACGCACGCGCACACATCGCATCAGTGATTCCATAGGTAATTCAGCATCGAAACGCTCGAAATGCAAATTGATACACGACGAGGGCACCGTATGAGAAAGGTGATAATAAGCACCTTGTCTTCGATGTAGGCAGCCCAGAAGCGAGCGACGGCGCGCTCGTAGGGGTCGGCGGGGAGAAGGGATGGGCAGGCGCCGCCGAAAGCCTCGTCGATGTACTGCACGATGAGCTTCGACTCGCAGATAGGCTTGCCGTTGTGGATAAGCACGGGCACCGCCTTGTGCACTGGGTTGGAGCTGAGTAGGAGCTCGCTCTTGTTGTGGAAATCTTCCTCGACGTACTCGTAGCTCACGCCCTTAAGGTGGAGTGCAAGTTTCACTCTGGTGACTAACGGGCTCGCCCACATGCCGAGCAACTTCAGCTCATCTCCTCCTCCTTCCATCTCCTACGTGCGTGAAGGTTCTAACCAAAGCTTGTGTTTCGCTTGGTTCTCTATCAGGGATATATAGAGGTGGTGCTAGTCCTCTTCAACGTGAATTTGGTAGACTATTTTCTTTTGTTATTTTAAAGGTGTTCTTCTTTTTTTCTTGCCACGTATCATTTCTTCTTATTTAAAAAATACGAAGTTCCTCATAGGTATTCTTCTTCTTTTTCTTGCTCACGTATCAAATACTTTCCAAGGAAGGTTTCTCCTTATTGTAAAAAATACATAGTTCCTCCTAGGTGTTCTTTTCTTCTTGCTCAAGTATCAAATACTTTCCAAGGAAGCTTCCAATCTCTGTATCAGGGTTATAAAAATGGTGAAAATGGGTCTCATCAGACACCCGGGTTAGAGGACAAATCGGCCTTAAATATTTCATTTTACTTCAATGTTTCTCTGATTTTGGCTAATTTTTATTTGAATTTTTTGACCCAAAAATTACCTTTTTTTTTTCAAAAATCGGTGCTACCGATTCTACCGGACCAACTCCAGTAAAGATTCAAAAGCAATTTTGATATCCCTGCTTTGTATCGGTACTCATTTCAACAAACTGGTCGTTGTCCAGTTCCTAGAATCTCTTTGTACACGCCTATGGGAAATCTCTATATAACATGACTTCACTTGCTTATGAATGAAGGGGAAAAAAAAGGATTTTCCGCACACCCGGATTATCAAACGTGCACGGTACACACACAACCGGCTTGTTACAGAGCACTGACGCATAAAATCCTCCGCTGATACAAGTTCAACGTTTGACTAGGCCTTATTCATTTTAGCTTAATCTTCTAGCCTCCGATTTATTTTTTATTATTCTTAAATTTCATCTTATTTTTGGTTTTTAAGCTTTTTTGCCGGTTCTTTTTCCCGTACTCGTTTGCATTGTTCGTTATAGGCTAACCTATATTTTCTATTTTTATTTTTTTAAAAAATTTAATTATATCAAATAAGTCATATCAACTATTTTAGCTATAAGTCATTTTTTTTGGTCTAGCTGAATGGGCTGTAAATTGGCATAAGGATTGCAGTAGTTAGACATTGCAATTCCAAGGGCTTAACTAATCGTCAGCTGGACTTGTAAGTACGCGTGGTTGATGGTACGCATGCGCGAGTCAGTGCTGGCGCTAGATTCTCGACCTGCGCAAGAACAGGATATTGTTGTCTATGTATGCTCTGTTTTCTGGGTGCTCCGTAGTCAAAGTAATGGATTTCACTAACGTGCAATAAGGCAAAACTAACATGATGTTACGGTCCTGATCGGTTTGGCTTGAGCTTCTGGTTTCTAGCTTATTTTTCACTGTTCATAAATTTCGTTTCATCTTTTTCTGAACTTTTGGCTTTTTATTGAGCTTTTTTGCTGGTTCTTTTTTTTCGTATTCGTTTGTATTATACATATTGGGCTAACATATTTTTTATATTTTTATAATTTTTTAAATTTAATTATGCTAAATAAGCCTCTGTCAGCTACAGTGTTTTTTTTCAGCTATACAGTATTTTCAGCTATAAGTCATGAGCTTTTAAGCCCAACTGATCGGAAAAGTAAACTACTCTAGCAAATAATGGGTCAAGTCAATGACAGGAACTGTCACATCACACCTCAGGTTTTTTAGTGTTGATAAGATTTTCTTTTGAGGATTTAGTGTTGATAAGATCGCCGTTCATATGTACGGATTGGCTGCATGTACGCGTGTACATATCACTACATGCAGCGTCACATGCTAAGAAAAACTGACACGTAGGCTCCTTCGAATTATGTACCACGCGGTGTACAGCAAACAGGGTTCTCAAACTCCCGGCCTATTAACACCTGCAGCACCATGGCTGATGAAGTGATGATGATGCCTCAGCCCATTCCAAGCTCTATTAATGTACCTTCAAAACTTTCAATCCATAAATTGGTACCAGATAGTCCGTCGGTTCATAAACCATGTCATTTTAAGATTCGTATAATAAAGTTTTTAAATTTTTGGTAATTGATATCTTTTAAATATTTGAATTGGATATATGGAGATCATATGACTAGATTTGTCTCAAAATACTAAATAATATCATAATATTATTGGATTTTATAAATATATTATAATAGAAAATAATGGTCAATGTTATGTTTTAATGACCACATCGACGTCCAAAATAACATGATTTTTACGATTACAAGGAAGACACATGAGCGCACACACCACCACACACGCACACACGCGAGTGTACTCTCTTAGCACACAACTAGAAAGACGGATGCCGGGGATAAATCCATGATCTCACAAAATTTCTATTGAAGTGCACTCGCATATGTGTAAAGGTGAACACTAGGATTTAAACCTTGATGAGTAGAGTCATACACTCACAACTCTATAAGCCTCATGATAACAAGCACGACGTGCTTCAAGTTATACACATGTAATACGCTAACAGTGTTCTATAACTTCTACTCTATATAGTGATTTCATCGATTATACATCCGTGATTTTTCTGTAAGGGTTTTGCATGTTAAATCTTTGACTTGTGCTCCTATATATTCTTCATTGTTTCATATCTCATCGTGTGTTTTTATAACAAGTAGTATTGGAACTTGGTTCTTCGCCCGATCAATCTAGGGCATACTCATCATGACGTCAATGAAGTATGATCTTTCATTGCTGGATCGTGACACAAGACTTTCTCTTTGGCAAGTCAACATACGAGCTAGTCTGTCACAGCTTGATTTGGATGATGCGTTATTGAGAATCGACAAGATACTCACTGCATGATCCATTGAGAAGAAGTAAAGGAGAGATCGTAAGGATTGTTATTGATATGCCCTAGAGGCAATTATGGAGATAATTATATCACTTCTATGTTTATCATCTTTTAAATAATATGTTATTTTGCCCTTAAATAAATATCTTTTGTATTGATCAATAAGTATGTGATTTATTTGTGGAACTCCCAAATTTTCTCACACACATAAGTAAGCGCTCCTCTGGAAAATAGCTACCGCAAACTAGACTATGTTCTTACCACAACCCTGATTTGACCACCAACTTAATCTAGTACTACCACGCTCGGCCGGTCAGACCGCGGTCACCTTTCTAGTCTAACCGCCAGCTCTAGGCCGGTCAGACCGCTTCTGGCAAAAAAAACAAGAGGTAAAATATAAACTTTTATAAATACAAATTCTAACTCAACACGATTACTAATTATTCAACGCAACAAAAGATATTTTGCATATGGTTTTAGATGCACAGTTGATGAGGAGTTTGGGGCCCACCCATTGCGAAAATTAGTGATGTGGCCAAGCACCGAGAACAAAAGGAGGACAGAGGATAGCAAGGAACCAAGGAAGTGGGATGGTCCCATCTGAGTAGCATTTTTTAGTCTTTGCATCAATGCTATGGCTAACGACCCATTCATTCTATCTTTGTGCTTCTTTCCTGCCTGGACACACTCTCTCCTTGTGCCCCCGAATCCCTGGCTCAAGGAATCAAAGGAAACATATTAGATAAAGCATAATGATGATTTCTTTTTCCGGAGGAAATGGCGCCATCCGAGGCTTCTTCTCCAAGACAGACATATCAAGACAGTTAGACAGACATATCTCGACAGTTCGATGCTGCTTTGCAAAACCCATCAGGAAAAAAAACCTAGCAAGCGACCGATCTATTAGTCAAATAAACATTGGAGTTTCAATATCAGCGGAGGATTTTCTGCGCCTGTAGCCCATTGGATGTGCTGTTGTAGCAAGGGAACTAAACAATGAGTGTAAGGATACCCATTCTCCTTTAGGATATATAGAAATAGAGAAGCTAAAGAACATAAGCCACTTGAAAGAGAGTTAGTGAGTAAAAATAAATAAAATGCCTCTCCCCCAAAACGCTTTTCTCTAGAGGAGGGCCTTACGTGAGGCCTCTCCTCATCCGCCGTTGATCTGGTAGGCTCCACACCAGATCAACGGTGGATATGAGGATCTCACGTGAAGCTGTTCCCCATTGAATCCATTGATCCCCCACAACAACACACATAAGCTCTCTTTGGACTCTTTATATAGAGACAGTGGATGGTTATTTTTTTATTCTACTTCTTAATAATTAAAGAAGGTAAAAATATATTCATATATTAAATTACTAAGTCATTGAGGGGTTTACCCTAAGGCCTACTAGACATTCATAGTAGCCTGTTATGCATACTAGTTTGTCCTTGGTCATGCCTCAAAGCCTATTGGTACTCCTTGCAGCTCAGAAGAGTTGGGCACTCCCACAACATGTGCAACATGTACAAATTGATTTGGGTGTGGATCCTTTATTAGGCCAACATGTTTGAATACTAGTAATACAAATATCTCTAAGGCCTGAAGAGACCATTCGATTTCTCGGTATTGTACCTAGTGGTTGTGGAAAATCCTATCCCTCAAACACATGCAAGCATCTTGGCGCCTCCATATACCAACCCCAGGAACCATAAATACGGTTCCTGTCTGCTCTGATCACGAACCCAACAAAACACACAACACAAGCTAAAAAGAGTTGAAACTCCAAACCTAAACACACACACACACATAGAGGCGCGCGCGCACACAGACACAGGCACACATCTTGTAGGAGATGGCCGGAGGAGATGAACTGAAGCTGCTCGGCGCATGGCCAAGTCCATTTGTTATGAGAGTGAAACTTGCGCTCCGCCTCAAGGGCCTGAGCTACGAGAACGTCGACGAAGACCTCTCGAACAAAAGTGAGCTTCTCCTCAACTCCAACCCCGTGCACAAGAAGGTGCCCGTGCTGATCCACAATGGTCAACCTATCTGTGAGTCACTAATCATCGTGCAGTACATCGACGAGGTGTTCGCCGGCACCGGCCCGTCAATCCTCCCCGCCGACCCCTACGAACGCGCCATTGCTCTCTTCTGGGCCGCCTACGTCGACGACAAGGTGTTATTATCTTCCACTCACACTGGCAGCAGTGTCCTGCTGTGCATTTGCATCAAGATAGTTCGAGCATTTGGATGCTGATTTAGCTGAACACTGATGCGATTTGCGAGTGTGCAGCTCGTGGCCCCGTGGGTGCAGTCGTTCATGGGCAAGACAGACGAGGAGAAGGGCGAGGGGATGAAGCAGACGTTCGCGGCGGTGGAGATCCTGGACGGAGCCCTGAAGGAGTGCTCCAAGGGGAAGGGTTTCTTCGGCGGGGACAACGTCGGTCTCGTGGACGTCTCGCTAGGGAGTCTGATCTCGTGGCTGAAAGCAACCGAGGTGATTTCTGGTGCCAAGCTCTTTGACGCCGCCAAGACCCCACTCCTGGCCGCGTGGATGGAGCGCTTCGGCGAGCTCGACGCCGCCAAGGAAATCCTGCCGGACGTCGACAGGGTGGTCGAGTACGCCAAGATGAGGCAGGCGCAGGACGCCGCTGCGGCTTCAAACAACTAAGCCGGAATGGATCAGAAGTGTCTCCCTTTGGATCGGAGAAAAAAATTTATATTTGTTGCAGAACACAGATTGGCTACCATATAATAATCTTTGATTGTTGTTTTGTTACTTTGTGTCAGCTGCTCGATGTAAAAATGTAAGCAATAATTAACGGAGATGGCCTGTGCTTTGAACGTCTTATTGCATAGTGAAGGTTTTGCAACTTTGCGAAGTCGTTTCTTTCTTGCCGTTGGAGTGTGTTGTGAGTTTTTGTATATCCATTTGTTTTCCTGAAGAACGATAGTTCCTTTTTCTCGAGGAAGGGCAATAATCCTACAAGTAGCTTTACAAACAAAAAAAATGTCACGTGTGAAATGGCTAGGGCGGCAGTGTTAAGCTCATTTTGCTTTAATTATCTTGGTTATGCAGTCACGTTACATTTGAGAAAAGCATGCATACAGGTACTTCCATTTTATTCCAAACCGTCGTATAACACATCGGTGTAGCACCTTGACTTTTTTTGGCTAAAGACCTAAGTTTTATTCCCATCAACTGCACAGTTGGATGAATTATTTGTCTGAATTTCCACTGCCATTTTACTTGGGAATTAAATCCGTAACATGTGCGTTGTAAGCGAATCACACACGAACCACCAAGCAGATAATCCTAAAATTTGTTACTCCATAAACGATGTAAGGACAGGTCAAAGAGGTCAACATAGAGTAGGACATCTCTATGCAAACTTTCCTCGGTGCAACGATGGATGCACAAGCTACGAACGCATCTTATGGGGTGTTTGGGACTGCTCCACTCTACGTTTTTCAGCTCCGCTCTATGTTTTTTAGCCAAACAGGTTCAGCTCCACGCACTCTGTTCGAGGAAAAAAAGGTGGAGTTGTGAGAGCACTTAAAGGGGTGCTCCACAAACTCTAGATTTTTTGTGAAGCTGCTCCACAGTAGAATTCATGGAGCAGAGTTTGTGGAGCAGTCCCAAACACCCCCTTAATTGAGACTCATTTCCACTTAACAGTGAATCGATACCCTCCCCTTTTCTATAGAAAGGCTATGTTCTATTAGGTTGTGGTTGATAATTTATGTCTGCTAGTTTTTATCTATACTTTTCGAGATGGTGGAGATGTTGATGTGGACGACGCACACAGTTTTAAGCTCGAAAAGCCGTTTAAAGAAATGACTTTGAAATATCGTTTGAAAAAGCCGCTCTGTTTATTTTAATTTCTAAAGAAATTAAAACCAAAAGTAAACAAATTCCAAAAAACAGGGCCGAAGTCCCTACGAGCTAACCCTAAAGAACTGCTCTGGTCATGACTTGTGCCCCAGTGCATAAACACCAACCGGCTCATGTTTCTATGTATCAATGTCAAATTTTGGTGATGTTGTTTTCGGCTTAAGCTTATGGCTATGTTTTTTAAAAAATTGTACTGTAACAATGGTTAGATTTTTAAAAAGAAATATAAGAAAAAATTATTATATTATCACAGACAATGTAAATAAATAAGAAAAAACCTAAAATAAACCGAAATTAGAAATTAATATATTTCAAGTAGCTTTTAACTTACATAACCTAAAACAAAAAAAACAGAAATTAAAACCGTTCGGAGCGAAGCCGGATTTGTTCGGCCCTCCAGTGGTCAAAGTAAACGTATGCTCTGTTTGGCACAGCTTCACCAACAGCTTTATGAGCTGTTGTGAGCTGTTTTTTTGCCAAACACCCTTTTTGCAAACAGCTTCATGGGTGAATCTCCTTTTTTTTCTGCTCTCACAAAGGGATGGGGAGAGGTGAAGCTGAAAAAAGTAGCTTTTCACAGCTTTCTCCCTCAGGCCCGTAGTCCTAGGAACCCACTACCCCTCTGGTTCACCAAAATTACACGCATTTACCATTAGTCCATCCCGTTCACCTCTCCCGTTCACGAAACATAAACAAGGTACTAATATTGCTTCCTAATGATTTTAATTTTTTATTATTTTTTATTTTAATGTTTTAATTCATACTCATTCAAATATATTATTTTTTAATTCATATGACCATATACAAACATACAACTCCAAATGTTAGAACAAGTCAGATAGACAGGGGCATCTTGGACAATTACCCTCTCTCAGCCATACATGAAGTTGTTGGTGAAACTGTTTTGCGAAACAGTTTTCCAAAACAGATTTAAGCTTCATCGGTGAAGCTACTCGTGAAACTGAAATAAAAAAAACAGCTTCACTAGTGAAGTTGAGCTGTACCAAACGGGGCCGTAGTACGCGCCTATTTGATAAAGCAAAATGCAATGCCGGGACCAACGCCAAGATTGAGTCATCGCATTCACATGGCCCACTTTTCTAGGCTTCTTCTCCAAGAGAGAAGCAGCTCCATAGTTCCAATGTTGCTTACACAGTTTCATAACTAATCGAAACAAACTAGTACTCCGTTCATTCATAAATATATTATTTTAGACATTAATATAGTTCATAAAACATAATTTTGATCACTAATTAATATTATAATATATTTATAAAATCCAAAAATTTTAATATTTTGGTAGTACTTTTTAATAAAAAATCTATATATACGATTTTCATATATCCAATCTAAATATTTAAAAATATATCAACAATCCAAGTTTCTAAAGTTTAACTGTATGTATCCTAAACGAGATGTATTTATTATTAGAATGAGTAATGATTTGCAGCCAAGAAAGCAACCAATCTAGTCAAACATTAGAGCTACCATAACAACGGAGGATTTCCTGCACATTTGATTTTGTTGGGGACAAGTTAAGTGATCACGTTCGGTTGCATATGCGCATATGTTATTGAGTGGTTGTGGAAAATCCTACCCATCAAACATCGGCACGTGCAAGCTATCGTCATGGATGATGCATTGATGCCTCCATACCCAATAATCCAAGCACCATACTGTCTCTCTCTGTATACATATACATATACATACATATACACATATATATAGGATGCTGAAATGGGGCACCATGATATCGGGGCATCAAGCTTCCCTACTTTTGGATTGTTTTTAGATACATGCGAGTGCAATGATATATTAATATATCAAGATGGAAAGTCTTAATCATGGATAGAAAGTTTCGGTCATAGAGACTGGGCACCATGGTGCCTCTGTTATTTATACTATATATATATATCGCACACGATACATATCTATTTTAGACTATGGTGCCCGGGCACTAAGAAGCATTCGTTATTTTTACTTTGTATGTATACATATATATGTGTGTATAGTATAAATAACAGGGGCACCATGGTGCCTAGACTCCATGATTGAGAATTTTCATCTATGATTAAAACTTTCCATCCATAATTGATTCAGTATGCTAAATCAATGAATTCATTTTCAAATTGATGTATTTTTCGAACTAATGAATGCTAACGGGTTTACATGATATATTATATATCATTACACTTGCACGCATCTAAAAGCAATCCAAAGTTAGGGAGGCTTGGTGCCCCATTTCAGTGTCCTATATACATATATGTAGACATGTATATTAATGTATATATGTATGTGTGTGTGTATATATACATATATAAATATAAATTTTAACTTGATATAATTATCAATTATTCAACACACATAAACTAAATATATTCTCGATATGGTTTTTCATTATGTCATCACGTGGGAAATAGGAGTTTGGTGCCCACCCACACATGCAAGCATCTTGGATGATGCATTGGCGCCTCCATATACCAACCCCAGGCACCATATATACGGTTCCTGTCTGCTCTGATCACGAACCCAGCAAAACACACAAGACAAGCAAAAAAGAGTTGAAACTCCAAACCTAAACACACACACACACACATAGAGGCGCGCGCGCACACAGACACAAGCACACATCTTATAGGAGATGGCCGGAGGAGATGAACTGAAGCTGCTCGGCGCATGGCCAAGTCCATTTGTTATGAGAGTGAAACTTGCGCTCAGCCTCAAGGGCCTGAGCTACGAGAACGTCGATGAAGACCTCTCGAACAAGAGCGAGCTTCTCCTCAACTCCAACCCCGTGCACAAGAAGGTGCCCGTGCTGATCCACAACGGCCAACCCATCTGTGAGTCACTAATCATCGTGCAGTACATCGACGAGGTGTTCGCCGGCACCGGCCCATCAATCCTCCCCGCCGACCCCTATGAGCGCGCCATCGCTCGCTTCTGGGCCGCCTACATTGAAGATAAGGTGCTTATTATCACCTTTCTCCTACAGTGTCCTTGTCGTGTATCAATTTCCTTTTCAAGCGATTTGATGCTGAATTAGCTATGGAATCACTGATGCAATGTGTGCGCGCGTGTGCAGCTGGTGGCGCCGTGGCACCAGGTGTTCAGGGCCAAGACGGACGAGGAGAGGGCTGAGTGGATGAAGCAGACGCTAGCGGCGGTGGATGCTCTGGAGGGAGGTCTGAAGGAGTGCTCCAAGGGAAAGGCTTTCTTCGGCGGCGACATCATCGGGTACGTCGACGTCGTGCTGGGGTGTTCTGTCCCGTGGGTGCACGCGACCGAGAAGCTCTCCGGTGTCAAGCTCTTCGACGCCACCAAGGCCCCGCTACTGGCGGCGTGGATGGAGCGCTTCAGCGAGCTCGACGCCGCCAAGGAAATCCTGCCGGACGTCGACAGGGTGGTCGAGTTACTCGAGCACGCCAAGATGAGGCAGGCGCAGGATGCCGCTGCGGCTTCAAACAACTAAGCCGGAATGGATCAGAAGTGTCTCCCTTTGGATCGGAGAAAAAAAATGCATATTTGTTGCAGAACACAGATTGGTTACCATATAATAATCTTTGATTGTTGTTTGTAGTATCTTTGATTGTTGTTTTGTTACTTTGTGTCAGCTGCTCGATGTGAAAATGTAAGGAATAATTAAGGGAGATGGCCTGTGCTTTGTACGTCGTATTGCATAGTGAAGGTTTTGCAACTTGTGAAGTCGTTTCTTTCTTGCCGTTGGAGTGTCTTGTGAGTTTTTGTATATCCATCTGTTTTACTGAAGAGCGATAATTCCTTTTTTTCGAGGAAGGGCAATAATCCTACAAGTAGCTTTACAAACAAAAAAATGTCACGTGTGAAATGGCTAGGATTGTACGATGAAATAGAAACTACAATAATTTTAGATGGCTCAACAACATGTAACATTTCCATATACTAAAATCTAAAGAGCACAAGGCACGTATAAATAGATAGCAAGGGGTGCTAACCACTTGAGGGGTGCCGATCCTTGAATGGAATGTGTATACTGCGCTGCCTCTGTTTCTTGTAATGGGATCACATTCAGATCAATCTCTCTCAGAAGTCAGAACTCTTCGGCCATAATCTTGATGAGTAGTTCCTGGCTCTGTTTCTTGTTGAGGCATCAAGTTCAGATCAATCTCTCTCAAAACTCTTGGACCACAATCTTGATGACGAGAGACGTTTATGCTGTCTTTTCTCATTGCTCTTCTGACTTCTTCTTCAGGATCCATGCGCAAGTCAAATGGAGCCATGCAAGTCGTTTGGAGATGATGTGGCTATGATGCCAATATGAGATGCAGAAGAACCAGAGAAGAAGCATCCAGAACGTCCAATACTTGAGCGCCAAATATTTAAGCGTCGAACTAGTGCTTATCCACCGATGTTGACGCCAAAGAAAATCCCATTCACTGGTTTGATCGTGTGCTTGCGTAGATAGCAAAAATTCATGACTTTACTACTTCTTACGGTTATTGTTATCAGGATAGTTACTGTAGTTGCTAGGGGTATTTTTGTTATAATGTAATAAAAAATGATTGTCTTAATACGTGTACAGTGGTTAAAAATGCCAAGTAATAAGTAGACTGAGGAGTAAACACCAGCTGGCTCGTGTTTCTATGTATCATGTCAAATATCTTTGCTCGGCCCTCCAGTGGTCAAAGTAAACGTAGTACGCTTTCCTAGGCTTCTTCTCCAAGACAGAAGCATCTCGACAGTTCATGTTGCTTACACAATTTCATAACTAAAAAGAAAAACAAATTAGTACTCCCTTCGTTTGTAGATACGCATTATTTTAGATAAGTTCCTAAAATACAACTTTAATTACTAATTTATATTATAATATATTTATAAACTCTAGAAAAATATAATATTATGATAGCACTTTTCAACAAATATATATATGCATATGCGAGCAATTTTTATGTATTCAATCTAAATTTTTGTAAAGATATTGATAGTTCAAGTTTTAAAAGTTTAACTATATATATTTTAAAACGATATGTATTTATTGTTAGAGCTACCAATCTAGTCAAACATTAGAGCCACCATATCTACTGAGGATTTCCTGCACATTAGATTTTGTTCGGGACAAGTTAAGTGATCACGTTCGGTTGCATATGCGCATATGTTATTAAGTGGTTGTGGAAAATCCTATCCATCAAACATCGGCACATGCAAGCTATCGTCATGGATGATGCATTGATGCCTCCATACCCAATAATCCAAGCACCATATATACAGTCCCTCTTGCATGCTCTGATTAAGAGCACAGCAAAACACAACCTAAACAGAGTTGACACCTTCATACACGGTTACTAGTAGAAAATGGGGGGAGCAGGAGATGAGCTGAAGCTGCTCGGCATGTGGGCGAGCCCGTTTGTCATCAGAGTGAAACTTGCGCTCAGCTTCAAGGGTCTGAGCTTCGAGGACGTCGAGGAGGATCTCGGCAACAAGAGCGAGCTCCTCCTCAGCTCCAACCCGGTGCACAAGAAGGTGCCCGTGCTCATCCACAACGGCAAGCCCGTCTGCGAGTCACAGATCATCGTGCAATACGTCGACGAGACCTTCGGCGGCACCGGCTCATCTCTGCTCCCCGCTGACCCCTACGAACGCGCCGTTGCTCGTTTCTGGGCCGCCTACATCGACGACAAGGTACACAGCTTTCTCACAGTATCCTGTGTTGTATTTGCATCCATCAATATAGATTCTAATTCCTCGCAAAAAAACTTTAGATTCTAATTGTTAACTGACACGCTGCGTGGGTGCGCAGCTCTTGGCGTCGTGGTTGCAGGCGGCCAAGGGCAAGACGGAGGAGGCGAAGGCGGATGCACTGAAGCAGACATTCGTGGCGGTCGAGACCCTAGAGGCGGCCTTCAAGGAGTGCTCCAAGGGGAAGCCCTTCTTTGGCGGCGACAGCGTCGGGTACTTGGACGTCACGCTCGGGGGCCTGGTGGCGTGGGTGCACACGGGCGCGGCGCTGTATGGTATGCGGCTCTTCGACGACGCCAAGAGCCCGCTGCTGGCGGCGTGGGTGGAGCGTTTCGGCGCGCTAGACGCGGCCAAGGCGGTCCTGCCGGACGTCGACAGGCTGGTCGAGTTCGCCAAGATGAGGCAGGCACAGGCTGCCACCGCGACCGCAAACAGCTAAGCCGAGATATTTGCGGCAGAATACTTACACTTCAAAAAAAAACCTTTACATTGCTATGCAACTCCAATATCTATAATTGAAGATCTAATTATATTTGCGGATCTGTTATTTCTAAGTTGAGAATGGTTTTCTCCACATATGCATGGACATCCATGTATAACGACCACCGTCAAATATGCCTCAAGATTGATGCAAACTTTTAAAATTCAAATCAACTTCCTATGTTCTAATAATTCGATGACTTTACACAAACCTCAGTGTACTTTTGATGGATAGAATAGTACGTGGATGTCAATGTATATATGGACTTGCATTTCTCTTTCTAAGTCTCTTGAAATTTTCTTAGGTCTAAGTTTAAATTTGTGTGACCATTGTATTTATATAGAGATTGATGTATTGTATAATTGTATATTGATTAAAAAAATAAAAGATTGATATGCAATCGCACGCCTTGATTCATTGAATTGCTTCACAATATACCGTTACATGTACAGGGATTTCATGACTTGTACAACACAGACGAATCAAATCGTATTCCAACAGGAATAGGAAGCAATCTATCTATAAAATTTGACTTATGTTTAAGAAAATTTTAGCCACCTTACAAATAGACAACTCTATTGTAACTATAATATCTATATATGGATAGTGCCGTGCCCAAACTATTTACTAGTATTATATAGTAACTATATAAATAACATTACCACCAATGAGCAATTGAGAAAAGAGGCCCTTCGTTGCTTTCTCTAGCCTCGAACCGTCAAGGCAACAAGTGCTTTGTTCCTACCCAATGCATGACACAACCATCAATGAGAAAGGCAAGAAATTAGGGCTGTTTATTTTTCTACTGTACCAACTGATCAAAATTTTTTTATTGGTATTTAGTATTCGGTTTGGTATTTGATGTGGGATCAAAAAAAGAAAATTTAAAAGACCCACCCTGCACGGCCCATCAAGTGGTGGAGATAGTTTTGTCCATTCTCGGCCCATGCGCATTGCTCATCAAACATGGTTGCCGGTTGGCATTATTCAGTAGTCAATACTAGCATACCACCGAGTTAGCTAGTAGGTATCTGCCTAGCTTACCTTGGTCGTGACATAATGGAAGTTGTGATACATATTGATCGCTAAACCTGGGCTAGAAGTTCATGTGATTTTTCTTCATTACAGAAGCTCATATGTATTCATTTACTCCAATAGTTTTTGACAAAGATATAATAATCCTTAAATTGTTATTTATTTATAAACAATATGATTACGTCATTATACTCCTTGAGTGTACCTCTTATTTATAAGAGAGATTTCACAAGTTAGTTGTAAGCTCTTCTACGACTACCCCGTAATCGTAAACTATTCTACGATAACACCTTAGTCGTAAACTCTTCTACGATAACACCTTAGTCATAAGCTTTTTTACGACCACCTCATAATTGTAGGTTCTTTTACGACTATGGCATAGTTATAAGTTATCTTATGACCACCTTGTGGTTATAGATTCTCCTACGAATGAGCCAAATTTCGACTGACCCGTTTACGACAATCCATTACATTGTGGGCCTATATGACAGGGCGGTTAGCATAAGTATTTATTATCTAGAATAAGTGCGCATAACTTCACGCTGGCAGAAACCGCCGCACGATGAGTGAGACATTACATCTCTAATAACTCCTATCGGACGGTTATCATTCGAGGCGTTAAGGCATCTCTTGGCGAGGAGAAAGTGCTGTCATCAGGGAGAGGAGCAGGAGGATTTGGGATAGACCCAAGGAAGAGTAGTAGTAGAGCAAGATTTTCGCATTATTTTCACCTTTGTAATCATTTCATTGAACAATATCCACACAGGAACTAGCGTTGTTATTCTCGCAGCAGAAGGTTTGAACCTGTATAAAAATTCCTGTGTCTTTTTTCTGCATGATCGTAACCAGGTCTTCAAGAGTTATCAGAACTCATATAAATCATATGTAAGATCGATATTAAACATAGACAGTTCTTAACTTCTTGTCACTTAAAAGTTAACATGCCATATTTACCGAATATATCATATGAACAACGCTACAAAAAACTATGGCCGTGATTTCTTGGATCTACAGGCACTTTCAACGATTTTCTTATTTATGGCTTTGACATCACTGCCGGCTTGTGACAATCAATTTCACATGAGTCAGTTTGACTCTAGGCTTCTTCTCCCAGACATACATATCTAGGCAGTTCCAATTTTGCTATCATATTGCCAAAACTAATAGGAAAAGTTAATTAATTAATTAATTAGCAAGCCATCAATTTAGTCAAACGTTGAACTTGTATTAGCGGAGGATTTTATGCGTCAGTGCCCTGTAACAAGCCGGTTGTGTGTGTACCGTGCACGTTTGATAACCCGGGTGTGTGAAAAATCCATTTTTTCCCTTCTTTCATTCATAAGCAAGTGATGTTATATAGAGATTTGCCATACGAGGCGTAGTACAAAGAGATTCTAGAACTGGACACCTCCGTAGTACGTAGTAGATGGAAGGAGGAGGAGATGAGCTGAGGCGGCTCGGCACGTGGTCGAGCCCGTTCATCACCAGAGCGAAACTTGCACTCCACCTCATGGGCGTGAGCTACGAGTACGTCGAGGAAGATCTCCGTAACAAGAGCAAGCTCCTACTCTGCTCCAACCCAGTGCACAAGATGGTGCCCGTGCTTATCCACAACGGTAAGCCTGTCTGCGAATCGCAAATCATCGCGCAGTACATCGACGAGGCTTTCGGCGGCGCTGGCACATCCCTCCTCCCCGTCGACCCCTACGAGTGCTTTAATATTAATAACAGTACCCTTACATTCAAGTCAGGGCCGGTCCTGAGATTTTAGAGACCCGGGGCGAAATTAGAAATAGGGGCCCTAATATAAATATGTAAATATAAATCTATACACACACATATATATGTATCTAATTTTACCAACAAACACTTAAAATGCGTTATGTATTAAAGAAAAATTCATATCAAAAAGTTTATAGATATTACCTTAAAAATTCCTTATAACATTTCTAGATGCGAAGTCATTGATGATGGTATTGATATCAATCTCATCCAATAATTTCTTTTCAATACATAAAGTTGCCAAACCGTTTAACTCTCTTGAGACATTGTTGACCTTAAATGATTCTTCAACAATTTTAACTTTGAAAAGCTTCTTTCACTGATGCCATCCACAGCATAGTAAATAAAATCTGATAAGCAATAGAAATATTAGGATAACAATCTGTTTCTCTGACAAACTCAAAGATCTCCATAGCAGACATTGGTTTATCTGATAAAGTCAATTGCATAAGACTTAACTCAGAAATTAGATCATTTAACTCAACATCAGATGAACCATCTAGAGATAAAGTTTCTGCAAATTTTGTACAACATTCTTGATTAAAAAATTTAAAAAATAATAGTATAATTAGTAACTACAAAGCACTAATTATTGATTAAAAAATTCTAATATGCAAATTATAAGAAGCAATGATAAAGTATGGTAGATGTGTACCGTTGGTTTGGGAGTTCATACTGGAGAAGAATCGTATATTCGTATATATGATATGTGCATAACACTAGTTACACACTTACACTAGCATGAGATGAGCATCACCATCGAGCATGATGTGCACGCTTGTTGAGTTGTTGGTTTCAGGTTTGCTATTATGGAATGGAACGAGCGTTCGGTACTTGGTGAGACACACCGATACCTGTATGCTGCATGCAATGCAAAGCCGCCAAAGCGGATTAGCGGAAGTGCGGAACTGCCGAACTGCGGAAACACGTCAGTCGTCAGTGGCTGCTCTACTGCGGATTACCGGGGATGTAGCGCGGCAGAGTCCGGAGAGACGGCCACCCTCGGCGCGGGCCGCGCGGCGTGCCGCATGCGTGCGGCGCCGCCCTACTGCCCTAGACGAGACGACGAAGATTGAAAGAAGACGACTAGACGAGATCACGAGAAGTCGGCCAGTGACAGAGTATAAACCGTAGATGGATAGTATATATACTATGTATGTATATGGGCCAGGGCCCCCTGAATTTTGGGGGCCCGGTGCGGCCGCCCCGCTCGCCCCCCTCCAGGGCCGGGCCTGATTCAAGTATCTCTCTCAGAGTCACTTATGTCATTATATATGTCTTATTCTGGGCTTTACAGCCTTCTAACAGGCTGACGGGTTAGGTACGGCCACCCCTACAACACTGTCCTTTCTCATTGCTCTTCTGACGTCTTCTTCAGGATCCATGCGCAAGTCAAATGGAGCCATGCAAGTCGTTTGGAGATGATGCGGCTATGATGCCAATATGAGATGCAGGAGAACCAGAGAACAAGTATCCAGAACGCCCAATACTTGAGCGCCAAATATTTAAGCGTCGAACTAGTGCTTATCCACCGATGTTGACGCCAAAGAAAATCCCATTCATTCACTGGTTCGATCGGGTGCTTGCGTAGATAGCAAAAATTCATGACTATACTACTTACGGTTATTGTTATCAGGATAGTTACTGTAGTTGCTAGGGGTACTTTTATTATAATGTAATAAAAATGATTGTCTCAATATGTGTACAGTGGTTAAAAATACCAAGTAAGCAAGTCTTATAATACAGCCTTCAGCTGGCTGTATGGATACTTACAGCCCACTTATCAACTTACTCATATAGTAGTTACAGCCAGCTGAAGGCTGTATGATCTACCCCTTCCTCTCACAAAGTTTCTTGGTTCTTGTGCTTCAGCTGGCTGTAAGCTTACAGCCCACCTCTCTTCTCTCTCCTCCTCTCTCTCTCCTCCACTCAGCATACAACCAACTTACAGCCTCTTATAATACTTGCTCTTAAGGGCATCTCCAATGGTTCTAGCTAGCAACTAACTATAAGACTTCCACATCATCTATATAGTACACACTAAAGATAGCATTATAAAGAACTATCTATAAAAGCAAGTCCAATAATAGAGCCAAGTGTTTGGCTATAAGTCAAGTTATAAGAGCCAAGTTATACAATAATTTGTCTTCTATTTGTCTACAAAAGGTTTTTTTATTATTATGTGGTACCATGTCTCACATTCTCTTTCCTATTCCTCCTCACATACATTTATTATCTAGGCCCACCACTGCATAGGCTCCCGTGCCTAGCTTGTTGCTTGCATGAGAGCCAAGCTCTCATCTCTCTCCTCTCTTCTCTCCTCCACATCAGCAAAAATGCTGACTAGCTTGGCTATAAGACCATTATTGTACTTGCTCTAAGGCCAGTCTCAGTGGTGAATTTCATTTCCCAGTTTCCAAGACTGCCATGTCAGCTTTGCAGACTTGGATTGAGAAATGAAACTGGATCTCTCGGTGGGGTTTCATTTCACTGTTTCATAGACAAGTCTGCACAATTAATGTATGCATGATGTTGTGATCCTATGTGCTATGTAAACTATATAGCCGTTTGAAAATATATCTAAACTAAACATAGTCACTTTGGTAACTACAATATATCTCATGCCGACAAATAATCATGGTCAAATAAAATATATTAATTAATCCAATATTCATGAGTACATTCGCATATATATGAATGCAATGAGATCCTCTGGAGCGCTCGAGAACGAAAGCGACTCGGTCTCGTGGGGTTTCACTGGTTTCATCGTGTTGGTAATCGAGACGGATGGGTTTCATCCGATGAAACTCTGTTGCTCTCTCTCCTCATAAATTTCTTGCCAACTCAGCAAATTTGCTGATGTGTCACTGCATTAAATGAGAATGAAACTCTTTTGAAACCCCCATTGAGACTGGCCTAAGGATAACTATTTGATGCTTACATGCATACACAGAATTTATAGAGTCTGCCTCGTTTGGCGTTATAGACTGGTGCTTAAGGAAGAGCTGGCTCGATTTTTTTTGCATACTCTCTTTCCTCCACATAGGATATATGCTGATGTGTACATATAAACTGAGAGCAAGTACAATAGTATATCCAACTAGTGGCTATAACATTTGTCCATTTCATCTATAGTCTTCAAAAAAATAGTTCATACAATAAGGTAGCTATTACAATAACTATTTGGCCCCACGTGTAAGAAAGTGAAATGCATATTTTTACGTGCTATAGCTAGCTGTAATTTAGTAGCCAGCTTCTTTCTCTTTCTTCCTTTCTCTCTCTACCATGTAAGATTTGGTTGATATTATATTTACTATAGCCTGCTGACTAAATCTTATTGTACCTGCTCTGAGGAGTAAACACCAACTGGCTCGTGTGTCTATGTATCAATGTCAAATATCTTTGCTCGGCCGTCCAGTGGTCAAAGTAAACGTAGTACGCGCCTATTTGATAAAGCAAAACGATGCAATGCCGGGAGCAACGCCACGAATATAGACCGGTTGAGTCATCGTATTCACATGGCACGCTTGCCTAGGCTTCTTCTCCAAGACAGAAGCATCTCGACAGTTCTAATGTTGCTTACACAATTTCATAACTAAAAAGAAAAACAAATTAGTACTCCCTACGTTCGTAGATACGCATTACTTTAGATGAGTTCTTAAAATACAATTTTAATCACTAATTTATATTATAATATATGTATAAAATCTAAAAAAATATTATGACAGCATTTTTCAACAGATATATATGTGTGTGCATGTGATTTTTATTTATTCAATCTAAATTTTTGTAAAAATATCGATAGTTCAAGTTTTAAAAGTTTATATATATATATATATATATATATATATATATATATATATATATATATATATATATATATATATATATGAAAATTACATAAGGCACCATGGTGCCTAGGCACCAACATCCGATACACGTGTATGATTGATAATTTTTTTGAGTTTGGGTATGAAAATGTTTTATACCCTTGATATATTTATGGTAAGTAAGTTTTGAACTCAGTTCAAATTAGTTTGAACTACTTTTGAGTTCAATGCAACTACAGTGAGTATATACCATAAAAATAGTTCAAACTAATTAAACTGAAGTTGAATTTAATTTTTTTCGGAGTTTGACATCTCAAATATACTTTTTTATGGGTATATGAAGATACCCACATCAAACGTTAAGAATCTCAAGCAAATCAACGGGTATTGATATTGGTGCCTAGGCACCATGGTGCATGAAACACTCGTCCTATATATATATATATATATATATATATATATATATATATATATATATATATATATATATATATATATATATATTCTACAACAATATGTATTTATTGTTAGAGCTACCAATCTAGTCAAACATTAGAGCTACCATATCAACTGAGGATTTCCTGCACATTTGATTTTGTTGGGGACAAGTTAAGTGATCACGTTCGGTTGCATATGCGCATATGTTATTGAGTGGTTGTGGAAAATCCTATCCATCAAACATCGGCACATGCAAGCTATCGTCATGGATGATGCATTGGTGCCTCCATACCAAATAATCCAAGCACCATTTATACAGTCCCTCTTGCATGCTCTGATTAAGAGCACAGCAAAACACAACCTAAACAGAGTTGACACCTTCATTCACAGTTACTAGTAGCAAATGGGGGGAGCAGGAGATGAGCTTAAGCTGCTCGGCATGTGCATATGCCCATTGGACGTGCTGTTGTAGCAAGGAAACTAAACAATGAGTGTAAGGATACCCATTCTCCTTTAGGACATAGAAATAGAGAAGCTAAAGGACATAAGCCACTTGAAATAGAGTTAATGAGTATAAATAAATAAAATGCCCCTCCCTCAAACGCTCTTCTCTAGAGGAAGGCCTTACATGAGGCCTCTCCTCATCTGTCATTGATCTGGTGAGCTCTACACCAGATCAGCGGTGGATGGGGGGATTGTAAGGCTTTCCCCCATTGAATCCATTGAACCCCTCTTCCAACAACACACACACAAGCCCCCTTTGGGCTCTTTATATAGATATGGTGGATGATCATTTCTCATTCTACTTCTTAATAATTAAAAAAGGTAAAAATATATTTGCATGTTTCATTACTAAGTAATTGATGGGTTCACCCTAAGGCCTACTAGACATTCATAGTAGCCTGTTATGCACACTAGTTTGTCGTTGGTCATGCCTCAAAGCCTATTGGTACTTTGGTACTCCTTGCAGCTCAGAAGAGTTGGGCACTCCCACAACATGTGCAACACGTACAAATTGATTTGGGTGTGGATACTTTATTAGGCCAACATGTTTGAACACTAGTACTACAAATATCTCTAAGGACTGAAGAGACCATTCGATTTCTCGCTATTGTACCTAGTGGTTGTGGGAAATCCTATCCCTCAAAACACATGCAAGCATCTTGGATGATGCATTGGCGCCTCCATATACCAACCCCAGGCACCATAAATACGGTTCCTGTGACCCTGTCTGCTCTGATCACGAACCCAACAAAACACACAACACAAGCTAAAAAGAGTTGAAACTCCAAACCTAAACACACACACACACACACACAGAGGCGCGCGCGCACACAGACACAGGCACACATCCTGTAGGAGATGGCCGGAGGAGATGAACTGAAGCTGCTCGGCGCATGGCCAAGTCCATTTGTTATGAGAGTGAAACTTGCGCTCAGCCTCAAGGGCCTGAGCTACGAGAACGTCGAGGAAGACCTCTCGAACAAGAGCGAGCTTCTCCTCAACTCCAACCCCGTGCACAAGAAGGTGCCCGTGCTGATCCACAACGGCCAACCCATCTGTGAGTCACTAATCATCGTGCAGTACATCGACGAGGTGTTCGCCGGCACTGGCCCGTCAATCCTCCCCGCCGACCCCTACGAGCGCGCCGTCGCTCGCTTCTGGGCCGCCTATGTCGACGACAAGGTGTTATTATCTTCCACTCACACTGGCAGCAGTGTCCTGCTGTGCATTTGCATCAAGATAGTTCGAGCATTTGGATGCTGATTTAACTGAACACTGATGCGATTTGCGAGTGTGCAGCTCGTGGCCCCGTGGGTGCTGTCGTTCATGGGCAAGACAGACGAGGAGAAGGCCGAGGGGATGAAGCAGACGTTCGCGGCGGTGGACGCTCTGGAGGGAAGCCTGAAGGAGTGCTCCAAGGGGAAGGCTTTCTTCGGCGGCGACAGCATCGGGTACGTCGACGTCGTGCTGGGGTGTTCTGTCCCGTGGGTGCACGCGACCGAGAAGCTCTCCGGTGTCAAGCTCTTCGACGCCACCAAGGCCCCGCTACTGGCGGCGTGGATGGAGCGCTTCAGCGAGCTCGACGCCGCCAAGGAAATCCTGCCGGACGTCGACAGGTTTGTTGAGTACGTCAAGTTGTTGCAGGCACGGCGGCAAACAGCTAATTAAACCGGCAAGGCGACGTGGATCCGGCTGGTCCGGAGAAAATTATCTACTGTGGATTAGACATTATACAATGCCACTGGTTGTTGGATTTAATCACTGGGTGTGAGGATATGTTGGATTTAATCACTGGGTGTGAGACATTAGAGGGAAGTCTGTTGAGCGTCAGCAGGTTGTTTGAGTCTTCAGAGAACATGCAGGAAGTGCCGCGGCAAGCGCACTGGGCATGTGAGTCAATAACGTGCAGTTTGCACGAAGTCAGTTTCCGGTTTTAGTGGATCGTAGGAGTTGTGATCCATTTTTCTCTACTGGCATATCCGCATATGTAGTATTCAGTTGTAGTCGTTTTTCCTTATGTATTCTGAAGATATTCAGTAAAAGTTGTTGAGACATTGTGTGATACATTTCAGAGAATTCAGTTCTGAACTTCACAACACATTTCTGATACTTTGCCGTATCTGCCACAGTAATTGTCTTTGCTGAGTTCTGGGCGTGTGATCCTGGTGTTCTCTGCTTACACTGGTTTTATACTTTTATCTTGTGTCAGCTGATTGATGTAATAGTGCAGGGGATCGTCGTGTTCTTCTAGTTGGGAGTGTCTAGCATATACTTGTATCCGTTTCTTTTAATAAAAGGGTAATATTTCTGAAGAAATTAATTGTTGGTGATCAACTGTAGGGTATGGAACATGCTCGAGACAGGGAAATTATGCTAGTTTGATTTCTTTCTCAAAAAAAGAGAAAAGAACCACTTGTCATTATAAATGATACGTAACTTTGTTATCACTATATGAATTAGTTTTTTTGGACTAACATGATTGGCACAGATGATTTGAATATGTTGTTTTCGGATCCGACACTACTTGAGGATGTTTGTGGTGTTTATTGTACTAGTATCATTTTTTATGGTGGAAATATCTGCTTTCTGCGATGCAAAGAAATAACGCATGTATTTTATGCAGAGTGGAGGAAGTGGAAAAATATGTCGAGCTAATCTGAACCGTCCATTTTGTCCGGGATGCATGCATGACTAAATACATGACTGATGTCACATCAAGATTATAGGTGGGGATTTTGTTAGATTTTAAACTTAATGAAAGGAACGGTGGCATATGCAAAGCGAGGAATGACAGTGAGACTAGCAGAGATCTATCGCATACTCGAGCAATCGGACGGTTAGTGATGTGGCTAATTCTTCTATGTGATTTAGATATAGCTATCGCAGTTTGTGGGTGTCATTTGCTTGGTCTGGGATGCGTGGTTTGGCTTAGCTAAACTATACAATGGGAACTAAAATGACCTAGTTTTATAACGTTAGCATCAATACAGACATCTATATTTGTAGTAGAGATGGTCCTCACCTAAGCCTATCTGGCCTGTTAAAGGCTATAAAGCCCAGTGAGATATATACAAAGACATGTATGCCCTTTACAGGATACTCAACTGTGAGAGTATTATTGTAATCATGCCTTATGGGCATATATATGCCCTGGTCATGGAGGTGGGGGCAAGGATAGCTCATTTGTCATAACTACTCCACTACTCTCCTAGTTTACTGTTTGGCCTGTAGCCACAACAGTTCTATCTCCCTTCTACGCTGGCATCGGTCGGTACACTGTCCCGTGAATAGCCCAGCCGCAAGCGTGTCATCCGTTACCACCGGCCACATCACCGAGCACTGTAGCGGAATGGTCTGTGGTGAGGAGTGTTCCCGCCGGCCAAGCGGCGAGCGCCTCATCGAGCCGTGGCGGCTTTTCCAGCCACCGGGGGTCATCGATGACCGAGGCGAAATATGAACTCATTGGGCATGACCCGTTGACGACCAACAAATAGTGGAATGCGGCAAGAAAACTGAATGGCGTGTGCACGAATCTAGTTGGGCAGAGTCTGGCGACTGAGGAGACTATACGGTCGCTGGTCCACGAGGGGAAGATCTTGGACCGTGATGCAGTTCGGCTACCCTCCGCCGACGAGACGAAGCCCCATCCGATGGAGTCAGAGGCAGTAGTATTCGTCGCCTATCTGGAAGCTGGGATTCGATTTCCTTCGGCGATGTTTATTGGTGAGGTGTTGAGGCTGTACAGGTTGGAGCTGCCGCAGCTGACTCCCAATGCCATCGTTCGGCTGGCTGTGTATTGCTGGGCCTTGTGAACAGAGATAGTCTAGCTGAGCGTGTCTCTCTTTGCATTTCTTCCCTAGGCGTCCACCTGCGAGGCTAAGGAGGCTAGAACCAAGGTGGAAGACAACTAGTGCTTCTTCGTTTGTGAGCTAGTGGCTTCATGGGTCCATATAGTTGTACACTTGGGCCGGTCTAGCCTGCTAGCCCACACCACACCCGCACTAACTGTGCGAGTCAACAAGGCACACACACATCAACACATATCGCTCATCCTCCTCTCCTTGTAACCCTAAAGTTGAGGCAGGCCAGGTGGTGATGATGACGAGCAGGCAACGACCAAAGCAGCGAGAATGGCCGACCGAGGGCGTGGGCACATGGTGTCGCAGTGGCCAGGTGTGCGCCGCACGGCTACGAGTAGTGGTTGGGGATGTAGGCGTGTAGCGTGGCTTGATGACTAGGAGGAGAGGTCGATAGAGGCTAGAGGATGCAGGCTGCAAGCGTGCAAGTGCAGCGGTAAGCAGAGGTCAGGTTGGCAGTTGGCGCACTACGTGCAAGTAAGACTACAAGAGTAGAGGCCAGGGGCTTGTCAAAATGAGCAAGTAAGGCATCAATAGAATGAGGGGGAAGCTCCAATAGTAAGTGTCTGAGTGATAAATCTTTAGTTTTTATCCTTCACTTGTCAAAATCAAATGGAGTATTGGAATGTATTGTCATTTGTTGCTTGTTTGATTTGGTATATGGATTGAAGAGGTATTTTAGCATAGTTGTGCAAACAAAATGACAGCCACACAAGCACAATCTCAACTTCAAATCCACTTGGACCAACTCTAAGTCCAATTAGAGGAAGAGGCTGCGCAACCACAAGAATAAGAATAAGAGGCTACACAACCACAAGAACTAGAGGCTGTACAAGAGGCTGTACAACCATTGTTCGATAACTTGGTGGCAAATTATTGAGTAAACTTTATCTGTAAGGTAATTTTCGATATCCTACCTTCATCTTCACATGTTCGCACATGGATTGTAGTTATTGATTTCATTTAGTGACATATACTCGTATTAGTGCCACTGTAATACTCTTTGGTTCACGCTTAGGACTCCATCATACCTAAAATTTAGTCATAAGTTCACCACTGATGGCAAGGGATCCTATCCAAATCTGGCCAAAGTAGTGAATGCATGCTTCTTGAATCCCAGCCAAATTAGCAGCTCCTTTTTTTTTGCCCGAAAACTCAGTGTTATTCAAATGCTACAAGGTATTATTTCTCTCTAGTATTATCGTAACCATTATCCGAGAGTTTCTCAACTAAATGTTGCACGGAAGAAAAGGAAAAGAAAAAATAATAACATGTTTACTAGAAGAAGAAGAAGAAGAAGAAGAAAAGAGTCATGTTCTTTTGAGGTGTGGCTGGTGTTTTTTACTTGTATTTTCGGGACGGCAGCAGACGACGGGTGCGTTGACGTACACGATCTTAAACTCAAAAAACCGTTTGAAGAATTTGTTTTAAGAAATCATTATGTTTGTTCTGAATTTTTTAAGAAACCAAAAAATAAAAGAACATGATTAATAACGCAGTGGTAGGTTAGGACTGAGCCACTAAGGGCATCTCCAATGGTTATAGTTAGCAACTAACTATAAGACTTCCATATCATTTATATAGTACACACTAAAGCTAGCATTCTAAAGAACTATCTATAAGGATAGCTATTTGATGCTTACATGCACACACAGAATTTATAGAGGTTACCTCGTTTGGCGTTATAGACTAGTGCTTAGAGCAAGTACAATAGTATAACCAACTAGTGGCTATAACACTTGTCCATTTCATCTATAGCCTTCAAAAAAATAGTTCATACAATAAGGTAGCTATTACAATAACTATTTGGCCTCACGTGTAAGAGAGTGAAATGCATATTTTTACGTGCTATAGCTAGCTGTAATTTAGTAGCCAGCTTTCTTCTCTCTCTTCCTTTCTCTCTCTGCCACGTAAGATTTTGTTGATATTATATTTGCTATAGCCTGCTGACTAAGCCTTGTTGTACCTACTCTTAGAGCAAGTACAATAGTATAGTCAACTAGTGGCTATAATACTTGTCCATTTCATCTATAGCCTTCAAAAAAATAGTTCATACAATAAGGTAGCTATTACAATAACTATTTGGCCCCACGTGTAAGAGAGTGAAATGCATATTTTTACGTGCTATAGCTAGCTGTAATTTAGTAGTCAGCTTCCTTCTCTCTCTTCCTTTCTCTCTCTGCCATGTAAGATTTGGTTGATATTATATTTGCTATAGCCTGTTGACTAAGCCTTATTGTACTTGCTCTTAAGGAAGAGCTGACTCGGTTTTTTTTTTTGCATACTCTCTTTCCTCCACATAGGATATATGCTGATGTGTACATGCATATAGCTAGCTGACTTAGACCATTGGAGATGCTTGCGCTCGTGTGCGTACACCAGAAGACCAGATAGGCTTCGATTGTGTCTGGGGTGGCCTAGGCAGCGGCGACGTCCGTCCCGACCCACCCGGGTTAAGGGCTCCGAAGCAGAAATACATCCTCTTTTTCCTTGGTTTGTTGGTCCGCGTGGACCCGGGCCGAAACTGGGCACGGCGCTGTCTGGGCTCGACGTCTGCACGCGGGAGGCAGTCTTGGATCAAGTCGGCCTACAATTGGGCCTCCAGGACACCGGGCCGATCTACGGGCTTCTATAGCTGGTCTCGGGCTTCCGCCGCCACCGGCCCACCGGGAGATCTCATGACGTCAAGGCATAATTTTCAAGCCACAGGTATTGTTCGCCAGACCAATGACCAATCTATCGTCAAGACACAAGTTTATGTAGTAGCATGTTAGAACGCCATTCTTCTGTCTGCCATCGATTCAAAAGTTCTAGATTGGCCAAGCATTCTCGTATGTCCAAGCCATAGTTTTGGACCGGTGAACAAATCTCAAATAATTAAGCCATGAGTTTTTGAGCCACGGTTTAATTGAGGACCAACCTTAGAGCAAGTATAATAAGAGGCCGTTAGTAGGTTGTATGCTGAGGTGGAGGAGAGAGAGGAGAAGAGAGAAGAGAGGTGGGTTGTAAGTTTACAGCCAGCTGAAACACAAGAACCAAGAAACTTTGTGAGAGAAATGGGTGGGTCATACAACCTTCAGCTGGCTGTACACTACTATATGAATGGGCTGATAAGTGGGTTGTAAGTGTCCATACAGCCAGCTGAATGCTGCATTATTAGCCTTACTCTTAGAGCAAGTATAATAAGAGGCTGTTAGTAGGCTGCATGCTGAGGTGGAGGAGAGAGAAGAGAGGTGGGCTATAAGTTTACAGACAGCTGAAGCACAAGAACCAAGAAACTTTGTGAGAGAAAGGGGTGGGTCATACAGCCTTCAGCTGGCTGTAAACTACTATATAAATGAGCTGATAAGTGGACTGTAAGTGTCTATATAACCAGCTGAAGGTTATATTTAGCCTTGCTCTTATGCCCACAGGGCCACAGGCCACAAGTTTGAATGCGATTAACGAACCAGTCTCAAGGACTACTGAAAAAGCATAAGGAAAAATGCTATACTAGGATGTACGACATGTGCTCATCGCGCGCCCGATAAAGATGTATTGTGTCGCGCATCATCAATCTCTCGGTGCTTCCTTCAACGTGTATATGGTGCTATACTGGATGTGACTAGAGGCTCTCAAGTCTCTACTAAGGCCCGTTTAATTCAGCTGTGATCATTGGCTTTTAGCTAAAATAGCACTATAGCAGTTAAAAATAAAGACGTTTAATTCAGCTTTTAGCTTTTGGTTGAGATAATTTATAAAAGAAAAAAACATGATGCAAATTGAAAATGATTAAATGGACATTGAAGAAACAAAGAAAAAAGTTGAATGAAAAAGGAAACAAAAGAAAAACAAAACAAAATTCGTCAGGTGACGCCGACGTGGCCGAGGTGGAGGCGGCGGTGAGCGGGAGCAGCATCGACAGCGCCGGATGAAGACGACAAGTTGTGGCGGCAGAAGCGGCGGGGGTAAAGGTGGAGGGAAGAGGGCGACACGGAGAGTTATGTGCTAATAGACGCATCTGTGCGGTGTACGTGAGTTAGGACATGTGTGTAGGATGTATACGTGAGTGCATGAAGGTTTGATTTCTCCCCTTGTGTGTGCGTGTGGGAAGTGGGGGATACAGTGGCGGACCCAGAACCAAGTTTTAGGGGTTAGTGGGACATGACGTACAAAAGATAAATGTACTAAACATAAAGCGAACTATATTTTGCAATCTAAAATTACACATAATTAGAATAGGGACATAGTAAAAATACAAAATATAATAAAGATTGTACCTTGATAATACATAATATGCCTCCCAAAGCCCATAAATATATGTAAGCAGTTATATGTACACAAAAATTAGCAAACTTAGTGCTAAAATCAGAAATTGCTTTTATGAATAGTTATAAAGATTGAAAAAAAGGATGAAACATATCATTAGCTAGGATTAAGTAGAAATAGTGCAAATACGAGGTAATAGCATTCTACGAGATTTCGTGCTTTGAAAGCGTTTTTTAATTCTATCATCATCAAGGTTTCCAAAAATATCTCGCTTAGTGTAGCATATCATTAAGTCATTAAACCACTCATCTGCTACTCTATTGCACAAATATGTCCTGATAATATTTATTGCCGAAAATATTCTTTCAACCGATGACATTGCCACTAGAATGATCAGTGTTAGCTCAATGAGGCGATAAACAAATGAAAATGTTCTATTTTTTCTTGTTTCAACCATCTTTTGAGCAAGCTTTGCAATATCACCACATCTGTAGAATTCTACACTTCTCCTGACATTGAGAATAAATGTTTGAAGCTGATTTCTTAACAACAAACGATTAGCTATGTCGAAGTCATCAACATAAATCTCAGTAAGTCGAACAAGTTTATCTACATCAAACTTAGAGAAATAGTCTTTTGGATTAAGACAAGACATGCATACTAGTAACTTTCTTCCATATTTGGCACATGAATCTCATTTGCTTCACAAAAGCTTTTTGCTTGTTGGTAAAATGGCTCCCACCCATTGGCCCTCATATCCTGCAAACACACTTTCACATCTACAAGCAAATCCATGGCTTCAATAATATATTGATCCTTCCTTTGCAAAGCAATTGATAACTCACTTGTAACGCTTAACAAGTCTATCAATAAATGCAAGATAAAAATAAATTCAAAACTTTCCATTTTCTGCATCAAACCTGATGCTCCACCATGACTTGATGGTTGACATGCATCTTTACTCACAATCTCTAGTACCTCTAACACTACCTCCCACATTTGGTAAATACGTAGTATGGTTTTTAGATGAGAGCCCTATCTAGTATCGAAAGGTCTAGCTAGACTCATTTCTTGATATAACCCTATGTCAGTGATAGCCTTATCATTCTCTATCTTCTCTAACAAGACATCTTGATGCTTTGCAAGCAATGCATCTATTCTCTTACAAGATGCACACACAGTAGTCACTATCAATGGAATATAGTTGAAGAAATCAGCAGTAACTCTACTATACTTTACAGCAGTCACAACCACTAACTGCATGTGATGGGTAAAGCAATGGACATAGAAATCATACCCCCTTGCAATGTTGTGATAACTATTAGGTCCACCGATATGTTTATTAAATGTTCCTAAAGTTTTCTTCCAATTAGAATACCCTGTTGTTGTAAATACATCACTACCAAAATTTTCAGGCCTTTCAGGTTTCTTAAAAAGAAAACAATAGAAACAAAAACCACATCCTTTTCCACACTATATTCCAACCAATCATATTTATTGTATCAAGATTGTTGAAATATCCTTGAACAATCATTATGCATTTTGTGAGGAAAATTGTCGGACCCAGATTTTTCACAATCCGGAATCCTCTATGGTTCCACCGCACTATTCCCTGGATCAGTAGATAGTGCTCACAGATTACAGTTCTGAATATCAAAATTCATATCATGCGGAAGCGTAATTAAAATAATATACTTACTCATGGGCCGTTGGGCGAACTCAATAAATTGCAGCGGAAGAGCGAAGCACGCGGTGGGACCTTGAGGACATGCCCACAGCACCAACCGGAGGTTCGTGATCTAGCCCTTGACATCTTTATCTTCTCGCCAGCTTGTCCAACCTTGTTCTTTGAGGCGAGGTGATTTGATTCTGATTCTGAATTTTGTCGCAAAGCGAGTGAGCGCCCGACCCGTGCTCAGCAAGCCAACACACAGAATGCAATACTTTAACATGTAAGGCTAATCAAAGGATGGCTTAGGTTCATTTTATTTTGCGAAGAGTGCTTTTGAATACAATTATAGCAAAATCCCTGAAACCTAGCAGTTTTAAACTCAGAACTTTTGTTTATAAAGTAAGTTGATCTTATAATTGACACAGATTCCATCCACCATTACATGGCATCTGCGCCATATAGTATCTTTCAGCGTTATAGCCACTTAACGTACCACTGGGACAACACCCAGGACAATTCCAAACTCAGGGCAGTCCTTCGCCCTACAAATTTCCCTTCTCCCAAGTACCAATTATTTTGTAAACAGAACTATATCTAGTTAAGTTCCCATGTCTGCCCTTGACCGTGGGCACGGCTATTCGAATAGTTTTGACTCTGCAGAGTTAGTTCACTTTCACCACAAGAGACAATCAACTCGTTGCCTCACACGATTCCTTAGTCATGTGGTTGAGCAGACCATCACAGTGACTTTTCAAAGTACCTCGCCCCTTCCATCATTTCACCCTATGGGTCGCTCCCACTTGCGGTGGGTCCCATACGTTGTGCGGGATGTTCTCCTTACGAACGTCTAGCGGTGGCTCGCCCCTGCTAGCCCGCCACGCAGAACTTCACCCTCGCGAGTGTCCCATTCAAGCCGTCACACGCATCGCCGCTTGCACTATCCACACCTCCTCCCGGAAGGATGACTTTGGTCGGTAAATCTACTAAGCCAAGTTGTATTTCTGGACTTGTGGTTGTACTATTTTACACGGGTTGACATGACAAGATTCAGTCCTTAGTGGTATCGAGCGGTTCTACCACAAACCACACTCGTGCACCGCACCATACCCCGAACCATCCGCCCAGATATTTAAGCATGTTGGGGTTTTTGGAAACATAAAATAATCATATCCAACATTTATCAGTCATTACCACCATGACTGTCCCAACCAAATTATTCTCATGATTAAAGTGATGCTTGGGTGCTCTCGCGCCCATGAGTATCTAAGCAAAACTAAGCATGGCATATAAGGGACTTATTTTCAAAAGTTACCATTATAATTTTGCTAGGGCGACAAGTTTCACATATTCAAGTATTCCAAAGAAGGTGTAATATTAATCAAACAAACAATGGGCATATAACTAAAATCTTAAATTAAACATGTATTTGCATATAAAATAACAGCATGCAATTTGATAATTCAAACCAAAATAATTTGCAAAAAGCGTAGGTTCAACATGATCAAAGTATTGACTCGCCTGGCGCGGTTTACTGCGATCTTGAGCTCACACGACGCTTTCTCTTGAGCTTCTATTCTTTATCTTCGCTTTGCTCTTGATCACGCCTGATCCTTTGATTCTTCAAGACTCCCATATCTAATTACGTGCTAAATGACTGAATACAAATAAAGGCAAACAGCTCAAAAGATCCAAATAAATCCGATTAATTTAAATGGCTGATTTAATTTAATTTATACATTTTATTACGATTTGAGAGTAGAAGGATGATTCAGTTTAGTGTGTTGCAAACACAGTGGTAGCCGGACTTGAGAGAACGAGTCATCTGAATAGCTTTATCGTGAGGGAAAATTTTAGGATAATAAGAGACCAAAAGTGAGGAAGTATCTACAGGAATTATTTACTTTGGAAAAGAAGTGGCCAAACATAGCCGATTGGAAAAAGGCGAGGTTCGATCTTTTTATTACTAACCTCTATTATTAGTTCTGTATTTATCAAGGAAGTTCCATGAGTTAAGGTAGACCTATGTATCAAGCACGAGCACTGGTGGGTATGTATTCCTTGCAACTTAGGTTATGGTAAAAGCAAATTGGGTGATGTATGAGATCTCAGTACTTATTCTATAAATCTTTTAGTCAAAGGTATTATAACACTTGGATATCTTTATTAAGTTGTAGAATAATCTCTGGTATAGGCCTTTACTTACTAATTAGATTAAACCTATTCATTGATAGATAATTTTAAGCCTATTATTTCTTGAATGGCATTAAGTTGTACAAGCCACGCACTTATAGTTTAAATATTAACAACTTAGCACCCGATTTATTTAAGGGTTGTTTGTGAAAGTATTTTATGACTTCTCAAAGATATAGTAACGATAGTCATACCTTAAATGGTTAATTGTGTATCACTTAATTATATACCGCTTTTGTTGCGCAAATAGTTTTTACAATATATTCTATAGTCATTTTATGTGAGGTGTTAATCTAAACACCTATTGTCATTATTAACTAAATCTAGCGTTTGAGATTTATTTATCGGCGATGTACCAAAACTAATGGTGGGGTTTATAAATCATGACTTCCTAATTTAAATAAATAAATAAATAAATAAATAAATATATATATATATATATATATATATATATATACACTTCATTTTTAAATGGCCTTGGCATATCATTTAATTTTTATGAAGTGCTTGAGTTCTCTTTTTAATTGAATCTACCCTTGAGATTTATTTTATGGTTACATGTCAAATGTTAGGGCATATATTTAATTACAATTAAGGGAAATCTTTATGACATTTTGGATGATTAGTCAAAGTCATTTCCTTTTTTTTAATTAAAACTTAGATTTTTAGTTAAATGTTCCCAACTACATTAGCACTTAATCTATTATTAAATATCAAATAATCTTCTTTTACATCCTACTCAATACTTATTACATTCCCTAGAGTATTCCCAAAGTTTCCATCATTTTTTCTAGGTTAAACGGACTATAGAAAATCAAAACAAAATTTGCAAGAAAAGTGGCGGCCGCTGGAAATCGAACTTGGGACCTCACACATACACCTAAGGCTACTGACCAACTGGGCCACGGCCGGTTTGTGATACAAAAAGGGAGGTTACCTTAGAAGAGGTGAGCGGGGCGTGGGTGACGAAGAGCTAGCCGACGCAATAGGGAGGCGCTCGGCGGCCGGGCGAGTGGGCTCACCGGCGCGGCCGTCGGCCAGGGGGCGGCAGACGTGGCAAAACGGGTTGCCCCCGAGGTGGTGAAGCTCCAAGTGGTGGTGGCTCCGGCCAGGGCGGCGCTGAGGGGTGCCGACGGTGGTGGAGGCAAGCGGCGCGAGGAGCCTTGGGGCGGCGGCGGCCAAGATGAAGGGAGCCAGTTAGCATGAGAATGGGCAAGAGGGAGTTGTATGGAGCGTATCAGTGCGGTCGGTGAAGCCGGTGGGTGACCGAGGCGGGCTTGCGTCGGAAGCCAGGGGCGGCGGAGGGTGGCGCTCGGTGCTAGAGAAGATGAGGCGGCAATCCTTCAATCGGGCGCTGGGGTCGGACTCAGGGCGTCTCGGGGATGCTCGGGCCGGGAGGAATCGGGCTGGGGCGGTCGGGTTCGGCGGCGAGGCTGGGCACCGGAGGCGGACTCGGGGAGGGGAGGAAGAAGTGAAGCAGGAACCGGGAGAGGAGCTAGCCTCCACTTTTATGGCCTGAGAGACTGGGGAGCTCCTGCAGCCTTGTCGGAACGAGGCGGAGACGTGGATGGCGCACGGCGCATGGGTGCCACGGGGGAGACGAGCGCTGAGCGGAGCAGAGGGGAGAGGAGGGCGCGAGCGCACGCGGGCGAAGAAAGAAAAGAACGGGTGGGGCAGGGGCAAATCGTGGGCGGTGACGGGGAAAATCGGTGGGCGAGGCTGCGCATGGACGCCATGGGGAGGGGGATTGCTGCACGTAGCAGAGCCCGCGCGGGCGCTCGGGGAAGAAAGAGTAAAGAGAGGGGAGGAGAGGCGCGGGCTGGCCCAGCGGCAGAGGGAGGAGCGCGCGGAGTGGAGGCTGGGCCCGCTGGTCGGAGGGAACGGTCGGGAGGAGAGAGGAGCAGCAGGCGGGGCCGCTTGTCAGCGGGGAGATGGCGCAGGGAGCGGGGGTGAGCCAAGACGGGAGAGGGTTGGGCGGGCCTTGGCGGCTGACCTTTCTCTCTTTTTATTTTTCTTTTTGTTTATTCCCATCTTTGTATGAGCATTTGTGCAAATGTATTTTTATATTTTTAATTTCATGTATTGTTATTTTTCTGGCTTATTTAATGTTGCATATTTTTATTTTCTATTGCTAAGCTCTTCCTTGCATATGCTCAATTTATATATGTATATATTTTATTCATTTACTCTTATTGGTATTTATATTATTTCCAAATAAGATTTTGTATTTTAGTTCAAATTTCTCCCTCCTTATCTTTGGATCATCTTTTGATTCGCATTTAAAATTTTGAATCTTCATTACTTGTATATTTCGTTTACTCCAAATTTTGGAATTTCAACCAAAATTTAAGAAAACACCATAAAGATCCAACTCCAAGTAGAATATATTGCAAAAACATTTCAAAAGCTCCACATTTTCAAATGTCGAATTTTCGGGATGTTACAAAAATCATGGTCTTTTGGTTAGGTTGGACCTCTCAACAAGTACGTCATCCTGACTTGATCTCTAATTTCATTGTCATACTCATTAATAGGTATACGATTCACTGGATCAACGATGATTTCATCGGGACTAAAATCTATCTGAGTCTTCTTTACTTGACTCTCATTAATATGAAGAGTAGTACTTATATTGCATGAAAAATATTTATGTAATGTTTGTTTCTCCATTTCTTGTAACTCTACAAATTAATAAATAACAATAGATGAAACTAAAATATAAAATTAATAACAATTCCACAAATTAAAAAGTAGATTTGTGTTTTATACCTATTAATGCAAAACTGCAATGGTCAGTGGTATTGCTATCAAGTGTCAAAGAGAAAATTAATTTACGATATTTTTCCTATGTCACACTTTGCAAACACAAGTACACAAACACAACAACCAAATGAACCAATTCTAATTGATACTTCATAAGTTTAGTCATAATCTCATAGAACAAGTCATAGCCATTTACCACTCATAGCCTTACCAGTCAACTATTCAAGCCCCAAATGCCCAACACCACCATAGCACCGCTCCACCAGGCACCATCGCACAGTCCACACCAGTCACCAGATAAATCCAACCAGAATTGACTGTCGACCAGTGGCCGTCTAGCACCAGGCCTCTCCCTTTTGACACCTCACTCTTCACCTCTTTGGCTTGCTCCATGGCGGACGACGCGGCGCCGTAGCCCGCAGGTCCCTCCAGTCGACTGGCCCTCTCCTCCTAGCTCCCTCTGACCCTCCCTGGCATGGCGGAGCTCTCCTCCCTCTCCAGATCTGCGTCGCACCGTCGCTTGGGCTGGGCACCTGGTTGCTGGTCGACCGCCGCCTCCAACTCAGTCGTCCACCGCCGCCCAGTAAGAAACTTCAATTTTGTTGGTACAACCTACAATGCTAATCAGTTGTGGCTGAAGTGCCAACTTGGTAGAACATTCTGGTTCATTTGGTATTTTGCTTAATTGCTTTGCCATGCCACATGTGGGCTTCGGTAAAATATGGTGGGCTTTGTTAGTTTGTAGTTTGTTTTCTTGTGATGTTTGTGTGTGTGTTACACGGTTGGCCACTTGGCCTAGGATTGATTCAGCCATTCAGGGCATGAAGTCATGAACTGAAGGCTCCAAGCGACCAAAGCCCAAGTGCCAGCCTAGCTCGCTTCGCGTCTTCAGTTCTTCTTTTTCTTTGCCAAATTGTCTTCAATTCTTCTTCTTTGCCAACGACAACCTCAGGGCTCATAGCACCACGGCACCTCCATCGAAACTAGGGGGCTAGGGGTACCTATCCTCCAGCCAGAGGTAGGATGGGCGCTAGCCCTCTTGACCTATTGTTGCATCCGCCACTAGGGGATAGGAAGCTGAACGGGAAGATGCAAGGCAGGGAGGCGTGCAAAGCAGCACTGATGTTACGGTTGAGGCAGTGGCGGAACTAGGCCTCGGGCTACCTGGGCTGTAGCCTGAGGCCTGACAACTAAAGCCCATGCAAAATTTAAGAAAAATCATTAAAAAAAAGAGTTAGCCCAAAAGTCGTCCCAAGAGCAGTTGACTTAATCCGGGGCTTAGGTTTAGGCTGGTTCCGCCCCTGGGTTGAGGTACTCAATGGCAGGGCAAATCGGCGACAGCAAATTTTGATCCAAGGTCCATAAGAATTTGTGACAACGTCGTTTCATGAGAGGGCGAGAAAATCAGCTAGCGAAGATCAATTATATATATATGTGTGTATTGGATGAGCTAACACAGGAACATCTCTGCATGGTGGCCTGGTGGGTCTATTTATCTGGACACCGTAATCAGTTAATCAAGCAATGGGCCCACATCGTCTAATCATCTGTTCATGGCATCCCATGCATAATCAACGCGTTCACACTACACTCTGGTCCAACTTGGACAAGAACTGCACGACTCACTGGTAGTGCATGGTCCAAGTGCACGCTAGTACTACAAAGTTAGTCAAAACCCGGTAAAAGTATTACATGCTGGTAGTACAAAGTTAGCAAAACCCTAGATAGTTATCATAAGCAATCCGCGCAAGTACTGCTCGTTCTTTAATTTCATCGGCCTCTTCGCCATAGCTGATAGCCCATAGCCACGAACTTCTGGTTTTAGCTTTGATGAATAATTTTTAACTGAAAATAAATAAGTAGTAACTGAAAAAATAGTTTTTAGAAGAAGAATGAGCGGTGAAAAAGTGAGGGATAGTTGTGTGCATGAGACAAAGGCAAGAGGAGTGAGATGCGTGATAACCTTATAAACTCTGCTTTATAGTCGAAGCAAGACGGAAATAAGAGAAATGAAAAAACCATTTCGAAAAATCGAATATTTATATTAATTTTTGTATTCTCTGAGCACAAGAAGGAGAACACCTCTTAAATAGTTATGCAAAATCGCGTCAAAAAGAGGGTGCCCTGTTCTTGACCGCAGTTAGTACTTTGCAGCTGGTAAATAGATTATACAAACTTGCCTGCGGAGAAACCGTCGCGTCGTACGCAGCTCACGTCAAGCTGCGCCGCCACACCCCTTTTATTGCTGGATCACGCACGCAGTTTTCAATGGTTGACGAGCTGATCCGCCCCTGTAATCTCACGACCACCGTGCTGCTCGCCTGGTTGTTTTCGTCGCTCCGCCCATGGCTTCGTG
Source organism: Dendrocalamus sinicus (assembly GCA_036346575.1). Taxonomy (NCBI): domain Eukaryota; kingdom Viridiplantae; phylum Streptophyta; class Magnoliopsida; order Poales; family Poaceae; genus Dendrocalamus; species Dendrocalamus sinicus. Next base: position 25,280,974 of record CM070669.1, read on the forward strand.
AATTCGACGGACCATGCACATCAGATCGTCGAAGACTTTCATGTCCAGTGGTCCATTTCTAAGGTGCATAAGGTATCTTTATAAAAGTCTGCTTTGGATTTTCCACCATATAGGAGTACCAAACAAGGGAATATGAGTAAAACAAAAACTAACTGTATATCGCCATCGTGCGATCTGATCATGAAGTCTTTGTCGACTTTCCTTGTTCAACATTGGGCAGTGTCAGTTTATTAAACGTGACGACGCAGTGATGCCGCCCAAACTTTATATACCGCTCCACTCACAGTGATTCAACAACGCAACAAAGCACAAGCAAAAAAAAAAAAGGAAACAGTTCATATCTCCAGGCACGACTAGCTAGCAGGAAGGAGCTGATCGAAATGGCCGGAGGAGGAGCTGAGCTGAAGCTTCTGACCACTTGGTTTAGCCCGTTCGCCTCCAGAGTGCGATTCGTGCTCTACAGCAAGGGCCTCAGCTACGAGTACATTGAGGAGGAGACCCTCAAGAACAAGAGCGAGCTCCTCCTCAAGAGCAACCCTGTGCACAAGAAGGTTCCCGTGCTCTTCGTCAAGGGCAAGCCCATCTGCGAGTCCATGATCATCGTCGAGTTCATCGAGGAGGCCTTCGCAGGCGTCGGACCGTCCTTCCTCCCCACCGATCCCTACGAACGCGCCATTGCTCGCTTCTGGGCCGACTACATTGACCAGAAAGTATGTGATCTCTTGATGTTTCTCATCCTGTATTCGCATGCGGACTTAACCGATGCCGTGCACGTACGCGTGTGCAGCTAGTGGCCTCGTGGTTCGAGGTGTTCAGGGGCAAGACGAGAGAGGAGAGGGGAGAGGGGCTGAAGAAGGCGTTCGCGGCGGCGGCGATCATGGAGGGGGCTTTCAAGGAGTGCTCCAAGGGGAAGCCCTTCTTTGGCGGCGACAGCGTCGGGTACGTGGACGTCGCGCTCGGGGGCCTCCTCGGGTGGATGCACGCGTCCGAGGAGCTGTCCGGGATCAAGTTCTTCGACGCCGCCAAGACACCGCTGCTGGTGGCGTGGGCGGAGCGCTTCGGCGCGCTGGACGCGGCGAAGGCGGCCATACCGGAGCTCGGCAGGCTGGTCGAGTATGCCAGGATGAGGCAGGCCGAAACTGACGCTGCGGCGGCAATCAACTGAACCGGTCTGCAACTCCCATTCGGTCGATCGAAATAAGTATATGCATGTCTGTCTCAAGTGAATATCCTAAGCTTGTTGTTCGTTCTACGTCCTGCATCACATGCTGCACAACGTACGCAAGATTGTGCAACTTGTGCAGTCGGTGTGTGATGCGTCTTGTATGCTTCCACATCGTTATTTCCTTGAATAAATGTTCCCGAGACAGTTTCTTGGTGACGAGTTATTAATACAAAAGCATCAAACTGATAACATAATAGTGGAATTAGAAATCATGGACGAATATGCAGGCAAGGCATACCTAAATGAAACAATAGCAAAGGTTACTTTTATAGGCAAAATTAGTCATAGGGCACTACGACAGAAAAAGATACCATCATATTTGCTCTCATATCTAGAAATTACCACATTAATTAATTGAAAAAGAAAAAGACCTGCTAATTTTGGTGGGTCCAAATTATAACGATGCAAATCAATCAAATCTATTTTAGAGTTGTCACAACCGTATAACAAATCCAGCTATATATTTAAATCATGAGCATCAGAGTTATATAACAAAACCGAAATGCTATGGTTCTTCTATATGATTTCTAAATTTATTCAGAAGTAATTCGTCAAGATCGTGCAACTTTTTTTATTTATCTGAAAAATACTAAAAATATTTTAAAGTGCAGCCAAATAGATCCAATCTATTCTTGAAATAGACAACTCGCACACTCCCTTTCCAAAAAAAAAACAATACACCAACCACTACAATTAGATTTATTAGATTTATTGCTAAAATATCGGTATTAAGCCCAAAACTTCCCACGGATAGCCAGTGAGCTAAGTATACTTTCAAATAAACATATGTATTGTACTTTGAACCTAGCTATAAGAGCATCTCCAAGAGAGACTCAATATTTTGTCCTCTAAAATCTCATATTGGGAGCCTTTCTAAAAAAATTGTCCTCTAAATCTTTCCCCTCCTCCAGCAGCTCCTCTAAACTTGGATCCCTAAAATTACCATCTAGGCACTGTATATTTGATGGTGATCCACCTCAATTTTAGAGTATCAAAATTATTGGAAGTGTTTTAAAGTATCTGTTGGAGGCTTATTTTTAGCTTCATACCTAATATTTTAAGATAGGGGGTGAGAAAGAGCATCTCTTGGAGATGCTCTAACTCTGTAGCTAGCCGATGGCCCGCGCGATAGCTCGACGCACCATTACCAAACCCATGTCTCGTTCTTAAAGGCAGTATATAGTAGTGTATATATATTTTTAGAAACAGAGGGCTTATACCCGTCCCATTTTATTTATGAAATATACCACAGCAAATGTTGTTCACCATCTGGTATAAAATGGTTACAACCCACTATTTCCTAAGGTTTTCCAAACCACCGGCACTACTGGTTTTGGATCACACCTACTATTATCAAGTTACTATATCCATTTTCGTATTCAATTATACAACTGCATTGGACACATTCCTTCTTCCGCGAGCTCCTTTGAATTACATTGCTTCAGAATACATGCAATTTCTTATTATGAAAACACAATTCATTCCTTTCTTCCCAAAGATTCCATAACACAGCAGTAGTTAAATATTCAAGCAAGGATGCTTCTTGTAACAAAGACACCATCTAGCTACTACTGGGGAAATTTAACTATTTGCCACTCTTAAGAATGTCACATATTCAAATGCCACTCTCTTCGTTGCAATTAATATTTTGCCACTTTCGAGCCCACGCGGCGCCAAGTCACATGACATGGCATGCCATGTCGGCGCCAGCGCCGCGCCTCCCGCGCCTGCACCGCCTCCCGCGCCGCGCGCGCGCGCCCCGTGCCCGCGCCGCCTCCCGCGCCGCCGCCCGTGGAACCGGCGAATCAAAGCAGAGGAGGGGGCAGCGCGAGGTAGACGGCGGTGCTGCCGGGGAACACACCGGAGACGGCAAAACGGGACCCCGGAGCCAGGGGGAGTCCGAAGGATGCACATCCGTGAGCCGAGAGGCCCCGAGGCGGGCCGGCGGTGGGGCGCGGCGGCGGAGAAAGGTGGGACGGGCGGCGGCACGGAGGGGAAAATGAAGAAGGTGGGGCGCATGAGGTACCAGGGCGAAGGAGACTCACCGCGTTGGGCCAAGCCGGAGCAAACCCGAGGAGCCGGCGGCGTGAGGCGGGGCCGCGTAGTGGGCGCCACGCGCCGGCAAGCTGGGGTGGCGCGGGTAGCGCGAGGAGGCGCGGCGCGGGCAAGCGCAGCGAGCACGAGGCGCGGGAGGGGCGGCGCGGGAGGCGGGGCGCAGCACGCGGCGGCGCGCGAGGAGGCGCGGCGCTGATATGGCATGCCATGTCATGTGACTTGGCACCGCGTGGGCTCGAAAGTGGCAAAATATTAATTGCAACGAAGAGAATGACATTTGAATAGGTAACATTTTTAAGAGTGACAAATAGTTAAATTTCCCCTACTACTGACTCAAAAACTTCTACCCAAGGGCTTATCAACCATTCAGAAACCTCTGCACAAACCTGTTTAGTAATAACAAATTCAAAGAAAGGTGAATCACAGATCAACATCAAGTATGTTAATCATACTTTTTTAAGACTGTTAATCAAGCTTAATATAGCCAATGAACTAAGCTAGACGTAAGTAAGTTTTTGTAGAAAATAAATAAAGTGTGCTTTTACAATATACAGTTTTAATCTTGCTTTTGAAGTATGTTTTGCTCATCAAGTCTAATTAAACACCAGTGAAATCTGAGCATGGTGCATAAAAAAAAGAAAGGATTAGGATTAGGGAAAATTGCTCTCATGCCACAAAGTTAAGTGTCATCCTCTCATTTGCCATATACTTAAGTGGCTTTGTTATTTTGCCACAAACTTGAGTATATTGTCCTTTGTTTCGCCATTTTCAGGGATTTTGCATTTTCAGGGATTTAACCGGGGGTATTATCCAGCTGGTCCCACCCTCCCATTCGCACGCGGCGGCGACGACGACGACCGCGGCGCTCGGCACCCATGTCCTCCCGGCGCCGCCGCGGCAGGATCTCGCCTCGGCCGATGGCGGGCGAACACGGCTCGGGGACGAGCAGCTGCGGCAGCTCGCGAGCTCTTCCTCCGCTTCAACCTCGGCGGCGGCGGCAGCCTCACCAAGCTAGAGATCGCGCGCTCCTCCGCTCTCTTGGTCTGCGCCCCACCACGGGGCGAGATCCATGCCCTCATCGCCGCCATGGACGCCGACGGCACCATCAAGTTCGACGAGCTCGCCTCCTCCCTCGCGCCGCTGCTCCTCGGGCCCTGCCGCCCCGGCGGCGCCGGTGGCCGGATGGGAGAGGAGGAGCAAGGCGCGATGGGGCGCCCCTGTAGTCCACGGCCTCCCCACGCAAGGAATTGAGAAATCGCCGCTTGAAACGGCAGCCCCTCTCCGTCTTCTCTTCCGGCTGGCCGCCGCCATTGCCGCCGCCGCTTCTTCCTCGGTCAGTCCCGAGTCAATTCAGCGCGGTGGGAGCGACACCTCCACCACCCGAAGCCTCCCCAACCACCGGCTTATGCTCTCGTCCGCCGACGCGACCCCGCCACGGTGGCCTCCCCGCGCCGCCGCCTGAGCTCGTCGCCGACTCGCCTCGGTCGCCCTCCGGTCGAATCAACCGCTCGGGTGAGCTCCAGGTATCATGCTCATACTCACGCGCGCCCTTGCTCCCTCCCTCTCCCATCCGGCCACCGGCGCCCCTTTTCCCCCTCATCACCGGTCGCCTAGCGCCGCCGCCAACTCGTCTGAGCAACTCCCCGGCCGGAGCAGCTGGCTCCTTGAGCTTCCTCACCGCCGGGACCATTCATTTTGCCGATCGCCGTCGTCTCCCCGGCTGACTCCCGCTGGCGACGCCGCCTGCCCCGACCTCCTGGCACCTCCTCTGCTTTCGGCTGGCTTTGCCCGGTTGCTCCGTTCCTGCTCTGTTTTACCCTTTCTCTGACTGGTGGGATCGGCTGGATAATACCCCCGGTTAAATCCCTGAAAATGCAAAATCCCTGGAAATGGCAAAACAAAGGACAATATACTCAAGTTTGTGGCAAAATAACAAAGCCACTTAAGTATGTGGCAAATGAGAGGATGGCACTTAACTTTGTGGTATGAGAGCAATTTTCCCTTAGGATTACTAAGGATTAGGATTACTTTCTATCTATCTGAACTAATAAGCAGGGCATCTACCGCATGCAGCTAATAGCAATACACAGTCTATCCCTGTTTAACCGCTGATTTTAATTGGAAAGTATGATTTCGAAGTTATAAACTTATGATATCAAAGGTATATCTTTGTTAAATCAAACTGTGAATGCTCTGGACAACATCTGAGCATTTTTTTGCTTTTATACGTTATCCTGGCATTTCAGCATCATCTTAGTTTGACCGACCGAATCTATTAGTCTCTCTGTCCCTCGCTCACTCAATCCCTCCCTCCCTCCCAGTAATAGGACAACTGTAGCTGGGGACATTTGAAGGATCTAGTCTAACAAATGCAATGACTTGCCCTAGCACGGAGTGCTTACTGCTACAAGGGTTCTCAGTATGCTACCTTGTTACATATAGATGATTAACTGGAATGTAACACATGCCAAGCTAAAGCTAGATCGAGCAGCTCTGCTCTTCTATTTTCTTGATTTGTAAAAATTAGCTCTTTCATAATACCATCAGGGACCAAAATCAAAGAAAAAGCCTAAGTGCCTAACTAAACACACACTAATACATGCAGACCAGCATGTACTAGCAACGGACCTGTCATGAACCTTAGATTATAAGGGGATAAACATCCGTCGGAAAGAGATTGGACAACAATGACTTGAGATAGAACAATGCTAAGAGATGGAGGGCACCGATTGAGGGAAAGGAACAGATCTAGAGTAGCCAGTCTAGGAGAGAGATCAGAGTTTAGGAATTGCGGATTTCGAATACTTCTTTATTATTTATTGCTTGATGATAATGAATATAACAAATCATGCCTAATACACGTGGCGCTACAGTACTTGCGGTGAACAGTACCGTGCTGTAGTGCTGCTACAATACCCCTGCGCATGTAACATTGCACCCCTTCCAGCGAGGCAGCTCATCCTTGAGTTGCGGTGGTGGCCACCGTTGAAGACCTTATACTCTTCGCTATTAGCCTTCAACTTCTCTAAGAGAGATGGTATGACACCGAAAGTCATGGTGAGTTGCTCTAATACTAATTGTCATAAATTTTAGTTCATAACAGAATAAACATCCATCAGGGAGAGGTTGAACAACGACAACTTAAGGTAGAATAACGCTAGGAGAAGGAGGGTACTAATTGAGGGAGAGGAATAGATCTAGAGTAGCCAGTCTAGAAGAGAGAGCAGAGTTAGGAATTAGGGATTTGGAATACTTTTTCATTAATATTCATTGTTTGATGATAATGGATATAATAAACCATGCCTAATACACTGGTGCTACAGTACTCACGGTGAACAGTATCAGTGCTACAGTACCATGGTAAACAGTGCTGCTACAGTACCAAAGCGTTACCTTCTTATCTACAATTTTGTCAGCATAGGCAATTTGCTGAACTGCTTCATTGACTAAACCCTACATCCTTGATACTCTTACACAGATTGTCACGTACCTGAATCCGATGTTTAGATCTGAAAGCAGCTAGTATGCCATCTGTTGGGGAAGATAATAAAATTATTAGACTTTTTTTAACAAAAAAGAAACAAACCTGTTATGGAAAAGTGCATATACCTTAAATATATTTGGTAAGTATTACACGTGTTTAAGCATGAGTATATTGCAAGATTTCATGGTGTACAATATTCCTTGTGGTTGATCTCCAGGATCCATCTTCACTTTCAATAAGTATCTTAAGATCTTTTTTTGACGTGACTTGTGATACGGCAACATATAACTGTCCATGGTAAAACAGGTCTTTTGAAATATAGCACACTGGAAGCATTTTTTAATAAATCACAGTAAAAAGGACCATTCTGCAATAACTGTTGACCTGAAATCTTTCGTATAAGTATATAACCATGTAAATCATGCACGCACGAAAGGCATCACAACGATACATACGATACATTTCAGAACTATAGTTAAATAAGTCGACAATGCATTGCAATGACGACTGCAATTACAATTACAGTTAACAGTTCAAATAGCAAAGTAGAGCTTTTACATTGAAGGTCTAATGCCGCCAATTGCCTTCACTATTTTATAATCTTTTGCAACAAATCGCCTTAATCTATCCATTCCAGCAAGGAGGTAATTATTTTTCATCATGTAACACAATATGAACAAAAATAATTATGTCTACATTGCATCAATATCTGTATCTCCCACCCGATGGGCCGATAGTGTGTCCCCATTTAATGGCCCCGGTTAAATTACTTGAAAATCATATAGATGCATTATAGCAAAATTATGAACACCCAAACGAGAATCGACCACAAAAAGAAACTTTTTAAATTTCATTTTTGGAGAAAGTAATGCCTTCCAGCAGTGCCAACAATATTTGGCTCAATTCCTTCATCCACCTCCATCAAGTGAAGTATATTTACAGTTGTCCACACAAACTTTCAAAAGAAAACTTAATTAAGCAGCCAACATGATACAGGTTGAAATATCTGCATAGGAACTGGTAGATGTTGATGATTTCCAGGGTAGTTACGAGTATTTCCCCCCAAGAGGAAATTAAACTGTCGAAGGCAGAACAGTAACTAAAGATTCATACAACATTAACCTGCTGTGGCGAATATGTTAGGGCGCCAAAATTGTGAGTCATTGTTATGTAAAGTTAACATTGTTACATGAGTAACAGGCAATATTAGGCTCCATCAGAAGACATTTACAACTATCATCCCATTAGCCAAAGTTGATCTCATCTATGTTCAATAGCTTCGATAGGCGCACTAACCTGATGAGCACAAGTGTTGGCCAAGACGCAAAAGATGTTAGGCAAAAGCTGTAGGTAAGCTTTTGCATTGGCTAGTTTCATATGATGTCTTTTTCAAGTAAGAAGCTATTATTTGATCTTGTGATGTGAGCCGTCCAATCAACTTGAATAGTATAGTTTTAGTTGGGACAAATGGCACTTAACACATTTTTGATAATGAGAATTTCATAGAACATTTCAGATACCATTTTCTCTCCAGCAGTAGTAACATGCCATCATTTTTTCCAATTCAATCATGAGAATATATAGTATGGTTTTTAAAAATGAAAGAATCCTATGATCAGATGAATCAAAATGTAACATTTGAACTCATAAATACAAAGCTAATAAGGTGACAATTTCTCATAAATTTCGCAATCTAACCTTTGCTGGTTGTTTCCTCTCAAACTCCTCATAAAATACCTATGAAGGAGCAGCAAACGGTGTAAGCAATCAGTGATTTTTAGACAGCAAAGAAATCTTAAAACTTATAGAGGATTTATAGCATTGTAAAAATAATATAAATATATCATCCTACTTAATCATCATGTACCATGAGATCACCGTACTTGGTGTTAGTAAACATGCCATGAAAATTGAAATTGACTCAGTTCAGTTCAACCTAAGATACATCTTATGTGTTGCAAATAGGGAAAAATGGTAATTGCCACCAATCTTCGGAAAACGATGGTAGATTTTTCTGGTGATCAGCAAAGTCCAAAACCAGTCCTTTTCGCATCACATCTATACAGAGGGAATAGAGTTCCCCCGTTTGATCCAGCAGCATTTCCTGGGCCAAGCGACTAATCGAGCCTTGTGTGTGTCTAGCGTCTCCTGTATTCACTTCACTGCAGAGGCCGGCACAGCAATAAAAACAGTTGCAGAGAGCATCCCAGCGCAAGCTTGTACCAAGCGTCACATGTGACAGTTGCAGAGCATCCCAGCGCAAGCTTGTACCAAGCGTCACATGTGACGCCAAGTCGTGCTGCATCAACGATATATTTCCTTGCATGAAAAGAAGCTTTCTCCTCCAATCCAACGAAGAATATAAGTAGAGATCAGGAGAAGACTGAATAAAATATGTCCATAAGTAGCTGAAGTATCCGGAAGAGGCGAGGCCCTGATCAATTCGGCTTCGGCTTCTGACTTCTTGCTTATTTTTCACTATTCATAAATTTCGTCTTTTTCTGAACTTTTGGCTTTTTGTTGAGCTTTTTTGCCGGTACTTTTTTTCCCGTATTTGTTTGTATTATACGTAATGGGCTAACATATTTTTTATATTTTTAAATTTAATTATGCGAAATAAGCCTCTGTCAGCTACAATGTTTTTTCAGCCAACTACAGTGTTTTCAGCCATAAGCCATAAGCTTTTAAGCCGAACCGATCACCACCATGCATATGATCTCAGCATTTCCATGGGGAAAAAAAGATTGACTAATTACTGTAATCCGACTGCAAGTTGCGTCACTGGTGATGCACATAGAGGCGTGGTACGACCTCCCATCGCTCTAGCATCACTAGCATCTCCGATAAATTGCTCGCACAGACAAGAGCACAACAGGTTGCTTGCACAGACAAGAGCACACTAGGAATACCCCCGAGAGAGAGAGAAAGAGAGAGAGAGAGAGAGAGAGAGAGCAAGTGAGAGGAACAGAGAGAGGAGAACAATGGCGGGTGCAGGAGATCTGAAGCTGCTCGGCTTGCTGGTGAGCCCATTCGTTATCCGCGTACGCATGGCGCTGAACATGAAGGGCGTGAGCTACGAGTACATCGAGCAGGACCTCTTCGACAAGAGCGAGCTCCTTCTCAAGTCTAACCCGGTGCACAAGAAGGTGCCCGTGCTCATCCACGACGGCAAGCCCATCTGCGAGTCGCAGATCATCGTGCAATACGTCGACGAGGTCTGGAGCACCACGGGCCCGTCCGTCCTCCCCGCCGACCCTTACGAGCGTGCCGTTGCTCGCTTCTGGGCCGCCTACGTTGACGACAAGGTGTGTGTATTTTTCCAAGCTTTTCTTGCTGTTGGAGCTTGACTAGCTGGTGCCAAAGCGTTGGTTTCTTTCTTGCAGTTGTTCCCTGCTTGGATAGGCATTATGAGGGCGGCGACAGAGGAGGAGAGGGCGGAGAAGGTTAACGAGACGTTGGCGGTGATCGGGAACTTGGAGGAGGCCTTCGCCAAGTGCTCGAACGGGAAGGCCTTCTTCGCCGGCGACATAATCGGCTACCTTGACCTCGCTCTCGGGAGCAACCTGTTCTGGTTCGAGGCGCTGCGCAAGATGTTCGGCGTGGCGGTCATCGATGCGGGCAAGACTCCGCTCTTGGCTGCGTGGGCGGAGCGGTTCGGGGAAGCTGAGGAGTCGAAGGCCGTGGTGCCGGAGGCGGACGAGGCAGTGGAGTACGCCAAGAAGCTTCGCGCTTTCTGGGCTGCTGCCTCTCCTGCCAAGTGAGTGGTTCAGAGAGGCTTTAGTCTAAAGTCGTATGGACCATTGGATTGTCGAATATCCAATGGGAAATGCTTCATGTAATAAAGCAGACATAATTATGATTATGTTGTCATTTGAATCCTTGATTTAGTTTACTTAGTGTTGTCGTTGGAAAATTCCTGACTGCAGCACCATATCCCTCACTAGCAGTGTATATGACGTACCAACCAATTTTTGAGTAATTCGATAAAGTCGATAATAGTTAAACATGAATGAAACAAAACGTCGATGCAAAGCCATAAAGAAAGAAATAGGGTAGAGGTGGAAGACGGGCCAGGATTTTCCACGCCAACCTGAGACTTGAAATAGTGAAAGCATCTGTGCCCCTAAAATTTAGTTTTGGTAATTAATGATAATATTATATTTGAATGTATGCTAAGATATGTTAAAAGGTTTAAAGTGTGTTTAGTAGGTGCCAAACTAGCCCTACTCACCCATGTAGGGTATTGCCGGACAAGTATGAGACGTTGGTGACTCTATTCCTCAACTCACCCAAGTTGTCGAAGATGACGTCAACTTAACTCTTGGGCAACCTCATAACAAATGAGTTGTAGAAAAAGGACAAGGAAGAGCTTTTGGAGCAATCTTCCTCCAAAAGCAAGAAGGTTACTACTTTCAAAGTCAAAGCGGTATCTAGTGATGAGTCGAAAGACCAAGAGGATGACTCCAAGTAGAGGTGGCCAAATGGGCCGGGCTTACACGGGCCGCACCACGGCACGATACTGTAGACCCGGCCCATTTAGGCACGGCACGAAATTTAAATGGGCCGGCCCGGCACGGCACGGCGGCATGGATAAATTCAAAAACTAGCCGTTTTTGTGACCGTTGGGGGGTAAAAAATCCGAAAAAATAGCAAAAAATTCGAAAAAAATCTGAAATTTTTTCTATAAATAGGGGGCATCCGGCCTCCATTCTCCACACCTCAAACCTCAATCTTCTCTCTCGGTTTAGCTCTGAAAAATTCGAAAGTGTTTGCGCAAATTTGGTGAAAATTCGGGCAAAATTCCGAAAATTCAAAAATCTTCAAAGATTTTTGTGAGAGCTGCAAAGGAGGTAATAATGCTGTCTTATACTCTTATTTTAATTTTTTGGTATTATTTAATATTTATTGGTTTAATTTTTTGCTATTATTTGTTGGTTTAATACTTTAATAGTAGGTTAATCGTTCTTTATTATTTCAATTTGCAGTCGATTTAATGGAGAACTACGATTTTCAACTCTCCGAATTCGGCCTCTCGGCGGAGGATATGCAATCGTTTCAACAAGCATATCCATCCGCGGAAGGTCCACATGTACAAACTGGAGATGCCGAAGAACCGACGGCCCCGGTGGCGTAGGGTCCAATCGACCCATCTTCTGCTGGCTCAACAAGTGCATTCACGACCCAAAGCACGGGTGCAAAAAGAACAAGAGCTAGTACATCAACAGTTTGGAATGATTTCGACAAGAAGTTCAAGACCGACAATGATGGAACTGAAGTGAGGTACGCTGTTTGTAAAATTTGTGGTAATGAATTGAGTGCAAAATCTTCAGGTGGGACGGGTCATCTACAACGACATGCTGCAAGTCGCAAGAAAAGGCAAGGAATACAAATGCGCTGCACATACTGCAATATAACCCCGACGGCTCGATGACGTGCGTGGGAGTACAACCAGGTAGCTCGGGAATCTCTTTGTAGATTAATTGCTTCTCAAGATTTACCTTTAAATTTTGGTGAATCGATGCTTTCCAAAATATATTAGGACTGCTCATAACCCTCAATTTAGTACTGTATCTAGGCAAACAACAACTAGAGATTTAATTAAATATTATAACAATTGTCGTGATAAATTGAAAGAAATGTTTCATACATGTACATTCTCTATTGCTTTGACATCCGACATATGGAGTGGTAGGGCTAGAGAGGATTATATTAGCGTTGTTGCTCATTATGTTAATGATGACTGGATAATGGAAAAAAGAATTATAGGATTTAAATTAATTAATGTTTCACATAATGCTGAAAATATTGCAGAAAGCATTATTAAAGTTATAGAAGATTTTGGTCTCACGGATAAGATTTTTTCTATAACTTTAGATAATGCAGCTGCAAATACTAAAACTATGAAAATTCTTACTCCTTTGTTTAATACTTATGCACAGTCTTTCTTATTGCATCGACGTTGTGCTTGTCATATTATTAATCTTATTGTTAAATCCGGTTTAAAAAGATTAAATGCTTGTATTGATTCTTTTAGAGATGCAATTTCATTTATTAATTGTTCTAACCAACGAATAGCCGCATATAAGAGTTTTTGCGTAGCAATGAATGTTCGTCCTAGAAAATTTGGTTTAGACATGCCTGTTAGATGGAACTCTACTTACCTTATGCTTAAACATATATTGCCATATAAGAGCACTTTATCTATTTTCCTTCACACCCAAAGTCATCAATCTCGTAGCTCCTCCAAGAGAACCCAAGTTAGAGACCCCGAACTTCACGAGGACAATTGGGTTGTTGGTGAAAAATATTTTCCTTTCTAGAAATTTTCCATAAAGCTACAGTTTGTCTTTCAGGGTATACTACCCTACATCTCCTATGATTGTTCATAATATTGTTGAAATTGCCACTCACCTAAAGGCTTTTGAAAATGATCCTATACTACGGGATCTTTGTAGTTGCCATGAAATCTAAGTTTTTAAAATATTGGAGAGAAATTCCTATTTTATATGCATTTGCTTTTATTTTGGATCCTAGGGCCAAACTCAAGGATTTATAAATGTTTTACAAGTTTTAAGTGACGCTACCGATTTAGACTATTGTTCATACTTTACATTAGTTAAGGATAAATTATATGAGGCATATAATAAATATGAAAATAAGTTTGGATCATGCGTTTGGAAAGACCCCAGTAGTCCCAGCACCTCTAGGGGCTATGCAATGGGGCAAGATTTTTGGTTCTTCGTTTAGTTCTCGTGCAAAGTGCGATATACAGCAGCTTAGGAGGAGGAAGGCGACAAAGCACGGAGACCTATCAAGCTATCTCAACGATGATAGCGTCGACTTCGAGCAGAGTTGAACATCCTCTCATGGTGGCAAACCGGAAGGTATCATATCGATGCTATCCATATTAGCGCGGGATGTGTTGGCTGTTCTGTCTCTACTGATCTCCTGAGTCGCATTGATCTTTCCGGAAGAATAATCGAGGAGCGACGAACAAGTCTCTCCAACGAGATGGTCGAAGTACTTATGACCGTCAAAGACTGGGAACAAGCTGAATCAAGACTCCAACATACTGCAGATAATAAAGATTTAGAAGAATCTTTTGAGAATTTGTATTTAGATAGCAATGAATAGTTTTCAATATTTTTCTTCACATGTGGTCACTAATGAGCTTTATAGGTTTGTACTCTTTTTCTTTACCAAGGTTTTCTCAAATTGAGTTTTTACTTGATAAAGTTTTTAATGAGGCTGACCATCCCATGTAATTTAATAAGTTAATAAAGCTCATTATGTCATTGGAAATATTTATTTTGTGATTAACAATGTCTACAATTTTCTATATTTTTCTGAATTTTTCTGAATTTTCTACATTTTTACAATTTTATTAATTTTTCTTTTTTGGACTAAGCGGGCTAAGCGGGCAAGACGCCCGTTTAGCGAAATCGTGCCTGTGCCGACGCAGCATGGCCTCGGCCGAGCCTGGCTCCCACCGCGTTCGCGGCGGCGACGCAACGACGGCGTTTAATACGGCCTTAACGGCCGTCGTGCGTCGTGCACGGCGACGCCCATTGGCGACTCTAACTCCAAAAAGGAATCGACTCTCCTCATGAGAAAAATAAAGTTCATGAGAAAGCACTCAAACCAAAACGCTAGCCATGACAAGAGCAAGAAGGGACACATTGCCTCTCATTACCCAATGAAGAACGATGACAAGGGCAAATCATTCAAGAGGGACTTCAACGGAAAGAAGAAGCTTTAAAATGGCAAAAATGAAGTCCATATTGAAGAGTGTGACTCCGATGAGGAGACATCGACTCCGACTTTGATGATGATGAGTTCTCCAAGAAAAGGGAACTTGTCGAAATCGGCATTAAGGAGGCTTTGTCGCTCTTCTTGTCTCCTACATGCCTTGTGGTAAAAAGGAGATAAGGTAAAAATCACTTGACGGTGATGAACCTTCCTATGATGAATTAATGGATATATTTCAAGATTTAAATGAATATTTTGAAAAAAAGAAGTGAAAATTTAAGATATTAAAGAGAGAACATCGCTCTTTAAAGAATTCTTGTGAGAAGCTAAAGGAAGCTCATAAGTCCCTCATTCAAAAGAACTTAAGAAAATCTCACACCAACATTGGAATTACATGTGATATCATGGATAAAATGCCTAATGTAGAGAGTGTTAAAACTAGCACATCCACTTCATGTACGATCTATTAGCTATGCCATATTGTTCTAAAGTTGATTTTAATCATGGTAATACTAAGTCTTGTGATGCCAAGCTTATTGTTGAAAACAATGTGCTAAAAGAGTAAGTGATCAAGATAAACAAAAGCTTGAAGTGATACCTCAAGGGAAAAGCCACCCTTGACAAGCTATTAAGTGAGCAATGGTACTAATTCAATAAAGAAGGACTTGGATTTGTATATAAGAACGGTAAGAAACCAACATACAAGCTCACAATATTTCTAAAGCAAAATGACAAATATTACAATAAGTGTCGGGGCGTGGGACATTTGCAACTAACCTGCCCATTGGTAAAACTCCATCAATAGATTTATATGATTCATATTATATGCTTAGAATAACTAAGGATGGTAAAGTTATTACAAGATTTGTTGGCACTTCAATTTTAGGTGCTAAAAAAATGCTATTTGGGTGCCAAAACCTTGGTCACTAACCTCCAAGTATTTAAACAAATTTGGATATATAAAAGAACTTAATTTTCTTTTGTAGGTGAACTACAAGACCGGTGAAAGGCATTAGATGCTTGATAGCGGGTGCACTCAACATATGACCAGAGACGGGAAGATGTTCACTACAAAATCATATTTGGTGACAATAGTAAAGGAAATGTGCTTAGTGTGGGTAAAATCGCTATCTCAAATAGCCTTTAAATATCTAATATATCTCTAGTAAAAACATTAAAGTTCAATTTGCTATCCATTATTAAAAGGCTTTAAATTTGTAAAACTTTATTTAGTTTATTTCTCTTCTAGAGATTCTTGTTTAAAAACTCGTTTAATTACAAAAACTTGTTTGGGTTGGCTTTGGCATAGAAACTGTAACATCCCAAATTTTTGAAATTTGAAAATGAGAAGCTTTTGAATTACTTTTGTAATATATTCTATTTGAATTTGGATTTTACGGTGTTTTCCTGAATTTGGTTGATGTTCTAAAAATTGAAGAATTAATAAAAGAGAAAGACAGGTATTAATAAACCCTAAAAAGGAATGTGCAAATAATGGAAAACAAAAATTTGTAAATACGAATCTGAAAAGATGATCTAGCATCAAGAGAGAGAAACCCGAGCAGAAATATAAAAATCTCATTTTGGAAAGGCTAGCATAAAAAGCATGCAAAACCTAAATTTGGGCATTCAAAAATTTATACAATTTATAGCAAAAATTTAATAAAATCATAATAGAGGACTATTACATTTTGTATCAAGATAATTGAGCCAAACATGCAAACTCTAAAAATTAATAGGACCTAATGCAAATTAAAATTTAGAAATAAAAATCCAGAGTCCAGAAAAATGATTGGGTCTCTCTTCCTTTTCTTTCCCTATTTTCCTCTCCCACTTACAGGTGGGCCCCACTCCTCTTTCCTTTTCTCCCTTTCTTTTTCTTCCCTCCCGATCGCTTCTGCGGGCAGTGGGCCGCGTCTCCTCCCTCCTCTCTCTTCTCCTCTCTGTCTTCTCCGCCCCGCATGCCCGGTCAAGGCCAAAGACTCCCTCTGCTGCTGCGCCACCGGCCTCGCGGTCCTCGTGGCGCGTCACGCTTTGCGTCGCACGTCGCCGCCTCTTGCGACCGCATCGCGCGTCACCCCGTCGCCTCTGCGTCGCCACCGCCTCGCGCCGCGCCACCTCTCCTCTTTTCTGCTGCGCGCGCTCTCTTCCGCCGCGTGGTCTCCATGCCGCAGCTGCTGCTCGTCCCCATCACGGGTCACACCCGTGAGCCATCGCAACGCCGTGCGCGCCGCACCACCTTCTCTCGCGCGCTCGCTCCCGGCCTCCCGTGGCATCCATGCACGCCACCGCCGCCTACGATTTTCTCCGTCGCCCCTGGTTTCCCCGCATTGCCGCGTGACTATAAGGAGCTCGCCCGCGCCGCTTACCCCTCGTTCTTCCCCTTTCTCCCCCACGTCTTTTTCCTCTGCCGCCGTTGCTGGCTCAGTGGATGCCGGCCCAATTCCAGTCGCCGGAAGCTCCACCTAGGCTCCACAACCCTTCGCCGAGCACCGCCCTACCCTCCCCTTCGCCGTAGCACGCCGGCCACGGTGACCTCCCCCGCGCCGCCCCTGGCCTCTGCCGCCGGCCCACCTCGGCGCCCCTATGGCTCGGCCAACCGCACGGTGAGGTTCCTAACACCCTCCTCCAGCTAGTGCTTCCCCTATTCCCCTTCCTCTGCAGGCGCGGCGCGCCGCCTCCGACCGTCCCGCCTCCCGCCGCCTGCCGACGCCACCACACCCGACGCCACCACCAGTGGATTCCTCACCCCCAGAGCGACCCATTTTGTCGACCACGCTAGCCTCCCCGGCCGATCCTCGCCGGCGATGCCGTCGGCCATGGCCGCCCGAGCCGGCTGCTCTGTTTTTGGCCAGCTCCTAACGCTTACCTCTTCCTAATATGTGCGCAGACTCCATCAGCCCAGGCGTCCCGCCCATTTGGCTAGCAGCGCTCGCGTTAAGAAGCTCCAAGCCGTGAGGTACTGAGATCGATTCCAGTCGGCTGCAATTTCTTCCCCACATTTTTGTTTCTACTTTTTATAGCTCAAATTAATTGATAAAAATCAAGAAAAATTTGGGAATAATGTAGAGAAGCTAATGTTATTTAATTAGAAGGTAAATAAGGTTATTTAGGATTTAACATTTAGTTAAAAACCACCTATGAAAAGGTAATGAACCTTTGTTGTCTATATTAAAGGTATTAATATAGAAAGAGTGGCTTTGATTAAATATTCAACCTTAATAAAGATTAACATTAATTATGATATATGCCCTAATGTTCGTCATGCCATCATCAAATAAATACCAATGGTAAATTTTAATTAAAGCTAAGCGGATAACAACTTAAATATAGAGACTTATTAAGTATATATATATATATATATATATATATATATATATATATATATATATATATATATATATATATATATATATATATATATATATAAACATCTATATGTATATATAAAGCAGTGGTTAGAGTAATGCAGATGGCATGTATGCGACCCACTAGCAAATGTAATAATACAATTCTTGCATTCACTGTAGACTCTATTAAAATATATATATATATATATGTAAACATTAAAATACTGCCATCACGAAATCTTAAATGGTAGCTTTAGTAATAATGATAACAAAATACCATCATATATAGCAGGTTCGAGTTATATAAAAAAAATATTAGTATCAATAATTTTCAGAGAACACTCAACTTAAGCGGGTTATATTAATATACCGACGCTAAAAATATAACAACCCTAGGTCATCAGGCATCAGAATAATATCTCCCACATATAAATGCTCCAAAGTAAATATTTAACTAATAACACGGTTAATTAAGGTCACATAAAATGCTACGTATCAAATTACTAGTAATATAAGTTAATCCGATAAGATAAAATTTGTGTACATCGTGTATATAGTATAAGCCCTGAGTATTAATGCTCGATAAAATAATAATCAGCTAGATTTGTACACCAACTCACAGATCTACCCTAACTCATGGAACTTCCTTGATAAATACAAAAATAATAAAAGAGATTATTAATAAAAGATCAAGTTGTCGTATTCTACCACCGACCTCGCAACAAATCATCCTAATCACTCATAATGAATCTAAATTGAGTTTACTTGGATTTAATTGGAACTTTTGAGTTATTTGCCTTTATTTGAATTCAGTTGCTTAGCACGTAATTAGAAATTGAAGTCCGAGGATACTATGGATCAAGCGAGACCGAGATTGATGAAGACCAGAATTAAAGATCATCGTATGAGACAACCGTGTGAGCTCAAGATCGCGTAAAACGCGCAAAGTAGTCAATACTTTGATCATGTTGAACCTACGTTTTCTGCAAATTACTTTTGTTTAAATTATCAAATTGCATGCTGTTATGTTATATGCAAATACATGTTAATTTGAGATTATAGTTATATCCCATTGTGTACTTGGTTAATATTACCCCTCCTTTGAAATATTTGAACATGTGAACATTGTCGCCCTAGCACAAATTATAATAGTAACCTTTCAAAATAAGTCCGTAATTGTATGCCATGCGTAGTATTGTTAATACTCATGGCGCGAGCGCCTAAGCATCACTTTTAATCATGAGAAACATTGGTTGGGCAGTCATGGTGGGAATGACTGGTATATTTTGATATGACTATTTTGTGCTCCAAAAAAAACCTCAACTTGCTTAATATCTGGCCGGATTGGTTCGATGGTGTGAGAGTGTGGTGCAGTGGAAGCACAAAGTGGTTAGTGGTAGACCGCCCAGATACTACTAAGGACTGAATCTTGTCATGACCTCCCAATGTACAACAAGTACGACCACAAGCTGGCAAAATGTAGGCAGGGCTAACTAATTTGCATCGACTTAGTAAGGGTTGCGCCGGTGTGACCACGAGCGGGTAGAGGATGGCCACATCCTCCAACGTGACGGCGCAAGAGGGGGCTTCTGGAAGGGTGGTCGTACCCGGAGGAAGTGGAAACCTTAGCGGACGTAACCCTACTAGGAAAAGTGCATTGTAAAGGCCCTGTGATAGTCTACTCAACCGCATGGCTAAGGAATCATGTGGGGCAACGAGTGGATTTATCTCTTGTGGGTAAAGTGTGCAAACTCTGCAGAGTCAAAACTATTCGAATAGCCGTGCCCACGGTCAAGGGCGGACATGGGAACTTAACTGGATATAGTTCTATTTTAAAAACATTGGAGGCGGAATGGAAACTCGAGGGCGAAGGACCGCCTGGTTTGGAATTGTCCCGGTGTCGCCCCAGTGGTAAGTTAAGCGGCTATAACGTGAAGAAATTGCTATATGGTGCGGATGCCATGTATCGGTGGATGGAATCGAATCGATATTAATAATGCATTTCCTTGTACATTATGATTTGTCCCAAAATTGCTAAGTCATAGGGCTTTTTAATTAATTGTATTCAAAAGCACTCTTCGCAAAATAAAATAACCCGAGCCTTCCTTTGATAAGCCATGCATATTATCTATCTGCATTCTGTGTGTTGGCTCGCTGAGCATGGGGTCGGAGTGCTCACGCTGGCTTTTGCGACAAAATTCAGAATCGGAATCAAATCACCTCGCCTCAAGAACAAGAGTGGACAAGCCGAGAGAAGATGAAGATGTCGAGGCTAGGTCGTGAACCTCCGGTTGGTACTGTGGGCATGTCTGAAGGTCCCACTGTGTGCTTCGTTCTTCCATTGCTGCAATTTATTGATTTCGCCTAATCGCCCATGAAGTAAGTCTACTATTATATTTACATTTCCGCATGATATGTTCTTTGATATTCGAATCGTATGCGTGTGCACTATCTATCGATCCAGGAATAGTGCGGTGAAACTGATGAGATTCCGGATTATAAAATCTGGGACTGACAGCTTTGGTATCAGAGCATATCGACTGCAGGTCGTCACCTAGTTAGCTTGGCCGTTAGATTCATGACTAGAATTATTTCTTTAAAAAATTTTATCTTCAAAAATATAAGTTATATTGCTCATTCTTATCTCCCTTAGATGATTTTCTCTCATCTATATGCTGCCTTAGCCGTTTTTACTCCTAGAGCTTTCTTACCCCGAATTCAAAACAATAACACAAGAGTGAGTGCTAATATCAACCAAATTACCCCAAATACTTCCCTCTTCTTTCTATTGATTTCAAAAAGGAGAATTTTGTTCCTCTTCTCGTACCCTTACTCCAAAAATCTAAGGTTAGGGACGTCGAAGATGTACATGAAGATAAGGAGGTTCCATTTAAACGAACATGCCGGTGAATCCTATGCCCTCCTATGTGTGCTCCCCGAGTAGACGTTGTATTGTTGCAAGATTCTATTTGGCCCTGTGCACTGCCTCCTTGCCTCGGGCGTCTTATCTCGCAATCACGGGAAAAGCTTGCTTTTAAAAATTTGTGTGGTTCTGTATCACCCCAACTTCCGGGGTATAATCTTTTAAAGTTAGAATGGGTTTAGAATGTCTCATCCCCGCGATTCAATCCTCACCTCATGCTATTCCCTCTCATCTCTTGCTGAAAACCCCATCGTAACCAAAGGAACAAAATAACAAGTAACCCAAAACCAGGGCAATCAAGAAGGAGCGAAGACTTTTCAACCTCCCAGTATTTAAGTAAAACAACATCACTATGAAGAAGACCACCCGCCAGGAGGGAGACACAGAGCAAGGTCATCTATTTCTGCGAAGGACAAGACCCTTGCCCATGAATTGCTTCTCAAATCATTCTTTGAATAAGACAACTAAGAGCACAATAGATGAATAATGACAATTGTCATTTATTTAAGGGGTAGCACTACGAGATATAATGTCGGCAAAATCAAAGAGCAAGCACCAAGACGCAGCGACCTCTCCAAAAGAATAAAGATCTCCTCCTCCCTTTTGCCTCCTTTAAGTGCGGTCCTTTCCCTTCTGTTTACCCCTACGACACGCACCATTGCTACCCACCTATTAGTAAGGAAATTCTACAACCATATGTCCAATAGACGATGCAACTACTCCATTCCACGACGACATGAAGACAACAACGTCAAGGAGCAAGTATTTGGAAGTCTACGATTTATCCAGAAGAACAAAGTTTCTCTCTTCCCTTTTGATTTCTCCAAGTGCTAACCCTATTGTGCAGATCTTATCTTTCGGTGGAGTTAAAGAACTATACGTCGAGCAACACCTCGAAAACCATTATAACCCACCTCCATTCTTTCTGCTCTATCGGAATCTCGGGGTCGAGATTCATTTAAGGGGGGTAGGTTTGTAACATCCCAAATTTTTGAAATTTGAAAATGAGAAGCTTTTGAATTACTTTTGCAATATATTCTATTTGAATTTGGATTTTACGGTGTTTTCCTGAATTTGGTTGATGTTCTAAAAATTGAAGAATTAATAAAAGAGAAAGACAGGTATTAATAAACCCTAAAAAGGAATGTGCAAATAATGGAAAACAAAAATTTGTAAATACGAATCTGAAAAGATGATCTAGCATCAAGAGAGAGAAACCCGAGCAGAAATATAAAAATCTCATTTTGGAAAGGCTAGCATAAAAAGCATGCAAAACCTAAATTTGGGCATTCAAAAATTTATACAATTTATAGCAAAAATTTAATAAAATCAAAATAGAGGACTATTATATTTTGTATCAAGATAATTGAGCCAAACATGCAAACTCCAAAAATCAATAGGACCTAATGCAAATTAAAATTTAGAAATAAAAATCCAAAGTCCAGAAAAATGATTGGGTCTCTCTTCCTTTTCTTTCCCTATTTTCCTCTCACTTACAGGTGGGCCCCACTCCTCTTTCCTTTTCTCCCTTTCTTTTTCTTCCCTCCCGACTGCTTCTCTGGGCAGCTGGGCCCGGCGTCTCCTCCCTCCCTCTCTCTTCTCCCTCTCGCTGTCTTCTCCGCCCCCGCATGCTTCGGTCAAGGCCAAAGACTCCCTCTGCTGCTTGCGTCACCCGGCCTCGCGGTCCCTGTGCGCGCGTCACGCCTTTGCGTCGCACGTCGCCGCCCTTGCGACCGCATCGCGTCACCCCCGTCGCCTCTGCGTCGCCACCGCCCTGCGCCCGCGCCACCTCTCCTCTTTTCTCTGCTGCGCCGCAGCTCTCTTCCGCCGCGTGGCCTCCATGCACAGCGTCAGCGTTCCGTCCCCATCACCCGGGTCACGCCGTGAGCCATTGAACGCCCGTGCGCCCGCACCACCTTCTCTGCGGCGCTCTGCTCCTGGCCTCCCCGTGGCATCCATGCACGCCACCGTCGCCCACAGTTTTCTCCCGTCGCCCCTGGTTTCCCCGCATTGCCGCGTGACTATAAGGAGCTTGCCCGCGCCTCTTACCCCTCGTTCTTCCCCTTTCTCCCCCACGTCTTTTTCCTCTGCCGCCGTTGCTGGCTCAGTGGATGCCGGCCCAATTCCAGTCGCCGGAAGCTCCACCTAGGCTCCACAACCCTTCGCCGAGCACCGCCCTACCCTCCCCTTCGCCGTAGCACGCCGGCCACGGTGACCTCCCCCGCGCCGCCCCTGGCCTCTGCCGCCGGCCCACCTCGGCGCCCCTATGGCTCGGCCAACCGCACGGTGAGGTTCCTAACACCCTCCTCCAGCTAGTGCTTCCCCTATTCCCCTTCCTCTGCAGCGCCGGCGCCGCCGTCTCCGACCGTCCCCGCCTCCGGTCGCCCAAGCCGACGCCAGCCACACCCGACGCCACCACGACCCGTGACGACACCACCAGTGGATTCCTCACCCCCAGAGCGACCCATTTTGTCGACCACGCTAGCCTCCCCGGCCGATCCTCGCCGGCGATGCCGTCGGCCATGGCCGCCGGCCATTGCTCTGCTTTTGGCCAGCTCCTAACGCTTACCTCTTCCTAATATGTGCAGACTCCATCACCCAGCGCCCCGCCCATTTATTAGCGCTTCGCGTTAAGAAGCTCCAAGCCGTGAGGTGCGAGATCGATTCCAGTCGGCTGCAATTTCTTCCCCACATTTTTGTTTCTACTTTTTATAGCTCAAATTAATTGATAAAAATCAAGAAAAATTTGGGAATAATGTAGAGAAGCTAATGTTATTTAATTAGAAGGTAAATAAGGTTATTTAGGATTTAACATTTAGTTAAAAACCACCTATGAAAAGGTAATGAACCTTTGTTGTCTATATTAAAGGTATTAATATAGAAAGAGTGGCTTTGATTAAATATTCAACCTTAATAAAGATTAACATTAATTATGATATATGCCCTAATGTTCGTCATGCCATCATCAAATAAATACCAATGGTAAATTTTAATTAAAGCTAAGCCAGATAACAACTTAAATATAGAGACTTATTAAGTATGTATATATATATATATATATATATATATATATATATATATATATATATATATATATATATATATATATATATATATATAAACATCTATATGTATATATAAAGCAGTGGTTAGAGTAATGCAGATGGCATGTATGCAGCCCACTAGCAAATGTAATAATACAATTCTTGCATTCACCGTAGACTCTATTAAAATATATATATATGTGTAAACATTAAAATACTGCCATCACGAAATCTTAAATGGTAGCTTTAGTAATAATGATAACAAAATACCATCATATATAGCAGGTTCGAGTTATATAAAAAAAATATTAGTATCAATAATTTTCAGAGAACACTCAACTTAAGCGGGTTATATTAATATACCGACGCTAAAAATATAACAACCCTAGGTCATCAGGCATCAGAATAATATCTCCCACATATAAATGCTCCAAAGTAAATATTTAACTAATAACACGGTTAATTAAGGTCACATAAAATGCTACGTATCAAATTACTAGTAATATAAGTTAATCCGATAAGATAAAATTTGTGTACATCGTGTATATAGTATAAGCCCTGAGTATTAATGCTCGATAAAATAATAATCAGCTAGATTTGTACACCAACTCACAGATCTACCCTAACTCATGGAACTTCCTTGATAAATACAAAAATAATAAAAGAGATTATTAATAAAAGATCAAGTTGTCGTATTCTACCACCGACCTCGCAACAAATCATCCTAATCACTCATAATGAATCTAAATTGAGTTTACTTGGATTTAATTGGAACTTTTGAGTTATTTGCCTTTATTTGAATTCAGTTGCTTAGCACGTAATTAGAAATTGAAGTCCGGAGGATACTATGGATCAAGCGAGACCGAGATTGATGAAGACCAGGAATTAAAGATCATCGTATGAGCCAACTTCGTGTGAGCTCAAGATCGCGGTAAAACGCGCCAGGCGAGTCAATACTTTGATCATGTTGAACCTACGTTTTCTGCAAATTACTTTTGTTTAAATTATCAAATTGCATGCTGTTATGTTATATGCAAATACATGTTAATTTGAGATTATAGTTATATCCCATTGTGTACTTGGTTAATATTACCCCTCCTTTGAAATATTTGAACATGTGAACATTGTCGCCCTAGCACAAATTATAATAGTAACCTTTCGAAAATAAGTCCGTAATTGTATGCCATGCGTAGTATTGTTAAATACTCATGGGCGCGAGAGCGCCCAAGCATCACTTTTAATCATGAGAAACATTGGTTGGGCAGTCATGGTGGGAATGACTGGTATATTTTGATATGACTATTTTGTGCTCCAAAAAAAACCTCAACTTGCTTAATATCTGGCCGGATTGGTTCGATGGTGTGAGAGTGTGGTGCAGTGGAAGCACAAAGTGGTTAGTGGTAGACCGCCTGATACTACTAAGGACCGAATCTTGTCATGACCTCCCAATGTACAACAAATCGACCACAAGCTGGCAAAATGTAGGCAGGGCTAACTAATTTGCATCGACTTAGTAAGGGTTGCGCCGGTGTGACCACGAGCGGGTAGAGGATGGCCACATCCTCCGACGTGACGGCGCAAGAGGGGGCTTCTGGAAGGGTGGTCGTACCCGGAGGAAGTGGAAACCTTAGCGGACGTAACCCTACTAGGAAAAGTGCATTGTAAAGGCCCTGTGATAGTCTACTCAACCGCATGGCTAAGGAATCATGTGGGGCAACGAGTGGATTTATCTCTTGTGGGTAAAGTGTGCAAACTCTGCAGAGTCAAAACTATTCGAATAGCCGTGCCCACGGTCAAGGGCGGACATGGGAACTTAACTGGATATAGTTCTATTTTAAAAACATTGGAAACCGAATGGAAACTCGAAGAGGCGAAGGATCGCCTGTTTGGAATTGTCACGGTGTCGTCCAGTGGTAAGTTAAGCGGCTATAACGCTGAAGAAATTGCTATATGGTGCAGATGCCATGTATCGGTGGATGGAATCTGAATCGATATTAATAATGCATTTCCTTGTACATTATGATTTGTCCCAAAATTGCTAAGTCATAGGGCTTTTTAATTAATTGTATTCAAAAGCACTCTTCGCAAAATAAAATAACCCGAGCCTTCCTTTGATAAGCCATACATATTATCTATCTGCATTCTGTGTGTTGGCTCGCTGAGCACGGGGTCGGAGTGCTCATGCTCGCTTTTGCGACAAAATTCAGAATCGGGAATCAAATCACCTCGCCAAAGAACAAGAGTGGACAAGCCGAGAGAAGATGAAGATGTCGAGGGCTAGGTCGTGAACCTCCGATTGGTGCTGTGGGCATGTCCGAAGGTCCCACCTGTGCTTCGTTCTTCCGCTGCTGCAATTTATTGATTTCGGCCTAATCGGCCCATGAAGTAAGTCTACTATTATATTTACATTTCCGCATGATATGTTCTTTGATATTCAGAACTGTAACTGTGTGCACTATCTACTGATCCAGGGAATAGTGCAGTGAAACACAGTAGATTCCGGATTATAAAATCTGGGTCTGACAGAAACCTAGGTCATGTGGGAATGATCCAACTCAAAAAAACTTTTCAAACAAAACTTAGTGGTTGATTTGAAAGATGTAAAGTTTGAGAAAAATAGATTATGTAGTGTTTGTCAAGCTGAAAAACAAGTTATAAATTCTTATCATTCTAAAAGTATCATGTCAACATTTAAGCTATTAGAGCTCTTATATATGGATTTATTTGAGCCAACAACTTATAAGAGCATCGAGAGCAACAACTATTGTTTAATCACTGTAGATGAGTACTCAAGATATACTTGGTTGTTCTTTTTACATGACAAAGCCGAAGTCTTTGGCATTTTCAAAAGCTTTGCAAAAAAAAGTCCCTAAATGAATTTGATTTTAAAATCAAGATAATCTATAGTGACAATGATTTCGAGTTCAAGAACACTAAAATTGATTATTTTTGTGATGAATTTAGAATAAAATATGAATTTTTCACCACCTACACTACGGAACAAAATAGAGAAGTAGAACGAAAAAATTGAGTATTGGTTGAAATGGTTAGGACAATACTTGATGAATATAATACTTCCGATAATTTTTGGGCGGAAACTATCAATACAGCTTGCCATGCCATAAATCATCTTTACTTGTATTGTTATTTGAAAAGGACTTCCTATAAGTTTCTCATTGGAAGAAAATCGAATATATCCTATTTTGAGTTTTTGGTTGCAAGTCTTACATTTTAAGAAAAAATATTTGACTTTCAAAATTTCAAAGTCGTTGTGATGGAACGAAAAATAGCGGTAGTGGAAACCTCGCCGATATAGCTAGCTGCCGGCACTACCCGCAATGGCCCTGACATGAGCCGTTGCCTCACTATCGTCTCGGTCTGCATCGGCGCAGCATCAAGCCACATCCTAGCTGACACCCGGAATTGCCCGAGGGCCTACCATGCACTACACCAGTCTTGCGGGCCATAATCCTCATACCGTCGTCACAATGGGTGGCGCAGCGAGGAGGGCGATGAGGTAGGAGTAGGGAAAGTTTTTTCGGTCGGTTACCGGCTGAAAAACCAGTATTACCGGTGACCCTAGCAGAATTCTAAACCGGCTTCGAAAATTTTGTTTTGCATGAATTTTATCAAATTTAGAAGGAATTTTTGCCGAAATTTGTTTCAAAAATTTTGGCATATATTTTCAATCTATTTTCAGCCAGTTATTGGCCGATTTTTTTATTCAATTTGAAAATTTCGGTCCGAAATCCTCCCAAATTTTCTGAATTTCGGTCATATTGGCCGCTCCTAGTTAAAATTTGAAACTAGTTTTTTAAACCCTGGGTAGGAGAAGGATGGTGGTGGCGTCGACGAAGAAGAATGATTACCAATTTACGGCGGTGGTGGCGTAAAGTGAAGGCTGGATCCACCCATTCTTGTCCACGATGCCCCTGGATCTGCCCGTTGTCGTCCGTGCCACCACCATATCCTGTCACCTTCGTCTACGGTGCCAACAGACTTAGTCATCTCTGACGATATCCTCGTTGGATCCGGCCATCCCAAGAAGGCGGTGGCTGCACAGGGAGGGCAAGGCGGTCCGCTTATACTTGGCCCGCACGCTAAGCTGAAACGGCACTCACGGCCTGTGGCCTGGGGGGTTCGGCTATTGTCTATTTCTTCTTGTCTTCCATGAGCTTTTCTTATTTTTTTCGACAACACAATGGTATGGAGAACGCAACACGAAAAACACACGACTGATATGCATTCGTTTCCTTTTTTTCCAGCTTTTTTTTCATCCATCTTCTGAAATCGATGGTAGATTTTTCTGGTGGAGATCACCTGACCAAAGTCCAATACCACTCTTTCGCATCACATCCATCCTCGTGTCTGTCTAGCGTCTCCTGTATTCACTTCACTGCAGAGGCCGACACAGCAATAATAAAGGTGCTGCTCTAAATAGTGTAAAATCTTTTGGCTTCTGACTTTCAGTTTTTAAAAGTCAGAAATCAATTTTTTAACTTCAGGTTTTAACTTTTTAATTTTTTTTAGCTTGTTTGGTTTTTCTTTTTTCTCTTTTTTTATTACTTTGCATTATCATAAAGATATAGTGGTGTCTTCAATTTTTAATTATTTTTCTTATTTTTTTAGTCAAAAAAGTTAACAATTGCTACAATATAATTATAGCCTGAAGGAAACAGCAGAAATCAGAAGTTAGACTTTAAGTCTCGCTCATTTCGATTTTGGCTTCTGGCTTAGTTTTCACTATTCCTAAATTTTATTTTTTTTTCTGGTTTTTAGCTTTTTTTTGTTGGTTCTTTTTTTCTCGTATTCGTTTGTGTTGTTAGTGATGGGCTAACCTGTTTTTTTTATTTTTATTTTTTAAAATTTAGTTACATCAAATAAATCAGCATCAACTACAGTATAATTTTAACCACCATCACAATTTTAACCATAAATCAGTTTATTCCAATCTAATCGAGCTGACTGGAGCTGCACCAAAAACAGTTGCAGAGCATCCCAGCGCAAGCTTGCACCAAGCGTCACATGTGACGCCAAGTCATGTTGCATCAACAATTACGTGACAAGCAAGTACTAGTAAGTACTACTCGTATACGTTCCAAAATGGCGTCGCGTCTGATCAATTTTATTTCCTTGCATGAAAAGAAGTTTTCTTCTCCTCCAATCCAACAAAAAGTACATGTAGAGATCAGGAGACGACTGAATAAAATATGTCCATAAGTAGCTCAAGTATCTGGAAGAGGCTGTTCCGAGTGCAAGCTGTAAGTACTGTAATCCGACGGCAAGCTGCGGAATTTTTTGTACGGATAATCCATTTTTTATTCGAAATTACAGAAATATACCCGCGGAAAATTTTTACGAAATAGGCTCCAATCGCTTAATGGTTAGGCGATCGGAGCCTTCGCTTAACCATTGGGCGACTTTAATCTAGTCGCTCTACCGTTGGCGCATGCATCGATCGCTCAACCATTGGGCGACTTAAATGCGATCGCCCAACCATTGGGCGATCGCCTCAAGTCCTCGTGAATGTTTTAAATTTTTCAATTTTGTAGTTTTAAACTGGTAAAAATCTGCTGGAGTTGTAATAAAAGTTTATGTTCATTGTATATTATAGGTGTGTAAAAATTTTGGGAAATTTTTTTAGGAACGATTAACAGTAGAACGATCGGTACATACGATGGTAAGTGATATTTTAATATTATTGAGAATTCGTGTCTCTGGGCTAGGATTGGGTTGAGGAGGATAGACGGGCCCAGTGGTCAGATTATCACAGACGGTTCTACATACAAACCGTCTGTAATACTCTTTATCACAAGTTTTATATACCGATGCAATATAAACAACTAGTCTGAAAAGATAAAATAGCAAAGTTGTATATGGCTTATATATACTCATTTCAAAGGTTTCGACGAGATCTACAACTTTTCAGTTGAAGCAAAATCCAAATTCGAAAGGAAGACCAAGAAAAAGGGCAAAACAGAAACTAAAACTTACGACGCAGGTTTAGGTCCAAAGATGGCCGATTTTCGGGGTCTTGGAGGGCGACTAGCGCAAGCGGGTCGTTTTTATTGGATCGGGCTCGTCGTTAGCTTTCCAACGAGTACAAGAACGTCCAAAACGGACACCGTATGCAAAAGTTATGCCCGTTTTACTGAAGGTGTGTCGGAAGCAGACGGAAACTGCTATAACTTTTGATCCTGAGCGAAATTGCTCAAATTTTTCTAGAGGCTGTTGGATGTATGGAGAACAGCTCCACCAATTTTCACTTTTTTGGCGAAGGTTTGATGCACTTTCCAAATTCTCACTAAATCAAAATATTACTTACCATCGTATGTACCAATTGTTCTATTGTCATTTGTTCCTAAAAAAAGTTTCCCAAAATTTTTTACACTCCTACAATATACAATGAACATAAACTTTTATTACAACTTCAGCAAATTTTTTACCAGTTTAAAACTATAAAATTGACAAAATTTAAAATATTCACGGTCTGAGTGCGATCGCCCAACCATTGGCGATCGCATGAAAGTCGCCAATGGTTGGGCGACTAGATGCGATCGCCGAGGGTAGAGCGACTGAATTAAAGTCGCCCAATGGTTGAGGCGAAGGCTCCGATCGCCCAACCATTAGGCGACTGGAGCCTATTTTTGTAAAAAATTTTCCCGCGGGTATATTTCTGTAATTTCGAATAAAAAATGGATTATCCGTACAAAAAATTCGCAAGCTGCGTCACTGGTGATGCACATAGCCGCATGGTACGACCTCCCATGGCTCTAGCATCCGTTGCATCTCCGATAAATTGCTCGCACAGACAAGAGCACAACAGGTTGCTTGCACAGACAAGAGCACAATAGGAATACCCCAAAGAGAGAGAGAGAGGAAGGGAGAGGAACAGAGTGAGGAGAACAATGGCGGGTGCAGGAGATCTGAAGCTGCTTGGCTTGCTGGTGAGCCCATTCGTTATCCGCGTACGCATGGCGCTGAACATGAAGGGCGTGAGCTACGAGTACATCGAGCAGGACCCCATCAACAAGAGCGAGCTCCTTCTCAAGTCCAACCCGGTGCACAAGAAGGTGCCCGTGCTCATCCACGACGACAAGCCCATCTGCGAGTCGCAGATCATCGTGCAATACGTCGACGAGGTCTTGAGCACCACGGGCCCGTCCATCCTCCCCGCCGACCCCTACGAGCGTGCCATTGCTCGCTTCTGGGCCGCCTACGTTGACGATAAGGTGTGTGTATTTTCCCAAGCTTTTCTTCCGTGCTGTTGGAGCTTGACTAGCTGGTGCCAAAGCGTTGGTTTCTTTCTTGCAGTTGTTCCCTACTTGGATAGGCATTATGAGGGCGGCGACAGAGGAGGAGAGGGCGGAGAAGGTTAACGAGACGTTGGCGGTGATTGGGAACTTGGAGGAGGCCTTCGCCAAGTGCTCGAACGGGAAGGCCTTCTTCGCCGGCGACTCCATCGGGTATCTTGACCTCGCTCTCGGGAGCAACCTGTTCTGGTTCGAGGCGCTGCGCAAGATGTTCGGCGTGGCTGTCATCGATGCGAGCAAGACTCCGCTCTTGGCGGCATGGGCGGAGCGGTTCGGGGAAGCTGAGGAGTCGAAGGCCGTGGTGCCGGAGGCGGACAAGGCAGTGGAGTATGCCAAGAAGCTTCGCGCTATGTGGGCTGCTGCCTCTCCTGCCAAGTGAGTGGTTCAGAGGGGCTTCAGAAGTCGTATGGACCATTGGATTGTCGAATATTCAATGGGAAATGCTTCATGTAATAAAGCAGACATAATCATGATTATGGTGTCATTTGAATCCTTGATTTAGTTTACTTAGTGTTATCGTTGGAAAATTCCTGACTGCAGCACCATATCCCTCATTAGCAGTGTATATAACGTACCAACCAATTTTCTAGTAATTCGATAAAGTCAATAATAGTTAAACATGAATGAAACAAAACGTCGATGCAAAGCCGTAAAGAAAACACTACTACAGAAAATCGTATTACAGACGATTCAAAAACGTCATCACAGACGGTTTTCTGAACTGTCTGAATTTATGGGTCAGTGATAATCGAAGGTTATCACAGACGGTTTTCGAACCGTCTGTGGTGTAAATATCACAGACGGTTTTTAATTAAAAACCTTCTATGCTATTCTCTTCTAGCCCTAAATCTATTTCTGTTTATTGGCTAACCTCAAAAAATGCTAGCCATGCCCTCTAAAACAAACAGATCAACATGTACATGTATACATCCAATTCAGATCTCAATTTATTTCACAAACATAAAACATCCATTTCGCAAATCAATTAATTGAAATGAAAACAAGCAAATATAGTATGAAACACAGTACATATTTTATTTTTATTAAGATTAGAGCCTACCATTACAATATCCCAAAACAACAAACAGGTTGCCCATCTAGCTAACACAACAAGAACAGAGAAAAGCAAAAATCCTATATGCCTAAGCCTTCTCGTCCCTGATGCAGCACACGAGCTGGTTGTCTTTGACGCCCACCATCGTCGGCTTTGATTAAGTGGTACCTTGTGCATCATCTGCTTCGTGGGGCTATTATGGTATGGGTCAAGGAGGAGGTGGAGGAGAACAGTAAGGAGGAGGAGAACTGCAAAGAGGAGGAGAACAGAAAGGAGGCTTGGTTTTGGTGATTATTTATAGGGGAGGGAGTGCGAAATTTTTTGGCGCGGGGACAGAGAGGCGGAGCTACGATCCGTGGGATAAGGATAGGTGGATTTCTATTGGCTAGGATTGGGTTGAGGAGGATCGATGGGCCCAGCGGTCAGATTTTCCTGAGACGGTTCTATATATAGAACAAATGCATGATGAATGAATATCATGACGGTTCTATATATAGAACTGTCTGTGAATTAGAGCACAAAATTTTATATACCGATGCAATATAAACAACTAGTCTGAAAAGATAAAATAGCAAAGTTTTATATAGCTTATATATACTGATTTGAAAGGTTTCGATGAGATCTACAACTTTTCAGTTGAAGCAAAATACAAATTCCGAAAGGAAGACCAAGAAAAGGGCAAAAACAGAAGCAAAAAACTTGCGACGCAGGATTTTTGGATCGGGCTCATCGTTAGCTTTCCAACGAGTACAAGAACGTCAAAAACAGATACCGTATGCAAAAGTTATGCCCGTTTTACTGAAGGTGACTCAAAACTTGTAACATCCCAATTAGGGAGCTAGTGTAATTTCAAAAACCTTAAAATCTTTTAATCGTTTTTCTAGTGCTTCTCTAAAAGTTTTTGGGCAAAGTTCAAATTTCTCAAATTGGTTTCTTGTCAAAAGCCCGATCAATGAAAACTCAAAACCTTGGACTCAAGAACCAAAAATTTAAAAGGTTTGAAATTAAGAAAATCCAAATTTACTTGGAAATCATAATTTCAAATTTAAATTAAAATCTGGAGATTCAAAGCCAGGATTGGAAATTTAAAATTAGTATGAAATCTACTCCATCCAATTTGTATATCTGGGAATTCACATTCTGAAATTTAAGATTTATTTCTCCAAGACTTGTCAATCCTAAAATTAAATTGTTGAATCCAAAATCTTGAACCAAGTTTTCAAATTCAAAATATACTCATGAAACCAAATCGGAAATCTCAAAATTCAGAAATTTCTTAAAACCACCAAAACTCCTCTTGGGCCAGACCCATTCCCTTTTTCCATCTGGCCTAGCGTCCCATTTCCTTCCCAGCCCGTTTCTTTTCTTTCCTCTTTTCCCGGTCCGTTCGGCCGCTCCTCTTCTCGGCTTTCGGCCGGCGACCTGACCATCTCCTTCCCCTCCCTCGCTTCTTCCTCCTCCTCACTGTTCTGGCGCGCCGCTAAACCGACGCCCGGCCCGCGCCGCCCGACCCGCCCCGCGCTGCTGCTTCCGCCGGCCCAACCCGCGCAGCTCCCCCGGTTCTCCCCCTGTCACCTCTGCGCCAGTATCCTACCACCAGCCTACCCCGGGCGCCATACCCCTACCCCACGCAGCTGCGCCATGCCGCCGGACGAGCAGCGCCATGCCGACGGTACTCCCCGCCATGCCGTTGCCTGTGCGGCGGCACGCTGCACCCATGCCCTGCGCGCGTCACCCTGCTACGGCCGTCGCCTCACCGTCGTTTCACCATACCGTGCACTGCTCCCGGGTCTCCGGCAACAGCTCCGCCACAGGGACTCCTTTACGCAGCTATAAGAAACCTGCCACCCCATTGCTTCCACCTGGCTCTTTCTTTTTCTCCTCTGTTTCCTCCCACGCCAGCTCGAAGCCCCGGCCGCCGCCGCCTCACGCCGTCCCGGCTGCTCCGGCAATGCCATCACAAAAGTGATCGCGTCACATTGTGTCTACACCTTCCATCTGCCCCCTCTCCGAGTTAATCGGACTCTCGATCACTAGAACTCACCGCCGCTGCCTCTTCCTCAAAACCGGCCGCCGCCGCCATTACTACCGCCAACACCTCCCCGGTGGACCTCCCTCCAATTCCTTGCTTTGTGAGGCGACTTCGACGCCCGAAGCCTTCCATGCCACCGGCCGAACTCACGACCGCCCGGCTCGCCCGGTAGCGTGTGTTCGCTGCTTGCCGTGGGTTCTCGTCGCCGGCCAGTCTCGGACTCCCTCGGGCGTGACCAATAGCATGGTAAGCATCTCCCTACTTCCCTCATGCTCAGGCACGCCTCACTTCCTTCCCCCTCTCACTCGGCCGCCGGCGCCTCGTCTCCACCTCACCGCGGGCTGCCTAACGCCACCGCCGGCTTGCCTTGGCACCTCCCTGGCCGTCACCACTATCTCCCAGAGACTCCTCGTCGCTCGGGGGTCCCATTTTGGTGGCCGTTGTCGCCTCCCATGCGCGCCGCCGCGTCGCCGCCGCCATGCCCTCGCCTCCTCCCCGTTCTCTGCTGCCTTGCCCCTGCTCTATCCTCAGCTCAGCCGGAGACAGTTTCCTCTCTGTGTCTCTGTCTCTGTTATGACATGTGGGCCCCATTGCAAGGTAACAGTTGGTAGATGTGTATCACTCGCATCCCCTTAACTCATTTCTACAAGAAATCTTAAAAATATGGTTTGTCAATAGAAAATGGGAACAACAATTTAATTGTGAGATTACACTAAAAGGGATATAAAATGAAATTAAAAATCTAAGTTTAATTAGTTGCATGTAAAGACACATTGTGCATGAGAATAAGAATAAGGAATTACTTATAAATTTATAATGGAGAAGGTTGAGGCAATTGAACTAAAACTTAACATGGGATAACTATATGCCAATTAAGGTTAATATATTAATCCCCATGTAAAACTAAGACAAGATCATGCATGGTCTATTTTCAGATAACAGGAAATCGACATGGGTTAAATGCATGTTGATGTTAACGAAATCAAATGTGTAAAACGAGTTAAAAGTTTCTCTCTTACAAATCAAATGTACTAGAAGTTGATCCTGATTGAGTAAGGATATATGTTGGAGCTTTATAACGAATATTTCGATGCTTTCAAACTTTACTCTAGAAACTCGAGTGATAACTTTAATACAATCTCAAGTGATTGAAATGCTACGTTTCACCCGTCGATCTAAATATATTTAAACAAATTAAGTAAATCAATTTAACAAGATTTTATCGCATAACATATTAACCATAAATCGCTCATCTCAAGAATCATATCATCTCTCTCATTAGTACTTGCCTCACATTCGAACCTCCAATCATTATCTCATAATTCAAATGTAATAGTTGAAAATAATTAATGCTAAAAGAAATAGCTTCATCGAGGTAATCCATGTTAATTCATGACTCATTCACTCAATAAAAAATAGATTGGTAATCAATAAAATAACCAACCTTGTCCGTAATAATAGTTGGTTAAATGATTAACTCCATACTTTAATTAAGTTATTAAAAATATTGATCCATTAAATTGGCTATTGCAATCTCAGATAAGTATTACCACATGAAATATCAAAGTTACACTGAGTATTTAAAATTATACTCATCTCCTACAAAACCTCCGCATCCAAAAATTACAAAGTTCTAGTCCTGTCCGACTCATGGAACTTCCTTGATAAATGTAAATCAATTAAAAGAAAGTCCTCAAATAAAAGATCGAGCCTTGCCTTTCCCAAATCAGCTAAGTCTGGCCACTTCCTTTTTCAAAGTGGATAATTCTTGTAATTACTTCTTTCTCATTTTTGATCCTCGTTATCCTAAAAAAAATTCCCTCACAGTAAAGCTACTCAGCCACCTCACTCCTTCACCCAATTCATCTACCGCTGTGTTCACAGCACACTAATCCGAATCATCCTTCTATTCTCAAATCATAATAAATATATAATTTAAATTAAATCGGGCATTTAAAGTGTTTGAATTTATTTGGTCTTTCTTTTCTTCGCCGCGCATTAGAATCTGAAGACTCGATGAGGCGACGGATTCGAACAGGATCAAGACTTGGGTAAAAGTGAAGATCAGCAAATTAAAAACTCTGACTGAGCAGGCTCTGACTTAGGTCAATCAAGGCCATGGTACACCAAGCAAGGTAAGTCATCACTTTGATCATATTGATCCTATATTTTATGCAAAATTATGTTCTTTTAAACTATCAACTGCATGCCTAATTTGTTATGCAAATATATGTCAAAGCTTAAGGTAGCTACATGCCCACTTGTTGTATTAAATTTATTATGCCATCCTTTGGAACTTGAATCACCTAATCCTTGTCACCATAGATATTATTGACAACTTTACTAGCTATAAGTCATATTAAATGTCGTGCTAGTCTTGTCAAAGTCCAGGGCGCTAGTTGCCCTGATCATCAATCTTCAAAAGCCTAAGAACTTGTTTTGGGGCAGTCACGGGATGTACGTGACTGAATACTTTGTGACTACTTGTTTTATGCTTCTCAAAACCCTCAAAACCTGCTATACCTGTCTGGGCGGGTGGTAAGAGTGGTGGGTATGGAAGTAGCACATTGGATTGTGGATTGAACCGCCCGGACGCTTTAAGGACTTAATCCTGTGATGACTTCTTCGTGTAAAACAGTACAGCCACAAGTCTGCAAAGTGCAACTTGGCTAAGTAAATCTATCAGACCCCCGAAACTCATCTCATTGGTAGGGGAAAGGAGGATGCTATAAGGGCAAGAGAAGGCCTAAAGGGACACCAAGTGCAGGGTGAAGTTTCCAGCTGTGCTAGCGTTGTGGAGAGTTGCAGTCCGAATGCGCTAGATTCCGTGGTTACATCCCGTGCAAAGTATGGGACCCACCGCAAGTGGGAGAAGCCCATAACATGAGATGACAAAAAGGGGCTCGATATTTTGAACAGTTATTGTGATGATCTACTCAACCACATGACTAAGGAATCGTGTGGAGCAACGAGCGGATCGTCTCTTGTGGTGAAAGTGTACAAACTCTGCAGAGTGAAAACTATTCGAATAGCCGTGCCCACGGTCAAGGGCGGACGTGGGATTCTCCTCGAGTTAGTTCTATTTCCAAAAAGATTTGTGGGTGGGATAAAAGCTTGTCAGAGAGATGTACTCTGACTTTGAAATTTCCTGGGGAGAAGTACTCCAGAGGTGAAAATTAGCATTGGTGGAGGTAGCCATGCACTGTAAAAAGGTGGATGTAACCTACACTACAATTATTATCGCATTCTCGCAATCAATTTCATAAAACCCATTTTCAGTTAAAATTGCTAAGTCTCAGGAGTTTTACTTACTTATGGTAATTCCAAAATAATGCTTTTTAGCAACTAAAAGAACCTCAAGCCTCCCTTGACAGCTTTGCATCTATTATTATTGCATCCTGTGTGGTGGCTTGCTGAGTATCATCGTACTCACTGTGGCTTAATTGCCATCATTCATCGAAAGGAAATACAAGCCTGCGATGCACGAAAAGAGTCGGCAGATTTGGAAGACGAAGAGGCCATGGACTAGGTCGCGAACCCGATTTGGTGCGCTGTGGGCAAGTCTGCGGGTCCCACATGTGAAGTTTCATTCTTGCATGTTATCGTTTTCGGCCTAACCGGCCCATGAGTAAGTATTACTGTATTAATTACGCTTTCGCATGATATGTGTTTGATATACAGTAATGTATCTGTGAGCACTATCTACTGATCCAGAGAATAGTGCGGTGGAATCACAGAGGATCTGGGTTTGTTAACTCGAGGTCCGACAAAACTGAATCCTACTCGGACTCAGTCGAAAAATTATGAAATTTTGGAGAATTGCAAGGCGGGAAACATATTACAGACGATTTTTAATACGAATCGTCTGTGATAACTTCATTACACATACGGTTTTTAATAAAAAAACCGTCTGTGATGATTCCAGATTATGATTATCACAGACGATTTTAAATAAAAATCGTCTGTGATACTGGAATATCACAGATGGTTCATCGGTAAGCAAATGCGTGTTGAGTGTCGATCCTGAGCGGTTTTGTCAAACTGTCTGTGATTTGGCGTCTAGTATTAGGCTTTTTGTAGTAGTGAAAGGAACAAAATCTTGAAATAGGGTAGAGGTGGGAGATGGGCCAAGATTTTCCACTCCAACCCAAGACTTGGCTGGCTCGGTACGACCTGAACATGGCATGGGCCAGCCACATGGCAGGTCGGGCTGGTACGACACGCATAAGGGTCTGGCCAGGCCAACCTTGGAAAACTGGCCCGTCGGGCGGCACGACCCAACGTGGCCTACCGTGTCATGCTCAGGCCGGGCCGGCACAGTGAAAGCATCTGGGCCCCTAAAATTTAGTTTTGGTAATTAATGATAATATTATATTTGAAACTAACATGTATGCTAAGATATGTTAAAAGATTTAAAGTGTGTTTGGTTGGTGCCAAACTAGCCCTACTAAACTTTGGCTAGCCAAAATTTTGGTTGGGGTTTTGGTTGCCTACAAGTTTACCAAAAATTGGTAATAAATGCATAGAGGATCACCATAAAGCTATTGGCTTGCCAAAATTTTGGTAACTATTCAAACAACTGTCAAATTATTGGGGCTAGACAAATTTTTGGTAAAGTTAGGGGGTGTTTGGGACTGCTCCGCTCCCGATTTTGCAGCTCCGCTCCAGCTTTGCGTTGCCAA
The DNA here is from genome assembly GCA_036346575.1 of Dendrocalamus sinicus. Taxonomy (NCBI): domain Eukaryota; kingdom Viridiplantae; phylum Streptophyta; class Magnoliopsida; order Poales; family Poaceae; genus Dendrocalamus; species Dendrocalamus sinicus. The sequence continues at coordinate 25,319,885 of CM070669.1, forward strand.
ACACCTCCAACTCCAGGAACTCCGCTCCAAGAAAAAGGTGGAGTTGGGGGCCAACTCCACCTTTTTTACGAAGCACCTCAAAGGGTACTCCAGTTTTTGGAGTTTTGTATTTTCACATGGAGTTGAGGGGTAATTACCCACCTTGCCACTCGACCTATACCCGTTCACTTTTTCCATCTGTTCCACTCCCCCGTACGCGTACGAAGCGGCGCTTCCTTCTCCGCCCGCCGCTTAGGGGTGGAAACGGATCGGATACGGTCGAATAGTCTCAAATACGAATACGAATCCATATTTTTAAAACGAATACGAATACAAATTCGAATATTTTCAAATACGGATACGAATATTCTCGAATACGAATACGGATATTTTCGAATACGGATTTTCTCGGATACGAATATCGGATAAAACGGATTCCTAATGGTTTTGCCGATTTTTCATCGGTTTTGACGATTACGATTTTAAACGCGTAAATTCAAGTTTTGAATCACAAAATTTATGCAATTTTTCATGGGTTCTAAAAGCGGATCGAATACTGAATCGAATAGTCTCGAATACGGATACGGATACGAATATTCTCGAATCACGAATGCGAATCTGAATACTCTCAAATACGGATACGAATATTCTCGAATACGAATACGAATATTTTCGAATACGGATTTTGCTTACCAAATTCGGTTTCTCTGGATACGAATATCGGATAAAACGAATTATCCGTTACCGTTTCCACCCCTACCGCGCCCCTTCCGTCATCGCCCGCCACTCCCTTCTCCGCGCCGCTCCTCTTCCCGTCTGCCGCGCTCCCTTCTCCCCAGCGCGCCTCTTCTCCCCGCGCCCGCCGCTCCTCTTCCGTGCCGCCGCGCTCCCTTCTCCGCCCGCCGCCCCTCTTCTCCGTCCGCCGCCCGCCGCTCCTCTTCCCATACCGCCCACCGCTCCTCTTCTCCGCCCGCCGCTCCTCTTCCCGTACCAGGACCAGGCCTTGTGTTGATTGTTATTGTTGATTGTTGATTGAAAATTCGCACTGTTGCTCAAGTCTGCAAACAATGGCGACCTGAAGACCATCTTACCCATATAAGGATAGGCACAGCCACAAGTTGCAGGGTCTAGACTTTGATCACTAGAACATGAAGTTGGACCACATTGGGTTACACTAGTAGTGTATGCTACCATGTGCTCTTGCTGAGGGCTGCAAAAGAAGTGAAATATTTGTGGGACAAAAGGATGGAATTATTTAACCAAAAATATTTGTTTTTTGTTTTTCTCGGAAAAATTAAGTGTGATTTCTTATATTTTACATCGGATTTCATTAGGCAATAAAAATATTCACTTATATATGCTCCGCAGACATCAAAACATACCACAAATGTCAATCAAGGGCATAATAGACCATTTGTAGGGAAACAACTCATTCCTGAAGCTGGAGCTAGACTGTGTGCCAAACAGTACCACCTGCTCCACAAACTCCACAGTGGAGCTGCTCCATGGTGGAGTTGGTGGAGCGGAGCTGCAAAATCGGGAGCGGAGCAGTCCCAAACACCCCCTTAGTTTGGGCACCAACCAAACACACTGGAGCACGGATGACAACGCAATAATGGTTTCCAAAGACTAGCAAGGACCGACTTGGCTCAAGACAAAGATGAAAAATAGCTTTCGAATCCCTTTTGCTTTTTGTTGGTCTCGGAGTTTGGAGAAAAGATCGGATTGGAAGGCTAGACGTCAAATAGGGATCATGGTTAATAGCTTGAGAATTGATTTTGTGCCATCTTTAACAACAAATAGTCATACATGCATCTAAAACTATTTTTAGAATCTTCTGTCAAGAAAAAGGGTAGTACTGGATTGACCATACGGTACTACCGGCTAGTAGTAATACCGCCGTTATGGAGTGGTAGTACCAACAGGCAGTAGTACCCTTTTTCCTATAGTATGCTTTTCAGATAGCATGTTTTTGGACAAATCTTGAAGCTCTGGAAATCACTAGTACTGATCTCAAGGCGCGGTACTATTGTAGTGCGGTAGTACCAATCCTAGTTCATGGTACTACCGCAATGTTTGTTCAATGGCTAGTTTGCACTAATTACACCCAAAATAGCCGTTGAACAGTAGGTGCAGTAGTACTGGCCATACATGGTGGTAGTACCGCATCGACTGAATTTTTCTAGGATTTGTCTCAAACGGTCGAATTTGTGGTTAGGGGTTATAAATACCTCCTTACCAGCACAAGGGCATGTATCTAGGATTTTATTGAATACACTAGAGCCTTGTGTGCACTCTTCTCTACTCATTTGCTCATATTTCCTATTTTTAGTAGTTGAAGAGCATTTAAGTGCATTGAGTCATTCGTTGATCATTTTCGCACTTGTTTCTTCCCAAGCAAATACTTGATTTATTACTCTTGGTGCTTGCCGGCACCTAGATGGTTTGGAAGGAGTTTGCGAGGTGATCTCTTCAAGAAGTTTGTGAAGAGGCCCGACGCCAATTGTGAGTAATTTGGTGCTCACTATCTCCAGAGCAGAGGAAGAGCAACCTTAGTGGATTGAGGTCGTTAGGCTTAATTCGTGGAACCGATCCAATGCTTTTGGACTTACCCTAATGTGAATTAGTGAAGACCGGCAAGTCTTCGATACCATGGAAAACACCGCCTGTATCCATTGTTGTTATCTCCTGTCTTTACTCTTTTGTATTTACTTTTCTAGTGATTAAATTGCCATATCCTGTGTAACTAGAATTATACTTGGTAGAGACATAACTTGTGGTGCCACAGAAACTTAGAAAATTTGTTCTTGATTTGTGCTAGGTTCATTTATTGATCCTTATTGCTTTAATAGTTAGAATTAGAGCAAAAAATTTTAGAACCTCCTATTCACCCCTCTCTAGTCGGTTATCATTGATTCTACAAGTGGTATAAGAGTTTGGTCACTTATTGATTTAGTTTTAACCATATAAGAGAGAAAAGGATTACTAGTGATGGAATTGCTATAGGAATTGCCACCCCATGGAACTTGAGGAGTGCAATGCTCATTTAGATGCTCAAGTGATGAATGCTCTCTTTGAATCTTTGAACATGGATGAGTTCAATCGAGTAAGAAATTTAGAAATCGCTCATGAGATATGAACAACCCTCTCGAGAATCCGTGAGAGAACATCCACGGTAAAAGAGGCTAAATTGCATAGACTCCAGATCAAATATGAGACATTTATAATGTTTCCTCATGAAGACATTAACGAAATATTTTCACATCTCAACAATATTGTAATGAACTCAAAGGCCCAGACACTTCATTAATCGATGTTGATATTATGAGAAAAATACTTAGGGCATTGCCGGACAAGTATGAGACGCTGGTGACTCTGTTCCTCAACTCACCCGAGTTGTCGAAGATGACGCTGACTCAACTCTTAAGCAACCTCATAACAAATAAGTTGTACAAGAAGGATAAGGAGAAGGTTTTAGAGCAATCCTCCTCCAAAAGCAAGAAGGTTACTACTTTCAAAGTCAAAGCGGTATCTAGTGATGAGTCAGAAGACCAAGAGGATGACTCTGAGAAGGAATTGACTCTCCTCATGAGAAAAATAAAGTTCATGAGAAAGCACTCAAACCAAAACGCTAGCCGTGACAAGGGCAAGAAGCGACACATTACCTCTCATTACCCAATGAAGAACGATGACAAGGGCAAATCATTCAAGAAGGAGTTCAACGGAAAGAAGAAGCTTCAAAACTATGGCAAAAATGAAGCCTATATTGGAAAGTGTGACTCTGATGAGGAGACATCGACTCCGACCCTGATGGTGATGAGTTCTCCGAGAAAAGGGGACTTGTCGAAATCGGCATTAAGGAGACTTTGTCGCTCTTTTTGTCTCCTACATGCCTCATGGTAAAAGGAGATAAGGTAAAAATCACTTAATGGTAATGAACCTTCCTATGATGAGTTAATGGATATGCTTCAAGATTTAAATGAATATCATGAAAAAAGAAGTGAAAATTTAAGATCTTAAAGAGAGAACATCACTTTTTAAAGAATTCTTGTGAGAAGCTAAAGGAACCTCATAACTCCCTCATTCAAAAGAACTTAAGCAAATCTCACACTAACATTGGAATTACTTGTGATATCATGGATAAAATGCCTAGTGTAGAGAGTGTTAAAACTAGCACATCCACTTCATGTACGATCTATTAGCTATGCCATACTGTTCTAAAGTTGATTTTAATCATGGTAATACTAAGTCTTGTGATACCAAGCTTATTGTTGAAAACAATAAGTTAAAAGAGTAAGTGATCAAGATAAACAAAAGCTTAAAGAAATGCCTCAAGGGAAAAGCCACCCTTGACAAGCTATTAAGTGAGCAATGGTAATAATTCAATAAAGAAGAACTTGGATTCGTATATAAGAAAGGTAAGAAACCGACATATAAGCTCACAAGATTTGTAAAGCAAAATGACAAATATTGCAATAAGTGTTAGGGCGTGGGACATTTGCAACTAACCTGCCCATTGGTAAAACTCCATACATAGGTTTATATGATTCATGTTATATACTTATAATAACTAAGGATGGTAAAGTTATTATAATATTTATTGGCAATTCAATTTTATGCGCTAATAAGAATGCTATTTAGGTGTCTAAAACCTTAGTCACTAACCTCCAATGATCTAAACAAATTTGAGTATCTAAAAGAACTTAATTTTCTTTTGTAGGTGAACTACAAGACTGGTGAAAGGCATTAGATGCTTGATAGCAGGTACACTCAACATATGACCAGAGACCGAAAAATGTTCACTGCCTTTGAAAATGGTAGCAACAAGAAAAACATATTTGGTGATAATAGTAAAGAAAAGGTGTTTGGTTTGAGTAAAATCGTTATCTTAAATGACCTTTCAATATCTAATATATCTCTAGCAAAAACATTAAAGCTTAATTTGCTATTCGTTGTTTAAAGGCTTTAAATTTGTAAATTTTTATTTAGTTTATTTCTCTTCTAGAGTGTCATCTTCTACGGTGCCAACGGATTTAGTCGTATATGACGATATCCTCGTTGGATCCGGTCGTCCCCGAGAAGGCGGCAGCTGCATGGGGGAGGGGCAAGGCAGTGGCTGCCATCGACGCTGTCGGGGCGGGCGCCAAAAATTGAGAAGCGGAACACGTTCGTTAAATTTGAGTGCCTTTCCGGCTCGGCCGAGTTGAGCCGTCGGTCCGCTTATAGTTGGCCCGCACGCTAAGCTGAAACACGCGACTGATATGCATGCGTTTCCCTTTTTCCAGCTTTTTTCACCAATCTTCTGAAATCGGTGGTAGCATTTTCTGGTGGAGATCACCTGACCAAAGTCCAACACCACTCTCTTTCGCATCACATCCATCCTCGTGTGTGTCTAGCGTCTCCTGTATTCACTTCACTGCAGAGGCCGACACAGCAATAATAAAGGTGCTGCTCTAAGCAGTTTAAAATCTTTTGGCTCCTAGCTTTCAGTTTTTAAAAATTAGAAGTCAATTTTGTAATTTCAGCTTTTAGCCTTTTAACATTTTTAGCTTGTTTGGTTTTTCTTTTTTTCTTCTTTCTTTATTACTTTGCATTGTTGTAAAGATATAGTGATATTTTTCAATTATTTTTTTATTTTTTTACTCAGAAAAGTTAATCATTGCTATAATGTAATTGTAGTCAGAAGGAAACAGCAGAAGTCAGAAGCAAGTCAGAAGTGAGGCTTTTAAGCTGAGTGGAGCTGCACCAAAAACAATTGCAGAGCATCCCAGCGCAAGCTTGTACCAAGCGTCACATGTGACGCCAATTCATGTTGCATCAACGATATATTTCCTTGCATGAAAAGAAGCTCTCTTCCAATCCAACGAAGAATGCAAGTAGAGATCAGGAGAAGACTGAATAAAATATGTCCATAAGTAGCTGAAGTATCCGGAAGAGGCTTTGACAACATCAACCACTATGATCTCAGCATTTCCATGGCAAAAAAGAAAGATTGGCTAATTACTGTAATCCGACTGCAAGCTGCGTCACTGGTGATGCACATAGCCACGTGGTACCTCCCATTGCTCTAGCATCCGTAGCATCCGTAGCATCTCCGATAAATTGCTTGCACAGACAAGAGCACAACAGGTTGCTTGAACAGACAAGAGCACAATAGGAATACCCCCAAGAGCGAGAGAGAGAGCAAGGGAGAGGAACAGAGAGAGGAGAACCAATGGCGGGTGCAGGAGATCTGAAGCTGCTCGGCTTTCTGGTGAGCCCATTCGTCATCCGCGTACGCATGGCGCTGAACATGAAAGGCGTGAGCTACGACTACATCGAGCAGGACCTCTTCGACAAGAGCGAGCTCCTTCTCAAGTCTAACCCGGTGCACAAGAAGGTGCCCGTGCTCATCCACAACGGCAAGCCCATCTGCGAGTCGCAGATCATCATGCAATACGTCGACGAGGTCTGGAGCACCATGGGCCCGTCCATCCTCCCCGCCGACCCCTACGAGCGTGCCGTTGCTCGCTTCTGGGCCGCCTACGTTGACGACAAGGTGTGTGTATTTTCCCAAGCTTTTCTTCCATGCTGTTGGAGCATGCTAGCTGGTGCCAAAGCGTTGGTCTCCTTCTTGCAGTTGTTCCCTGCTTGGATAGGCATTATGAGGGCGGCGACAGAGGAGGAGAGGGCGGAGAAGGTTAACGAGACATTGGCGGTGATCAGGAACTTGGAGGAGGCCTTCGCCAAGTGCTCGAACGGAAGGCCTTCTTCGCCGGCGACTGCATCGGGTACCTCGACGTCGCTCTCGGAGCAACCTGTTCTGGTTCGAGGCGCTGCGCAAGATGTTCGGCGTGGCGATCATCGATGCGGGCAAGACTCCGCTCTTGGCGGCGTGGGCGGAGCGGTTCGGGGAAGCTGAGGCGGCGAAGGCCGTGGTGCCGGAGGTGGACAAGGCAGTGGAGTTCGCCAAGACGCTTCGCGCTTACTGGGCTGCTGCCTCTCCTGCAAAGTGAGTGGTTCAGAGGGGCTACAGTCTGAAGTCGTATGGACCATTGGATTGTCAAATATTCAATGGGAGATGCTTCATGTAATAAAGCAGACATAATCATGATTATGGTGTCATTTGAATCCTTGATTTAGTTTACTTAGTGTTGCAGCAGCACCATGTCCATGTGATGGATGCTAGGGCTTAGCAGTGTGTGTGTCGCAGGGTTCTCATTTTGTCCAAAATTTCGCGAAATGAACGAGATTTCGCCCCTTTCGATACCCATCGAAACAAGTTCGATTCGGCCAAAATTTGGCCAAATTTAGCCCTATTTGAAATTTTTCAAATTACATCTAAATTTTGGTTAAATTTCATCAAAATTCAAATAATATTAGAAATTTTCGTCCAAAGTTTTGAACAAAATTTTGTTCTTTCGTTCCTCTTGGTGACCTCCGAAAATTTTCTCAAACCAAATGATTTAACCCTGATGTGACGTGCCAGCCGATATTTTCAGAAATTCAGCTAGGTCGATAATAGTTAAACCTGAACGAAAATCGATCCTGAACAAAATGTTGATGCGAAGCAGTAACAAACAAGAACGAAATATCGAAATAGGGGATAGGTGGGAGACGGGCCGGTTTTTTCATGCCGGCCGGCTCGGCGCTCAAGCATGGCACGAGCGGCCATGTGGCGGCGGTGGCACGACACGGATAAAGGGGGGTGGGCGTGCTCGCAAACTAGCTCATCAAGTGACATGACCCGGCGTGGCATAGTGTGTCGTGCTCGCACCGGCCCAGCACAATGGAAGGATCTAGACTGCTAAAAATTGGTTTTGGTAATTAATGACAATATTATGTTTGGGACTTAGATGTGTCAAAAGGTTTAGTCCCAGAGCACGATGACAACGCAACAATGATATGCAAAGACTAGTAAGTATAGCCTTTGCTCAAGACAACGGTGAAAAATAGCTTTAGGATCCCTTTTGCTTTTTGTCGGTCTCAGAGTTTGGAGAAAAAACCGGATTGGTAGGCCAAACGCAATACTATAAAAGGATCACGGTTAGTAGCTTGAAAATTGACTTTGTATCATCTTTATCAACAAATAGTCATGCATGCATCCGAAATTGTTTTTAGATTTTTCTGTCAGGAAAAATGGTAGTACTGGCTAGGACCTGCGGTACTACCGGCCAACGGTAATACCACTGTTATGCAGCATTACTACCGGCATACTGTAGTACCAATTTTTCCTATTGTATGTTTTTCTAGAGAGCATGTTTTTGGACAAATGTTGAAGCTCTTGAAATTGCTAGTACACAATCTCACGGTGCGGGAGTGTGGTAGTACCAATCCTAGTTGGCGGTACCAATGCAATGTCTGTTCAATGGCTAGTTCAGATGCATTAATTACACACAAAATAGCCATTGAACAGTAGGTGCAGTAGTACCAACCATACATGGTGATAGTCCATACCTACTGAATTTTTATAAGATTTGTTCCTAACGGTCAATTTTGTGGTTGGGGTTATAAATACCTCCTTACCAACATAAGGCCATGTATCTAGAACCACGTTGAATGCACTCTCCTCTACTCATTTGCTTATATTTCCCATTTTTTAGTAGTTGAAGAGCATTTAAGTGCATTGAATCATTCGTTGATTACTTTGGCACTTGTTTCTCTTCAAGCAAATGTTGTGATTTATTACTCTTAGCGCTTGCCGATACCTAGAGGGTTTGGGAGGAGTTTACATAGTGATATCTTCTAGAAGCTTGTGAAGAGGCTCGGTGCCGATTGTGAGTGGTTTGATACTCACCATGTCCAGAGCGGAGGAAGAGAAATCTTAGTGGATCGAGGTTATTAGACTTAATTTGTAGAGCCGGTTCAATTTGTTTGGACTTACCTCAACGTGGATCAGTGAAGACCGACAAGTCTTTGATACCACAGGAAAATATCGAGTGTCTCCATCGTGGTTATCTCCTGTCTTTACTCTTACGCATTTAATTTTTTAGTTATTAAATTGTCATATCTTGTGTAACTAGAATTATACTTGGTAGAGATATAACTTACGGTGCCATAGAAACTTAGAAAATTCACTCTTGACTTGTGCTAGGTTCATTTATTGATTCTTATTATTATAATAGTTAAAATTAGAGCAAAAAAATTTTAGACCCTCCTATTCACCCCCTCTAGTCGGTTATTGTTGATTCTACAAGTGGTATCAGAGTTTGGTCACTCATTGCTATAGGAAAGACATCACTTTTTGATGGTTCAAATTATGCATATTGAAGGCTCTAGATTATGAGCAAGGAGGAAGACTCTAAATTGCATGTGTTGTATCTAGAGGTGGATTTAGTATCCACTCGAATTTGTGCATTCGTTGCACATGGTGAAAGTCAAGCAAGGGCTTGACTTATTACTCTTAGATGTTACCGACTCCTAGATGGTGTTGGAGCGTCATGCGTGGTGATCTTCTCAAAAAAAAGTTGTGAGAAGACCTGGCGAAGTGTGAAGGTTGGAGCTTACCTACCCGAAGCGAGAAAGAGCTACCACTAGTAGATTTGAGGTGGAAGGCTTAATTCGTGGAGCTGATCCAATTCGTTTGGGTTTACCTCAACGTGGAATAGGAGAGACCGGTAAGTCTCCGAACACCACAGTAGAAAGGAACCGTATCAATTGTCGTTTGTTTTTTGTGCTCTATTTACATTTAAACAATTTATATTTATAGAATTAAATTGATTGCTTGTCATCCTAGAATTATAAACCTTGATATAATCTCAATTTGTTGGTGCACTTAGATGAACATAATTGATTTAGGCTTTATTTGTGCTAAACCAAATTTGATTTAAACTTCCGCATTATATACTTAGTTTTAGCCAAATAGAATTAATTGATAATTAAGTAAATAATTTTTAATCTGCCTATTCACCCCCTACGCCCCACCCCCACCCACCGTTGGAAGTTATTGTGCTTCGATGCTAGGAGATCAGAGTCCAATGCACTGATTTTGGTGGTGCGTTAACTAGCTTTTAGCTATGGCTTTTGACTGTTAGCTGAAATTACACTATATCGACTGTTAGTTTTTTCTGAGAAAAAGAGAGAGAAATTAAAAAAAATTATATCATCACAAACAATATAAATGAATAAGTGAAAAAAGGCCAAAAAACCAAAATCAGAAACCGATGTATTCTAAGTAGCTTTTGGCTTAAATAAGCCGAAAGCAAAAAAAAAAGCTAAAACTAAAGCCGTTTGAAGCGAGGTCATCCAGGACAGGGAAATGTATGGCCAACCAATAGGGGTGTTAATGGGCCGAAGCCTAGCACTAACATGGTCTAAGCCCAAATTTGTTTTTATTTGATTCAATCTAAGCCTGATCCAATACAGAGAAGGCTAAGTCTAATCTAAACCCAAAAATAGGCTTCAGTCTCAATTTGGGCTAAACAAATGAATTGAGCTCTATTGCTTGTCTTCTTGACTTCCGGTTGCCATTGATGTACTCTCGACGTCCTTGTAGGAGAGCAAGGAGGTTATGACCGTGATTCAAATAACGAAGGCAAAGGCAAAGCTAGAGAGTGGCCTTCTTACGCTTCCTATCGCCGAATCAAGAACGATTGAGAAAACATAAATCCATACATGAGAAATCGTGACAGTCAACCAAATCCGAGTCAAATCAATAACTAGTGGTTCATACTACCTTCTTCGCCGCTTCCCATAGCGGACATGGTGACAAAGACATGGCGGTGCGGGTTCCCGATTCAATCGCCATTGACAGCAACACGAGGGTTTCTATTGGTGGCTTGACAACGGAGGCGGACGATAGTGGCATGAGGGTGCGAGGCGAGCTTGCAGCGGCGAGGAAAGCAGCGAACGATGGTCAATGGAAGCGGATGGCGATGGCGCAAGGGTTCTTTCCTCGCCGAGTTGCGAACTCGCAAGGAGGAACCGAGAAGCCTCGAACAGGTAAGGTTGTGTTTGGTTTAGAGACAAGGTGGGATAGGATGGTCCTGTCCCTGGTTTTAGGATGGGATGATCCCATTTTTTGTTTGGTTGGGGGGATAGAGTCATCCCTGTTTTTTGTTTGGTTGGAAGGATAAAGTGGGATGGAATGGTCTCATCCTTTGCTTGGATGGAAGGATGAAGGTGGGACATGTGTGGCATTTGAGTTTTTTTTAAAAAGAAATTGAAGGTTATTGTTGATATGTTTCTACACATAAGCCTTTGAGTTTTTTTAAAAAATTAAACAAAAAAAGATTTAAAAACAAAGAGGTGGGATGACTCTATCCCATGTGGGATGACTCCGTCCCATGAAAAAAGAGGATTGTCTGGTCCCGGATCTACAAGGAATATTCCTAGTGGGATGTCCTTGACTCTGCTTGTCTTCCATCTAAACACCTACAAAAACGGGTCCATCCCGTCCCACCTAGTTCTTGCAACCAAACACATGGTAAGTGTATCTCATCTGCCACTCTACCTTATAATACAAAAAAAATGAGGCTGGTCTAATCTGCAGCCCAAATGTAGCCTAAAAAATAATCATAGTCTATTTGCAATTTGGGCCTCGCCTGGAGAGGGTCAAGCCCATTAGCACCCCTACCAAACGAAATTTTTGTACGGATAACCTATTTTTTATTCGAAAATACAGAAATATACCCACGACAAAATTTTTTACACAAATAGGCTCGAGTCACCAAACCATTGGGCGAATTACGCTTGTCGCCCCACCAAAACGCGACTTATAAAGAATCTGGTAACCGTTGGGCGATTAAATGCAATCGCCTCCCCGTTAAGCGATTCAATTGAATCGCCCCGTTCGGCAACATAAGAAGAGTCGCCCAACGAGGCGTTGCATGTGAAACAGCCCGACGGCCGAGCCCCTTTTCTTCCCCACGCCTGCTCGCTCGCCATTCACTCTCTCCACCGCGCGAGAAGACAGAGCAGAAGAGAGGAAGGAAGAGGAGGAGGAGAGGGGAAGAAGAGAAGGAGAGGGAGAGGAGAGGGAAGAAGAGAAGAGAGAGGAGGAGAGGGAAGAAGAGAGGAGAGGGGGAGGAGAGGGAAGAAGAGAAGGAGAGGGAGAGGAGGAGAAGCCGCGGGATTTGCAGGTATTTTTCTAATTTTAGAAAATTTATTTTAGAAAATTTGTTTAGATAAATTTAGTTTAGAAAATCTAGTGTAGATATTTAGTTTACAAATTTAGTTTAGATATTTAGTTTAGAAAATTAGCTTAGATATTTAGTTTAGATATTTAGTTTAGAAAATCTAGCTTAGAACATTAAATTTAGAAATGTAGATGCAGTTTACAAATTTAGATGTATAAATTTAAATGTAGGAAAATATAGTTTTTTGTATAATATTTGTAATGCATTATTGTGAAAAATTTACTTTAGAAAATTTGTTTAGATAAATTTAGTTTAGAAAATGTAGTGTAGAGTGTAGATATTTAGTTTACAAATTTAGCTTTGATATTTAGTAGAGATATTTAGTTTAGAAAATTAGCTTAGATATTTAGTTTACATATTTAGTTTAGAAAATCTAGTTTAGAACATTAAATTTAGAAATGTAGATGCAGTTTACAAATTTAGATGTACAAATTTAAATGTAGAAAAATATAGTTTTTTTGTATAATATTTGTAATGTATTATTGTGGAAAATTTACTTTAGAAATTTATTGTAGATCATTCAATGTACAAATGTAGATGCAGTTTACAAAATTGAAATGAAGAAAATTTAAATGTAGAAAATTGTTGTGTCGAAATTTTGTATACTATTTTTCATGTATTATTGTAGAAAATGTAGTGTACAAATTTACATTTAGATAATTTTACAGTTATGGCGGGTGACTGGCGGTACACGCTGTTGGACGAGCACTTGGACCGCGTGCACGCGCTTCCGTCGTCAACGCCGCCACCGGGAGCACGGACGAGTCGGCCGAGTGGGAGTGGTCGGACACGCACACCTCGTGTGGCTCGGGACTCGACCCCATTGGACTGTCGAGTTTGCACTACGCCAACGTTTTAGTATTACCATAAAAATATTTAATGCCGACCTTCACTTTATTTGCAGTGCGCGGATGCTGGACTTCTCCTCTTGCACGGATGGTGCGAGCCACGGATGAGGACGGAGGTGCCTTGGCCGGGAGGGGACGAGGCGGGCGTGGAGCGATCACGGCGCTTCCGTTCGACCGTTCCTGGCGACGGCTTTGGTGGACCGTTGGCGGCCCGAGACGCACACTTTCCATCTACGGTCGGGAGATGGCGCCGACCGCACGGCGTGTCCAGTACTACTTGGCCTTCCGGTCGCGGAGACGCCGTCTTCCTACGGAGGCTCCCGCCGAGTGGCGCGAGGACTGCTCGGCGATTCCAAGGGTCCTTCCACGCCGATCAGCACCACATCTTCGACGAGAGGCGAAGCATGGACCGGCGAGGTGGGCGCGCGATCAGATGCGTGGTGTTTCAAGTCGATTGCGTCTTGAAACTCTTATTTGTGCAATTACATACTAATAAAAACTTGTTCGCATTCGGTTGAGCGCATGGTTGCGATCTTGACGATTACGTCGCGCGCCACCTGGAGGCTTACTTGCTGTGGCTGTTTGGTTGGGTGCTCTTCACCACCAGCCACGGCAACACCGCTGACGCGCGCTTATCGCTTATGCGAGGCGATGCGGACGGCGAGGCCGTCGAGATCAGTGAGATCGGCGCGCTTGCCGCGACGTCACGCGGCACGTGCGATGCGTGCACGAGGATTAAGGCGAAGTCGATCCTCACAGATGTCCCCTCTGCTGCGGTTGTGGTCGTTCGGCGCTTGATCTCGAACGACTGTACTAGACGACATGGGTCCCTACGGCCGAGATGTACCGGGAGACATCGGCCGGCCGACGATGGGTTCTATTTGGTGTCGTCGGCGAGTGAGTTTTATTTTATCGTAGTCAACTTATTAACGATCGTCGTACTAAAATAATTTGCCTTTCTTGCGAGTACAGTTCGCGCCGCGTGCGAGTCACGCGGGCGTACCACCCTTTGTGGAGCGGTTGGACCGCCTCGCGATTTCCGGCGTCGCGGCTGGAGCCTTACGCGGCGGAGGCGGTGCAGGCCCGTGCTCTGACGGGCTATGCGCCTTTGTCTTTGGCGCGACCAGTTTTCGGCCGACCGCGGAAGCTCGTGTACGGCATCTACGCCGAGGACTACGCACCGCAGCCGCGTCATGCGGCGATTTGGGCTCGCGGCGGAACACTTCTGTACGATCGGGCGCCGATTCCGCCCGCGTGCACACGTGAGTGATCGCCGATATTTTTATGCGTATTTACTATTGTGATCGCAAGTACTTACATTACGTAATGGTTCCATAACAGCACACCACGAAAGGCGTCAAGAAAGGCACGGATGGTCGGGAGGATGCACCGATTGCGCGATGGGAGGGTGCGTGATGACGCGTGGAGGAGGACCGCCATACGACATAGCCGACCACGCAGAGTACCTCATCCGGTACGGCGCGGACTCGTACGGTGGTACATGTCGTTGACCCACCCCCACACGCCGCCGCACCGGCAGACGCAGACATCTGCGCGACCGCGCGCGACGCTCACATCGCGATGCGTAACTTGTAATTTCAAAAATTCTCAAATGGCAATATCGTTTCGATGATGGACCATTCTATGTCTTTTTGTCCGGTGGCGTCGGTGCCGCGATGTGGTGAGTCCTCGCACTAGTGCGAGGTGGGGCACAGTGGGGAGTTGACCGCGAGAGGCCGTCGGCTTTGTGCGACGGATGGAGGCAGGGTGTAGACATATCGTCAGCCTACTGTCTGCACGAGGCTACCGGTGGTCTCCACACCTACGGCCAGTGCACCCCGACCACCAGTGCCACCCCGACCAGCGTGGCACTACTCCGGAGGTAGTACGTGGACACGTCCACCTCCCCCGGAGCAGCCCAGGAGTTCACGTGGACACGTCCACCTCCCCCGGACCAGCCAGGGAGTTCTCCTTGGTCACGGCCTCCTACGTACATCCCCGGCTTCCACACGGATGATTTCATGGCGCCATGTACGGGTACGCATCGTCCGAGCTTGTTTTTAACCTAAGACGACATGCAACAAACTAACGATATTACTATTGCAGATCCTTACAGCAGCAGGACGCTTCTCCCGGGCCACATCGAGGTGGACCGGTTTTCTTGGATCGGCACGGGCCGTCCTCCGACGCAGCACCGGAGGTTCTCTCCAGCGGTGGCCTCCCCGGTGCACCGGAGGCCACACAGCCGGAGGTGCAGGTGACTCCACCGGCGCAGCCGCGGGTGCGAAACCCACCTGATCGTTTTACTTTTTCATACCCTCGCCCCCACCGCCTCGTAATCCGTTGCCGGAGGGGCGGCCAAGCGGGCCGTATGGCGGGGCGGCGCGGTGATGGAGCACCTTAGGGTGGGAGTGAGGGTGTATGTCATGCATGTAATGGATAAATCGCGCATGTTCTTGCGTTATATTATAAAGTTCATTTAAATTCAAACAATGCTATTATCTCTTCTTTTCGTATAGAAAATTATTTCTATATCAAGTAATGTGACAAATATTAAATACCAGTTCTTGTGTGACTTAATTACGAAATTACAAAATAATGTGACATATACCAGTATATGTGACTATACCACATTTTTTACGAGTTCCAAATTACAAAATTCACAAAACCCATCCATGCGATGCGCTAGAGGTAGATTGGCGAGCGGCGTGGGGAAGAAAAGGGGCTCATTGTCGGTCAGTATGCACATGCGTCGCCCCGGTTGGCGACTCTTCTTATATCGCGAGCAGCGGCGATTCAATTGAATCGCTAACGGGAGGCGATTGCATTTAATCGCCATGATTACAGATTTTTATAAGTCGCGTTTTGGTGGGGCGACAAGCGTAATCGCCCAATGGTTTGGCGACTCGAGCCTATTTGTGTAAAAAAATTTGTCGCGGGTATATTTCTGTATTTTCGAATAAAAAATGGGTTATCCGTACAAAAATTTCACCAACCATGCAGCTTGTCCTGCGGGAGTCTTGAACACACGAAAGCGCCCTAGTAACCAAAACCTCGTCTCGTAGATTGTCCATGCTAGTACACAGCATCACACAAGTTGACGAGCTGTTCGTTGTTTCGTGTTGTGTTAGTACTACATATTGTTTGTCATGTTCTTGTGTAAACGTAATCAACACTGTAGCACTAAACACCTTGAAGACACAAATGAGCTGACCGAAAAGGGGACGCGACGCACTCACGTGTCAATGATTCATCTTGGGCATTACGTCTGCGTTTAATCGAACTTCTCGCACCAATAATGCCCTATCTCGCTACCAAACCGGGCGAGGAATCGCTCACCTTACTCAAGAAAAGCGTACGATTTTTCTGGCCTGGGTGGAGCAAGTAACTTGTGTCTGCAGAGTCTGCCTGCCTAATATGTCGAACAAAATTTCAGTAGAGCAAGTCTTAAGAAAGGAGTGCCACACTGTGCAACTAGATATGACACTCAAAATGAATTGATACTACAAAAGAATTTCAATTCGTTACAGCTTTTACTACTTATGGTGACTCCAGTGATCGACAATCGTGGTTTCTGAAAGGACGAAAAACATTCAGAAAAATTACTGCCGGGTCCTAGCCTGGACAAACACAACCGCGCAAGCAATTACAGACGAGAATTAAGTTCAGAACAAATGGGTTAGGAAAAGTAAGTTCGGACCGTCCAAATGACTAGGACTTCTCCGTATGGCACCGAGCGCCTAGATATATGCTCTCCCGGATCATCATTTGGACTCACGACTCGGATTCCTCGCTGCGCCATTCTGCTCTGGCTGCTCCAGCTGATGATAGAACGGTATCTGCTGAGTCTGCTGTTGCTTGTGCAGGTCAAGCATCTGGTTCTGACAACGGAGCTGGACTTGCTGGGCTAGATTGCTGGACGAGCTCGTGTCGCCGAGCTCCGTCGCCGCGAGCTTCAGGCGTTGGACTTCAGCTGTCAGTGCCTCGTTTAATGCTGTACGGCAAGAAACAAAAACGGTGGTTGTTAGAACAGATCGGTTGCTAACATGTATGATGCTTGATGCACATGTGCTCCTACAGTCCGTTGATATGGACCGGTTTTCCATAATGGAGTTCTAGTTAATGCTCCCACAAATGTGGAATTTTCAATTAGTAGCATTTAACAAAGCAATTATAAGAGCTCATCGCACAAGTACTGTTTAGAATATCAGTCTAAAAGATGATTGCACTACTTATCTTAAGACTGCCGGCCGCTTGTGACAGGGCTAGAGCCCAAAAAATGGCGACAAAGACGATGTCTGACGAAGTCGCCTCGGAATTTGATTATTCCAACACGTTCTAAACTGCCTCCCACTACATGCTGGCAACTAACAGCTATGTAGCACGGACACTTGCAAAATAGTCGTATCTGTGTCCGACACCGTGTCGGACACGGACACGTCTTCGACACGTGTCGGAGGCGTATCGACTGATTTTAGAATTAATTTTAATTAGTAAAATTGTCGACACGTGTCGGACACACTAAATACACGAATCGGACACGGCCTGGACACAGCCGGCCCAAGACACGGTCGGCTCAGGCCGGCCCATTACCCATAACGCACGCACGGCGTGCCCTAACCCTAACGCACGCATCGCACGCACGAGCGGCCGAGCGCGTTATTCCCGCTGCTCCGCATCGTTTGCTCGTGCTGCTCCGCATCATCTGCTCGCGCCGCCGCCCGCTCCCGCTCCCGCACCTCGCCGCCGCCCGTCGGCTTCCTCCCCACTCGTCGCCGGCTTCTTCCCCACTCCCCAAGCGCCGCCCGCTCCCGCTCCCGCACCTCGCCGCCGCCCGTCGGCTTCCTCCCTACTCCTCAAGCGCCGTCGGCTTCTTCCCCACTCCCCAAGCGCCGTCCACTCCCGCTCCTGCACCTCGTCGCCGCCCGTCGGCTTCCTCCCCAAGCGCCGTCGGCTTCTTCCCCGCGCGCCGCCGGCTTCTTCCCATGTATTGCTGGATTCGTCCCCATGAACCGCCGGATTAAATGCGCCAAGCACCGCCGGCTTCTTCCCCAAGCGCCTGGTTTCTTCCCACTGCATTTAATAAGCATGTGAAACATAGATAATATAATATATATATATATATATATATATATATATATATATATATATATATATATATATATATATATATATATATAATTTATTATTTAAATATATATATCCGTGTCGCCGTATCGGTCTTTTTGGGAAATCGGTGAATTCCCGTGTCGGTGTCGTGTCGTGTCGACGTATCCGTGTCCGTGCTACATAGACTAACAGCATCGGAAGAAAATGTCTCGATTAAGAAGGCTATTCATGGGAGAGTTGCTAATCATATAACACTACAAGATAAACGACTGACTGCCAAATGCCACATCCAAGGCAACCACTCCAATGCGCCTACGACGACCAACAATACAGAGCCCTTATACACATACTTGAAGTTATGAACAAGCCCCAGTTCAAAAAAGAAGTTAGGAACAAGCAAAACGACATCAAGGCTGTAAGCTGAACAGGGTTGTTCTGAATTTTGTGTCATGTCTATCCAAGAATGCGAAACTCATTGCTCACCGTCGCGCAGCTGCTCCTTCTGCTCCATGGCCTGTAGCCGGAACTTGAGCTCGTTGTTCTGCGTGGCCAGTCCCGACGAATCGCGCTGCCGCAAAAAAAAGTATCCAAAATTTAACACACCAAAGAATGAATCCTCGAGCAATTAACCGTTAAACAAGAACATTGCCTGCACGGTACATAGATGTACCTGTAAAAGAGTCAGCTGCGCGGAGAGAGTTGTGGTCTCCCTCTGCAGGATCCGCACCTTCTGCTCCAGCTCCGCAGTGTACCGCGTCCGCCGCTCCTTGGACCGCGCCGCCGACTGCCTATTGGCGAGCACCCTGCGCACACGGAAGAACAAGCAGAATTTAACAGCTCGGTTCAGTGCATTGCTGTGCATTGAGCTATTTTGTTGCGTTTGTGCTAGTTTGTAACCGAGCCTACCTCTTTACGCGCTTTGGGTCAGCGAGAGCCATCTCGGCGAGCTTCTCGTCGGCCATGATCCGCTTCATCTCCGCCGGGGTGAACTCGCCGCTGCCGAACTCCAGGCTGAACTTGCTGGGCTCCCCATTGGCCGAGAAGCTCAGCTTCCCCATGAGGCTGTCCATCGACAGGCTCCTCGCATGCCGAGCCGCCGGCTCCCCTGCGGCGTTCCTCTTAATGCCCTCCCTCTTCTTGCCAGCATCGCCCCAGAGAAAGACCTGACAGTCGGCGCCGACGTAGTCCTCGGACTCGTTCTCGCTGCTGTCGGCGCCGTTCGTCCGCATGCTGCTCCCGCGGCTGTCCCCGTCGGAGTTGTTCAGCCCGTCCATGCCCTCCATGCTCATGTACGCATTGAGTAGGTCGTCACCGGCGCCGGCGCAGGGGAGGCCCCAGCCGGCCTCCATCTTGGGCGACGGTGGTGGCAGCAGCTGGAAGTACCCGGACGGGACGTCACTGCGAGAGCGGCGGTGCGCCTTGCGCGGCGGCAGGCCGCCCGGCGCGCTCGCCGAGTCATCGACCATGCACACATCCGCATGCAGGGAGTGGGAGCTGGCCGCCGCGGGCGGCGTCGGTGGCAGACCCGCCCGCTGCTTACTTCCCTGCTGCGCCGGCGCCGGCGGCATGCCCCTGTCGGCCGCCGCCGCGAAGGGCGTGGACAACCGCACTGTCGCCTGGACGTGGTGGTGCACCAGCTCGTTCGTGGTGTTCATGTCTAGCTAGGTGGTCGCGCCGGCCGCGCGCTAGCTCGTTGTGTTGTATTGGGGACGAGGTGGATGCGCGCGGTGGTGGCGTTCGGGTTTGTTCCGCTCGGAGCACCACGCCCACGCGGTTTCGAGGGTATTTAATCGTTGCGTGGCGAAGGCTGGAGATGCTTTCCGGCCGGTGTGGTGGGGCTGAGGCGCATTTCTTTCTGGATTCTGCCGCCAGCCGGCAGCGGCAGCATCATCTTGGGTCTGCCCGCCGAGCGAGCAGTAGAACCGTAACTAGCCTTTTTTTTTTCTCTCCCTATTCGCGGGATTATTTTTCTGTTTTCTAGGTGGGGTATTGATAAACGTCATCTGGATATTTTATTTTTAACTATTATCTAGATTTGTAATTGTTAGATTAGAGATCTAACGGTCACGAATTCTCCCAACCCCCTCTAAAAAATATCTCCCCCTTCTAAAAAAAGAGGCCGTTGGATCTCTAATCCAACAGTCCGAAATTTAGATGATTATTAAGAAGAAAATATCCGGATGATACCTATACACACCCTTCTAGGTGAGTTGAACTATTTTGTGTAAGATTACTGTGAATCAAATAACCCTTTGGAAGCGCTGTTTGTTGCATCCTCTTTTTCACTTTTCCTGGTCGACAAAGTCAAAGCACCTTATTTGGCCGCGCTTTCTTGGTGCTCCTGAGCGACACATCACGTGCCAGATGGTGCCGTACTATTAGCACATTGCAGAATGCCGGGCGATCGATAGAGCTGAAAAGAAAGAGCTATTGCGAGCATCCGATCGAGATTACACAATGATAGTCTCTACTCTAGGCTTCATGCTTAAGCAAATAAGAAATGGCTGAGATGGGTCATCTCACCCCCCCCCCCCCCCAGCGTTGAGCTTGTTTGAGAGAATATGGATATGTTTTTTTCAGTTATAACTTATGATTTTTGTCTCTAGAGCGAGCACTTATGCAAATGAGTCGAATTTTGATAAGCAATTTCGAAAAGACTGTCTTGATAAACTATCTCGAAAATATAATAAAAAATTATCTCTTTTATTCGTTTATAGAAACCATAAATTATAAATCATTAATCATAAGTCGAAAAAAATAAGGTTTATGGACATCGTGAAGGACGAGTGCATGCCACATGCATGGATCAGGAGCTCGAAAGGAAGCGAAGCAGGATGCTCGGTGTGGAAGGTACTTTCATCGTTGGAAAAGCTAGACCTCCCAAAAAAGTGGCTTTGGAAAACCGTGTGGAGCCCATGCATGCAGGGATGCTTCAATGATGCTGGGGTTTATTAAGCTCCGACTTCAATGTTCCATGGTGAACGCACGTACATGCATGGCTCGTATTGATCAAATCCACAATAATCACTAGGGCGAATACAACCTGTTTGGAATCAGAAATTTTGTAGGAAACCGTCCAGTCCAGATGAGAAAGCCCCATCGGTTCTGGTTGACCCATCTTAGGGCCTTTTTTTTTTGCTGCGGTTTATGGTTTTTGACTAAAATTTTTGAATTTTGGCTGTTTGCGACAGAGATTACGGAGAGAGATGCTCACTTGTGATTTTTATTGATACAAATGTTAGGCTTTTAACATGTAATATTATTAACTTGTAGATCTCGTCTTGAAAAAATGCTCCATTTGAAAGTTAGATACTGTAGCAAAAATCAAAATCCGCTTTTAGAAACCGTAAAGAACAGGCCCTTAGCTACTCAACTACTCCGTACATATCAATCTATTAAAACCTAGGTAACTGCTCTCCCCCGGCACAAGAAGAGCGACGTTTTTACTTTTCAAAATCAATAAAATATTCATTAGTACACTAAATTCTCTTATCATCTTTTTGAAGAAAGCTGTAAAAGTACAATATTTTGAAAATATTCTTATGGTGAATTCACTCGTACCTTTTTAAAAGGAGAGTTCACTCGTACTTTGAAAGTATTTTTTTTAAGGCGAATTCACTCATACTCCATTGTACAGCGACACTCATGTTCCTCTAGTCTAGATCGATGGTATCCATTCAAAAGGTACAAAACTCATTTTTCCCTGAATCCTGAGAAGTTTTGAAACCAGTGTTGGTACGAAACAAATCTGCACAAATCCGTCATGGGCCCCATGACAAATTTGAGAATCGATTGGATCATTGGAGTATGCAACTTGGCAGCCATAGGCATGCACGCACGGAGTGTTTTGACGACAGGTGATTTACCTTTACATGTTCCTTTTCGCGAATTCACGTTGTTAGCATTGCTTCCGGCTCAGTGCCGCGTCCAGCATCAACGAGTAGGGAACACTGTTGAGAATCGATTGATATAGAAGGAAATTGGGTGGTACACCGTGCTCACTGGCATTTGTCATGGTTAATTGTTGTTAGGATTAAGTCCCTTTTGTGCCCCTCAACTCTAGCTTAAGTCCGAAAATCAATCAACTACAAAACCATGCGTTTGACACCTCTTAACTATCTATACCAGATGAATTACCCCCTTTGACAAAGTACTAATATAAAAAAAAAGGAGTTTTTCTGTTTACCACCTCCCTTCTAATACACGTTAAAACCCACGTGGTCAGCCTTCCTCCGATTCGCTCGCAACTTCTCTCCTCAAATCCTTCATGCCGACACACTTTCCATCCCCTCCCCTCAAGTCGATTTCAAGTTTTCAGCTATCTTCCCCACGTCCTCCCTCCTTACATATCTCAAAACCCAATCGCCCACTATACCTTCACCTTCCGACCAGAGTCGCCGCTTTCGACGGGATTTGGAGGCGGGTAGCTTGGAACCGGCCGATGATGGGGAGGAAATGGTAGTGGGCGCTCACGGCACGTAGCAACTATCTTTTGGCACATGTACCATGTGTCCGTCGAGTAGATCGAGCGGCGAAGATGACCATGTTAACAAGAAGAGAGATAAAGGATAGGCGAGCATCTAGATGGGGAATTTATTTATATCAAAGCTCTATTCAAAATCGAGCAATGTGTTCAGCCTGCGGAAACGTGGCTGCAATGCCCTTCATCCAACCATTCTACATCCGGAAACGTGCGGAGGTTTTCGCGCACGGGCAGCCTGACTTGACTGGCTGATGATGCGGAACGTACCAGAGTCTAGAAGGAGCGGTCGATCAAAACGATGGGATATGATACATGATACTTGGCGTATACTACGCGCTGCGCCGTGCCGTGCCATCCCGTGCCGCCTTGCGGTCTCGGCCCGGCCGACGCGACGCGAGCGAGGACAAATTAGGCCTCCGGCACACGTCCGAAACGTCTTTTATGCCATTCGCCGGACGGTTCCTTCGCCTCGGACAACAGGTCGGTAGGCACGAACGGACCCCACCTCCCCGCGAGTGGCGGTGTTAGCGACGCTGCCTCCGCCGCTCACGGATCACCCCCCCAAGTGCGCCCAAAAGCAAGACAGCGACACGCGTGTAGACTTATCGCCATGAATCAAGGCGGTACGAGCCCGACACGGCTCGGCCGATCGATCCATGCCGCGCTGTCGTTGGAAGAAAAACTCCGCCATATGTCGCGACGACGGAGCGGAACGCGTACGTTACGGCGCATTGGCCCGTGTGGAGTTAAAGCCATATACGGATAGTATTTACAAAAATATTACTTCTGCCTTTTTGTGGGCGGGTGGCAGTGTCTGCGAGGCGACACGCGACGAGGCCGTCGGCGGCAGGCAGCCTGCCGCCCGATGGGGGACGGCAAGCCAAGCCTGCCGTCTGGTGAGGGAGCGGTAAGTAATTAAGCTAGCTAACTAGCCGGTTTAATTACCTGCCCTAATTTTTTGTTTAAGGTTTATTTGAATTTTAAATATATCAAATGAGCTCAAAAAATTACAAAAATGTATATCCCCTCACCACCCTCTCACCAGACGGCAGGCCTGCCGTCGGCGGCCCCGCCGCGTGTTGCCTCGCAGGTGCTGCTATTCGCCTATGGACGGCACAAGCGATATTTATATAAATATTATCTGTATATAGCTATTTTTATAAATACAACATAAATTAATATCAAATCTGACTTTAACTCAGCACGTACGCACGTGCCTGCGCCGGTCACGTGGCGGCGTTTTGTGGGGTGATGAGGGGCGCCGGGCTGGTGCCGACCCGACCGTCCTCATGGAGAGCCCTCGCATGCACGACGACGACGACGACTCGGCGCGAGCACGCGACGGGACGAAGCTTTGTTCATTTGTCAGGGACGGACGGGGGCGGGACGGTGCGGTCGTCGGCCGACTCGATCCGTCCGTGGCCGTGGGACAGGTTGCTCCTGTTGTCCGTTTAGGGGAACCACATGGCGTGCAGCTTCTCCGATGTGCCCGTGTGTCGGCCGGAAAGGTCAGCCGTTGCATGGCTGGCTAGCGCGTGCGGCCTAAATTTTGACGAAAAAGGTTCGTTGTTTTGTTTCCTCCGGCGACATTGAGCCTCGTCCGATTTTTTTTTTCCGAGAACGCCTCAGGAGAGCTTGGCTGCGACTCTGCGAGTATGTTTAGGGCTCTGTTTGTATTGGATAAACGTCGATCTTTTTTTACGGTGTTTTAAAATAAATATGAGTCATTTAATTTTTATAATCTAATAATTCAGATTAGTTATAATTTAGTTATATTAGAATATCCAAAAGGGTAAAATTGTCAACTTTATTAAACCGACAAGGCCTCAGATCAAGGACACGTTAAAGATGTGGTCGCCAGGGCATGTCCACAGGCTGCCCTCTGAGAGGAGGTCCTTCTCGCAGATGTGCGGGACCGTCGTCAGCAGCAACCACGCCACCATCGTGTTAATCGTCGACGAGATGACCGTCCCAATGAACTAAACAATCAATACTCAAATTAGCATGTGCAGTTTGATCGGACATCTCATCTCGAGCGAACGCAAAAAAAGAGCAATTCTTGATGCTTTGTAATGCATGTGTAGTACCTGCACTGGAACATGGATCTCGGGGGAACCTTCATGCAGTGGCCAACCTTGAAGTCGGTAAGGAAGGAGATGGCCTGGTTTATGCTAATGTAGCCATATGCCTTAAAGCACACGTTGGCGATCGGGCTCCCCAGCATGATCAGCCTCGGGCAATATACTCCGTAATGATGTTCAACCCTGGAGTCTACAAACACCATAATAATCTTACTCCATTGGAACTTAATTGAAATCATGCACGCCACGTGAGTGAGGACATGCATAGAACAAAAGCCTATAATACTCTCACAAATCAACAGTTAGATTTTATTTTTATTACTATATTTCTACTATTAGTATAATGTACTGTAAAAAATCCTAAACATCTGATTTTTTGAATCGACTTCTCTACTCATCTCGTTTTTGTCTCGCTCTGACAATAAGTCACGGGGTCACAGACACATCACACGTATCACATTTCTCTCATCCACATCTCACGCTCATATCTTCATCACTTTTTGCACCACTTATTTTTTCTTTCTAGAAACTACTTTTTTTAATTGTTACTATTTATTTTCAGCCACAGCAAAATAACATGGGAATAATCTCAACCGAAACGTCCTCTAAGATCAGTGCGTCCGTGTGCAATTACATCAGCTTCTAATGAAGCAAAACAAAACTGAACAAAACTCAACGTCTCAACCACGGACACAGCAGTCAACAGAGACAGAGCTTCGGCAGTTTCAGGCCTGCTACACCGGCCACCTGGACCATACGGTCCACACCGACAGCGGTAGAAACGTCGTCAGATTTTCTTTTATAGGCCCAAGAGCACGAAAGAGAAGCTATCTATCGGCCGACTTGGGAAAGCCCAATCCAGACAGTTCGTATTACTCTTGGACCTCGACCCCTTCCACATTTCAAGGCCCATTAATGTACTTTCACTTCATTTTTCTAATCTCATGGGCCTGAGCATTACGCATTTCTTTGTTTTTTTGGGAAGCATTATGCATTTCTTGCACTTGCGTTGTTGCATGCATTCGCTCTCTCTCTCTCTCAAAAAAAGATTTTGTTAAACATCATCCGAATATTCGTGTGGCACGCTCCCAAATTTTGCACGTGTGATACATGTTCCTTCTATTTCTCCAAGTAAAGCTCTTCGCAAGGCAATCAAGCGGTGTATCCGCTTGACCTTTTCTAGCGAGGACAAAATGAAACGACCATAATAAAGACGCTTACTATCTACTCTTGATTCAACACACTTCCACTGTAGTGTTTGAGTGGATCCTGCTACCTCCTCTCGAACCATAATAGACTAGTATTATTATTTGATCATTGAATCATTTATTTCTCTTGAAAGCGGTTTAATTCTTTTACAGACGTCTTTTTTTAGGAGGTCGACATCCATTATGCGGCAATCGCAATTCATAATGGAAAGGATCAAAGGAACATATACCTATTTACATAACAAATCCTATGGTAGGTCGCAAATTGGGGGAATTCGTGCCTACTCGGCATTTCACGAGTTATGAAAGTGCAAGAAAAGATACTAAATCTCATCGTTAACTGAATTCAGAATATAGCCCAGAATGATGGTGTCATTCTCTAGGCGAACGCGGAACATTCCGTTGGGTAGGGCTTCCGTAACTAAACCTTCGAAAGTGACTTTTGCTTCTCTCGGGGTTTTTTTTCTCTCCTATTTTTTTCTGTCATATTTTTTCTCCTATTTTTCCATTTGGATTTTCAAATAAAAAAATGTTGTATTTTTATTTGAAAAATAGGAAGTTCGAAATAGAATTCGGGTACTATAGGAGGGGCGATTACCACTGAACAGAATGGGAAGACAAGGCTAGTTATTCTTCGTCTACAAATATCCAAATTTTTACACCTAATACTCCATAGATAGTTCGAATTGGATAGCAGCAATAATCAATTTTAGCGAATTGTTTGGAGGAAGTCTACCCTTTTGATGTATTCGACACGTGCAATTTCTTTCCTGCTGAGACGACTGCAATTTTACTTTTACTCCCTTATATCTGTTTTTAGTTAATTCAATGGCTTTTTCATTGCCTTTGAATGAAACTCTATTTTTAATTGGAAAGTTATATATTCTGCAAGAATGTTAGGTTGTCTATAAGGTTCTTTAACTTTTTCAATAGCAATATTAAGTCTCAGTTTCTGAATTAACTTCCTTTTGTAGATCTTTCTCTAATTATTCGATTGCTCCTTTTTCTTTAATAAATTGGGAATCCAATATGGATTATAGCGTGGATCGTATCGATTTCTTTTGAATTCCTATATGTGTAATTACTTGAACTTGAGCCTGAGTCCATTTTTCTATTATGTGTAATTACTTGAACTTGAGTCGATTCTATTTTTCTATTCGAGCCTTTTTCCTGTTCTTTTGTATATAGTTCTTGATACAATTCCGTATTTTTTTTATCTTCCTGTAGACCTTCGGATATTTTTTTCCTAACCGTTTTCTAGATTTAAGACTATTGGATTAAAGATCCAATAGCCATGAATTCTCCCCCCTCTCCCTTGAATTCTACCCCCTCGAAAAAAATCTCCCCTTTAAAAAAACAAGAGCCCCTTGATCTCTAATCCAAGGGTCACAAATTTAGATAATAGTTAGGAAGAAAACATCTAAGTGATGTCTAAACACTCCAAAAAAACACAATCGTGTGCATTTATTTTACGTAAAAAAAAGAGAACAGGGAGAGTAGTGGAAAAAGCAGGACAGAAAACGATCATCGCAAATAATTACGCAGACGTTCGATCACTAGCCAGAATCCATTTTACCACCACGATTGGCGTGTGAATGAATGCAGAGACACACGAATGCCCGTACAAAGGTAAAAAAAGTACGAGTAGGTAAAAGCAAAGATTGTTATTCGTACTAGTAGTGTGCCTGTGCTAACGCTACGGTAAAATACAAAATAAGATAAAATTTGCAAAAAATAAAACGAACAATCAGATTCATTAAGATTCACGTCTCGTATGCTGTGGTCGTAGCCTTCACAATGTGATCGAACGCTTTACAACTTTGGCGATTTTGAAAGGATTGCCGTGCCTGGGGAGTCACGTGGCTGTTCCTTGATAGGATGATCCTTCACCTGTTATGACAAAGTTGTAAGGTAATTAGAAGTTCATCCAGGGAACACACTCGTCAAATTATACTTGAGCACCACATGCTGAATGGAAGTTATGATAAAAAGGAAAATCAAAATTTACCCAATAGCGCATGATGTCCCAAATAACATCCCAAGGGGCATCAGACTTCAGTCCAAGTGGATTAACGTGGGTGCTTGAGATCCGATATCTTGCATTTAAAGCAGACCGGAACATAACAAAGAGATGGAGATGTGCATAACGATTGCAGATATGCTATGGAGACCGAAAAACAATGGATTTTCGTGTAACTCCTGCATCAAAAGAATAACAGAAATGAAGTTTAATTTGTCAATTGGATATCATTTCCCAACAATATATGAATGGGTTGCAACAAACAAAAGCTCACTAGATAGTCTCAATTTTCAGCAAAATCCTCCCAAACCTCGGTTACAACCATTGGCAATGACAAGCTTGACTTTTATCAAGCAATAGGAAAGTAACCAGCCATGAAATGTTTTACTACTTGTAGTTGGAGTAACCAATTTCTTGGACAACAAAATCCTTGCTTGAATGGTCTACATTCTAGAATCTAGATCATAGTGATAAAAAGGATTACCAAAACCTTGTCATTGTTTCTTTTTCTTTAGTCGTAAAGCATGACTATTAGGTCATCCAAGCATCGTCTTGCTTCAAAAATCAAATTTCTTCCAAGTCAAATATTTTACTTCAATATTCGAAGTGTGTCATCGATCGATGGTATAATACTAAGAATTGAAAGACCGTTTTGCACAATCACATATGTATCAACCATAATAACTCAAGATAAAGAGAGAAATCAGTTATAGCAATACCTCGACACGATGAGTTAGAATTGAAGTAATTTTGTCGTATGCGGGATATCTATCCTTCATTGACCTAGCATCTGTCGGCGTAGAAAGTACCAGTCTTGATCATGAATAGGAGCGGACCATATTGGCCCGCCACATTAAATTTCTTTCCACAATCGCTGCACTCTTGAGGAACAACAGCCCAATACCAGTGCATACTTCACGCTATTATTCTTGGTTCATATAGGAAGAGCAAAAGAGAACGAAAGCTTGATTGTCAAGATAGGCGAGAGAATGTTATATTGAGGTGTGAATGATATGCAAAAAATACCTTTGTAATGGTCCTCCCAAGACACTGAAGATGAAAAGAATCACAACCGGCACATTGATATACATAAGAAAGTTTAACAGGAGTATTCTTTATTTCACTTGCAGAACTGCAATGAAATCCATATATAATCCCGAATTAGAAACATTACTAAGTACTTCAACCAAATATTGAACAAAAGAACTCAGTATTTGCGCAGAAAGGCAAAAAGAAATGAAGGTAAAAGAAACTCATGTGAATATTCGAACAAAAACACGGACATAGAAGTCCAGAAACTCACGTGAATATTCCAACAAAAACACGGACATAGAAGTCCATAAACACAGAGAGAACAGGCACAATATATCGCTTGTACCGATTTGCATGGCTCTATGTAAACAGAGAATGGTAAGCACAACAAGAATTAAGATACCCAAAGGATGAAACATCAGAACTACATGTTAAATTTATGGGTCATTTAGCAAAAAGCTGCAATTGAAACTAAAATTATAGTTCCTCGATAGACATTGAAATTTGTGAATCGTTTGTTGGATATGTTTTATGATAGCTTGTGTACACCAGGTCCACTGATATTGATATATGATTCAAAGTTCAAACTAACAGAAGTCAAGAGTGAAAACCACTCGATATTTGCTTTGGAGAAACTACCACTACACTGCAAATACAGATGGATAACTTTATCGATGATGCCTCGAGATTATTGGCTCCAAGAAAATACAACTACACAACAGATAAATCGGAGCTTGACCATCAACCACAATATTAATTTGAGAAACATAGAGGTAGAGTCTGTTTGTCATAAAGTTCGGTACTAATGGGCCAAACACGGTGTAGGAATTTGCGGGAGTACATTTCTTTTCAAGAACTAAGCAATTTGAGAGCAGTACCATTTGAGCATAGGACAAGTTCATTGATAATAGCACATAAGCATCCGGCAAGCATTCTACAAGAATAAGCCAAAGGCTCCACCTGTGATCAGTAACTATATGCATTTGATCCAGATTGTTGATCTGCACCAAAAGTAAAAAAATCAGAGAAAGTTCACTTTTGTATAACATCGTATTCTAACCCAAGCAGATTCAATATGGCGAGTGAGAGTTTCAATTAAATAAATGAAGTCTAAGCAGTCGGGAAGAAAAGCTGAAAAATATCAATTCGAAGCACAACAATGTTGGTATGCACAGAGAATTCTATACACAAGCAGTACATCTATATGTCATGCACAAAACTACGAAATCTTTCAAATACGCAGAAATTCTGCATCATATTTATTGCCTAATATGGCAAGAAGATGAATGTTTGGGAAACGATTCTTCATAGTCATCATAATGGACATCGAAAGCTCATATTGAGTGGAAAGTAATACCTCACGACGACATACCATCAATTCAAGAGTGTTAGTGGTGATGGCTTCCTATTAAATCGGTGAAAAGAAAATCGATTATTGGTACTTGAAAGAACAATTGGATAAAGATGCACTTGCTGAAGCCTTACGAAATACAGTAGCGGTGCTCACAGTGGGGCTAGGCGACGATGTCATCGCCGGCCTCCCTGCTGGGACTTGTTACCCTTCTTGGCTTCCTCCTCGCGGCGCCCGCTCACGTTGCCATGAGAAGGCGCATACGGCTGCGGTGCGGTGAGGGCAGGAGGGGACGCATCTGCGGAGGCGGTGTCAGTGGCGGCTCGCGGCTCGCTCACCAAACCGCCGGCGCTGGCGTAGGGGTCGGAGGAGGGGAGGCGGTTATGCCCCCAACCGAGCGAGTCGGGGCCGGCTGTGTGCGCGCGCGTTCGGGAGGCGCCGCGCATGGGCCATGCGGGCCTACGCTGGGGAGATGCGGGTTCGCGGTCGGTTGCCTGATGGACGGACGACGGCGGCGCGAAGAACCGGGAGAGACAGGGGAGAGGATTCGGTGGGGGGAGAGAAGCTGGCGCACGGGATTCGATGGGGGAGGAGCGGCGGAGGACTCTTGTAGGGAGGAGGCGAGGACGGAGGTCTCGGCGGAGGATCTGTGGGGAGGAGGAGAGCGGCGGAGGATCAGTGGGGAGGAGACGAGGACGGAGGTCTCGGCGGAGGATTTGTGGGGAGGAGGAGAGCGGCGGAGGATCTGTGGGGAGGAGGCGAGGACAGAGATCGTCACGGCGGGGGATCTGTGGGGAGGAGGTGAGGAAGGAGGTCGTCTCGACGGGGGATCTGTGGGGAGGAGGCGAGGACGGAGTGAGGTCTGCGGACGAATCGAGGCGGAGCAGTTTGCGGGAGAAAGAGGAATCGAGGCGGAGCGGTTTGCGGGAGAAAGAGACGGGAGAACGGACGGACTGCTACCAACTCTAATTTTTATGTAGTAGAGATAGAGATGTGCATGATCCAGATGATTTTGGCCTTAGAATCTTCAATGAGTAAGAGAAGAAGGCTTGAGAAGAGATCTAGGCCATTCATTTGTATGAAGTTGGATTACTTTGGTACACAAATCTGGGTGGACTTAGATTAGGCATGACTGTGGGGGTGGTTGAGGGGGTGGATTTAGTAAAGAAAATTTTGGTGTATTATAGAGGGGTAGAGATGAGTTGCTTGGCTGAAATCATATCCGAGTGCACATCACCATGGCACCATCAACGGACAGGAATTTTGCGCATAGGACGTTTATTTCCAACGAGCGATGGTGTCGGCGGTGATCATGGCCGTAGGGCGTCGGGCGGCTCGGATCAAGACCATTCGAGCCAACTGGACCGTCCGATGCATGATCCGATGGCCACAAGCACACCCCTTCAGAGTTCAAACACACCGGAACTAAGAGGTGTTCGTGTTAACTGCATCTGATGATTTTTTTATTGAAAATAAATAATAGTAGCTTAAAAAATAATTTTTACAACGAGAGGACGAGTGATGGAAAAAGTAGGGGAGACATGCCTATGCGAGAGGAGAGCGCTAGGAGTGAGGTGTATGATGCTCCTATGACCCTACGCTTATACTCATAGCGAAACAAGAGTAGAAAAATCGCTTCAAAAAGACATGTATTCATATTGTCTCCTGACCTCTACAAACAAAAGTCAGAAGCAAAAACCAATGCGAATAGCTAATAGTCACTAGCTAGAACTAATAAGATGGCGCGATTGTTTCTTATGAGGTCGGTCATGTCAACAAGAGGAGTGAGAGATTACCCCATTCATTTGGGTTTCAGCTTTTAACTTCTAATTTCTAGTTTCTTAATTTTATATTTTTATATTTTTTTTGTTTTTTTGGATTTTTTCTTGTATTCTTCTGTATTGTTCATGATGGGATAACATATTTTTTATTTTTATTTTTTAAATTTAATTACGCTGAAAAGTTGCAATTAGTTATGTTAAAAAAATCTCAAACTGTAAAACAAAATCAAAAGTCACAAATTTAAACCGAAATAAGCACAGTCCTACTTGTACTTGGTGGGAGGCTGCGTCTCGAAGCTTCCCGGCCGTGCTGTATCATTTCGTTCCTTGGATCGGCACCCCGACGTATGCCGGAAGAATGCGATCATTCGGCTGGTCATCGGTCCACGGATGCATCGGTGGCTGCACGCGCACCGATCGAGCACGCGGAGCCGCGCGCGAGAGCCCTATGATTTCTGTGGGCAGAGACAGCAAATTGCGCGTACTCTGCCGCGGCGAATGATCGCCGGAGGATTGGCACGCCATCACCATACCATGCTTGCATAGCATAACGCCGGGAGGGAAGCTTGACACTCGCATGGATGTCGAACGAAAGTGGTAGGAGTATCCGGCAAGCTGCTCCTGCATCTTTCCCGTCCCGGTATCATCGAACCACGGCTCACTTATCCGTGTAAGCCACATGGCGCCATCCTGCCGTTCAAACTCGCCTTCAACATTTCTCGTCTTTCTTGTGCCATAGTTGAGCTCATCGTCTCATCTGGCATCCTCGATCGTTCTGGGCCTTAACTCCCCCATGAACCTAGCCCCGATCATCGCCGTTGACCACAGTTAACTCCAAGCGACTCTACACATCCAAAGACAAAGTAATAGTTTTTAGGCATAAGTTCTTCACAACTTGACCCACGTTAGCTGTAACATAACTCATGCAACATAAAACCACTGACCATACTCACAAAAACCCTTTCCTCAACTTAAAATCCACAAATATGAATTCTGGCCGAAAGTCCCCAACTGAACAATCTTCAGTAGGTCAAACAGCCAACCCTCGGGCGATCAAACCGGTGCCACAATGTCGGACTAACCGGCTTTTCCCTGACCGACTAGCAACACTACCAATCAAATTTCTAAATCTTTCAAATTGCAATAGTTCACCATAAATTAGAATCTTCTCATATGGTCCTTCAAAATTGGTTGCTGCACAAAACTCAGCTTCATATTTTGAGCACAGAGGTTTTTAGTTCGAAACTTGTCTAAACATGCATGCATGTTTCTGAGTTCATGCCGGAACTGATATACAGACAATTGGACAATCTCTACATTTATCAGTGGGGCCTGCCTAGCAAACTCCCCAATACTATGATTCCCTGCTGACTATAGACAATAAGCTCCTGATCCCATGGTCGACACCATCATTCACAGCCGGCAGCATTGCCGCATATAGGCCCGGCCTGGCGCTCAGACTTTACCATACTTTGAGCTAATAATTAATGTTCATACTTTCCGTACTTTGTATTAACTGACCTAGAGACTAGAAAAGAAGGATTAACCCAGCATGGCACCTATGTTAAACTTTTCCAAAAGCACTGAAACCCATACTCGCGCATATACACACTAGCAGTCAAGCACTGCACGCTGCATGCATGTCTCCTTTTGCAACTGAGCTGACCTAGCTTTAGCTTATAAAAAATGCAGGCCTGCATGCAAGATGCATATAGATAGAGCTTCAAATGATTATTCAACCTTGTTGCGCCTGTTTGCAGATAGATTGAGGTGTTGCTGAATTGGATGCGTGCAGGTTGTGGTGATCAAGCAAGCATATGGTGATCATGGAGTCATGTGTGCCTCCTGGCTTTAGGTTTCACCCCAGACGAGGAACTCGTCGGGTACTACCTCATGAAGAAGGTGGCCTCGAAGAAGATTGATCTAGACGTCATCCGCGACATCGACCTCTACCGCATCGAGCCATGGGATCTCCAAGGTTTGCAGCATGCAACTGATCATGGCCACAAGTTCAGTCTTAGCTAGCCTAGCTCCTTGAGATGAACTAGTTGTAATGGAAATTAGTACACAATGGCTGCACTCATCCTGTTGCTTGTCTTAATTTGTTTTTGTGTGGTGATGAAGAGCATTGTAGGATCTGGTACGAGGAGCAGAGTGACTGGTACTTCTTCAGCTACAAGGACTGGAAGTACCTAACGGGGACGCGGACGGACAGGGCGACGATGACGGGGTGCAATGCACGACAAGAGCCGGCTCATCGGCATGAGAAAAATGCTCGTGTTCTACAAGGGGAGGGCGTCCAACGGGCACAAGACCGACTGGATCATGCATGAGTACCACCTCGAGACCGACGAGAACGGCCCGCCTCAGGCAAGACCTCTCTCATCTCATCATCATCATCTCTCTCTCTCATATGTTTGTGTCCTACATATGCAATCATTTCAATGCACTGTCTTTTGGTTTAACGAGATTTAATTTGGTTTCCGATGGGAGGTTTTGAACTTTGCTATAGCAGTACTAGCTAGTACTTCGCAATATTAAGGAATAGAACGGTGTAATGCAGCATGCATATTTGAATCGTCGATACATGCAAATGTAATAGGTCTCCATTTGTGAAGCAGATGCATGTGTAGGTCATGCGTGTTGGAGTTGAACCACTCAACTCATCTCTCTCTTGCTCAGAAAAATCAATCACAAATTTCTTCTCTTCCTCTCTCCCTCTACCTTCTTACTTACGTTCTTCACGAACACTCATAACACAAGAAACACAGAGGAAGAAGAGACAGGAACACTCGCATGTTGCCGAACTTTTCTCTTTTTTTTTCATCCCTCCTGTGATACAATTATATAGCCTACTACTAGGAACTTTATCACCTAAACAATGATACTAATCAACAAAACTAGAAAGCTTATCATCTACTTCCATATAACTAATCAACCAAACTAAGAAGCTTATCATCTACTTCCATATCTATCGAACTTACCAAGACTTGGTCACACATGCATGCACACGATTCATAACGTGCACTTGCACTTCTATCTACATGTACTATACAACAAGATTAGCCCTAAGATTTGCACTTGCACTCGCACTGTGCCATCTCTCGCACAATGCAAAGACAGGCTAAGTACATTGTGTATCGCACCTGGGGCTGGAGAGGTTGAGTTCGTACGTATGCGCGTGGAGCATTCAGCCACGCGCCCCTCTGCAAGCTGCCGCCGGCCGATGTGGCCTCCGCCGCAGTGCGCTGTCCTCTCCGGCTCTCTGTTCGCGTGGTTGAGCTTGCAGGTAGGAGGAGGTTTGGAGCTGGTGGCGCCGGCAGGAAAGGGATATCATATTCAACTATGAAGACCGGGACAAACGGACGTAGCGCAAGGACCGGAGGAGGTGGCGGCGACGGAAGGAGGAAGAGGGCGCTGGGGTCGCCGGATTGATCGAGAAGTTGCAGAGACACCGCCACCAACTCTTTACTTGCCCCCTGGGTTGGGTCGACTAGGCTGAGTTTGGCTTTTGTCGATAGAAATTAAGCTTCCATCCTTAGCCTACCAACAACCTTGAAGGCCCAATAGATTTTCCAAACCTGGCCTGTCGAAACTGTACAAGTTTTGGCACAATCATGTGGTTGGGAGCGGCCATACGAATGTGAGCACCAATGAGTTGATATCAATTTTCATTATTTGCATCATCATGCTAGTATGCTACATCCTTTTAAATAAATCATGAAAACTGCCTACATGGGTTATTTAAAACTAGTAACGGGGGGTGATAGGCAAAGATGCCACATTAAGATTCTGTTTAGCATTGTGACGGTTTTTCAAATGCACTCACATCTTTCTACTTCTAAATATAATAAGGAAATTGCAAAGGAGTACTCACGGTTGTTTTGGTTAAGAGTACTCAAATATCTCATCTTTGGATATTCATCAAGATCCATGTTCCACCGTCATCTCTAGTGATAACGTGCTTTTTCCAACGACAAATTTATAAGATTTAGAGTTTAGGTTCACTCAGTTTGAGGTTTAAATCCACTAAAACCCCCGATTTAGGAGGAGGTTGGGCGATGGCGGGGTGGTGGGCTTGGCAACTAGGATTGAGGATGGGAGGTGATAGGAGGAGGGATTACAAAAGGGGGAGGCAAAGTGGTTTCATCAATTGGATTTAGGAGCTTAAAATTTTCGTACTATTTAGCAACAATGCACTCAAATATTCTCTAAACACCACCAAAATAATAAATTCTTGCTGGAATTAGTAAATATCCCTGTAACTGACTAGATTCCATGCCACAACAACAACAACATAGCTACAAATTAACGAGCCCTAAAACTATAGAAGTACATGGATATATCAACGGTCAACACTGGTTTCTTACTTGGTAGTAACATTCAAACCAATGCATAATGCGATACAAAGTCAAAAGTAATTCATCTAGCACCAAAGTGAACTTTGCTGGCTATGTCTCACTAACTGCTACTGTTCATATGACCCGAATAATTGTATGTGCATGCAGGAAGAAGGCTGGGTGGTGTGCAGTGCGTTCAAGAAGCGAGCCACGAACCCGCCCCAGAGCACCGTCGGAGCATGGGACCCTAGTTACTCCTACCACGACCCCATCCTCGTAGGCGCGGCCCACTTCAAGCAAGAGGCAGCCGAGTTGGACGGCGGCGCCGTCGCCAGCGCCCTCCTGCACTATTTCAACAGTTTCGTCGAGCTCCCGCAGCTCGAGAGCCCACCGCTGCCGAACCAGAGTAGCCAGTCCGCCTGGGCCGAGGGCGAGGAAGACGACGACTCCAAGCGGGGTGCCGCAGTGACCACGGACTGGAAGGCGCTCGACAAGTTCGTCGCGTCCCAACTCAGGCCCGAGGAGCACATCGGTCGGGGCTTGCAGGAGTGCAAGCCGCTAGGACTGGATGTCGGGGACGACGACGATGCCGACATGGCGACTCTGCTACTCCTTGACGGCGGGCAGGAGGAGGACACCGGTAGGTGGCTGGGCGCCGGGCTGCTGAGCTCCATGGCCAACGCGGCGGACTGCGACCTCGGCGTCTGTGTGTCTGGAGAGAAATGAGCGCATGTTCCCCTTCCGAGTTGAAGCGTACGTGGTGTAGGAATGATATACGGCTATATGTTTCTCAAAGCTTGTCATTGTCGTTTGATCGTTCCATTTTCAACTCTTGTACGTCTAGACGATGGTCGTAACTTCGTCTGCCACTGTGCAGATGTCAAGATCGATCTCTAGCTTGCCATTGTTTTTTTCAAGGTAATAGAGGTCTCATAGAGACCACCCAGTCACGAGGAGTAGAAACAGTACAAAGCTTGGCCACAAAAACAAAAGAAAAGACAGTAATACCATGAGGGCAACACAGCAATACACGCGTCAACATAAGAAAGCAAATGAACTCCACGTATCCTGCAACGTGGCCGTAACTTGCGAAATGCGGCAACGAACTCTAGCCATTCCTGATTAGATCCACAGCACCGGCGGTTGCGCGAGGGATAGAGAAGGGAGCTTAGATTTTCTAGTGTAATTTGCTCGAGTTAGCTTAGATTTTTTTAATGTATTACTTGTATTATGTTAGTACATCTTTTCTTCTCGATGCTATTAGTATGATTTACTTTGCACCATATTACACTAGGAATAGACTATCATATTATGCAACTAGACTATCATATGGATTTGTTTCTAGGAGTAGAGCCCAATAACTAGCTCAATGCCCCATTTGTTAGAGAAATTAAAGGCCCACATGGTCCCTGGACATCTCTGAGGCACCTCTCACAAAGATAACGACGCTTAAACTTGGCCCAAAGAATTATTTAATAAATTTAACTAAACATAACCTTATTTAATAAATTTAACTAAACATAACTTGCATTGCCTTCAAAGAAACCCTAATTGTCCTTGCAAAAAAAAACATTGCGAAGTTTGGGGTAGATGGGAGATCAAAAGAAGACTTTGAGAGTTTTAGACCTTGTTAAAACACATTTGTGAAAAAATCATTTACTTTTTATGTAGATAGATTTTCTCAATTATTTGTATCACATCCGAATATTTATTCATTGTATTTTAAAATTTACAAATTCCGTCTCTCGCTTCCTTTTCAAACTAGCTAAATGTGTTGGAAGTTAAAAAGCCACTTTATATATAGTATCGTATTTTATTTTTCTATACATAAATGAGAAGTATATGTTTATATGCTTTTCCTCCTAGCCATGTGAAATTCAAAGAGAAAAAACCTACATAATAATACTTGAAGTGACATTAATACTTAGTGCAACCAGGGGTGGATCCAGGCCCATGGCAGCCATGGCTTCAACCGTGGGCCTTGGACCAAAAGCCCATGAAGACTTCCTTGAAAAACTAGTAGAAATACAAAGAAACATAAGGCTCAGGGCTGCCCTGTCCGAGCCATGGCCCATCGTTGGCTCCACCCCTAGTGCAATTACATGAATTTGAGCGTGTGACATTGAGTATATACATGCTAGACAAAAGTAAAATAAAAAAGCTACACTTATCATACTATCACGCCTCTTGATTAAAAAAGTCCATAGGTAGAAAATACCTAACATAAATTGCATCTTTTGGATTATTTTGTTAATATATAGGGGATTATGGCTTGGGAGCATAAGATTGTAGTTTAAAGCTCTGGACATCACATTAACATGCATATCTATTCATTGGTCATTGTGATATGATTTATGGTATTGCAATTCAAGTAATTAAGCATTAAAAATGTGAAAGTCATATTGTGAGCTACATTTTTTTGATACATTGTGTATGCATTAGATGTTCCTAAAAAATATATCATCCTTCCAAACAAGTTCAAGTTAATACACTCCTCTTGTCTTTTTACCAGCATAGATGCTTTAAATCCCCTTACTCCCACCAACCCCATGTACCCTTCCTCCCACCGTACAAATGACTGATAAATATACTAACAATCTTTTTTGCTAAGTATAGAACAATTATATATATAAGCTAAAATTCACCATTAGCGAATAAAAGAAGAAGACATAGTTCAAATTCTATCTAGCTAGTTCAATTGGCAATCTATTTCCTACATGTATAAAAGTCTAAATATATAAAAAAAATTACTTAAAGATTACCCATAGGCCTGAGCCTACATCTATCTATATACTTCTAGCTAATATTTTTTATGATATGTTATCTTAAAAAAAATAGCTATGCGCTACAATACATATAAACATTACGAAGAACACAACAAAGTTGCATATGCCATAATTATAAGGATTACATAGTTAGATAGCCTATCATGTATTTTTCCGTCTTTATTGTAACTCAAAAAGATGAAATAGAGAGTGTCAACGGGTGTTCACGTTTTAATAATTCTGCAATCAAGATAACTATTGTGCCAACCAACAACATACAAATCCTCCATCAACATAGATAATGACACAATTATATGACATCCAGATACAATACTAGATATTGTCTACCATAATTCTAATAACATATTGTGTATTCGGTATTTGTAACAATGAAACCCTACGGTTAGATGACTAGCTCGCCTTCTCACCTTTGTCTCCGACCAGACTTATCCGTGTATCATCGTCTTTGTCGTTTATTATATGCAGCCAGTAACTATTAATGCGTTCCTTTCTACTATAAAAGACCAATTAGCATCTTTGTAATTTAGTGCTCACCCAAATTAGGATTTAAGCAGACATAACTCTTAGACCATTACGCTCATAAACCGTCTTTCCCGCCTTTATGCGCCCATCCAAAACTATAAGACATACTCTATCTTTTTCTTCTACATATGCCATACACAGTACATGCAACATGAACAATCATATTTGCACTCATATTTGTGATATGGAAATACACAAATTTTTTTTTGCCTTATTTACCATAAAAAAATTAAATTACAATAGCTGAGAAAGATATACATGCATTAATGTATTATTAAAAATTAAATATCTAGATCTTTTTGTACAATTAAATATACACAAAACCACACATGCTTTACCCTACTGCCCACAGAATACCTATAAAACCATGCATATTTCACCATGCCATCCACAGAATACTTTAGAATACCTATAAAACCTCACATATTTTTATAATACTGATCAAAGAATACCCTAGAATACCACAAATTTTTAGAAAGAAACCAAAATACACGTGACACAAGCCAGCCCTCCTGGCCTCCTCCCCATCTCCCCTTACCGAGCAAACGTCCACACTCCCCGTCGCGGCCAACTCGCAGTCGCCGGCACCGCCGCTTCGGCCTTCGGGCCACCGCTGCTTCGTTTGCGGTATCCGCCGCGTCGTCGCCACAGGTTAGTGGCGCCATCCTTCTCCCCTCCTCTCTCCGACTCGCACACACCTTGTTCCCTATCGCCTGACATCTTCGTCTCGGTTTCGGTAGGTTCGGCGCGTGCCTCCCAGAAGCTTCGCCTTGTCTCGTGCGTGGATTCGCGAAGGCGTATCACGGTTGCGGGGACGAGACGAGGGTTTGGTGTCTTGGGGTTGGGTTTCTTTGATTTGGTGGGAGCGGGCTTGCGTTTAGGGTGGAGACCCTACCTTGGCAGTCGGGGTTATGTGCGTTGGAGACGACGAGGGTATGGGTAAGGATGCGGAGGCGCAACCCACGCCCCGCCGGTGGGCGGGGCAAGTCTGATGAGGACGAGTGGCGGCCGATTGGGTCGTTGTTTAAGCAGAGGAAGCGCAAGGTGCCGGCTGGGGTCGAAGCTAGGGAGATTCGAACCTAGCACGGAAGCCGAGGCAGCGGAGGTGTGGTGTCAGGTGAGATGGCTGACACCTTGGCTATTATAAGGAAGAAGTTGAGGAAGCCGAAGAAGGGCAAGGAAAGTGATCTTGTTGCAGTGGCTCGATCTGGGGGCGACAGTGAGGTACTGGCTGAACAAGAAGATGTGCAGGGTGGTGTTGATATGGGTGATGATGTTGCTGATGAGAACAGCAAGCTGGAGGTTGTGAATCTGGGGGATGCTGAAGTGGTTGGGGTTGGCTTGCAAGGTTCAGGTGATTTGGGATTGAAAGACTCTTTGTCGGTGCTCTTTAGGAAATCTGGTCGGAAGTCTCGACAGGTCTCTAAGAGGGAAGCAGAAGGTGTGGAAGTTGCTGATTCACATACTGAGGAAGGTCTTGACAAGGGATCTGGTTTGGCTTTGGATACGGCTGCCAAAGGCACTAACAGGAGAAGGCGGCGCACAAAGGAACAGATGAAAAATGCTGCTGCAAATTCTGAAAGTGCAATGGTCAATGATGGATTACCTGATAGGAAAGTCAGCACCTCGTTGCCCAGGAAGGCAAAGGCAAAGGCAAATGAAAAGATTAGCAATTCTAATAGACGCTCTAAGGTTGGCGCTTGTCAAGCTTTGGGAGAATTGGCTTCTGATTCTTACCCTGAATTGGAAAAGAAGTATGATGAGAAAGAGAAGGCTGCAGATGATGGTTTGTGTCTCCAGTCATTGGGAGAAACACTTCTGCCAGATGTTGAAAGCACCAAAGTACTGGGGGATGGATCTAGAAATTCATCTGATGGGGCCTGTCATCACTTTGAAGTTTCAGCTTGGGCAAGCAATCACCCTGCCTTGAAACCTTGTTCAGGAGAGCTTACTGAAAAAGCATCTCGCGGTGCAGCAGGTGCAACCACTGATGGTGTTTCTGATGCACACACATGTTCCCAAACAATAGCAAAGGAAATAAATGATGATGCAGATTATTCTCAAGATAAGCCACCGACTTCAACGATCAAAAGGAAAACTGGTCTAAAACCAAAAGAAGTGCCCAAGAAACCTGTTAGACAAAAGGGGTTATCTTCTGTTGATGCTGATGGTAAACCAGTTGAGGTAGCAGAAAGTGATGTGTTGTCAAAGCAGCGACGTAAAAGTGAGGTTCCTTTGTCTAGATCGACAATTATGCTGTCTAATTCCTTGTCGGCCAATGCGGCAGGCTGTACAGATGACCCAAAAGATGGCAATATTGAACCAAATGCAACTGTGCCAACTAAAGAAAACTTAGATCAGCCAGCTGCTTTTGGGATTCGTGGGTTCCATGTGATTGCTAAGGATTCACGCATTCGTCATAACATGACAGCAAAAGAAATGGATATGGTTGATGTGGCAGCACCGCCAGATTTTGAGGACATGGAGAATGCATCAAAAGCGAAACGTGTAACACGAAGTGCTAGAAAACGCAAGCATGGTGACATGGCATATGAGGGTAATGTCGACTGGGAAACTCTAATGCAAGAGCAGGGGCTGTTCTCAAACCTCTCAGCAGGTTTTGCAGATCAATCTGTCAAATTAAAAGACAAAATTAAAACATTGGATGTTTTTGAGAATGGAGGTGATGGTGGTGTTGCTGCAGTACGTGCTGGCCTTAAGGCTAAGGCTGTTACTCCAATCGAAAAGATAAAGTTCAAGGATGTCCTGAAGCGCAAGGGTGGCCTTCCGGAGTACCTGGAGTGCAGGTATGTTAACTGTTTTTTTTGGCACTGCAATGTTTTCTGCCTGCCTAATTTCGTCTTATCATCATAACTTCAATGTGCCGTGCTTGATGGAATTTACCCTTCCTCATGAGTTTTATTGACTGTTTCTGTTTGCATTCCAGGAACATGATCCTAAGTCGCTGGAGTAAGGATATCAAAAATTTATTGGATCTTGCAGCATGTGGTGTTTCTGATGTTCCTTTGGAAGATGAGTCACCACGTCAAACACTTATTCGTGACGTGTATTTATTCTTAGATCGAAATGTAAGTCGCATACCTGTAGTCTTGGTCAGGTTTCATCACATGTATTTTATTATTTTCCAAGTTAAACTTGATTCAGTGGTGAACTTTTTGCTGGGAATTAGCTGCAGCTACCATACCTCCTTGACAACTTGCTGGATAAGCTTCTGAAATTGTCGAACATTTTATTCTTACCGTTTACCGTCATGCAGCTTGTAGATCTCCAGTTACTACTAACCTTTTTCGTCTTGTTACAGATTGTTGTCTGTGCTAATATGTTATGTTAGATGCCAAAAGTGGCTGAATGCTAACACTCCATTTTGCAGGGTTACATAAATGCTGGAATCGCATCAGACAAGCTGACAAAGGGACATGCGATTCCTTTTTCCGAAGTTGTGGAAGTATCCAAGCTGAATGAATTACATGAATTGAAATCAATCAGCATTCAAGATGGCATTATCGCTGTACCACTCCAGGATAAGGAACCTGAGTATGGTCCAGGCATTGAGTTCTGCAGAACCATTGGTCTTAAAAGTGCTGAATGCACTTTGACAGAAACATCAAATGAAAAGAATAGCCCTGTCATTCACTGTGATG
Source organism: Dendrocalamus sinicus (assembly GCA_036346575.1). NCBI lineage: Eukaryota > Viridiplantae > Streptophyta > Magnoliopsida > Poales > Poaceae > Dendrocalamus > Dendrocalamus sinicus. Next base: position 25,363,203 of record CM070669.1, read on the forward strand.
CCCAAAAGTTGCTACCTTGCTTGAAATCCGATGAACATGCATTTGAAGAAAAGAATCTAGATGTATCAACTGAAGGTAGAGATGCATCACTACCATCCAGTAATTTTAATAACAATTGCGGGTCATATCTGGATAGTTCGGTTGGAAAAGTTGAAGGCCATAGTCTTGATCAACCAGAAGCAGCTGATATAGCACATTCTGGAAACAAGCGTGAAGCAAGTCATAAAGTTGAATCTGATGGGTATTGCAAAAAAATAATCATTGTGGGAGCTGGTCCGGCGGGTTTAACTGCTGCACGCCATTTGCAGCGCCAAGGTTTTTCTGTCACTGTTCTAGAGGCACGAGATAGGATTGGTGGTCGTGTTTATACGGATCATACATCTCTTTCAGTTCCTGTGGATTTGGGTGCTAGCATTATTACGGGTGTGGAGGCTGATATAGCAACTGAAAGAAGGGCTGATCCATCCTCTTTAATTTGTTCTCAGCTTGGTCTTGAACTAACTGTGTTAAATAGTGCTTGCCCTCTCTATGATGTAGTAACTGGTGACAAGGTTCCTGATGATTTGGACGCAGATTTGGAATCTGAATACAATGGTCTTCTTGATGAGATGGCACTGCTTTTTGCACAAAATGGTGAAAGCGCAATGGGTTTATCCCTTGAGGATGGATTGGAATACGCTCTTAGGAAGAATCGTTCGGCTCAGTCTATTTCTTCTGTGGAACAGGGTGATCAGTTAAAAATAATGTCCAGTTCAGGAGCTGTAGACATTTCCAAAAGTGCTTCAACAGAAAAGGAGATAGTTCATTGTGGAAAGGATGATAAGATAGATGTTCTCAGCCCTCTTGAAAGAAGAGTTATGAACTGGCACTTTGCACATTTAGAGTACGGTTGTGCTGCAATGCTCAAATCTGTCTCTCTTCCATATTGGAACCAGGATGATGTGTATGGAGGATTCGGAGGAGCTCATTGCATGATTAAAGGTGGCTATGACACTGTTCTAGAGAGTCTTGCAAAAGGACTTGATGTTCAATTAAACCATGTTGTAACTGAAGTATTGTATGGATCTGAGGAATTAGATGCTAGCGCTAATAATGGTAAAATTGTCAAAGTTTCCACTTCAAATGGAAGCGAATTTGTGGGAGATGCTGTGTTGATCACTGTTCCTCTTGGTTGCTTGAAAGCACAGACAATTAAATTTTCTCCTTCCTTGCCAGACTGGAAACTGTCTTCCATTGACAGGCTTGGATTTGGTGTTCTAAATAAAATAGTATTGGAGTTTCCTGAGGTCTTTTGGGATGATAATGTAGATTATTTTGGTGCAACTGCGGAAGAAACAGATTTAAGGGGACAATGCTTTATGTTTTGGAATATCAAAAAGACGGTTGGGGCACCAGTTCTGATAGCACTACTAGTTGGGAAGGCTGCTATAAATGGACAAAGTATCAGTTCTGTTGATCATGTTAATAATGCTATGGTGGTTCTCCGCAAGCTCTTTAGAGATGCTTCTGTACCAGATCCAGTCGCATCAGTTGTGACAAACTGGGGCCTTGATCCTTTTAGTAGAGGTGCTTACTCTTATGTTGCCGTAGGAGCATCAGGGCAAGATTATGACATTCTGGGAAGGCCAGTTGAAAACTGTTTATTTTTTGCTGGTGAAGCGACATGCAAAGAGCACCCAGATACTGTTGGTGGTGCAATTTTAAGTGGCCTTCGAGAATCTGTTCGGATTATTGACTTGGTACTCAGTGGTAAGGATTATGTGGCTGAGGTGGAAGCTCTACAAACTTACCAAATGCAGTCAGATAGTGAAAGAAATGAAGTTAGAGACATGTCAAATAGACTTGAAGCATGTGAACTTTCAACTGCTCTATTCAAAAACTCATCTGATGCATCATATCCAGTAGTTAGCAAGGAATCTTTACTGCAAGAAATGTTCTTTAGTGCAAAAACTACATCAGGCCGCCTACATTTAGCTAAGGAGTTATTGAAGCTTCCTCTAGATGTTCTTAAATCCTTTGCTGGGTCTAAAGAAGGACTAACAACACTGAACTCTTGGATACTTGTAAGTCGATTCTCTAGTAAACTCTATATCCATAGCAGGATAAGGTAGCTTCTTCTATATTCAAGTTCTTTGCTTTTGCATTCAACTTTTGGTAGGACTCACTGGGGAAAAATGCTACTCAACTATTGCGGCATTGTGTGCGCTTGCTTGTGCTTGTGTCAACTGATCTGCTAGCTGTTCGCTTGTCTGGTATGTATTGCTCTATATCCCTTTACCATTTTAGGGAATGCATGTCTACGTGGTTGTTTTCTTTTTTGTTACTTACTTTGGAAGGGTGAAAAACCCAACGTGGGCCTGTTTTGATGAGGGGGATTTGTTACTCTTTATATAATGCCTGTTTATGTAAAAATAAGGATCATATGCCTCACATTAATGAGAATATATCTATCTATGTACTATCATATTTGAGTAACGCATGGATGCTTGTCCTAATTGAGTGTTACTGTCACCTCATGGCATGCCTTATTTTTGAACTTCATGCAGGAATTGGGAGGACTATAAAGGAAAAGGTTTGTGTGCATACAAGTCGAGATATACGTGCTATAGCTCGCCAGTTGGTCAGTGTGTGGATAGAAGTTTTCCGAAAAGAAAAGGCTAGCAATGGTGGTCTCAAATTGCTGCGTCAAGTGCCATCAACTGAATCGAGTAAGACCAGGACTAAGGATCTACAACCAGGAAAACCTACTTTGCACGTGACAACTGAAGCTTTAGATAACCATAAAGGAGCTGCACAGTTTGTAAGGTCTGCTGGAAGCCATTCAGCACACAAAACAAGCAAGAAGCCTGAGAACAAGGCTGCAAAATTGGAAACCATGACGGCTACACGGTCTGACGGTAGCTCGCTTCGTTCTCAAAAGCAACATAATGATCCGGAACCTAAGGCAGATATTGGCATGGTTATGTCTGAGGAAGAAGCTGCTGCATTTGCTGCTGCCGAGGCTGCTCGAGCTGCTGCCATAGCAGCTGCACAGGTCCGGGACTTGCAGCTTTAGTTTGATTCAGATTTCTCCATTTATCCTGATTTTAACCCTTTTTAATCCTAATATGAACCTGAATACATTAAAAAACTGAGAAATTGCTATATATCCACTCAATATCGTCATAATTTTTAATCTGACATTGCAAACTTGGGAAATTTCTGTAAGCCACTCTAAACTGTTATCCTAACTTGCAAAATGTAAGTCGTATACTTTTTCTAGTCTTGTTGCAAGATATAGGTATGTATGCAAAACTAATGACACATTTTCTGTTTTACCCTTATTTATTGTCCATATTTCTTTTGTATTTATTACTAAGCATACACACTGAACTTTCTGCTCTTCTTTCCCAAGACATTTATGACAGGATAGTTTGGTCATTTTCCATGCTATTTTGAATTAATGACCTCCGTAATTTGTTTGTGTGGTCAAAACATACCTTATATTTTGCAACGGTGGGAGTAATTTTGTATGCCAGTTTGACCACAGTATGTGTACAAATAACTAAAACACCCATCAGGAATGGAAAATCGAAGACTTAGAATCTTGAGAAATATGGAAATTTTAATTCTGATTTTTTTAATTACCAAATATTTTAAATATGACAAATATATGTTGGTCATTTCACAAAAATATTAGGTTGTCAACGGTCAACAATTGTACATATGGTTTGAAACAGAATTTAGAATGGCATACGCAAAGCTTCCTACTTTTTTTTATGGCAGAACCAGAATAAGCAAACTTTTTCTGTTGAATATAATAACCCCCCACCCCCCTAGAAATTATAGGAATACAAAAAAGGAAAGCCGTCTGATTTAATATTGTTTTGTCAGCTGTTGGTTTATACATTGTTTATACCTTTCATCTTGTGCAGGCATATGCATCTGTAGAGGCAGAGATAAGTGTGCCTCGTGAGCTTCCAAAGATACCATCATTCCATACATTTGCAATGCGTGATCATCATTTGGATGAGTCTGATACAAGAAAGAAAGTGTTAAGTGAAAACCTTGGGAGACTTGAATGCATATCAGAAATTGATTCCAGGAATGGCAAAGCTAAGAGCTCATCAGTTGATCATGCCAATTGTGCTGATGTTGACAGCTCGAAAATGACAGGTGATTACTGCACACAGAGGAGCTATTCAAACGAGAAAACCTGTCTAATAAATATTAGGGATAATTCTACCGATAGTGGAGCTGTAGACAGTCGGTTTACGAGGGCATGGGTTGATACTGATACAATCTGCATTGATGGTGTCAAGGATCGTCTAGCCATTGAGAGGTGGCAGATGCAGGCAATGGAAGCAGACAAAGAATTCTACAGTCGGATACGCGTAACTGATGAAGAAGATTCAAGTAGCCAAAAGCAGACATGTAGGAGTTCTGCCTCACAGGTTGTAGAAAGCAAACCTGCATCAGAAGGGCAGTCACGAGGCGTAGAACATATAAGACAGGGTCTTATAGATTTCATTGCCACACTGCTTATGCCGCTATACAAAAGTAAAAAGATCGAGAGGGATGATTACAAGACAATAATGCGGAAAGCTGTCTCCAAGGTATTATATCCACCCTTTTTGAATTAGTCTAGTATACTAGTATTTGAACTATCAACTTGAACAATGACCTCCGTATACCTTCTTTTGTTATAATTTTATGGGTGTTGAACTGTTGATTTATACTTTAGAATGTTTGTTTTCCTTGTAATACCATTTGTATTGTTCTATTCCGTTGTAGTGTTATTTGTCAGCCTTTTGCAATTTATTCGGGCACGCTGCAGAGTGTATTAGGTCATGTAAGTAATAATACTGACTGTGGTCTCTGTTTGTTCTGATCTCAACAGATCATTGAGACGTGCACAGAAGGAGAGAAGGTGATGGCTGCTCATGAGTTTCTTGATTTTAAAAGGAAAAACAAGGTGCGTAGAAGATCACTTCATACCAAAAATCCAAACCCTACCTTACCGATGTTGCGAAGCTTTCTATCAATGTTGGACATTATTCTGTTCTTGGTCTTTCCAATGGCTTTGGGCTTCTGTTTCATGCTGTTATGGCCTATGATTTAGCGAGACACTACAGCAAATAGACAAACAGTACCACACGTACCCATCATGTGAATAGTACGCGCACACACTGTTCATGTGAACAGTGCCCACGCGCACTGTAGCAGACTTATTAGGAATAGTTGTACATTAGGAATAATTAGATAGATATCTTTATATTAGGAATAGATAGATGCATACATTTGTATTAGGAATAGATATCTTAATATTTAGATAGTATGGATATGATATTATATTTAGTTGATTAGTTGCATTAGATTGTGTTAATTTTCATATTGTTAGGGGATAACCTCATCTATATAAAGAGAGGAGTCCCACTATTCATAATCAAGCAATGAATAAACAAAGATTCTCCAAATAAACCTCAAAGCCTCTATCCCATCAGGGAAGAGCTCTACTAGCGGTTAGATAAGGGCGAGTGCCTTATACCCAGTCTCCGGACATGTACTCAACCACCGACCACAACATTTGGTATCAGAGCCAACTGCTGCTCCACCATCTATGGCAAGCAGCAAGGGTTTCGATCCCATGAAGGCCTAAGCTTGATGATTCCACTACCTAGAGCTTCCGACTTCGATGGCAAGGAAGATTCGCAACCTTGGTTGAATCGCTTTGAGCAATTCTTCAAGGAACAGCGGACAATGGAGGAAGAGGAGTGGCTGGCATCGCACCACCTGATGGGAAATGCTGCCCTATGGTACTGGCAGCTAGAGTGTGCGCTCGGGGTGCAGACATAGTCAAGTTTTGTTAAATATATTAACCTCCGTTTCGCCACCACCATCGCATCTCCACCCACATGTCAAGTCTCCACCGTGCCAACTACCGGGGCTTCCGATACCGAGTTATCCTCTGCTGATATCTGCGCCAATTTGATAGCCTGGATGAAAAAAATTCATGGCTAAGATGGAGGAGAAGGCGCAGTCGCTGCCGGTTGCGACGCCTACCATTGTAATAGTTGCATTGCCATCACCATCATCGACGTTAGTCCTGTTACCGTCTTCACCAACAACAACTCCTCGCTAAGCTTCGCTATCCTTGGCTGCACCTCTGGTGCCTTCGCCAAGGAAAAAGGTTACTACTGTCCAGCGACGGCCTTCTCCACGCGGCCGGCCGACACTGTGCCTTCAAAGATGCGGAGCGCAACAGCTGTCCCGTGGGGGTCAGCGACGTCGTCGCATCTCTCCCACAACCATTGCATCTCGGGGCAAGAAGGAAGTTGTTGCCCTTCGGCTTTTGCCCTTATCGTCGATGATTCCTGCGACGTCAGCCAACGCTAGAGGGTTGGTATCCTCACTATTGTGCAATGGAGATTCGCTGATTATGTTCTGCGTTGCACGATGTCGCCACGGGCTCTCGTCGATATAGGGTTACAAATGACTTCAACCATGGCCACCACTTGGCAGCTCGAGAACGAGCTGTCTTGCCGCGAGGGTTGTAATGTTATGGCCTATGATCCGGCGAGGCACTACAGCAATTAGACAAACAGTACCACACGTACTGTTCACGTGAACAATACCCGCGCGCACTATTCACGTGAACAGTGCCCGCTCGCACTGTAGTAGACTTAGTAGGAATAGTTGTGTGCATATCTTCGTATTAGGAATAATTAGATATATATCTTTATATTAAGAATAGATATATGCATATCTTTATATTAGGAATAGATATCTTAATATTTAGATAGCATGGATATGATATTATCTTTAGTTTAGTTGCATTAGATTGTGTTAGTTTTCGTATTGTTAAGGGCTAACCTCATCTATATAAAGAGAGGAGCAGAACCATTTGTAATCAAGCAATGAATAAACAAATGTTCTCCAAATAAGTCTCAGAGTCTTTCTACCTCATCAGGGAAGAGCCCTACTGGCGGTTAGATGAGGGCAAGTGCCCTATACCCAGTCTTCGGACTCGTACCCAACAACCGACCAGAACACATGCATTCATGCTATGACTTAGATTAGGATTTTGTTCCTTCGTAATAACATTTTGTGATAACTTGTTTATTTTAACTGAAAAATGTTTCTCTTGCTTCTTTACATGTTTTAACCATGAGTGTGTTACAAATAATGCAGATTCAATCCTTTGTGGATAAGTTGGTTGAGAGGCATTGGCATCTGGCTCGAGCCCCCAAATCATAACGTGCACATACTTATCCAGGAAGCTGTTACGTGTGGGGGAAGCAAATTTCTCTTTATCAGACCAAGCTGTCGTTCAGCAGGCATTCGATCCATCATCCATATGAACTAAAAGTTTAGTTGTAAAGCAGGCATGATTTCATTAGCCTTGCAGGCAAAATCACCGGGTTGCCTATAACTCAGATTATCAGGGTGACTGTCCAGAAGATCATAAACCAGATCAGCACATTCATTTTTGTATTGGATTTTGACATCACCGCCTTCATCGTTGCAATGGTCATTTTGAGACAGTTGAATGTTAGACCTCTGCGCACTCGACAAGCACGTTGTGCATGCAGTAAGCTTGGATGCCGAGTTGAATTTTGTGGCTTGACTGAAGTGGCATATGAAGATCTGGGATTCATCATGGTCTCATATGCAATGAGGGCTCATAGTCATATGCCTTACAGGACAGTAGTTTAGTTCAGCTTAGCAGATTAATCCCGTTCTTTGTTCAGAGATTACATACATCAAAGTAGATCCCGTCTTTTCTCTCTCTGTTGTATAGTTCTTTTGCTGTTTCTAACAAGCATCTAACTTATGATCCGTTATGTTAGAAATGCCGCAGTTTGGCAGAGAAGGTTGATATTTGCAGCCTTTTGTGCTTGTAGTGTGCCTCCTTTATGACTGCGGAGTGCTAACTGATGGCAAAAGAAAACTATGTTTTGCCTCCCAAAATTCTCCTGTTACTTTCTGCCCAATTTTTACATGTTAGCGTGTTTCAATAGGGTTAGTATGTTCCAGCTCCCAGCTGATTAGAGTTTTGCCTGAATTTTTACATGAAGTTATGGGAGACACAGGTCGGTACTAGAGTGCCATGATGTTCAGATATTTCTGTGCTATTGTGTAATGAGAGCTGGTTGGAGGATGTTTCCCATGGCAAGCAGCAGGCTTCAGTAATTTCATGAGTTACTTTTGTTTTGGCTAGTTGTTTGTCAAATACGTTGTATATGTGATTTTACATGCCATACTTCAATCTCTTGACGCTTTTGTTATCTGATGCTAAAGATAATATTTCTTTCGTAACTTCAATCCTGCTCTGACAAGACCCCTGCAGGACAATCTTTCACAGCCGGTTGTTGGATCTCGTCCTGTGCTTTCTTTTGACTTGCTTCATGATCCTGCAGGTTGATGTGACCTTTTTCATGTATATTTTTTCTATATTACTGTGGTAGTATCTGTCTTATCAAGTTATCATATGCATCTTGCGCTGCTTAAATGTTGTGCAGTTTGCTACACTCTTCCTGACTATAACAGGGGCATCTAGTAAGAGATGTCTTCAGGCCCTCATTTTAATCCGCTTCATAGAGATATCAAGGAGTTCAGGTATTCCTTTCGATGTTCTTTAATACTTCCATTTGTGACTGAACTTATTTGCTTAGTATTGTCATCTGAACTCAGTGTAGCCTAGAGAATTCAAGATTGGTTTTGCATGAGCAACTTCGGTCCCTGTTAAATGCATGGTGGCGACATGCTATCTTTTATCAGTGTATGTATGCTCGTTTACTTTTCCTGCCTATCTGCACAATTACTATTTCTGACCTAGATGTTATAGCAAGTTTATTGCAGAAATTCAGCTAATATTTCATCTTCTCCAGTCGTGATTCCTATCCAAATTCCAAAGTCCAAACGGTATGTTGTATCCTGACCTGAACCTGTGCCTTTTAGCAGTAGTTGCCGGTTAGACCTAGTTACTTCCGTTCATGTGCCGTAAATGGTCCTAGTAAATTTCTTTTGTTCTTTCCCACCTCAAAATACTCGTTTCACCACCATATTTACCACCGCAAAATCTAGCCCCGTGAGCAATAAACAAATTTTGATCTGGTAAATGGTGATCACTGGACTCATTAACCGCAAATAGCCAAATTTCCGTTTCTATGCACAACCCAGGAGGCAAACCGATAGCGCGTTTAAGGATGTCTCGTATTCAAGCATGGTTGTTCTAAATGCCATGTAGTCCATGGGTCCCTGAGCTGCTGTAGGCACCAGCCTCCCTGCCTAATGGCCATGTAAATCTGGCATCTCTACTAAAGTAGTAGCAGCAAGTGGCATGCATGGGGTCCAAATTTTAATTGCTCTCTCAGAGACACCAGCCAGTTGGACGAGGCCGCAGCATTGTTCAGTTTCATCTGTGTTCTTGTGCAGGGGAGGGTTAAAGGAACACTACGAATGGAGAGTACTCTATTGAATGCGGAGATTTCAGGTCATCGTAGCACATGATAAATCTTGCACCAGTCATTTCAATTGGCAAGTCAGTTCAGTCATCTTTTGTTAGACTGGTTGTTAGTAGTTACTGCTAGTTATCACTGGATGTTAAAAAGTTTAAAGATACGATCCTGACCAATTCTTGAGCTGGAGGGGAAGGGATACATAAACATAAGTGATTAATGAGTGATTCTAACACTGCTGTTAGATTTGATTCGTTCTGTTCTTCAGGCAACTGTAATTAATCTATGAACGTACAGTAAGCTGTGGCCCTGGCTGGGGACTGTGCATTTTTATTGTCTTGGGCTATTTCCATCAAGAAATGGAATCGATGAAACAGTTGAATGGTAAGGAGGGCAGTGGACAGGGATTAATTTTCTTGTGCCGTGAGCGCGTGGGCCCATGCAAGTCATGAGACATGCAAACGCGCCATTTATGGGCGCCATTGTGATTACTGCAGAGCCATGAGACTTGAGACATGCAGGTGTGGTACCGTGGCTTCGCTTTTAAGTCTTTGCAGTGCTGTAGTATTTATCTCATGGAGTCCAGGTTGGAGTTCGACCGCTCCAAAGGTACAGTCAGGGCATGGGAATAAAGTGAGTGTACGATCAAAGAATTCCTCTCTATTGATGTTCTTTGGATCTTCTTGACATAATCCCCTTCTTATACCCGGGGAATGCCGCGCCCTCCGCTCGGCCACATCGGCCGCGCTCCGGCCGGCGCGTGGCGCGGGGATTCCCGTACGGCCGGGGAGAGAGATTCCTTCTGTTTTCTAGAAATTACGTACAGATCCTTTTTCCTCGCAAAGAGGTCTTTTTTTCACGAAAAGGTCTCTGACGGTTTTTTGCGGTGATTTTTTTTGAAACCCCCCTCCAATTTGCAGGATGGCGCTCCACGGTTTTCTAAATTACGTACGGGTCCTCATTTCATTACATACGGGTCCTCAGTTTTTACGAAAAAACCCTTTAACTTTTTCGAAAATACGCATGTGCCCTCGATTTTTTTAAAAAACTCCTCACAAATTATTGCCTCTTTTACTTCGGTGCACACGGTGGTTGATGCGGCGTGTCGCCGCGCCTATGCTGCTAGTTGGCTAGATTATTTGTAGGATACGAGATGGCAAGCTGAAAGCATCTAACATGGAAGAAGGGCGAGCCCAACGTTGTTCAGCTTTACACTTTTACTAGATATTTCGGTACACTGAAACTTAGGACAATAATGATTATGAAAAAAGAATATTGGACTAGAAAACAGAGAGAAGGGTACATGACTACAAGCTCCACAAGTTAATCATATCACATTCTGTCCACAGGATTACTACCGAAACGACTCATCATTTATCATAATTACACGCAGGATGAGGCAAGAATTTCTCAACCTTCAATATGAAAACTTTAGAAAGAAAAAGGAGAACAAAAAAAAGGGTAAAAGTAATCAGGTAATCTTCTTCACATCTCTCTCGAGCCCTTGTGCTTCTTGTTGCATTCAGAAATGTGTTGTTCACTTCGTTGCAGTTTTGCTCCTTTGAGACCCGCCTTTTGTTAACCCCAGGTGCCCTTTTAACACCCTCTGTGCTTTATCCTATGTATTACTACTGATGACAATGTCACCGTTTTGTGTTCCAGATCTCCTCCAGCTCCCTGGCCAGTTCTTTCTGACGTCGGACAACAATGGTGACATGATCCTTGCCGTCGATCACCTTTACGCGGGCACGGGGGATTTTCGACTGCACTGCGTAACTGCATTGCACAGGGAGGAGCTCATCGTCCCTGCCATGGTAGACGGTAACATCGCAGGTAAGCTGATCCCTGACTATCTCAAGGCATTTGTCGATCTTGCCGGCGCTGCCACAGATGATGTTGTGAAGGGTGTGCCATGAAGCGATGTGTGTGTGGCAGAAGAAGCCGTCCATTAGGTATGTCCTGACCCTGCCCGTTGGAGTATGATGATGGATAATTAGCCAAAATTTGTCGATTCTAACTCAATTTCGCCTATCGGAAATTTAATTATCGTGTCCCCTCTTTCTAATGCTGCAACATGAGCTTACATTAATGCCATGTTGTACCCAATCCCCAATATTCCCTTTTTTTTTTCTGAAAAACGTCTAAAGATCCGTTCTCATTGAAGAGTGCAAAAGTGGCGTGATACAATGTTGGTGCTGAGCAAGAACATAACAGCTTGATGTGATACTCCATCGTACGTTGTGGAATTACGAGTAGGCACACTACAAAGGATTGCTTGAATATTGAGTTTTAGGAAACTTTGTTCTAGAGACTAACCGTCTAAAACCATTTTTGGTCAGTGTACATCGTGCAGCTTAAGCAGAAAGCCCAGCAAAATCAACTTGCTTGACCTGAGGCAGGATTGTAGCCTGAATTGCTTCATGAACGGATATTAGGGGGTTGGTCTAGCTAGGCAGATTAGTAGTCAGTCAGTCGAGTCGCCGGTGCAGTAGGTGGTCCGTGGTCGGGTTCGCCGTTCACCGGTGGGTGGCCGGCACCACTGAGCGTTGCAAATGGTTGACCGGGGTCAGACTCAGTTCCTATGTCTCGTAATAACTCCCATTAATCACATCAGCCTGCAGGGCTGCAGATGGCCAACTGTTCACACAGATGGCACTACAGCTTGTTTTTCAACTTTGGTCTCCGGTCGTTCGTTTCTTCAATTCGTGCCCTCCGTGGCTCGGCAGATCGCTCCCCGTCCATGTGTCAAATACTGTTTATGATTTAATTAGTACTAATTGTACGCAATTAGTGATAATTATATTTAACTAAATTGTATTTAATCAGCGCTAATCATGGCCACTAATTTGCTAGGGGCACAGCAGCTCCTGCTGCTGCAGAGCTCGGGAGAATGCTAAATTTATAAAAACGAATATTTATGGGTTAAATTTGAAAAAAAAGTGGTTATAATGTTATTTATGTGAACTGTTTAGCTGTCGAGCTTGAAGAAAGAACTGTATTTATAAAAATAAATTTATGTTTGAAGGCTAAGTCTGGAAAAATAAAAAGGCTACCGTGGTTGACCGGTTCGCAGATGGCTGGCGGACCCGTCCGGCATTAATAAATGCTGCAACTCCGTCGTATCTCTGCATTGGCTCGACCTCGACGGGAAGAACTATTGATGAAGGAATTTCTCTAGGAGGAGCTTGCTTAAATTCCATTGGTTAATGGAACCACCCAATGCAAGATCGCCAAGCGGCAAACCCATCCCCGATGCCCTGGATATGCTGATGCAAGAAATGTTGTTGAGCCGGTTGCTGGCCTAATTTTCACCACCCAGTTGCACAGAAAATTCCTCAACGGAAGATGGTAGGAAACATTAGCACTATATGGTTTTTTGTTCAGAAGCGTTGATCTGTTCTGTGACTACTACTAGATCGGTCTTTTCTTTGCAGATGGTGCCATTTCCTTGTGTAAAAAAATGGAGTAATACAAGGTGGCAAGTGCCGGATTTACTTAGGTTTACCTGTACAAGGTGAAGACCCGGAAGGCGAGCTCCCAGAGTCGGTGGTGCTTGCAGAGCACGATGCTGACGGTGCGGCTGAGGTGCTCGTACCAGCACGCCACCGACGCGCCGAACGCGATCGTCGGCCACACCCGCCGCGGCGCCACCGTCCGCAGCACGTACTGCGTCCCGATCTCCCCCCTCGGCACCGGGAAGTAAGGCTGCACCGCACCGCACCGCGCGCACGCAGGCAGAACCGAAAACGTTTAATAACAACGCGGCGTGGAGACAGCGCATGCAGGAAATCGTTAGATCGGGCGGCGAGTGCGTACCGGCGCGACGAGCGTGAGGGACCTGACGGCGGCGGGGTACTTGGCGGCGAGCGCGAGCGCGAGGATGGAGCCGAGCGAGTGCGCGACAATGTGGAAGGACCTGACCTCGTACCGCTTGATGACGGAGCGCTCGATCATCTCGACGTGCTCCCGGAGCGTGTAGAGCGAGTCGGTCGGCTTGGGGCTGCGCCCGAACCCGAGGAGGTCCACGGCGAACAGCCGCCGCCGCGCGCGCGCCTCTCGGCTAACGTTCGGCAGCACAGTCTCCGTCCAGAACCCCGACGACGATATGAACCCGTGGATGAACAGCACGTCCTCCTCCGTCGCACCGCCGTCTTTGAGGCGCACAAGTTGGAGCAATGCAGTGAGCTAGAGAAGCGAATCTTGTTTCCGTATTAATGGCGGATGCATATATGGACACGGTTGCCTTGCGTACCTTGGGAACCCTCGACGTGGACGAAGAGGCGGTCGGTGTCGGCCGGGTTGCAGTTGGTGCAGTGGCAGTCGGACCACCTCGGCGAGGGTACGGCTTGTGCTTGCCGTCGCCGACGCCGATCTTGCTCCGCAGCATCTGCACGATGGCGGAGTGCACGGTGAGCGTGGTGGCCGACGAGGACACGGACGGCGCCCTCACGTTGCGGCGGGAGGAGCGCGGCCGGGCCGACGACGAGGCGGCGCCGGCGAGCACGGACGGGCGCGTGTAGAGCGTGTCGGAGATGTCCTCCAGGTGCAGCTTGGTGGACGACAGCATGCTGACCACCTTGGACCCGCCGCGCTCCGACACGACGATCTTCCCCGACGCCGCGGCCGACGACGACGAGCAGTAGCACGGCCGCCACGCGCCCTCGACCATGTAGTCGGCCACCTTGTAGAGAATGCAGAGCAGCACCTCGAGCACGTCCAGCAGCACGAACACCACGAAGCTCACGGCCTCGTTCGCCGCCCGGCCGGCACGCGCCAATGCCGACCGCGCCACGGCCATCTACACTGCCGACGCCAAGATCGAGCTAGCTAGCAAAGCAAGAGGCGGAGGGTGGTGGTGGTGAAGTAGAAGCAGCAGCAGCAGCTGCTGCGAGGAGGACGAGTGACAAGTGACTGAATTGATTGATGGGTGCGTTAAAGCGCAGGGGTTGGTGGTGGTTGAACTCCTCAGGGCTAACACCGCTGACACGGCACTTCGGACCAAGCAGCCCAATTCAAGAAACCTTAGAGCAAGGCTTATAATACAGCCTTCAGCTGGCTGTATGGATACTTATAGCCCACTTATCAGTCTACTCATATAGTAGTTACAGCCAGGTGAAGGCTGTATGATCTACCCCTTCCTCTCACAAAGTTTCTTGGTTCTTGTCTTGGTGTTTGTAAGTAAGCTTACCCCCCTCTCTTCTCTCTCTCTCTCTCTCTCCTCCACCTCAAGATACAGTAAAGTTCTGACCTCTTATAATACTTGCTCTTAGTGGAGCAGTAGCATGCATCTCTACCTTTTCAATGCATGGACCATACAGTCCTCCATGCAGAAAGAGCTAGTAAATAGTAATTGATAAGAGAAATCGAAAGTTAATGAAAAGATACAAAGAGCATAACCTTCAATTGATCGACTAATGGAGTAGTGTGTTTTGAGGTAACATGCCATGTTTGTTGATTTATAGTTCTTTCTTCACCTAGAAATTGGAGGCCAGGTCCAAGGAGACTGGACGGTGAAAGCACACGCGATTTTCTTATCTTTAATTAGCCATTGTTTGCGTCGTCAAGTACATTCACTTGTGCTCCATGAGCGGCAGTCACAAGGTGCAAACAACACCTGTTTCTATTTCCTATTGGACAGGACTCCTTTTAAGATAAGCATTACGGTAGTAGTTAATTTTTGCGGTGCTCGGTGCTCCCAACTAGAGCTGTTGTTTGTTTCACTGCAAACAAGTGTACACCCGTGCAATGCAACCTCTCTGCAGCCACAAAAATTACAGTACAAATCGGGTTATATAGTTACTGGTGAAGCCTAGCTGCCTGCCTGACTGACGAGTTCACGACTTCTAAACACGGCACAAGCACATGATTGCAGACTTGGACCTTTCTGTCTTCAGGTATGGAGTTATTTTCCAGTGGACTATACGTGTATACATACGTACATACACTTATCAGTGTACGTGGTGGAGCATTTAGCGTTCTACGTACAGCGTTATACACGTTTACACGAAGAAGATGTTTCCGGAGTTGGGCAGTATATGTAGTCGAGCCATGCAAGGACCAGGGGTACGAGAAGAAACTGCTGGTAGGCTTCCAGCGCGTTGCTCATTCCAACAGCCAATGTTCCTGCGTGAATCATACATGATCTAATCCTTCGTACAAACTCATCTGCACAGGGGCGCGCATTATTTTTTCAAAAAATACAATATATACTAGTATATTACATATATGTATACTTTTAATTGAGCTAAAATACTATATATTTGTACCAAAAATATAAATCAGCCCAACTCAACCCACACCTCTCTCTCAATCCACTAGAGCTCTTCTACACCCACTAGACCCATCATGACCCAAATTCCTCAAGGCTCCAACCGGCCACCTAAGTACTAACTGGATATCCCTCTCTCTCAACACGGCAGCGGCGCACACGTAGAGGGTGAGGGAGCCGGCCAAATGGGAGGCACGAGATAGTGTCATAGTGACGCAAGCCCACAATGGCTGCATGCAGCGGTGGCCAAGGAAAAAGAGAGGAAGCGTGCGGCATGTAGTGGTGGCCGGCGATGCCGAGCCGGCAAGAAAGCAAATCAATTCTCAAATCAAAGCCGCAGATGTGCTCTAGGAGCTAAGTGAGAGCACGAGGTGGTGCAGGTGAGTAGGAAAGTGACACGGCGAATTGGGTGACGATGTGGTGAGCATGGAAGTATGAAACGCACGGTGTTGCGGCAAGGTCTTATTCCCAGGCGAGCTGCGTTCGGCCTCCCACTCCCCCCTCCCCCCAATTTCGAAATCGGCAAATCCCAAATAGTCTATTGAATGATTCTGCCTTTGTGAAATATAGTTCATAAAACCTTCAAAAATGAAGAAGAATTTCGCATATTTAAATGTTTTTAGATAGTGTTGGTTAGATTAACATAATAAATGAATTTTTTGAACTTTTAAATTGATTAGCATAAAATTTTGAGCAAGTTAGCAGGTGATTCTAAGGAACAATAAAATTGTTGTCCCTAAAATTATATGAAGGGTTGTAGAGTTAAAATTATATTTTTACTTAATTATTTTATAATTTTTCTACATTATTTTAATATGTTTTTGGTTAGGACAATATACACTTTGTTTTTTTCCCATCAATGACTTATTTTTTGAAACAATATTTTATTAACTTCGAATATCTGTCTCAAAAATTTTTGGTCCGCCGCTGCACCTGCAGAGTCATTAGCTGGTATTAATTCAATACGGTCTGATCGTTTTTATGTAGTACATTAGCTCACCGAAAGCTAAAAATTTGGACCTGAAACTTGGTATTAGTTGCAAGAGTAGCTTCTAGTGCAGTACGACTTACTAGATTCGATCCTACGACTGTACGAGTACTAGATTCGATCCCTGACCAAATCACATACGATTAAATATGCGTCCTCGTAGCGTAACGGTACGAATGTACGATGCAGCAGTGGCTGTATGATGCAGTGGCAATTTCAAGCGTCATATGCTTGCGTTAAATACAGGACCATCCGTTGTCCCCAGAGCATTCGGCACCTCTTCCATCGCGTCAGTAGAAGCAACGAATCAAATATCAACACGGTCGAACACGCTAAGCGGCTAAGTTGCTTATTCTTTTTTTGCTACGGTTTATAGTTTTTAGCTGAAAATTTTTAAATTTTAATTGTTTGTGATAAAAATTATAGAGAGATATACTCGCTTACGATTTTAGTTCATATAGATGTTAGGCTTTTAACGTGCACTACAATTAACTTATAGATCTCGTCTTGAGAAAATACTCCATTTGAAAGTTAGGTACTATAGCAAAAATCAAAATCCGTTTTTAGAAGACGTAAATAACAGGGCCTAAATCTAGAGAAGATTACAAGCGTTTTCTCCGGTCGTAAGCCCATGTCAGGCGACGATCGAGTACTTGGTCTGAAGGTTAAGAGCACCAACTGTTACGGCAAGCTAGCTTGGTGTCACGTAATCTGGTCGCTGGTTTAGGTGAGCTAAGCCGAGAGGAAAGCTGAGACGAGCAGTTCGTGTAGGTGAGCGGGTGCTGGAATTCAGAGCCCTTAATGTTTGTATATTCAGTACGTTTCAGGCGATGTAAAAGCTCAAATTGGCATCAAATTATTCCTGGATTTAGGTAGCGGTTGCCCCTCTCGCATGCAGAAGTTGGCACCAGAGTCATCGGTTGAAAGAGATAGATAGTGTTGGCCATGCGCTGACTGTGTAGGAGTTAGGATTGCATTAGTGCGCTAGTTTCAGGATTTGGAAAATCGATGGGTGGAACGATCCTAGAGCTAGCTCGCATGTGATCCATACTTGTATATGTTGCGTGAAAGGAAGCAGATTTGTGTCCAATTTCATTTTGGAAATTGATATTATGCACCGGGCACTATCGATCGAGTCAACACTCCAATGACCAATATTTAAAACGGTCGATAGTTAACATCTGCCTATGTAGTAAATTCCATGTCGGTAAATGTTGATCAACCAATGAGAGACAACCATTGTTTTGGTAATGTCACAGGAACCCTTTTTCAAAGAAACTCCTAAAGAACTTGAATATCCTGAATGTTTTTGAAAGGTAGGTTTGACCGGGGACTGTGACGCAAAAATCAATGAATTGCCCCTAAAAAGAGTAAATTGCCACAGAACCTGAGGTTTTGTGATCAAGATACGGAAACCTATAGAATTTTTATCATATGACACATATCTATAAGTATTATATTCTTTAGAGTTTCAATAAACTTCTTGCGCCACGGCTCCGAGGCTTTCGACGTGCCGTTCCTCCTGGCGGCCTCCATGGACGCCTATACAACATCAAAACGATCAAAAAACTCCTCACGAACGACCAAAATCCCACCTAATTTCCGTGATCAAACGTTGCAGGAAAAGTGATGAGATGAATTGCAAGCCAAATATTAGAGCCTCTCCAATAACCAAGTGCGGCTCTCTGGCAACTACAATACCGTGATACCCGAGATTATGTATTATATGCCAAAAACTCTATAGTTTTATACAATTTGGACCGTAAAACCTGAGAATTTATGGAATTTACTCAAACAAAAAGAAGAAGAAGGCCTGAGGGGGGGTTTTTTTTTTTTTTTTTGAGAGGAGGAGGTCTGAGGTTAGTCCGGTCGACATTAAAAGAAGGGAATCACAAGAAAGCCTTTTCAATGGGCATATTTGAACCGGCCCGTTTACAAACAGGGAATAGAGAAAAGCCAGCCCGTCAGCGAACAAAACATCCTGGAAAGTCACTACCAGAAATTGGATCGCGGATGTTATCTTCGAACGAATTTCTGGCGGTGCGGCGCGTAAGTTGGGCCGATACACGGCCCAGGATGCGCGTCCACCCGCGCCGTCTCGTCCCCACGCCACAGGCCCAAGCCCAAAGGGAATGAGGCGTCCGCTCCGAGCGCGTCCATAGGAATACACGGCGAAATCGAAGAAGCTTAAAGCTCGGCTCACGGGCCACCGTTTGATGCTCTGCTTTTGCGTGGAGATGTGAGAGTTTTACACGAGAATACTTAAAGAGCCTGTTTGGCAGGACTCTAGAATCAAGATCTACAATAGAGCTGAATAGAGCTCTACCAAACAGGGTAATATAGGCTCTGTTTGGCAGGACTCTAGAGCTAGATTTTCAGCTTTGCTCTACAGCTCCACAACTCTATAGCTATCTGTAGAGCCACTCTGTCTGTGTGGGTGTTTGGCTAGCAAGGTGGCTCCAGATCCTGTAAGGAGGCTAGCATGGGTGAATTGACGTTGGTACCCATGTCAGGATGGATGTTTGATTGTTATGCTATTTTTTTGTCCTGTACACGTTGAATGAGAAGAGCTGTATTCTGTTTTTTTTTTCTTTTGGTGCTGTATACGTTGAATGAGAACAGATAGCGACCAAATTACTTTCCTTCATACATTTCCCAAGGAAAGGCAAGATAATAAGGTTCAAATTTAAATGTCATATCCCAACGTTACTCCCAAGCTAGAGCAATAGAAACTTGTTTATAATTGCAAAATAGTCAATACATCATATCCCAACATTACTCCCAAGCTAGAGCAATAGCGGTGGCCATCTCATCACGGAATGCATCCATAGACAATACACTTGGTTGTGCAGTCGATCCATCAGAAGCAACCTGTGAAATTGCGTACTTGTTATATCTCTCGGGGATAGTAGGAGCATAGTTTGGATCTCGATCAGCATTTGCAAAGTCCAAGTCTTCACGTCCATGTTCTCGTATGAAATTGTGAAGCACCATAGTCGCTGCAACAATCATTTTTTGCTTGCACATTGGATAACTTGGCATCTTATATAAAATTTGCCACTTCATCTTCAATACACCAAAAGATCGTTCAATAACATTCCGAATAGATGAATGTATTCGGTTAAACTTCTCTTTTGGGAAATTTGGCTCCATGCCTCTGTGAAACTCTGGTATATGATACCTTTCACCCTTATATGGGGCGAGGTATCCTGGACGATTTGGGTAGCCCGCATCAACAACATAATATTCCCTAAAATAGAGAACCAAGTTATTGCTAATATAAAACAATAGATAATATAAAAGGAAGACCAAAGTTACTTGTATGCTACCTTGTGGAGGATGAGGAACACTTCTCGGTCAACCCTTATTGCATGATATAACACACTTGTGTCATGCATAGATCCTGCTGCCCGTTGCCACATATGTGAAACGCATGTCAAATCACAAACTGCGAGGACATTTTGGGTTGCACTTCCAGATCGTCCAATGTATCTCACTTGTTCATCTGGTGGAAGAGACACACGTATGTGAGTTCCATCTAGAGCACCAATACAATCCTTGAAGTGGGGATATGCCCTCCGATCATCTCTAATTCTTTTGTGGACAGTAGGAAAATTAGGATCCTTAGGTCTCAAATAATCTCTAGCCATTGCAATCACACAGTTCAGAATCTCGTCAAACTTTCGACTAATTGTTTCACTTGAATGCTTGAAATGATTTTGCACACTTCGATTGGACTGACATGCACCCAAAGTGAAAAGGAACATTGCAAGACTTTCAGATGAACTCATGTGTATAGATGATGTCGAGCCATAATTGCGTACCAACAAAGAATGAAGGTCTGTGAAGATATGCTCATTCATTCGAAGCATATTGTGACACTCCCCAGGTGTATTCATTGTCTCAATCAGCCACCCCATTCCACTCACTGCTGATGTCCTTGGTGGTGCTTTAATCAAGTACATGTCACAGTATTTTTGTGCAAGTTGAGCACCACTTTGACAAAGATTAAAAAACTGTTCAAGCTCATCTGAATCATCACAATCAGAAATCTGTATAGGTAACACAATTAAGAGGCCACATTAGACATGAAAACAAGCATCAAAATAGGAACACAATGAATGCAAATATATTTTAAATGAACTGACATAACAGGTAGCAATAATACATAAAAATGTGCCGAAACATGTTGCAATAGAACATAAAAGCAATACATAAAAGTTGACAGTACAATATGCCATTTTAATTCAAACCCAAATGACTAGTTCCCATACTTGTCCTTGTACTTCCTGGTAAGCCACTGAAACCTAATCTCAGGAGTAGGCAAAGTCAAAAACATCTCCCTTTCTTCAGCACGTACAAACAAAGAGGTTGCTATGTAGTGCTCATCACTACCGTAGGCTGCACCACAATCTAGCACAAGATCCATCACTTGTTTAATAGATGTACTTCCAACTTTATTAGCAACAACAGATGAGGCTGAATCAACTATCCTTTTTATTTCTTGGTGAATCATTGTTGCAGTCCCTGTCTTTGTTTTCTTGTTTTTTTCATTGGCTGCACCTGATTGTGAGGCTCTCTTATCATTTGTATTGATAGGACTAGGTGTAACCTCCTCAACTTCATCGTCCTCGTCCTCATTCTCATCTCCATTCAAATCATTTGTGCCAGTACCTTCAGCTAATGCAGGTGCTACAGGAGGAATGCCAAGTGCCGGGGACCAATGATCTTCTCCATCAATGGTGGGACCGAATGCTTCCTTAAGCTTGTCTTCATATTCCAATCCTTTAAGCCTGAATGGCCAAGAACCAGGTATCTCCTGTAATTAAATAAAAACATCAGTACAATTAATTTGCAAAAAAAGGACAATGATACAAACAAAGAACCAGTATGAACACTTACATTCTTCATTTTCTTCCACCATTCAGTATCCATATTGATGGTACCCTTTTGATAGTCCCAACCCTTGCCTATCTGCCTTGCCAGCAACTTGTTCCATATCTTATATTTATCTCTCAACTTATCCCACTTATTTTTAATTTGACCTCTTTTTAACTCAATGCCAGTCAACTCTTTGAACTTCTTCTGAACTTCGGCATAGCCCACACTATTCATGTGGGTGTTAGGCCGATTTCCTTTGTTCGCTTGCTCAGCGAACAACTCACAAATAATCCTTAGATTATCATCAAGCTTCCAATCAATTGAGTTCTAACACAGGCATGACAGGAAATAATTTAATTATTGCACATACATAAGTATACAGGAGATGTAATGACCAATTGATATGCATACATAAGTTCGGTCATCTCTCAGTATCCTCAGTAATCAGTGTATTGAACTAAAGTAAACATGAACCAGAACTAATAATCTATATTGCGCAAAAAATACACATTATCATTGCCTAATAGATGCATCTTGATTCAAATGTCAGGCGTGGATCTGAGGTTCTAATTCAAATGTCAGGCGTGGATCTGAGATTCTCACCTCCCTCGGTGGCATGGTCGATCTAAGCGGTGGCGCGGTCTCCGGCTAGCAGCGCCCGGCCCTCGGCCCCGGCAGCCACGGAGAGGCCGAGCCCTCGGCCCCGGCGTCAAGGCTCCCGGCAGACACGGCGTCCCGGCTCCTCGACTCTCGGCGTCCCGGCTAGCAGCGCCCGCCCCTCGCCCCTGGCGTCTCGGCTCCCGGTAGCCACGAAGAGGCCGAGCCCTCGGCCCCGGCGTCCCGGCTCCTTGACAAGGATGAGCGGCGGCGCCCTAGGTTTCTGAGAGAGCGAGAGGGACGGGAGGGGAGCGGACGAGAGAATGGGGAACGGAGGGGTGCGGGCGGACGACTCTCGGAAGTCTTGCGCTGCGGCGCTAGGGGTATCCAGTGGCATTTTCGGTGTAATTTCGCTAGGGCGCAAGGGTACTTCCGATTTGCACTGAGGACTCTACGTGGGGAGCTGCGTTTTCTCGGCTCTACACATTTTCATTGAGGACGGGGCTGATCCAAGGATCTGCAGCTCTATACAAGGCTTGCGCTCCAGCCGCATAGTGACTAGTGACTGCTGTAGCTCACTAGCTCAGTGACCCAGGCATCACGCATGTTTGGTATATACTAGTTAGAGACTCGTGCGTTGCAACAAAATCATAAAAATAGTGAGACGAAACTTACTGCCTGGCTAATTTCACACATCAAACATTGGAGAGCAAGCGACAGAGATGGAAGGGTGGCCAGAATGCGCGAGGAGATGAAAAAAATAGAGGGGGTGGGCAGTTGTATCCTGAGAGAGAGAGGAGAGAGACGAATGGTCCAGATCAAATCAGATGGCTGAGAAGAGAATAGAGAGAATGGACTAACTACGAACTCATAATTTTATAATAGTAAAGATATGCTGCTGGTTCGAAAAGAACGATTCTTGAGGCTGACTGCTGAAGAAGAAGTTAGCTTCCTGTGGATCTCAGTTTCTCCTGTGTCCGGTTTGCATGACCTGACCGGACGATCGACAAGCACCTGCGCTGTCTCCTGCTGTGGTTGCTTCAGGGGACACGAAATCCTCCTCGAACGCAATGGCCGCTGTTTCCTGCGCCACAAATAGCACGTTGGATCAAATATTGCTATGGCAATACAGAGACTGCGATCTGGAGGAAAAAAAATTCTATGGCACCGCTCTTAGGATGCAAACACGTCGCAAGCACAGATCTTTATGCATCTCATCCTCTAAACCTCACTCTTCCCTGTTTTTTTCTTCCCACGTTGCCCCTCCATCTGTATAACACGCTTGTGCATTGCCACGTTCTAGCTTCGTACGTCTTCATTGCTTTTTTCTAGCTACTTTTGCTGGGGTAATTGCCAGGAGAATTAAGGAACATTTGATGTAGATTTTGACAATGTCTTCATTGTTTGATGTGATCGGAATGATCAATCAACAGGAGAATTAAGGAACATTTGGTGTAGATTTTGACAATGTCTTCATTGTTTGATGTGATCGGAATGGTCACCGTTGCGGCCAAACTGTCAGTTATACTTCCCTTGATTCTGTTCTCTACTAGTAGTCCTAAACTGTTGCCTTCGCCTGCAATCGTGCGCCTGCAGCTTGGTGCCGACATCACATACCAAACTCCTAAATTGCGATGTGTACATTCACACAAGCCCTGGCCCATGTGTCGCTCCCAAAGCACTGCATCGATCAATGAGATCCTTGCACAT
Organism: Dendrocalamus sinicus; assembly: GCA_036346575.1. Classification (NCBI taxonomy): domain Eukaryota; kingdom Viridiplantae; phylum Streptophyta; class Magnoliopsida; order Poales; family Poaceae; genus Dendrocalamus; species Dendrocalamus sinicus. The sequence goes on from CM070669.1 coordinate 25,387,087, forward strand.
TAGTGTAAAGCAGAGGCATTCAGCCACTTGTTAGATACCAATTTGCAGTAAATTAGGTACTACTGTCGTGGATCAGAGGAGTGAATTTTTATGTCTCGTCGTCACCTTATGCAGAAGGGAGAGAGCGCTTTGCGTCACGGTCTCACGAAGGGATCGAGCACCCGGCTAGACGAAGAGGAAGAACCCGATGAACCTCGCATCGGCTTCAGGCTTTCAGAGTGGGTGAATCGGCCATTACGAAGTGATAGTGATTTCGCGCGGGATACGTCTTGCTAATGAGCAACACGGAAAAGATTGCAATGGATTAACGCTGCCTCACTTGATCGATGAGAAAATCATGCATAGGCGACTCGTGGTAAGTGGAGGAACAGGATTGAAGGAACGTGATTAAGGAGAAGCTATGCGTACGCCGGTCACATCCGCCGTCAGCAGAGCAACACTGGTGAGGAGAGAACGATCATAGCACAGGAACACCGCCTCACCGGCCTGAGGGCACATACAGTTCGGTGGTATAGATAACTATTGTCTATAGTATCATTCTATATCATCTGTAGATAACGTTAAAGGCATCTTCTATAATGGATTATCTGTAAGTTGTCTATAATATGTTGTTTGTAAAATATAGACAACATTGATACAATGGTATGTAAGCTGTCTATAGCAGGCTATTTTCTCGTGTTTCGACTGTCTTAGAATTGCAGTCAACCTTCTCTCTCATCTTCCTCTTTCATTCGCCTTAGCGAAATTCCTTTGTGACGCCTCTTATAGATAGTTTATGTCACTTTATTATACATATCCTGATACGAAGAGAACGACCGTGGACCGTTACATTCAAATCGTTTCTATGTACCCATTGCGTAAACATTTCGGTCTATTTGGAATACAGAAATTTTCTAAACTTTCTATAAAAACTGTTGGGAAAATAGTCCCACATGGATTGTGGGAAAGGAAAAAGCACAACTTATAAGTGTGAGGGAGCCTCCACCCATTAGACTAGTCTTTTGGGGGGAAAAGGCTCAATACCACTTATAAGGTTGTTGCTTAAAGGGTTTGCTTGCGGGCAGCCCATGGGCTCAGATGCGTGGGGTGCACAGCCCATTTAAGACCTGGGACCGGGGCACGGGGCGCGTACGGGTCAGGGGCGTGGGCATATGACGCATGGTGCGTGTGGGCCCGTAGCGAACACACGGCATGGTATATGCGCCAGCACTGGACGTACGAACGTGTGCTTAACAGAACAAGCACAACTTATAAGCGTGAGGGAGCCTCCACCCATTGGACTAGTCTTTTGGGGGGAGAAAGCTCAATACCACTTGTAAGGTTGTTGCTCTGTAGGCTTAATTGTGTTCAGCCCATTTAGACCTGTGGCCCAGTTGTAACAAGTGGTATCAGAGCCCAGGCGTCTAACATCTCCTTGGACCTCAGGGTTGCAGAAGTGTCCAATCCATGTGTGAGGGGGAGATTGTTAGGAATAGTCCCACATGGATTGTGGGAGAGGAGCAAGCATAACTTATAAGTGTGAGGGAGCCTCCATCCATTGGACTAGTCTTTTGGGGGGAGAAGGCCCAATACCACTTATAAGGTTGTTGCTCCGTTGCTCTGTGGGCTTAGTTGTGTTCAGCCTATTTAGACCTGTGGCCCGGAATGTAACAAAAACAAAACTAATTTATATGAAATGTATGTGTTCTAAACATGCACTTCAATCCTCGAAATGGTCACCTCGGCCGATGGTGGGCCTTCTTAAATATGAACAACCTCTGTACATGGGCTAAGCATCTTCCTCGTTGGGTCTTCGAGCCTATCACTATGGTCTAGGCAAACCTGCCAAACTACAGGCATATCTTAGAATGAAAGAAAAGGGAATTTGGCGTGTTGCCTGCAGTACTAGTAGCAAAACTGATATTCTTAACTGTTGGAAACAGATGTATGTTCACCGGTAACATAAAACAGATGCTGTGTAGGAGACGTCCTAACGGAAGAAATATTCAATGGTACGCAGGATTACTGAAGACATTCGAATAGTCATGCTCAGTCATCATTTCATAGGGCTCATAGCAATCTGAATTCTGAAACACACAGTGCTAGCCATAGGATCTACAACAAGAACAGTTGCGCTTTTGTAAGTATCCTTATTTGATTCTTAAAATCACAATGGCCAACCGCTACAGACTAAGGCTAGTGAAGAGAATTCTCTGACGTTAAAAAGAGAAGTCAGAGTGAACAGTGTTGTGATTTTAGGTGATTATGAGCTGTCTGATTTAAGATGGACGAATCAGATCAGATGCTACAGCAATGCTGCCACTGTTGCTATCTGACTCTGCTCTTTAACGTCAGAAGATCCGGATCCGAAGGTTAGAGGCAACAAATTAGCCTACACTCCATTCCGTGGCTGCAATTAGCCACATCTGACTAGGCAAACACCCCCGTTCTTTTCGCCTCTTGGGTGTGCCCAAGTCGGATATTAAAAAAACTTCACTCCTTTTCTTCATATGTATTCGACCTGACGTCTAAAGGCCTGGTGATCTCATGGATTTCTGTCGCTTCCTCTGTAAAGAAGCAGCAGGTTGCGAGCTGCGGCTGGCTTATCGATGCAACTCCCTGGTTTTGCCGTTTAAAATACAGTTATGATGGACGATTTTTTAAGTAATAATGCATATGTGTGACAGTGTGAGCGAGCTTTCTCGTTGAAAACTTTGGGCGAAGCTTTCCAGTGGAATGTGACATTGGCTCCAAATGAGTGTGCCAAATGAAGTGTTAGCTCACTAATAGTCTAATGCTACTTGGATTGGATGTGGTTAATTACTTAATCATACTCGATCGAATCTGGACAGGAGATATAATTGCAGTTTGAGTTAAATATTAATTTAGATGGCTAGCTTCGCTTATCCATGAGTGAGATGTGTCAAGAGTGCCGGCTCTCCATTTGTAGGGTAATTATAAATATCATGACCTAACATTACTAAGCCAAAGAGCATAGAAAAACAAACAAAGCACATTGTTCACAAGTAGTCTCCTTAATCCTACACTCACTATTAGAAAAAAAAACAAGTTCACATGGCTTGAAATCAGGCCTATGTTAGTACCTTAGTAGCCGTAAATAATGACATTGAAAATAAACAAAAAAATGCGGTTTTGAATTTCTGGCAAATTGAACTATAACACTATAAATATCATGTGAATTTGTGTGTCACAGACATGTGGTTGTAGGCTCTAGTTGACAGCACCACATTTTTCTTGCAGTGTTGCTGTGCTAATCATCCTTTTGAAGTTTGAAGCCACAAACAGCAAATTAGTTCACTCACTCATTCACACATATGACGCATGTATCAATAATATTCACATAGACAAAACCAAAACTGTAGCTAAATATATCATTGCAATTATAATTGTCCCAGATAGCAAAGTTTCAACGTACCCTCCCTGCTTATGCGCGTATTATATACAGAGACGAAACAGTGCATATCCTCCTTATCCCTGACTTACGCTAACCTCCACAGAAATCAAATCATCACCACATCAGTAGAACCACTGGTTTCATTATGTCACAAATATGCATGGTTCACTGCTATCTTCTCAGGCTGTTCGTCTCGTAAGTCGCACGTACGTACACGATACATGCACGCAGTATACAATGCTTGATTACCTCACGCGGCGCGCGCGCGCGCGCTCAGCAGATGGCGCAGGAGTTGGGGTTCTCCTCCATGCTCGGCACGACGTAGTGGGTGTTCATGTACGGGTTGTACGCCCGGTACTGGTTGATGAGCTCGGCGATGAGCTGCTGCTCCGTCGGCGGCTCCGGCTTCTTCTCGCCATCCTTCTTGGAGTCGTCCTTGCCGTCCTTCTTCTCCCCCTCGCCTTCCTTCTTGCCGTCCCCGTCCTTCTTCTCCCCCTCCTTCTTCTCCGGCTCCTTGGCCGAGCCGACCGAGTCGATGGACGCCACCCACGACTTGCGCAGCTTGTTCACCACGTCCACCGGATCCACCATGCCGATCACCGTCATCTTTTGGGTCGCCATGTCAATGGACAGCCCGTCGATGCCTGCAAGCAGAACAGAAACACAGATATATGCAGTGCTTGCTTCTAGTTTCTTCTTCGATGCTTGTTTTGTACTGTACCGATGAGCGCCGAGACGGCCTTCATGGCCTTCTGCTTGTCCCTGTTGTCGTGCAAGTCCAGCTTCACCACGATTTTCTGCAGCAAAATTGAACAGTGCGGTTACCGATCGGCTTGCTTTATTTGCGCTGAGCAGAGCTCGAACATGGGGGCAAAAGCAGAGTACAAAAGAGCATAA